>JAREIS010000332.1:0-639331 GCA_030060385.1 Muscicapa striata striata | reverse complement strand
TGCTCTGAAGCACGTGGATATTTTAAAAACAACTTCTTCTAAAATTAACCCTCTTTGATCATCCTTTAATATTTGGTGTGTTTGATGAAATATGCATCCTTGAAAAATGCTGGATTTCCATGTCTTTGATTCTGCCTTGATCCAGTGGCAAACATTAAATTCGACTGCAGAAGGAAAATGAGCATAATGCAAAAATACAGATCTGAACAAGCATCATTAGATATATTCAGTACAGTAAAACTGAAGTGTTTAAAGCATTTTAAAACCAGCATTGGTTTGCTGCATTTCAGAAGGAAATGTTTGTTTTTACTATACTATGATTATTATGATTATGATTATTGTTATTATTACTATTACTCTTATTGCTGTGGTTTTCTTATTCTTCTTTATGAAAGACTTGGAACCTGTAAGACTTGGCAGATGCAGCTGTTGCAGAGAGCAAGAAATTTTGGGATATTGCACACAAATTTCATCAGGAACTGGAGTGATAGGACAAATAGTAATGGGTTCAGACTGAAAGAGGGGAAATTTTGGTTGGATATGAGGAAGAAATTCCTCCTTGGGAGGGTGGGCAGGGGCTGGGATGGAATTGCCAGAGCAGCTGTGGCTGCCCCTGGATCCCTGGAATGTTCAGTTCCAGGCTGGACATTGGGGTTGGAGCAGCCTGGGACAGTGGGAGGTGTCCCTGCCATGGATGAGGTGGCACTGGATGACTTTTGAGGACTCTTTCCTTCTCTTGACTGCCTTGATGTCTGTATTTCTTTGAAATTACATTTTCTGCAGCTTCTTTCATGGAGTTTCTCCTCAGCTGGCTGCCATCTCCCAGTCAGCAGCTCTCTATAGAAAAAGCTCCACTTTACAACTTATTTTTAAGTTGTAACTTATTTTTAACTGAAGCATAGAATAAAAATGAAATATTATTTTAAGCAACTCCCTTTTTCTGTAAAACTCAGTGAATGAAAGAATCCCTCTCTCTCTATCCCTCTGTGTTGTTTTTGGGCCATGTTTAGTTACTAGGATGAGTTGCAGTAGTGGGAGAGCTCGTTCTTTCCCCCTCTCCAGGATTTCCAAAACCAGCACTTCCACAGCCCTCTGGTCCTCAGCTGTTTTTATGGAAAGAGCAGAAAAACAAATCCTCCTCTCCTCAAAAAACTGAATTTTTGCCTCAACATGGGTTACAGCCAGTAAGACTTACAAACATTGAAGGGGATTCAGTACCTCTTCATGCTGTCTAAATGCCCACAGCAGCAGAAATAACATATAGAATAACTCAGTTTCATGCTTTCTGCCAAAACTGGTGCCCAGAGAAGGTTTTTGTAACCACAGGAGTTAGTGGGACAGGGCAAGGCTGGGTATGAAAGTATCTTATTACAGCAAGAGAGCTGCATAAAAATCTCTGTAATGGTGTGTTCAAGGGAATTGTAGGAGCCTGTTCTCAGCAGAGCATCACCCCAAAGTTGCTGTTTTATTGAAAAAGGGTGTGAGGAAGGCAATTACTTTAATGCTGTGTTTGGGGTAGGAAAGCTGGCCAACTGCACTTCAAATCCTTCTGATTTCTGTTTATGTCATCAGGGCCTGCTGTGGTCTAAACACATTCTTTGGAAAGCAGCCATGGATGCTCGGGTCACTTTGGCTTTAAAAGTGGACATTGTTAAAAATAAGCCAGGATAAAGGGCAGGGGATGTGGGGGAGCCTCTTTGGGGTGGTGGGCTGTTCTGTCTGCCCTGGTCTCAGCTCTGGTGTCCCCAGCATGGCAAGGACATGGAAACAAGTTCAGAGGAGGCCAGAGTTGGAAAGAGAGACTGGAGCACTTTCCCTGTGGAGAGAGGATGAGGAGGTTGGGATTTTTCAGCCTGGAGAAGGTTTGGGGAGCCTTCACAGCACCTTGCAGGGTCTGAAGGGGCTGTGAAAAACACGGATCACTGTCTTGAGAGAATTAAAAGGTTTAATGAAGATACGATTGGAGACAAACATAAAGCAAAGGGTTAAAAGGGCCGGGTGCTTGGCATGCTGCCAGGAGCACACCACTGCTTCGGGAACACCCCTTTAAACACCTTTCACAATCTATCTATTAGTTACATATTCATAGACCTTCATGCATAGTCAACTGCTTCTGGGAACTTTAGCATGGCCACTCCTCGTGTCCACCTTTTTAGAGCATGCATGTTTCTTGGCTTGTGGTTTTAATTTCTTCCTTCTCCTTTTTAATTTGGCTGGTGGTCCCAGCCTTTTGCAGTCTGTTGAGTGTTGATAATGGTTGTGTCAGCTGCAGGGTCCCCATCACCTGTTCACGAGCTGTTATCTTGACTAGGCAGGTAGTTTAAGCATACTATCTCTAAAAAACTCATGTCTAACTTTTACTATTAACAAAGACTATATCCATATTGAAATGATATTTTAGCATTATACATATAGCATTTATCCCAATATTTGCAAAGAGCCAACAACATGTCACACATTTATAACAGGGCTACAGAGAATCCAGAGAAGGACAATTCATCAGGAACTGCAGTGGCAGGACAAGGGGGACGGCTTCAAACCGGACCAGAGCAAATTTAGGTTAAGATTTTAGGAAAAAATTAATTCCTGGGAGGGTGAAGAGGCCCCAGAACAAAATTCCCAGAGCAGCTGTGGCTGTTCCTGAATCCCTGGAATTGTCCAAGGCCAGGTTGGACATTGGGGCTGGGACAGTGGGAGGTGTCCCTGCCATGGCAGGGGTGGCACTGGATGGGCTTTAAAATATCTTCCAATCCAAACTATTCCATGATTTTATGATTCTATGATCTCTCATTGCTGTTGTGGTGCAGAAGAAACAAACTGGGTTTATTACAATCATCCTCGATAAGGTTTTGTTTAATTAACTGTATTACACACACCATGTGTAATTACATTAATTGCATGGATTACACATCACACAATGGTGTTTCTTTATATCCTTCAATAAACAGATATAGGCCCATCCATGCACATTTAGAGCTGAAACTTTGAAAATTCCCATTTTGAGAAGTGTCTGGATTATTAAGATTTGGCAGATTTCAAGATTTAAGTTTTCTGCCTGAACATGTGCAGAAAAATAATGCAAAATATACAAGAATGTGCAAGATGAGTATTCAGGGATGTCTTTTTTTTTTCAGAAAGGGGGATTTCATGTGCATCATGTGAGTTTTGTTTTTTGAAATCAGCCTTTTCTGGTACCAGAAGGAAAATATAACAAATCTCACTGTTCTTGTGCTCCATCCCTGCAGGGGATAAGAGCTGGATCCTTACCCAGAATTACCCATTCTGCACCCAGGCAGATCTGTCCAATTTTGGGAATGTTTGGAAAGCCTCAAACTGTGTGTCCTCCTTCTGTTTGGGCAGCTTCATTCCAGAGATACTAAAGATTAAGCTTTACATTTTTCAGCTTGAATGAAGCATCTGACATTGATCTGTGACCCTGTGACTCCCTAATGTTTGATTTCACCTGAGTCACGACCTTGAGTTTTGTCCAAGCACAAAGGAAAGAATCATTTGATGTGACAAGAAAAAGGATGGATTTTTTTTTTTAATTTTAATTCCAGTTCAGCAAAATATGAGGAATTCTGACCCTGAACTTTGAGCAGCTTCATACATTGAGTGCCTGTAAGAGAACTGAAATAAATAAACCTCCTCACATAGATAAAATTGTGACTTTATATAGGCAAGGCTGTCATTTACACACACATAATATCACATAATGTTATCATCAAACTCCAGTTCTTACAACCATAGTCACAGAAAAACTCTGAAATGCTGCCTGAGATTTGCATATTTTGTTTTTAGGGATTTATGCTTTGTAAATACTGACCTTTAAATAAACCTTGTGTTTTTTTAAGGGTTAAGTTCTGCTTTCAGAAGAGGTCAAATGTTTGTTTGACTTTAGCTTGTGCCATCACTGTGAGGGGATTTTGTGGAACTAATTCTCAAAAAAACAAGTTATTGCTGTTCCTTTGGGCCTCACTGGGAAGGAGAATGGTGAAGGTAAAAATTAATGACTGTATTTATCAGTACTGGTGTCTGTCCTGGGATAATGGATGTGATTTTCATTGAATCAAGGCTGGTGGAAGATTTGGTCTGTTCACATTTTGTTGGTCTGATTTTTCTGTTTGCTGGTGATGATTTTGAGATGTGGGATGGCTGAAGAGGTGAGTGAATGGCAGCAGCTTGTGGGTGGCACACCCTGGTGTTTCACTGCAGAAGGTGAAGAATGGGAACAATTTACACCCCTGACAGCTTAATCAAAGAGGACATTCTTGATAAAAAATTCTCCAAGGGCATCAAACATTTCAAGCCGAGCTCAGCTGGTCTGTGTCTGTACAGCCTCATTTGTTCTGTGGATGTAACTGAGGTTCTTGCCTTTCAATCTGTCAGTTTTGGGTTATCAAATCTGGAAGCTGTTCCTGATACTACAGTGAATGAAAACCTGGTTTCTTAGAAGAAATAAAGGAATGATTCCATAGCAGTTTCTGAAATCACTCCTGAATTTAGCACTTCTCTGCCTGGGTTGTGGTGGCAAATGCACATTTCCATGCACAGCATCCCATATTGTTACTGGAAGTATCACAAAGCCTGACCTCAGAACTTTGCTGGGAAAGAATATATTGGATTTCACATTGTGGCAGTGTAGAGATGCTCTGGATGTACCTAATCTGTTGTGTTATGGTTAAATCTGATTTTCTTTTTTTTTTTTTTTTTTTTTTTGGAAGTGGTATTATTTGTTAAGGAGTATATTCTGGGTCTGATATAATCTGTTATTTTTCCTGGAATTGTAGAGCCTCTAAATAGGATCCAAGACTGTGTTATGCTGGGAGTTTTGTATGCACAATGCAGTCTTTGCCTGAACAGGCAGGGGGACAAGAAGGGAAGGACAACAGAATTATTATTGTTATTATTATCCTCCAGGATAAGGAGGATAAAGCCAGGCTTTACCCCCACCTCTTTTCAGGGCAAGCCTGAGCCAGAAGCCTGGTCCTTGTGGATTCTTTGCATGGCTGAAGCACTTCTTTCATTGCTTATGAAGTGATATTTGGGCAGCTCAGCTGGGAGTGAGAGCATGGAAATCCCAGCCAAGGATACAAAGAGCTTGGCCCAAAGCCCCACATGGAGCAAACTGAACCCACTGCAGCCTGGATGAGGAGCTGATCCATGTGGGGTTCTGATTCTGAGGAATCACAGCCTGCCACCAGCTGATAGCACACTCCTGTCCCTTCCAGAAAATACAGGATATCTGCTGGCCAGTGAGCCACCCTCCTGCAGGAGTGAGTCAGGGATGACCCCATGGGCAAAAGTCCTGCACTGCTTTTGCTGGGAGAAGCCTCCAGCCCCAGAGCAGAGGGGAACAAGCTCCTGGATGTTCTGGGCTGCAAACAGGGAGAACTGCTGCCTGCTTCATGATAGATGTGAAAAGGTTTTAGTATCAGCAGCCCCCAAGGCTGAGCAGTTGTAGCTCCATCTCCTTTTCTTGCCTCTCACTGTGGACTTCATTCATTATTCTGGTGAAACTTTAAAAGCTCTTCCCCTGTTTTAGTACTGACAGGGTAAAACCACAGTTGGAGTTTTGCTGTTCTTCTTTCTAACTGTGCTGGATTATAGCCCCTAAATCTTGTTTGAGTGATCACCACAGCTTACTCTGTGTCCTCAAAAATAGAGTTTACCATGGATGAGTTTATAAACAGAGTTTACCGTGGATGTGGGTGGCACTTCTCCCCTCTTGTATTCCCACACTGCCAGGATTCAGATTTGCTGTTCCATTTCCCTCCTGTGTCAGCACACATCAGTTACCTGTAATAATGCCAGAATCACTACTGGATTTGAACTCTAGAATCCCCTCCTAGGCAGAAATTGTGATTCACTTCTCAGCAGCTTAAAATTCTGGCTGGTAACCAAATGATTGCCATAGAGTTCCAGTGAGTAAATTCTTCCTTCTTTTCATTTTTTTTTCTTTGCTCTTGAACTCTACCTCTTCTGTCTGCCTGAGCAAATACCTCCTTGCTAAAGGAAAAGAGAGATAATGGCTTCTGTGTGCTATAACTGATGAACTTTCAGCAATTCGGAGCAAATCCAAGATTGCTGCCAACAACCAGATGGAAAATAGTGTTAATGACATGTTCAAAGAAGAGTATGTTATTTTGATAGGGGATGGTCTAGAGACTTTAATCTCTATTGTTATAGGGACTAATGGCATGGATAATTCCTTAAGTGGGGCCATTTTTAAACAAAAATTATCTTCTTCATAAGCAGGAAAGAGCAAACTAAAGAGTACCAAATGCATTTTCAGAGCTCTGGCTGATAGATGTGCTTTACACGAGCCCTTTGTTACACGGAGTCACATGTGTTTAAATCTCATTTCTGCAGTCTGCCAGACAGTTAAAAGTCTGGACATTCCCACTGATGATGGGTAGAAATCATAAAATGGATTGGTCTTGGAAACCAGAGCCAGGCTGGGAAGCTGAGGGTGGGGAGAAGCTATGAGAAGAATTTGGGAAAGATGGAGAGGCAAACTGGAACAGGAACAAAACCAGTCATGCTTTGGGGACACTGAGGAAGAAGATTCATCCTGATCTATTGCTCTGCTCTAAGGCCTGGAGTGGGACTGAGGGCTCCCAAATCTCAGCCTGTAAAGGTCTTTCAAGCCCTCTGCCAAAATATTTGTCCCCTCTTCCTCAGGTTGTGCCCACCCTGGCATGTGGGGTCAGCACATCCATAAACCCAAATGTCCAGTGGTGTTTTGTGCCTTCAAGGCTGTGATTTTTGTCTGTGGCTTCAGTGAGATCACTGAAGGGAAAGGGTGAAAGAAAGTCTGGCTCTGGAGCAGCCTTCTCCAAAGGACTGTGTCCTTCTTCTTGAAAACTGGCTACAGAAACCACCTGCCCTGGACTGTCCTTGCACAGATCTGCTGAGCAAATGCTGAAGATGTGTGATTATCTCTGAGCAAGCCAGAGGTTACTGATTAATGTACACTGGATTTGTGCTTTGCCTTCTTCTGACCACAAATATCCCAAGCAATGGGTAATTTTTCACCTTTCCTGAGGGATGATTCCCCAAGACTCGTTATTATGAAGCATTTCCTCATATTCAGCTACTCTGTATGGATTCAAACTCCTTAATTTCACACTGTCTTTGCTCCTCCTCACCTTCTTAAAGAGGGGGATTAATAGGGGAGGTTCCCAAGCACCCACAGCATGTGGACATTAGTTCTGCTCAGGGTCCAGTTTGGGTGGTGAGGATCAGGCAGCTTCACCCCTCAGCTCTGCACCCAGCCCTGCTTTTGGCTATCCTGGTTGTTTGGTCACAAATGTGGTCATAAGTGACCACTTTTATACTTCTGGTAATGTTTTGTAGGGCTGAAAGGCTTTTTCCAGGAGCTGCTGCAGCCCAGGAGCAGCCCAGACAGGGATAAATGATTCTCTTGGACTTGGTGATGTGCTTCATCTGTTCAAAAATCAATCTCTTCTCTCTCTCCCTCTTCCTGCTCCTCCTCTCTGTCTTCCCTCCCTTTTTAGAAAATCTCATACTTCAACTTCTTCTAAGCCCCATCCTCTTTAAATCTGAATTTTTACTTCATTATTTCTTACCCATGTTCTTATCTCCTCAAGACCCTTTTGGATTATTTCACCAATCCTTGGTGTCCCAAAGTTGACTTTGGGGTGCAGTATCTTTGGCTGATGTGTTGTTTTATCCCCTTCTTTAGATTGTTAATACAGACATTACCTCATCAACATTTATGGGCATTTGATTAGATACCTTTCACCAACTTGCTTTTTTATCATTTGCCATTAAGTCTTTCCCTGTTGTTCTGTAGGATGTTTTCTGACTTCCAGTGTTCTTTCCCAAGACAATTCAAATTCTCATTGTGGAAAATCTTCCTTGGCTCAAGTCAGTAGTTTGGGTATTTCCATACATGTTGAATTAAAAAGAGGAAGTGATTCCTGGTACAATTTTGTTTATTTATCAAAAAAGTGTATCTTGTCCTCACCTAGAAGAGCAGAAAGGGTAACTGCTGTGCTCCTAAAATCCCATGTCTCTGTGGCCAGTGAGTTCTGCTCCCATGGGGCTCTACAGTACTTTCTTCACTACCTCATCCTCCTCAGAAATTCAGCTTTTTGCTGCCTAAGAACCTGTAAACCCCAAGTGCTGCCCTCCAGATTTACAGCATGTTTAAATTAAGTAATATGGGTGACTTTTACTGTAATATATAAAATCCCAGAATGGTTTGGGTTGGAAAGGACCTTAAAGCCCATCCAGTTCTATCCCTTGCCATGGCAGGGACACCTCCCACTGTCCCAGGCTGCTCCAGCCCCAGTGTCCAGCCTGGAACTGAACATTCCAGGGATCCAGGGGCAGCCCCAGCTGCTCTGGGAATTCTCTGCCATCCCCTGCCCACCCTCCCAGGGAAGGATTTCTTCCTAATATCCCACCTAACCCTAATCTCCTACATCTCTAGTCCCATGCTGCTGTTGCTCCCAGTGTTTTGGGGTTTTTTTGTGACATGGAAGGGATCAATTTCTTCTGCTGCTGAGGCTTAAAAGAATGTTTGGCATGTGTGTTGTGTATTCCATATCATCTGTGATTGCCTTGGATCAAAGAGATAAACTTGCTGGCAGTCATTATCACCTCCTTGAACAGCAGTAAATGTTTGGTGGGACACTGTAACCTACTATTGCAAATTCAAATTACACTGGGGAGGAGGGAGGTAAATCTGAGGTGTGCTGTGAGCATTCCAGGCTGGGCTGACACAGGTTTCTGTCCATACTCACTTGGTCACATAGATTTTCTGAGATCCCAGAAAGCTGACATGTCAACACTGTGAATAATATGGGAGAAGTCTTGGCACAGGGTACCCAGAGAAGCTGTGGCTGCCCAGTTCTTGGGAATATTTAAGGCCAGATTGGACACTGGGGCTTGGAGCAACCTGGGATAGTGGAAGGTGTCCTTACCCATGCAGAGGTGATTGGAACTGGATGTTCTTCAAGGTCCCTTCCTTCCCAAACCATTCAATCACTTTAGGCAGTAACTGGGTTCCTTTTTTAAAGAAAATGGGAGACCTGTCTTAGGAAGGGGTTAATTTCCCTTGGGAAGCACCTCTGTCTTTCCACTTTTTCCATGGGGATTTGGTGAAGTTACACTAAACACAGGAGGGGCTTGTGTTTAGCTCTTTGTTGGGTGGAATGTTCAGCCTGGAGAGGAGCCCCAGGTGAGAGGGGCCCTCAGCCCTGTCTGTCCCTGTCTGTCTGTCCCTGTCTGTCTGTCCCTGTCTGTCTGTGTGTCCCTGTGTGCAGGGAGGGCAGAGCAGTCCCAGGCTCTGCTCCAGGGCCCAGCAATGGCCCCAGAGCCACGGGCAGGGGCTGAGCCCAGCAATTCCCCCTGCACAGGAGGCACAACTTGTGCCCTGGGCAGGGAGCAGAGAGGTGCTGGAGTCTCCTCCCTGGGGATATTCCAGAATATTCCACCTGGACACAGCCCTGTGCCCTGTGCTCTGGGATGGCCCTGCTGGAGCAGGGAGGTGGCACCAGGGACCCTCTGTGGTCTCTTTGTCCAGCCTGACCCATTCTGTGTGACACAGCTGGTACACATGTCCAGGTCTGGGACAAAAGAGCTTCCCTGCCCAACAGCTGGGCTAAAAAACCCCCAAAATGAGCTTGTAATGAAAAAAAAAAAAATTAAACCCAAGTGGAGGCCAACTGAGTATTCAGTTAAGGGGAGCCACCGACTCCTAAGTGAAAGCTTCAGAAAATCTCTCCAGTTCCCCCAGAGCTGTCCCAGAACTGCAGCCACAGCACGTCAGCCATGGCAGAGATGTTATTAACTGAGACAGAGGAAAATATAGTTTCAGTTATTACATGCTAATAAAGCACAAACTAAACAAATTTAGGCAACAGGAGCAATTATGCCATTAAACATTTAACTGCAGGATTGATTCTTAAATTACTAATAATGTAAACCCAGGCGTGCACACACACAAAGAGGAAGGGGAGGAAGGTAATTTTACCAATTGAATCTAATCAGGGCCTCAGTTCAAATGCATGGCTGTAAATGTCAGAATACATAAGGTCTGATGCAAGAGCAGAAGTGGAACCAGGATGGATGAGCTTTCCTCACTTGAGCAGATTCTCCTGGCTGGGAGGAAGTTAAACACATGGGGAGGGGGAACTTGGGGAGCTGGGTTATCTGCAGAGCTCCCTTTGGATCCTGATCTGTGTGCTGAGGCACAAACTGTGGGCTCAGCCTTGTGTTTACCTGAGCCCTTCCACATTCTGCTGCTGTCCCCTGCAGAGGAGGATGAGCTGGATCACTCCAGAACTCAGAGGGAATGGAAAAATTCCCATCTTCACCTGAAAAAACCTGCTTTCTGTTCCTGGGCTGCAGCAGAAGGTGGGCTTGAAGATCAGGGTGGGACACTCTCACAGCTCCAGGGTTTTATTTGTTTTCAGAGTTTATAGCAGGGCTGCTCCTTTCGAAAAAGTATAAATCTTAATCAAATAAAACTGATGTGCTGCCATATTTACCCAGTCTCACTGGTTGTCCTACATCATGTTTTAGCATATAAGTTACATGACAGAGTTATCCAGGGGTTGCCAGCTGACACAGAAACAAACCCTCATGTTAAATTGCCTGCAGATGTCCTCTTCCAACTCCTGTAAGGAACTTCTACCAGTTCTCTTTCTCTCCCCCCCCCTCCTTTTTTTTTTTTTTTTTTGTGTGTTAAATAAAAGCAGCAGAAGAGGGGGAAAACAATCTCAGTTGAATCTCTGTGCTGGTGCCTCTGTTTGCAGGACAGGAAGCCTTAAGAAGACAATGCAATTTATAGGCAGGCTCAACAAAAAACCCTGTAAGGATTTCCATGAGCCTTAGTGGACCAAATGAGTCGTGGTTCTTTTGAAGGCTGGAGCTGACTGAATAATGCCAAGTCTAAGGCTGCCAAGGTGGGCTTTTCAGAAGATTCAGACCTGAGGAGGTGAGAAGATTTTTATGTTCTGTTGGCTGTAATGTATCTGATACTTGAACTTATGGTTAGAGTTTCAACCAGGCATCCCTTTTGTTTGGATATTAATCTAAAGCAATCAGGATTTTATCAGATGAATTTAAATTCTTGCTCGGTTTGGCAGAAATCCCCACGTAAGGTTGTGACATTCTTGAAAACATTCACTGTTTTCATTTGCATAATTAGGAATCTTTGTTTTGTTTTCATTGTATGAATTTACTGGAGTTTGTGAACTTTTTGCCTGGCTGTCTCCCTTGGTTGGGGAAATCACAGAATGTTGTTTCTTTTCCCTGGCTGGAGGAGTATGGGCTATTTATGCTTAGTTTTAAAATAGACTTTTCTGTGAGTGCTTGCACTGCTCTTTGCAGCAGGATGTTTCTGGAGGATCAGCCTGGCCAAAAGCAATTGCAAAAGGTTAGTGGAGAGCAGAGCTCCCATTTAAACACCTACATGAAGGAGCAGAACTTGAAAAGCTGGGAGTGCCAAACAACTCCCACTTGGAACAATGGGAGCTGCTGAGTGCCAACAGCTTCCAAAAATCTGCCCTCACCTGGCTTCAAAAGGAGATTAATTAGCAATTCCAGCAATTTTTTTTTTTTTTGTTTCCTCTGCATGGAGAATATTGCACTTGAAGTGTGTTCAGCAGTGGCAGGTGGTGGAGGTTTCTCCTGGGAAGGTGGAGTTCCAGGTGGGTTGGGAGGCAGGCAGGTGTTTCCCGAGTTTTTTTCAGGATAGATTTGGCCAGGAATGTTGAACTTTGCTGGGCAGGTAGAAGGAAAGCCCTGGGGAGCTCCCTCTGTAACAACCCCACATGGATTTTTTTTTCCCATAGTTTTCCCGTTTGTCTTAAACTGCTTCGGAAGTGATATAAATGAAACCAGAAAAGGCCTCTCTGGCATTGCTGACATAGGGATGTCCAGATGGGAAATTACAGTAATATCACTTGTGCATTCAAACTTCACGTCCTGTGCAACTTCCATGTGTGGGCAAAGGAGATAAATTTGCTCTCTGGAGCTCCACGTGCGCTTCTCTCTTTTGATTAAGCCTGAAACACATTTCTCTTCCCTTTCTGTGATCATGGAGTGAGGTCTGCAGGAAAAATAGGATTAGAAATTAATGTTTTGAGGGCTTTATTTCCAAATAAGTTATCCTTGTGGCTTTCTGTAATGTCATTTTTTTTTAAATTCTGTTTATCACAAATCACCAACCATTTTTTCATTAATGCAGACCAAGAGCAATAAGAGCGTGCTAAAACAAAGGAAGATTACTTCTGAAAATCAAATAACGAGTTTTGGTTATTGTTGCTTTTCAAACATGGCAAGCAGGTTGGCAACCAATATGTTTGCAAACGACCTAAGTCTTCCCTTCCAGTGGTAATCCGTATTCTTTTGAAAAGCTAATAAAAGTGGTGTATGAAAGAAATTCCTGGGGCACTGCAGAACTCACCCTCCTAGGGAGAGAGCCAGATGTGCTGGTTAATAACCTTGCAGGCATTCAAAGCCAGGGCAGTAACTTGGTATCACCTAAGCCAGACGTTGTGTGTTGGTGCAAGGCAATATCACATCCTGGTCACATTCGCAGCAGAGAGCTGCAAGACATGTGGAGTCTTATTAAAGGAAGGGAAAAAAAAAAAAAAAAAAAAAAAAAAAAGAAAAGGAGGGGACAGGCAGAAAGGAGAGGGAGACAATGTGTCTGTCCTGAGAAGCAGCAAAGGAGCAGACACGCTGCTCCACATGTGCATTAGTCTGTCAGCCTGGATTCTGCTCTCCAGATGTTGGGGTGGATCCTATGGCAGGGAGTAGGGAGGGAAAAGGGATTTTAAAAGAAATCACATTTCAGGGGTGAAATTAACGTCTCCGGGTTTTTCAGAGCGCAGTCGCTCGGTGTGATTTATCAGAATGCTTTAATGAAATAACAGATTCTGGATTTAATGGTTTTTACAGGCTTGCTTGGCAGCGCCTCCTCCAAACACAAATGTTTGTGTGTGAAACTTGTCAGTGGCTTTTAGAACCAACATGCCTCAGAGTAAAAAGCACATTAGGGTTGTTCTCAGACCAGTCCTACTGAACTGAAAATTGTTTGTGGCGGGGGTTCCCGAAATCTGATGGATCTTTCTCAAGGCTCCATCTCTCTGAATCAAACCTTCTGAGAGCTTTGGCCATCACATCAAAACGGTGCTTGTGCATAACAAAAACATCTATATTTGCAGTAGCAATTAGAATACATCAGTGTCAAGTTAAGATTTTCTTCTGAAAAATGCCAAATTTGCTTTCCCAGGCACAGCAGAAAAATAAATCACTTATGGCATTTATGGTATATTCGTAATCTGAAACTCGCGGCTTCGTGTTACCGGGCACGACGTGTGCGGCAGATAAACAAACACTGCACACAAAAAAAAAAAAAAAAAAAAAAAGACAAGTCCCAGCTTTGTCTGCCTGACACTTCACCTCTGTGACCAGGATCCCACAACCAGGGCCACATGTGCCTTTCTGCTGAGCTTGTGTTTAGCTTGAGCCGGGCTCAGTCCTTGGCTGGTCCTCGTGGCAGGACTGGGGTGTTCCATGGGACATTGGTGCCTGGCCAGCCATGGCCACTGTGGAGAAAAAGGGATAAATATTTATGTGAACGCATTAAACAATGTGGTTGTTCTTTCTTGAGGCCCAGGAATGCATCACTGACGTGAAAAGATGGTGATACACAAATATTACCAAACATCACTTTCATGACTGATACAGAGTCACTGCCTTCAGCTGTCGCAGGAGTGTGGATACATGAAAATCATGTTGCAAATAGAAATGAGGCAATTTTATGTCAATATTAGGACAGAGCACTCTAGAGGCAGTCTGGATGTTTTCATACATAATCATGGCTTCAGTAAAATTGTACATTTATGGAGACAGCTGGCGTGCCTTGAGTTGGAGTAGGATCAGCTGAGTAGGGCTTGTGAGAAACCTCAGTTGGTAGTTTTGGTAAAAGCCAGAATCACAGATAGAGATTTTGCTGTTGGATACAATCTTGGACTTTGCTGGGAATCCCAAAAAATGAGTGGACCTCTGCAGTCCTGTCTTGCATCCACCACACAAAGTACATGGGGACATACAGCACCATTTAATCGAGGTGAAAATATTATTTTCCTTCCTGATACAGCCAGGAGGGATCTCCAAGTGTGCCCCACACACCTCAGACAGGGTGAGGGCTGCTGGGCTCCGTGGGTGAGAGTTTTCCAGGCTGAGCTTTCCGTCATCACACACTGGAGTTTGTCAGAGGGAGAGCCTGGAGCCGGCCGGGTGTGATTCATCCCTCCCAGCGAGGCTCTGAGGCAATCTGACATTATTCGGACTGATATCATTAATTAATGAGGGCTCAGTGTTATTCTTAGACACTGGATTGAGTATTGGGTAGGGAAGCCCATGAAAGGGCTCTTTGATTTTGGAAAATTCCTACGGCACTGTCAAATTTGCTCACAAAATTAAATCATCTGCCAACTTTCCAAGTTAAGGAGCACATCCCTTCTGAAATCTTGACTGAGTCTCCTCAGTGCCTTCTTGGGATCAAGGGATTTTTGGATTTATATTTATGCCAAACAGAAATGGTAGATAGCCTCCAAAAACCTGGTATTAAATCTACCAGGCAAGCTTTGGAGAAAGCATTTCTGTTGGTTTGCTGTAGCACAGATTTGATCCTCCCTCACTTTTATTTTTGGCTGTGCGTGGTTTAATGTGCTCAAGGTAGAAAGGAACCAAATCCCAGAGTTTCTGTGGAGCCTGGGGTTGGTCACTGTGTCATATCCAGGCAGTGTGACCTGCCACACTCCACCATGGGATGTGCTCATACACCTCAAACCCCAAATTTAATGGGGTTTTTGTCTGGTCTCAAAAGCTAATGTAGGGAGCAGCTCTCCTTGCTGCCAGCACACCCATATTTGGGGCTGCTGCTGCTCTTCTCTCTTCCCAATGCTTTTCCTGCTTCTTTTCCTGACTGGCTTCTCCCTGAAGGGACCTTGCAGGTGTCCCAAGTCAGCCCAGCCTTTGCAGACCTCTGGCAGCAGAATTATAAATAAAATGCTGTCATTTCAGCCCAGCCCCAGCAGGGGCTGCACATGTGGGGTGGTCACACATGGATCCCATTGCAGCCCTAATAGTGCTGGGGTGGGGGAGAGGGCAGAGGGGCTGCTGCCAGGTCAGATCCCTCCCTCATTCATCTGTCTGCAGGCTGCTTCGTGTGAGCAGAGGTGTCCAGGCATGGCCAGTTCCTCAGTTTGCTCTTACTGCCACAGTTTTGGGGTGAGGAAGTGGCAGATGTGGCCAGCAGCGCTGAGCCCACTCTTTGGGGTTGAGTTAATGAGTGTAGGTGCTTTTGGGATGATATCCCCTTAATGATGGTGGGTGTGTCACCAGGAGCTCTTCTGGAATAGGGTTTGGACCTGGGGGTGCTGTTCACAGGGGTCCAGATGTGCCCAGGTGGGCAAGAGGCCCCTGGCCCTGGGCTGGCTCAGGAATTGTGTGTGCAGCAGGAGCAGGGCAGGGATTGTCCCTCTGTGTCCAGTTGTGGCTCCTGCAGGAGAGCCCTGGAGGGGCTGGAGGTGTCCAGGGCAGGGAAGGGAGCTGGGGAAGGGGCTGGAGCCCCAGGAGGGGCTGAGGGAGCTGGAAAGGGGCTCAGCCTGGAGAAAAGGAGGCTCAGGGGGGACCTTGTGGCTCTGCACAACTCCCTGACAGGAGGGGCAGGGAGGGGGGGTCGGGCTCTGCTCCAGGGACAGGAGGAGAGGGAACAGCTCAGGCTGGGCCAGGGCAGGCTCAGGGTGGGCACAGCAGGAATTTCCCCATGGAAAGGGAGCTCAGGGATTGGAAGTGCCCAGGGAGGTGGAGGAGACACAAGAACACCTGAACGTGGTACCCAGTGCTGTGTTTGCCAAGGTGGGGATCAGTCACAGACTGGGCTTGATGATTTTGGAGGTGAATGATTCTGCAATTCCGTGATCCTGCACTGTGGACCAGGTTTGTCTCTCAGCTGCAGCAAACTGTGCTCAGTCTCTGGGATACGTGTGCCTGCACACACACACAGCTGGGAGCAGAGCAGCAGCCACCTCAGCTGAGTAAAGCATGAGAATGTTTACTACTTGGGAGAAAAAACAAATCTGTTACGGATTGTGCTAATTATAAAGAGCCTTGACGTGGTACTGTACATTCAGCAGCAGAACGACCCGAGTTCCTTGGATCCCCCATTTGGTTTGGTGTGGCTGACATCCATGAACCAGGCTCTAATCTCCAATTCTGGCTGCTGGAGGGAGGATTTTTTTTTTTCTAGGGATGTGTGTGTGACTTTCTTTAGATATCTGCTCTAGAGGCGCCCTTAAAGCATTTTGCTTCTGTTGCCAGGATCAACAGACGAGGTGCTGGAACAAACTGATAAATTAAATAGCAACAAGTTACCCAGACCTAATGGTATTAATCCAGGAGTTTTGAAAGGCCTGAAGAATGAAGTGCCTGAGCTGCTCACAACACAAATGTATGGACTCAGGGGAAGTGGGGAACTTAAGAGTGACAGTCTTTGTACTTAGTTCTAAAAACAAACACGAGAGCAGAGCTGGGAAGCACCTCCAAGCCTTACTGCAGGGCAAAAATAACACCTAACCAGTCGCAATAATAAACAATGGCCAAGTTATAAATACACCTCCTCCATCAACTGTATGAAGTGGGACGTATTTTCCAAAGGAAAATTGGAAGTCTTTGTTTTAGCCCATTTTTTAGGTCGCACAAAAAATAAAAAAGCAGATTTGAAAGAACGGGTTTATTTTTTTAAAAAACAGCTTGAAAAGCTTTCTTGTCAAAGGAAAAAGCAACATTTGGTCAGCCATTAAAAATGGATAGGAAAAAACTAGAAAGAATTGCAAGGAAAATCCATGAAAAAAATAGTCAAAACTAATTTTTCAGGCTGGCACTCGAGATCAGTAGCAGGGTGTCTCAAATCACATCCCAAATCTGGCATTGTTCAATGCATTTGGTAATGAGCTGGAAAACAGGAAGCATGACCCCAAACAGATTGGAGATTATATCCATGGTCATGTATTTTTTAGGTTATTCAGACAAACTGAAGGAAATACAGAATGTTTCACCAAGCCAAGCAGAAAGCGCTGCGCTCTGACAAATCCATCTGGGAAAGTAATGTAAAAAAAATCTGTGCCACTGAATAACTATCACTGCAATTAAATACACTGAAAAGCACTTTTGAGACACTGCATTAATCTTCTCCCATGCTGAAAACTGGTCTCTGGCTCTTTGCTTATCAGGTTCTAATTTATAGTGAAATATGAACCTGCATCCTATGACAACCATTTCTCTTTGATAACCTTCTTAAAAGTTTTTCTGCACAAAGTCCTAAGCTTGTGGTACACTTGTATTCTGTCTGGGCCAGGCAGTGATCCATGTGGTGCAGTGGCTGACAAATGGCTGGGATGGTAATTAATACCATAATCAGCTTTTGGAAATGCTGTGATGGAGTAAAAATGCTTGGGGTTTGATTTGTATTAGAATCACACAGAATCACAGAATGGGTAAAAGGACAACAGAGGGTCCCTGGTGCCACCTCCCTGCTCCAGCAGGGCCATCCCAGAGCACAGGGCACAGGGCTGTGTCCAGGTGGAATATTCTGGAATATCCCCAGGGAGGAGACTCCAGCCCCTCTCTGCTCCCTGCCCAGGGCACAAGTTGTGCCTCCTGTGCAGGGGGAATTGCTGGGCTCAGCCCCTGCCCGTGGCTCTGGGGCCATTGCTGGGCCCTGGAGCAGAGCCTGGGCCTGCTCTGCCCTCCCTGCACACAGGGACACACACAGACAGACAGGGACAGACAGACAGGCAGGGACACCCAAGGCTGAGGGTCCCTCTATCTGGGGCTCTTCTCCAGGCTGAGCAGCCCCAGCTGAGCGATTTCAGAAAGAAAGAAATGAAATGTAAAAACGAAACACAGAAGAGTAGGTGGTCAGTGATGTATTAGAAATCCATTTTATAAGTCTCTGCTGGTCAAAGATATTCAGTTGTCCAGGGACTGTGACAGTAAAGGTCTCTGGCCATACCATCAAGTGTGTTCTTGGAAAAATGCTTAGAGGGAGCCTTGGGGTCAGCTGTGGCCTCTGCAAGTTGTTGTATTAGCAGTGAAATTTCTGCTCAGGTTCCATTCCTGTGTTTGCTTGTGGGCTTGGCACTGGGAGGGGACTGGGAGCCCTTTTGCCTGGGAGGACAGTGAGGAACAGAAGGAATCTGTGTGAACATCATTTCTATCACATGGGTGCCTTCAGGCACAGCCATTCCCTGCAGGAGGAGAGAATCGTTTGGTCTCTGTGCCTTGAGGAATCCTTTCCCTTTCAGAGGAGACTGCCAAGGCATGGGTGTGACCTGAGGTGTGGACAGCATCTTGTTTTCTGGGGCCTGGCCTAAACCCACTGCTAAATAAGCACCTGTCTGCTGAGCTGGGTTTAAACTGATGAAGTGGATGACCCAGTTCCTATTTAGAGTTTCCTCAGCTCTCAGATACATCAGCACTTGGGGAGCTGCATGAAGCAGCAGCCACATTGTTCATTCAGAGTTCCCATCAGTGTCAGCTGGAGCAGAGGGAGCCAGGTGGATTTGTCACTGATGCCAGTGAGATCCCAGTGAGTTTCCTCGGATCAGGAGCTGCAGGGGCTGCCCAGGGCTCTGTGCTCTGCAGGATGTGTTTTCTGTCTTCCCATCTCTTGATTATTTCTGCTTCCTGATGTCCTGCAGATGAGGCTTATGAAACCCTGCTCTGAATTCCATGCTGTCACAGAATCCCAAATTACCTGAGGCTGGAAGGGATCTCTGGAGATCATCCACTCCAACACCCTGCCAGGTTGCCACTCCCAAAACCCCACCTGGAGCAGGTGGCACAGGGAGGTGTCCAGGTGGATTTGGGATGTCTCCAGAGGGAGACTCCACATCCTCCCTGAGCAGCTGTTCCCCCTCCATGGAGATAAATTCTTCCTCATGCTGAGAGAGAATTCTAGAATTTTGGTTTATGGCCAATCCTCTTCATCCTGTCACTGGGCACCACTGAAAAGAGACTTTATGTCTTTAGGATCAAGATCCAGCTCCCCTAACTCTGAGAACTAAACCAGTCTTCAGAGCTCATGGAAATACTGGCATATCCTGAGAGTATTTAATCCCATTTTAAAATAGATTTCAAAGGAGCCTAGGCAACAATTTTAATCTAGATGTCGAATTTTTGGGCAGCTAAGGTAAGGTAAAGATAATCTCTCTAAAGGATTTGAATACATTGCTGCTTCTTGATTCTGTAGTGGAAAGGTGCATTTAATGCCTTGAAAAGTTTCCTTCAACTTAAAATAGAATTCTCATGCCAACTTTATAACCATGGATCAGATGGAATAAAAGTTCTCAGAATATGTTTTAAATGGCTATCTTGGGTGGTTTTAGCACCCAGTTAAAGGTGTCAGAAGTACAGGGATTAGCAATTTGGATTTACAAATTACTACTTTAAAAAAATGTTTTCTGTGTGAGATAGGAGGGCAAAAGTCTCTCATAGGACTGTGATTTTTTAGAGTTTCATAATTCCCTTCTGTATGTTAATTTTCCTTTATCAGCACTTTTAGAATTACATATAATTTTAAAAATTATTTAATCCTGTCACTTTAGGAGCTCAGTGAAATGTTTGGCTTTAACGCTTTGTGTCTGCTTGGATTTCTGTAAATATGAAATAATTTTATTTTTTCTCTATGACAGAAAATGTTCTTTAAAATATATCCAAATGCACAACCCTCCAACTAAGGCTGATGATATCATTCCTAGCTAAGATCCCTGTGCCTCTGGGAGATTTTAGCTTTTCCTGACAAGGGGGTACTTTATTCCTGGCCATTTGCACCATATGGTGAGGAACTGCAGCTTTTATCCTGAAGCAATCCCTGAGTGCTTTCAGACAATTTTTATAGGAGTCTCTTCACTCATCACTGAAGTGGAGCCAGTGCTGGGGGAAGATGTGGCAACCACTCAGAGGAAATGGTTGCCATGTCCCTGCAGCCTCTGGAAAAGTCTGCAGCACTTCTGAAAAACTGGGACCACTCTGCAGATTGTTGGTAATTGTGATGACACTGGCCACAGAGGCCAGGCCCCAGTGTGAATAAACAAGGTAGGAATAAACAAGGTATGAATAAACTGCAGCCTGGGCAGGCTCCTCACCTTCCCACTTCAGGAAGAGGAGAAGACAGAACAGGTTTGGGTTTGGCTTACCTTTACAGCCAGCACCAGGTGGTCTCTGTTCCACAGAAGTGTAGAATATTCTGAGTTGGAATAACCCACAAGAATGACCCAGTCTCCCCTGCCCTGCCCAGCCCCCCCAAAATCCCAGGCTGGGCATCCCTGGCAGCTCCTGGAGCTGTGGCAGCCTTGGGGCTGTGCCCATTCCCTGGGGATCTTGGGCAGTGCCAGCACCCTCTGGGAGAAGAACCTTGCCCTAAAATCCACCCAAACCCTCCTGGGCCAGCTGCAGCCTCTCCCTGGATGCTGTCCCTGTCCCAGAGCAGAGATCAGAGCTGTCCCCAGGGAGCTCTGACCTCAGTGTCCCCTGCTCCAGCTGGACACACCAAGGGAGCTCAGCCTCTCTCCTCTCCTCAGCTGTTGATCTTCAGACAGATACACACCTCTACAACCTGCCTGTTCCATCCTGAGGTTTCTGCTTCAGTCACCTGCTGTGCAGTGGGGAGATGGCACCTGGACAGCAAAGGAGGCAGGAATATTTTTCCACTTCATACATCCTTTAAGAGGATGAATTTATCAGGGAAAGAGCTGCCATGTAGATGCAGAAGTTAAAGAAACACCAGAAAAATTCTGAGGCAAATACAAAATCACTGGATAGGGGAGGTTGCAAAGGCCCACAGAGGGTCCCTGGTGCCACCTCCCTGCTCCAGCAAGGCCATCCCAGAGCACAGGGCTGTGTCCAGGTGGAATATTCTGGAATATCCCCAGGGAGGAGACTCCAGCCCCTCTCTGCTCCCTGCCCAGGGCACAAGTTGTGCCTCCTGTGCAGGGGGAGTTGCTGGGCTCAGCCCCTCCCATTCCTCTTTTCCCATTGCTTGGCACCACTAGGAAGAGCCTGGTTGTAATGGTTTTGAAATTATGTAATGGTTTTGAAAGCAAAACCAGTGAGAGACTCCAAATCAGAAATACAATTTAATAGGAAAAAGAGAAGAATAAAATACATGCAATAGTACAAAATAAAAAAAAAAACAGAGACAGAGTCAGAATACAACCTGACACCTCGCTAGTTGGGGTGGTGGTAGCAGTCCAGATGAAGGGGTTTTGTTGAAGTACTAATCCTGCAGAAAGGTCTGGTAGCTCTTGTGCTCTGGAATCCAGTGAGTAAGGGCACCTTTGGTGTTCCAAATCTCAGTTTTTATCCAGGTAGGAAATGTTTGCCTCCTCCCCCTGGCTGGAGCATCTCCCATGGGATGATGGAATTTTATCAGCCATGCCCTGGGACTCACTGGCCATGAACAGGAGATCTCTCCTGGAGGGAGGATGGGCTGTGGCAAAGATAAAGATGATTGCCCCAGCTGGTTTAAAGCTGCCCATTAACAGGAGATATCTCCCACAGAGATAAGGGTCACTGCCCCACCTGGTTTAACAGATGGTGATAGAATACAGACTTTTGGGCACATCTTTACATTGTAACCTAGGACACTGGTGCATCCTCTTGACACCCTATTGGATGCCCAGAGCTAGAGATCAAAGCTTCCTGACATTATTTAAGATAAATCAAGTTCATAATTTTCCTTTGTGAAAGTCTCTGAAAGGAATTTCTCTTATGCCCCTGTTAAAATCCATGGGGATGTTTGAGTCAGAAGGCTCCCATTGCCTGGCACCCATTGCCCTTCACAGCAGAGAGAAATCTCAAAATGAATAAATGAACCAGCAGCTCCAAAATGATGGGTTTTCCTTCAAAGGGTGCAAATTCTCCTGATCTTATAAGTACATGCCTTAAGTAGAGGCTCTCCAAGACAGGTTTAATGGGAGCTCTGGGGTCTGGTACTGCAGGACTTCCCACAGCGTCAGCTGGGCTTTTCTGAAAAAAATCTGATAAAAATGAGGGCTGTGAGAGCCTGGGTGGAGCTGTGTGAGAGACAATGTGTGGCTGACAGCATTTTTCCAGGAAACTGGACAGTGGGCCCGTGATTTCAGATGTTTTACTGGTTCCTGATGAGCAAACCAGGCTGGGAGAGGCTCCGATAACTCCTGTCCCCACTGTTACAAACTTTCATGTGGTTTAGATATAGAGCATTTAAATTGTTTTGGATGAGAGATTTTAATGGGAAGGCAGTTTTGGAAGTGCTGGCTGTAATAGCAGCACTGTTAATATTACTGATTTTGGCATGGCAGACATGAGAAAAGTATTTTTAGAGCCAGACATCTGAGAGGCTTGACAGGGGGTAGCATCTCTTCTCTCTGTCTTGCTCTGCATGTGGCTTTAACTTGAAACCATTATTCCCTCTGGGCCAGCAAACAGTTTTGGCTAAAAATTGCCTTGGATGTGGGAGACAAGGATCAGTTTCACACATGTGGGCAGAACCCACACATCATATTCCTCCCTCTTCCAGAGATAAACTGTGAGGGAGTTTCCTGAAATATTTCACTTGATGGAGCAGAGGAAACGTTTTTTTTTTTTTAATGTAATTACATAACTTTCATTGCTGTCAGCCTGCATTTTAATGACTTTGATTTTCAGGTAGCAAATCAGTAGAAACCCATCTTCAAATGGACTGTTGGCTGCTTTACCCCAAAGCATAAACATATTTTCTTATCCAATTTGTATATTTATGTTTGAGAGCAAAACTCTCTAAGAAATATCTTAGAGTTTTGATTCTGATTTTGTTTATTTTTTTTTTTTGTTTTCCAATAAGCAAAAAATTATAAATCCTATTAAGAGACTGAGGATATGAAACTGCTGTTTCAAAGGTAGATATTAATGAACCCATTGCCAGGAAAGCAATGCAAGATATTGAACTTCCCTGCCTTGAAGAGTTCTGCTCTCTGAATGGAATAAAATTGAAGTAATGTAGGAGAATTACCTTGAAAGCTGGGAGTGGATGATTCTGAAAGTCTCACCTTGATGATGATGATGATGATGATGATGATGGTTGGTTCAGCATCAATGGGTACCAGATCTCAAAGGTGGAATTTTGCAGCACGTTCCAGATGGACAGAGCTACAGACATTGTGAGTGTGGCTTCTGGTTCAGGACTTTGCAATTAAGGTTTACCTACAGCAAATGAGGAAAAAGCATAATTTCTTTTAGAGCTGTGTGAAAACTCTTTTTTCTGCCTGAAACTAGGTCTTACACTGATATATAGATTCATTAATAGAAATAACTTCATTTTCTGAGTGAAGGTTAGTGGCAAGCCTGAACTTCACATCCAGTAGGTGACTCCAGAAGGAACCAATGTGACCAGCCTGGAGCTTTCAGATAACCAGCATAAGCAGAAATATTTCCCCTGCTTAAACTCAGCTTTAGCCTTGTAGGCCAAAAAAATCTCCAAACTGACAGTAGAAGTTTCAATTTGACTGAGTCTGTTTTGAAATCTTCCCCTCCTCACACACATTTGCAATTTGGCTGTTATTTATCACTTTAAATTTTCCCCTATCAAATATGAAAAGTGTTATGAGTAGCTGGGATGAAGTGCAGGCTGTGAGGAAGACAGTGATAAAGCTCCCCTGGCTTTAACAGAGACAGGATTTAACCCTCACCCTCTATTTTTTAGTTCTCTGTATATACTTCTCTTGGTGATGAACTGTATCATTGTTTGGTATTTTATTTTGGCAGGCTTCAATGCAAGATAATAACATGTATTTTTAAAAGTCAAGTTGCTAGCTTTGTAAAAGGAAATTAAATATTCACTTCTAAGCATAATTAGTCAATTAAAAAAAATAAGAGAAAAGAGTCATCCAGAGGGAGATGACAAGATAAACTGATGAGTAGAGCTCTTAAGGCCAAGTGTTTGAATATATTTTAACAAACTGTTTAAGTTCTAAATACTACCTCTTTTTTCTTCCATAGTTATCCATGAACAAGGAGTTATTTTCTGCATATTTGTACAGATGTGTACAGATATTTGTACAGATATTATTTTGAAGTAATTCATACATTGCATCAATCCATTCACAGCTTGAGCAAGCCCCAGCCTGAATGCACTAAGTTGAATTAAAAACCTGTACTCAAAACTGTAGGGCTGGTGAGCTCCCTGCATTTCCTGTAGTGGATTTTGTTGATGGATGATTGAAATTGTCCAAGCTACAGGACAGAAACAAATCCAGCAGGGCTCATTTTCCACTGAAATCATTCTGTGCAGAATTCCCACAAATAAATACTCAGTGAAAAGTCACTTGTATCCTCAGCCTCCAAAGCATCACAGCCTTGCCATAATTTCATGTCAGTCACTTCAAAATGTACCACATCAAAACCTAAAAATATTTACTTCTTTTACAGCTGTAGAATATATGGATTTGGCATACTTATTTTGGAAGGCTGAGGTAGCACACAGGCTGGTAATTCCTTTTCTGTATGGAGTTATAAATACAGTCACTAATTGTGCTGCATTTTAAGGGAGTTTGTAGAAAATACTCCTGTATTTTTACTAGCAGTGTTTATTGACTCTTGAAGATAAGTGATTGGAAATGAGCTTGTGAAGTGTCAGAAATGCCAAACAGTGAATATTTTTTTAAAATATGAAAATACTTGCCTGCACTGATTATTATATTTCAACACATAATGATAAAGCATTAATGTAAGAAATATATTATACAAAACCACCATAATCACTAAAGTTCTGTAACATCTTTATGACCTTCCAAAATCCAGCATGTGTAAACTTTGTTAAATTTGTAGTGGTACAGTTTGACATATAAATGACTTGGGAGGTTTGGATGGACAGCATTAACCTTGGCACTAGAGGGTTTTTGGGTTTTTTTGAGGGTTTTTTGTTTGCTTTTTTTAAAGAAAATGGATACACAAATTCATTTATCTTTGGGGTTTTTTGATAAGTTTAATTTCACTTGCCTTCAGACATCTGTAATGTCTGCATTTAAACTATTTACCTGAAGCTGTTTTTGGAGAATCACAGAATTATTGAGGTGGGCAGGAACCTCCAGCATCCCCCAGTGCCACCCCAGTGCCACCAGCATCACCCCAAGCCCTGTCCCCAAGGGCCACATCCAGCCTGTCCTGAACACTCCCCCAGGCAGTGACTGCAAACCTCCCTGGGCAGCTCATCCCAATCCTGGGATTTCCCTCTGCCAGGGAAATTTTCTTTCCCAATCTCCACCCTGAGCCTGCCCTGGTGCAATTTGAGGCCATTTCCTCTCCTCCTTTCCCTGCCCCTCCTGGCAGGGAGTTGTGCAGAGCCACAAGGTCCCCCCTGAGCCTCCTTTTCTCCAGGCTCAGCCCCTTTCCAGCTCCCCCAGCCATTCCTAACTCACATATCCAAACCCTTCCCCAGCTCCATTCCCTTCTCTGGACACACTCCAGCCCCTCAGTGTCCTTTTTTTTTAAAGTGAGGGAGTCAATGCCCTTTTTTTTTTTTTTTTTTTTTTTTTAAGTGATGGAGTTTTCTCCTCCAGTGGGAAGGAACCCAACATTTTTAAGGGCAAAAATAACCTCAGCTGAAATCAGTTGCTGCAAACCACTCAGGAAACACAGAACACACCCTGCAGAGATGCTCTGGGAGTGGTTTTTTCCCACCTGCAGGGATGGGAGACCTTTGTGAGCAGGGCAGGGTTGTCCCAGGGCAGTGGCTTTGGAGAAATGGAGCTGTCCAGCACCTCCAGCTCCAGAGGGGACAGGAGAAACCCTCACCATTCCCCACAAAGGCTTTTTCCCTGCTCCCAGAATTTCTTCTGGAGCCTCCCAGTTCTGGGGGGCACCGCCATCATCCGAGACATCATCCACAAATAAATGTTCAGCACGAGTGGAGCAGGAAGCTCTGCTCTTGGAAGATGCTCTTGGGAGGCTGCAGCCTTCAAAGCTGCCTCCCCAGCCCTGCCCTGTGGTACATGGCCTTTGTTTTGCATAAATGTTTGTTTTAATGAGGTAGTGCAATGCAGATCGTCCAAATCAAAAACATCTGATGCACCCTAGGCAAGAGAAAGGCAATAACTACCCAGATTTTTGAGGAGGGCTAGTCATACCACAGGCTACCATTATAACTGAAAAAACAACAAGAATTTTAATATAGCTGTCTGGCCAAATATATTAATTTAAATTGAATGGCTTTTTCTGATATTATAGCTGTGAGGCACAATGTTCTACTGGCAGGCGTCTTCAAAACCTTTTTTAGAAGATTTGCTTCAAATTATTTCTGTGCACCAGATCTTGATGGTATGTGCATTTGGGAGTCTGACCAAAGGGAAGAAAAAAGCTTTTGATTAAATCAATGACCTTTCCTGGAGGTTGAATGCAATGGAGATTGTAATACAAAAAGCTGCCTCTTCCAACAGTGTTTTCTTCAAAACATTTACTTTGAGCTCTCCTCCATTAACTCTGCCCTAAGTTTTTCACTAATGTTTGTATCCTTGTGCCAGCACAGAAATAGTCTTTCCCACCAGCAAATCCTTTAAAATAAATTTTAGTCATTTCCATTATTATTTCCTTGAATAATTTGCTGACCACCACTTGCCATTCTTTGCCAGAGGATCCTGTTGTGTTTCTGCAAAACCTAGCAAAACTGGTTTCCCTCAGCTAATTGGATCCCTTGGCAGACTAGAGACATTTTCCTGTTTGCTTGCAGAAGAAAAGTGTGATCATTTCTTAATTATTTTCTGAATTGATTTTACTTGATAAAAAATAGCATTAACTTATCCTGGCAAATATCTTTGTGCTTTGTAATTATTCATTATTATATGTAATTATTATGAAGCAAAACTCTGAGAACAATGTGGAACATCTTTCCCCAGTGGCTGATGTTCATGAAAGTTGAGTGTCATAAGGAGACCCAAAACCTTTTAGAATATCAGGTTGCCTATTATTAGATTAGATTACAAAGCCATCACAAATTTCACCAAAAGACAGAGGCTCAGTTACAGCTCCTGTGTGGAGCTGGTGGAAGATAAACTTTGTTTTTGTGGTCACCTGGGTGGCTTCATTTTCTCTTTCTCACACTGTCAGGGGTGGGTACTGGTTCTCTGCAGCACAACTTGTCTTCCACAGCAAAAGAAATCTGAAGTGACTCTTTTAGGGAACACACTTCTGGTTTGGTTTTTTTGTTTGTTGTTTTGGGTTTTTTGGTGGTTTTTTTTTAGGGTTTGTTGTTGTTTTTGTGGGTTTTTGGTTGGTTGGTTGGTTGTGGGTTTTTTGTTGGGTTTTTTTTTTGTTTGTTTGTTTGTTTGTTTTTTGTTTTTTTTTTTGCTTGTTGGTGTTTGATATACCATAAATCATAGAATCTCAGAATGGTTTGTGTTGGAAGGGACAATAAAGCCCATCCAGTGCCAGCCCTGCCATGGCAGGGACACCTCCCACTGTCCCAGGCTGCTCCAGCCCCAATGTCCAACCTGGAACTGAACATTCCAGGGATCCAGGGGCAGCCACAGCTGCTCTGGCAATTCCATCCCAGCCCCTCCCACCCTCCCAGGGAACAGTTCCCAATTCCCAATATCCCATCTAACCCTCCCCTCCTTTCTCTTCAGGCTATTCTTTAATCACTAATTGACTATTTTGTGTTTTCATATCCAGTTTTTGATGAATTTGTCTACTTGCCTGAATGGTTATCTGAATTTCCACTGGAGTGTTTGGGGTTTTTCTTCAGAATACATGCACCTGACTACTTGAAGTTCAGAGTTTTGGAGGACTCAGTGCTATGGTTCAGCTGACAAGGTGGTGTTCAGTCAAAGGTTGGACTTGATCTTGGAGATTTTTTTCCCAGCCTTAATGATTCTTTGATTCCATGTCCAAGCCTGCATTGAATTTGAGCATTTCCCAGAAAAAATTCTAATTTATAAGCCTGGCTCTTGTGAAACAGAGATGGATTTTTCTTTTATCCATGACCCCAGCTGTAATTCTCTCAGGGCTGGACTTGGAGAGGGGCTGGTTCTCCAGGATCTTGGGTGAGAGAACACTTTTCTGCTAGTCCTGCTCCTCATTTTCTGGAAACATTCTGTATAATAATTAACATTTTATTAGCTTCCCATCTGAGATTTTTGTTTCTTCCACTGCTTCCTGCAGTTCCATGTATTTCTATCTTCATTTACCTACCAGTCTTGGCTTCAGGAAGTAGCCAAAGCACGTGCTTGACTTTGAGGATAAGCTTAAAATTCACTGAGTGTAATGGGGCCTGAGCATCTGCTTGGAGTGAAATCTAAAATTAAATGTCCTTCCTGAATAAAGATGTTCTCCTGAGTCAGCCCTGCCTGCAGTGCCTCAGAGTAGGGCTGGCTGTCCCTCGAGTGTGTCAGACACTCCGGATGCTCTCAGAAGTGGTTAATCTGATGAAAGAATTCATCTCCGACTCATAAAGAAACCACAAGTTTCCTTCACTTTCGGTCTGCTGCTTTGATATTGTTGGTCAGCAGTTCTCCTCAAAAACCATCCCCCATCCCTAATGATCTGTTTCATGCAGCCTGATTTACCCACTGCATAAAGATGTTTGTTCCCCTGCTGTATCCTCTGCATTTCCTTCCCTGGATATTCTAAATATTTGAGGAAGGAGGCTCTTCCCATGTCTTGTTCCATGTGATTTGAAGCCTGACATGACACAGTGATTAGATGAATTTATGTGTGTCATCTCCATAAGGTACTTTAATGCATGAGATTAATTTTAATCTGGAAGTGTTCCAGTTTAAAAATTATTTAGTAACTTAACAATAAATAAATAAATAAATAAATAAATAAATAAATAATTTTTAAAAAGTGTAGGTAAAAGCACCCCACTCAATAAGAAAATTAACATGAGGGAGAAAACCCCTCCAATGAACCTTCACCTGTAGCAGCTGAACTTTTGTTAAGAGCTGAACACACGAACATTATTTTTGTAATTGAAGGGTCAGTTGTTTTCAGTTCTTTTGTACAGTCTTTAAATTAATAACATAAATCACTACATATGATTGTGGATATTCATGGTGCACAAAGTTCTGTGATTTGGTATAGGAAGCTTGAAAAGCAATGTTTTCCAACCTTAGTTGAACTAGCTCATTTAATCTTTGTTATCCCCTGCAATTTCTTTTTTAAAGGACAATTTCTGGAATGACAGCTGAGTAACATCAGCTTTGCTGTAACTTTTTTTGCATTTTTTTTGCATTCCTATGAGAAGCTCAAGCCAGAAAAATACCCCAATTTTTGGCAGTTGATTAGAACTCTGATTTTTGACTCTGCAATTATATGGTTCTGTGTCAAATTAGGCATTCCAAATTCTTTCCTCGTGGAGAGAGCTGTGAGGCTGGCAGTGTCCCCACGGACTTGCTTGGATCCTACTTGTGATGTTGGCAGATGCTTTGGTCCTGCACGTGCTTGGCTTGAAGAGAAGTGCACTCCTTTATAACTTTATTTCCGTGTGCTGTTGATGTTCCAGTGGCAAACAAAGCTTCCCTAACCCTCAGACCTGGGGCTGCTGACGTGCAGGACCTGGGGTGAGTTTGGGATTGAAGGTTCTGATTCAGGAAAGTGTCTGAGGAAGAGTCATATTGCAGTTCTGGTGTTTGCAGTTCCTTCTGCCCCTCATTCTCCCAGCAGAACTGAGGAGCAAGTGGGAGGTTGAGCTCTGGAGGGAGGTACTGAGTGGTGAATCTTCTCCTGGCACTGCTGTGTTGGAAATTCAGGGATGGAGATGGTCCCAGTGCTGAGCCTGAGCATGTCCAGGGCTGCTGTGGGCAAAGGAGTGGGGGCTCCCTCCTTGAAAACTTGGAGAATCATCCTCTTTCCTTCCTTTGCTTTCACAAGTGCTCTGAAAACCACGTGTGGAAACCACTTAAAAACACCAGCTCAAGGGAATACCTGTTTTCAAAGCCTCCTGGTTTTTTTGTTCAGGCCAAAATGACCCAGCAAGTTTGTTCTGAGCTAACAAATGTCTTCAGCTGTCCCCAAAACCACATTTTTTAGCAAATAACTACACTGCTCATAAATAAATATGGTTTCACTGAGCTGTGATGGAAGAGATGTAGAATAGCGAGAGGTCCTGGAAAGTCTGGAACCTTGGAGGGGAAGGAGCTCTGTGCTTAAGTGTTCAGGTGTTAAACCACCTGAATTTAGGCCACCCTAAATACTTGTGTTTAGTTGGCAAAATAGGCTGATCTGCTAAGAAACTGCTGAGGCAGTCCTGGCTCTATCAGTAGTGTCAGGAGCTCAAAGTGGAAGGTCAGTATTCCACAGCAGGCAGGAAAGTCCTGGTTTTCTGAAAATTTTTCTTCATTTTTTTTCACCTGCTGTTTAAATCACCTAAAATTCTGGTGACAGTGATAAATCTCACAGGTGACTGACTCTCACTGGACATACAAACTTCAGTCATTTGTGCCTTTGAGGTGTGAAGGAACATACCCAGGCTTACTAACAGCTACAATGAAATGTCTCATAAAAAGTGAAAATTTAAAAAAATAACGCCCCAAACTTGTGAAACCACATCCATAAATTTGTTCCTTATATTTTATGTAGTCTTCACTGAACTCAGTGAGAACGTAGAGTTGGGTGAAGATAAGCCAGCTGTGAGTCTTTGCAGGACTGGAGTTCATGTCTCTGGTGTTATTTTCAAACGCCAAGTGAGATCATTAGAAAGAAATCCAGCAGTTACAGTCACCAAGTGACACATCACAGGTACCAGCAGTGTCCTTTGTTGAACCTAGGAACTGAAATGCTATGAAACATTCCCATTTAACTAAAACATAAATCTTGGTTACTTTAAGGAAAATATTTCTACTTTTTCTTTCCTGTTCTCTTTTCCTTTTTCCTTTTTTCAAATGCCAGATCATAAAAATAAAATTATGGTGGCATGAATAACATTTTTTTGGCCCTCCCATCATAACCTGTTTGCCACTTATAAACCAAAATGCTTTGGGTTGGAAGGGCAAATAAATCCCATCCAGTGCCACCCCAGCCATGGCAGGGACACCTCCCACTGTCCCAGGCTGCTCCAGCCCCAATGTCCAACCTGGAACTGAACATTCCAGGGATCCAGAGGCAGCCACAGCTGCTCTGGGAATTCCATCCCAGCTCCTTCCCATCCTCCCAGGGATTAATTTCTTCCCAATATCCAAACTAAATCTATTTATGTCAGTGGGAGCCATTCCCTGTGTCCTGCCCCTCCATTCCCTGTGTCCTGCCCCTCCATTCCCTGTGTCCTGCCCCTCCATTCCCTGTGTCCTGTCCCTCCATTCCCTGTGTCCTGCCCCTCCATTCCCTGTGTCCTGTCCCTCCAGCCCTTGGGAATTGTCTCTCTCCCTGTTTCCTGCAGCTCCTTCAGGCCCTGCAAGGCCAATCTGAGCTCAGCCCAAAGCTTCTCCTGTGCAGGTGAACAATCCAAATTCAGTTTTTCCTCATGTCTTGGTTGTTAGAATAGAGTTGTGTGGGATGCTGGTTGCAACTTCATGGGGGAAAAGAGGATCACCCCTCCATCAAGATCCTGAAATCTGACTGGAGGGACAGTCTGGGACAGGCTTTCCTCAAGGACATCCTGTCCACATTTCCATTGCTCCTTTTGGGGAAATGCAGTAGGAATTTAGATGCAAATGTTTTAACCAGGAGTCTCTTCTGTAGACCAGTCACCATCCTGCAGTGTGAGAAATTCTGGGGTAGTTCTGGAGGGAGTAAAATCAAGTGATTCAAAGTCAGATCCAGACAGGATCATTTAAAAATCCACCTTTCAGTTGAAAATAGAGATGCAGACACACCATGCAGGTGACTGCCATGAAAAGTTTGGCATTTTCTAGGGCCAGGCCTAAAACACAGATCCTGTCAGAATAAGTGCCCCATGGAGTTATTCCATGGAATAATGCTGCATACAGAATTTCATTCCTGTTTGACTGGATCCCAGCTAATTGTGAGTGGTTGTTGGGAAAGTCACAGGCGGCCACCAAGGTAATTTAACACAGATGTTGTAGCAAGCTTTTCACACATGTCTGGCAAGCCTCTCACAGTAGAAGAAGGTTTAGGGATTCTTTCCCCAGCCTTAAATCGTGCATTAAATCCTATCAATTATTGGTTCCCTCCCTGTTTCCACTTCTGCTCACTTTTTGTTATTGGGCAGTACTTTTTGTGCCTTGTAACACGATTAACTTAGAGCCCTCTGAAACTCAGAATTTCCAGTTTGCAGAAAACTCTGATATTGTGTCATTGTGTTGAATTCCCAGTGGGTTGAAACTTTATTCCCATTGGAGCAAAAGCAGTTTTGCCATTTATGTTGGTGGAAGCAGGACATTGTCTTTATTTTCATTTTTATATATTTATTTCTTGATACTATATTCTTATTCTGTAAGAAGGCACTACAAAGTGCTTTAGATATGGGTAGAAAGGTTGTGATGATCATGATAAATCCCAGGTCTGTAAAAGCTCTGAGTTAGATTTAACTTGGCAATTAACTATATTCAGTGTTCTTTTTCTAAATGCCCCTAGTTTTTTTTATCCATTAAAGTAAATGAATAGTCCCCAGGAGAAAATATTTTGGTTTATCATTGCCAAGGCCTTTGATTTCACTGTTGCACTTTAAAGATAATAATCTCATTTTCTTACATGCTGTTGGAAATGTCTTTCCCTCGACATACTGAGGTTTGAAAATCCAGAAATCAGATCAGGTAGGACTTCATGTGGAATTTTGTGTGTGTTTGGAATAGTTGGTATTTGACACCAGGCCTTACAAATCCAATGTGGTTAATATTTTTAAATTTAATTTTCTAACTGGTACAAAACCATGTAGCTAAGCAATGTTATCTAATGGATTTTTTAACTTTTTTTTTAACCTCACAAGGCATGTGGTATTAGTGGGTCTTCAAAAGAGACAGAAATATCAGACAGTTACAGAAATACGTGAATTTTATCCTTTTTGGATCACACAGCCTGGTCTTGGGAATATTCCTAGAAGATGTAACATCACACTTCCCAAATGCTTAATTTCAAATGAGTTTTTTTGAATCTTATGACAAAATAGAGAATTTCCCTTTGGTGGAGGGCACCTAAGTGGAAAAAGGCTGAGGAAAAATACTGATAGGGAATCAATTTTTTTTGCTGTTTTTCAAATATGAAACTACACCTGAGTTCATAATTAGCATAAAGGTGTTGCACAGTCCTGAGGGTTCCTGTGAGTGGGGAGATGGGGCTGTCCCTGAGTGTGGGCATGGACCTCAAGGTGCTCCAAGAGTGGCAGATTTCAGTTTTTAGGAATGATCTGGGTCAGCCCCGGTCTTCTGGGGTCACTGAGTTTCAAACACAGATATTCCACATCTGGTTCTTGTTCACAGCCACTAACAAAGAAGTACAATATCACAGAGTCTCAAAACAGCAGAGTGTGAGAGACACTTTAATAGGTTCCATTCTTGATGAAAATCTTGGAGCAGCCTCACTAATACAGGGTAGAAATCCAATATTCCAGACATTTTTGCTGTGTGCAGTAGCCATCAATCCAGGGCTGGGAGGACTTTGAAGGACACTGTCCAATAACCACTTCAAACCATTGTGTAGTTCCCTTAAAATTACCTAAAACATTTGGAAGAAAGTGAGGAAAAATGTTGCCCTTTGCCCTCGAGGTTGTTTCTTTTTTCCTTGCAGAGAAGTTGCTTTTTTTGGAAGTGTTTTCATTTGGTGTTGTGTTTTGTTTTGGGATCTTTTTTTTCTAATTTTTGTTTCCTGCATTATCATTGTCACTTAACCAGTTTAAACTAGTATCAAACATAAAACAAAAATATTTTCATATCAGTGGCAACTTTGAGCTGAAAATTTCAGTGCACTTTAATTCATCAATTAATTAATCAGTCCACACAGTGCCCCTTTGGCATTTGGTGGTACAAATGTTGATATTTCAGAGGTGGGAAATTAAGGAAGAGTGGAAGGAAAGTTTAGGTGAGATTCATCTCATATAAGCAGAAATGTCAAAAAATTGGAAGTAGTGGAAGGAGAAGGAAAGAGGGAATACTTTAAAGGTGAAATTCCTCTCATCTTTTTCAAGTAGCAGTTGTAGGTGAGATTGAACAAAATTATGAAGGTGGTTATGTTGGGAATTGCAGAAATCTTGGAGAACTAGGGTAGTTCTGACACCTATGTTTAAAATCCTTGAAATCTGAAGTGAATCCCACTTCATCAGAGAGGAATTGAATTCCCTATCTGCAAAAGAGTGCCAGCACTTCCCTGTTATGAGGGACATGCATTGATTGTTGAAAATAAAATAACTCCAGTTTCATCTAAACAGAGCTTCTGTTTTATTTCCCAGCTCTGGTTTTTTTGGGGGTTTTTTGGGGTTTTTTTTTTTTTTTTGTTTGTTTTTTTTTTTTTTTTTTTTTTTTTTAATGTAGCCAGTATAGCTGGTCTCCAGAAAAGGTGGGCAAACAGTGATGCAGCCACCAAAAATGTTTTGGCTGGTAAAATCTTGAGTCACAAGTAAGAGTTGGTAAATGAAGTACTTTGATTTTCACTTTGAAAACTTCCAGTGTTTCTTTTCTGTAATGCTTTTTCCATAGGAAAACAACCCATTCTTCATTGCTGTTATTTCATAAAGTAATGTTAAATAAAAAAGGTGTCCCCAAATCAGGTTCTCTCTTGTTTTCAGTTCTGCCAGAGTGAATTCATTGTGAGAGGGAGGAAGGTGGGGATAAGGGAAAAATCATGGATTGATGGTCCAAATGGTTTGGAGCAGCTGAAGGGAAGCAAAAATGGGAATGCAGGAAGGACAACCAGCCCTGAGTGCAGGGTGCAGAGTGATGGGGGGTGCCAGGGCAGCAGGAAAAAATCCTTTTTTCAAGTATTCTCTTTACTGAAAGGTGTCAGTGCTGGCTTGGGAAAGAGCTGTTGGCTGCTGGTGTGGAGGATGCTCCTTTCCAGGGGCAGGGAGCACCATCTAGTGACCACAGGGCAGGGACAGGGAAAGGCTTGGGGACACTTCCCTGCTCCTCCTGTGTGCTGCAAGCCCTGGCAGAGGGAATTGAGAGGCACAAAATTTGGAAGCAGTGCTGGAGGAGAGGATGCTTTTTGTGGGATGCAAATTGAGTTGTCCCCATGATCAGATAGTGATAATTATTTTAATTATGTGGCTTTATGAGCTGCTGGTTTCCATGTGGTGTTTGGATTTTGGGGAATGCCTGACTCCACTCACTGTGCCTTTCTCCTGGAGCTGAGCTCCACGTTTCCAGCCATGGTCAGTGGTGTGAGCCCATCCAGAGCTGGATCCTGTTTTTTCCCAGGATGGAGTTTGTCCTGTGCCCCCAGACTGGGGCTGCATCAAAGCCACTCAGGCAGGGAGGATCCCTGCAGCAGCCCCAAAGGCACAACATTCCCAGGGCCAGGGGTCAGGGGGTCTGGGGAGCAGAGCCCATCATCCCTGAGCTGCTGACCCTGCAGCCCCTTTGGGCACATACTGGAATTCCTTTCCTTGTTTGTATCACTGTTAAAACCCTCATTGTGAGACCTTTCTTTGTGGTGGGGGTGAGCAGATTCACTGATATTTTCATCAGAGCCCATGGAAAATTGGGAATTAAAGGGAGACAGTCCAGTTGAAGGGCTTGGTAAGAATGTACTTGACCCTCACACACCAAACTGGGCATGGCCAAACTCATGTTGGGAGCTGCATTTAGGAAAATGCTGAATTTTTTTGAGAGGATTGAGACCTTTACAAATGTGTCTTCATGTGCTATGAAGTAGCAATAATTTGCTTGGACTTCTTAAAATTTGTTTCCAAAAACTGCAGTGCAGATTCTTTTTTATGCTCCAGTTCTTTGATTTGTAGCCTGGTTCTGCCTAGGGTAGAGCCTCCTTTTTACCTGGAAGGTTGGCAAAATGAACAAAACTTGATTCTTTTCTCTGCTGTCTTTTCTTTTAATACCCACATCTGCAGACACTGTATGCATCCATACCAAGCATAACATAAAGGTGAATGTGTCTCCAGTTTTCCAACTATTTACCCAAAAATTTTTGTGCAGTTCAAGAGATGGAGGTCACCCTATTACCATAGCAGAGTGTGTCTTTAATCTCTTGGTCATCCCAGAGCAGAGTTCTTGCTTTACCTCCCAGACAGCAAGAAAGATTACAGATCAATTTACATGGGAATATTGCAATCTATTTCCTTTGTATTTCATAGAATTGTGGAATGGTTTGGATTGAAAGGGATGTTAAAGATCTTCTAATTCCTGTCCCCTGGCATGGCTGGGACACCTTCCACTGTCCCAGGCTGCTCCAGCCCCAGTGTCCAACCTGGCCTTGGGCACTGCCAGGGATCCAGGGGCAGCCACAGCTGCTCTGGGAATTCTATCCCAGCCCCTCCCCACCCTCCCAGGGAATGATTCCTGCCCAAAATCCCACCTAAACCTACCCTCAGTTTGAAGCCATCCCTCTTTGTCCTGTCTCCATGCCTGTGTGACAAGTCCTTCTCACCTGTAGCCATGTAAAACACATTTGAGGAGTTTCTGTGAGTGCACACAAACTGAGCATATCTCTAGTACATCCTGGAAAGGATGCAACAAGCAAAACACCTTTATTATTTGAAATTTCATCTTCTTCATTTAGAACTCAGTCTGATCACTTTTTTGCATGATAAAACCAAATCTTCAGGTCTGTCCAGGGCCTTGTTGGTTTAAGCTGGCTTAGGTCAGCACAGATTGGATCCTTCATCTCCAGTTTGGAAAAACCTTCTCTAAAGAGGGAACTCTTGAGTCCTGCAGGTAGAAAAGCACTTCAAGCAGAGTTTAAGAGTGTTCAGGAAGGAGTTCAAGCACAGCTGTAACTCTAAAGCATGTGCAACTCCCCTGCTTTGATCAAGACACTTAAGCACATGTTCAGAGTTAACACATGCTGGGGAATTTCGCTGCTCCGTAGTTTCCAGATGCAGGCTGAAGGCAGAAGAATAGTCCATCTGAAGGAGCCAGAACAAATCAGGGGGACAAGCTTCAGAGAGAAATTAGAGGGGAGCATTAGGTGACATGTGTGGATTTTTTCATGTTTTTATTCTCTTTATTGACCAAGTTTTTCAAACTCACAGAGCGTTGTTTCAGACAACAACAGAGTTGCCTAACGGAACAAAACCATTTTTTCTTTAACCTAACCTTAAAAATCAGAAAAGAGAAAAACAGTAGAAGTGTTTGTACTCTTTTTCTTTTGCAACTGGATGATGGTGATTTGATAACCTAATATTTTCCTTGCCTCACAATACCAAGGCTCTGCTTGCAATTGGATTGGCCTCAGCGTAAGCACTCAGAAATCTGCCTGTGGGTATTAGTTTAAAAGTCAAATAAACTTCACTGGATTCTTTGGCACAGAATGTGTGCCAGTTTAAAATGGCAAAATCCTTCCTGGGCTGTGGGCTCTGTAAAACTTACATAATAATAATAGAGCTCAGCAGTGCCTTATGCTTCCAAAATCCCTGTGTAAACCAAGAGGGGGTTTGTGTATATGGAGGTGGAATGGAGGAGAATCATTACTAAAAACTGCTTGTGAATGAATTTGTTAGATCCTCTCCACTGGGGAGCTGGAACTGATATTTGCAACCTCTTGATATATTGGAGGAAAAACCAAAATATCAGGGGCTTAACTGGAGTGGAAGTCACCCAACTGAAACATTATACAATGCTTTGAAATTTCAAGAGAAAGGTTCTAATCTTTTGGCTGTCTTGCTCATTGTTTGCAGATGAAAAGGGAGGAAATCAACATCCCCATGAAATACAATTACTATAAATTGCTTTCTTTTCATACTGTTCATAATGAAATAAGAAAGTTATCTACTCTGCAGGAGCACTGTAATTTGTTGGATGTACATTCAGCAGTGCAACACTGCATTTCTGTATGAACCAACTAATGGAGAATATAAAATATTGTATAGCAGTGCTGACTCCAGATTGCTCTGAAGCCATGAGAAATCATCTTTATGGTGGAAGAAACCAGAGCTCATTAAAATGAACTCTTGTGCAGGGAGTTGATCCTGTGTCCCAAAGATTGGATTTGATGATCCTGGAGCTCTTTCCCACCTCAGTGATTCTGTTTGTCACTGTGGCCTCCAGGGGTTCCCAGCTCTGTGGTCCCCATGGAACACCTGGAAATGAGAATTCCCTGGATCTGGCAGGGCCATTCCCATGAGCAGGGGAGGGTGGATGAGCCTTTGCAGCACCTGCAGGACGAATGAGTGAGGGACTCTGCACCTCAGGAAAAATGCATTTCACCTTTCCTGGGTCAGGATAGGAGGGGAACAGTGAACTGGGACTTTCTGCTGTCTTTGTGTGGAAAAACTGTGTGTTGAATGCCAGCAGTCATCACCAGCTACAGAACAACGCTCCCATTTCCTTTCTTTTTTTTTTCCTAAGGAGCAGGAGAAGGCAGTGTTGGGAGAGGGTGAGGTCATCTGCTTCCACCAAATAATGCAGCAACGAGCCATTCACTATTTCTTGTTCTTTTTATCATACCAGAGTCCCTCCTCAGAGGGCAGGACCATACCACAGCTGGAATTATCTTCCAGGCAACCTGTCTGTGGTTGGGTGTTGTCATAGGGAGCAATGAGAAATTAAAAACCTGTTAGAGTGGGACCAGCTTTTTAAAAAAATAAATAAATTCTGATTTGTTTTAATTTTTTATTTCATTTTTATGGGTTGTATTTTCAAACTCTTCAGGTTGAAAGCTCAGAATCTCTTGACACCAGGAGTTGTATCTTTAATGAAGATAAAGAAAACTGTGAGGCTTCTAAGTGTGAAAGGATTGTGCCAGCACTAGTTCCTGAGTGGAATACTCTGGCTGGCTGTGGAAGCACTTTGCCTTTTATTTTATATGTTTTTTTTTTTTTTTTTTTAAGTTCTCTTTTTTTAAGGTCTCTTATACAAAGGCCTGGGACAGGGACAGTGTTTTGTTTGCACAGCTGGCAATTCTGGGGTGCCCCATGACTGCCAAGTGCTCCAAAAGAACAAATAAAAATATAACACTGAATAAAAAATGGCCATCACACTCTAACCAGGAAGGGAACTGCCATTGAAACCATCTCATTCCATTCATGGACAGAGCTGTGAATTAAGGGAAGAACATGGAAGATTTAAGACTGTTTATGGCATTCAGGCATCTGCTTTTGAGGTTTTACATATTTTTGTGACTTTCCCTTCTCAGTAAAAAAGAGATATCAAAAATAATCAACCTATCTGCTTCTTCTCTAAGGGAAAAAAAAAAAAAAAGCTAAATCAGATAGGCTGGAAAGTGTCAATAGCTCAGGAATGCAGGAATGAGGTTCATGGACAAATATAGACATGGTGTAAGCAGGGCCAGATCGCATTAACATATTTGGAGTTACACCCATTTATACCCAGCCTGGCTTTGGCCCTGGATCAGCAATTCCCCAGTGCACAGCCTGCATCAAACCACTGCTGAATTTGGCCCATTCCATCTGACATCTGCATCCTGCCTCGGAGTGGCCTGTCACACTTACTGCACATCACATCGCACCTGCCCGCGCCGCCACGGGCTGTTGACTTTTTTGTTTAGAAAAAAAAACAACAGAAAAAAAAAAAAAAACAACAAAAATTTTTTTAAAAAAATTCAGTCACATATCATCAAGAAAAACAACATTGTTTTAGGGCTCTTATCTCTTCACTCCCAAATATCCTGTTTCTTCGAGCTGCGGTGGCCAGGACCAATAGAAACCTCTTCCTGCCATTGGCTGACTTCATTTCCCAGAGTTAGCACAATCTCATCCGCTCTAAACAACCTCATCAAAACTTCTTTCTGGTCAGAGCGAAGCAATAATTATTATTAGCAATTATTAGCGATCAATAATCTTGATCACATTATGGCAAGCACTATTAAGGTAAGGAGGGGGCACCTTTTTTTGTTGGAATTTTTTTCTCAGTGGTGTGTTCTTTGGTTTCCTTTATCAACCTAGATAAGTTAGAATTGGGCAACACCCCCACTGCCACAATAGAGGACAACAAGATTTCCTTTGTACTGCCTAGTAAATTTCCTTTTTCCTACTCCAACCATCCGCAAGGCTTAAAAACTTCAAACTCGGAAAAAAAATTGGGTTTTTTAAATTCAACTGTTCAGTGGTGTGGATTGCATAGGCGAAGCCCTTTTGTGAGAGCTTCTGAAATTTCTTGTAGGTATCCCTCGGACAACTTGGATGTGTTTGTGGACTGCCATGAGGGGAGAGGGTGTGCACTGGAAGGAAAAAACGGGTTCACTAAACTTTTGGATACTTTGAAATGCTTCTCTTGCGGATGGGGACACAAATTTTAGCCAGCGGGAAGGAGAGGCACCAGCTCTTGTTTCTGTCTCTCATGCAGGTGTTAATTATGTGCTTTTCTAGGAACTCTCAACCTTAAACCCGGGACCTTTCTGGATGTTATTTTAATGGTGGTGGGAAGATCTCCCGGGCGTGTTCTTTTTTATGTTTTAATTTTTTGGACAATAAAAATCTCTTCTTGGTGCATAACTTGATCTCGGTGCATGGTTTGTTGGTTTTGGTTGGTTTGTTTTTTTTTTTTTTTTTTAAGAGTGGCTTTGCTGAGTTTTTTGGGCTGTGTCACTTAGAAAGTTGAATACATCTGTCTGTCCATCTAGTTTTTGTTTCTCTGCACAGCAGTTACCAATAGAGCAATAGCTGTGATTAATTACAGAATGTAACATTAATTAAGCTTTGTGATAGTGAAACTAATTTTACATAAAGAGCATGGACAGGGAGGACTCTGTGGTGTTGTTTTATCAGGTTTGGGATCAAGGTATTATCGGATTCAGCACTGAGGTATTTGTTTTGTTCGTGGCATTGTCTGTTCTGTACTTTTCTAATTATGTCAGATTTAATGAGGGCCATAGAATAGCCTGGCCTTTGGATAAATAGGGCTGAAGTTGGATTTTTCAGTAAATTCTGCTCCAGTTTTTACATTTTAGCAATCATTTGGTGCTTTTTGTTATGGGTTTGGGAATCTGACAGTCTTGCCCGAGGGCAGCGTGATTAAAAAGTCTAACGAACCTTTTGTTTTTGTAATCAGTGATGTTTTCATGGGGCTATCAATAGAGACATAGATCTGACTCTCCTCTGCATTGCTGGCCAGCATCTGTTAAATGCTAAGTAGCTCCTGAAACTGAATTCCCTTTGGTTTTGCTGTGCATTCAGAGCACACAGGACATGACAGGCACTTAATGAAAATCTTGAGTTTCAGGGACTCAAGTTTTGGCTAAAAGGATGGCTGTGTACTGAGGTTTTAATGCTGGGTTTGCTTCTGTTAATCAGAATATTGATATGAAATTTATTTTCAAAAATATTGGCATCGGATGCCATTTGCATTTTAGGTAACTCCTGTTATTTATTTCCTTTATGTTTCATATTGACTGAATTTTAATAGAATAGAGGATTGTTAAATGATATTTAAATGTTATTATTTGACCTCCACCTTGCACTTAGAGAACTGTTTTATACAGCCTGGTAATGCAATGTATGCAGCAAAATGGAAAAATGTCCAATTCTCTCTCCTCATCTGGAGTGTGAATCTTGCAGGAGGTCTCAGGCAACCCAAAATGTTGAGGATTTTGCTGCCCAGGGTGCTGGGAAGACCTTACATGCTGTAGCAAGAATTAAAATTTTATTTATGCATGTGCAAAATATGAAATGACTGGAAAGAAATGACAGGTGCTTTGTACTCGAGGTGCAGGAAATGTGTTCTGGCATGAGGCTGAGACTGTCCAAAGATTTTTCAATTCCTCTTCTATGGGAGTGGATAAAGAAGCCTTTTAACTGAAAGGCTTCTGAAATAAAGAAATTCCATTTGAAGGCCAGGCAGGTGTTTGTTTAGCTTTTGCTAAACTTTTACACACATATATATATTTAATAATATAAATATTTAATATGATGGCTTGTGTTGTCTGCTGGCAGTGGGTAGCCCAGCAATCCCAGTGCTCTTGAGGAAGGTGGAGAGCCTTAACCTGGGAATGCACTGAGCTCTTCAGGGAAGCTGTGCAGTCATTAAATCCCAGAATTATGATGTGAGTGGTTCTGTGTTTGTTCACAACTGGGCAGAGACTTCTCAGAACCTCCAGTGTTGCCAAGGTGACTTTGCAGGCAGGGTGTCTGATTCATCCCTTCCCTCCCACCATGGGACACTGGGCTCAGCAGGACCCGGGCTGGTGGCACTGGGCATCACTGGGGGCTGCCAAGGCAAACCTGCTGTGAGTTTTGGGGTGCTGGGTTTGATGTCCTGAGCGTGGTTTTCCCCAGGGATCACTCTCTCCTCACCCCATGCCCTCCTTCTGCTGCCCCTGCTCCTTTTTCCCTGCTGGTGGGAGGTTTCTCCTGAAGAGAGGAGGAGGATGAGGCAGCAGCTCCTTTCTCCCAGGCTCTGACATGGATGGGTAATATTAATCCTGATTTCCCCACTGGACCATCCTTGTCCTGGCCAGGGATCTCTCCCTTGCATGGGGGAGAGGTCAGCACAAGAAGCTGTTTATAGGAAAGTGCCTCCTTAGCCAAGATTTTGCATTGGTTTTTCATATCCTGGTGCACACTCAGCTGAGCTCTCTGGGTTTTGGCATTTTGAAGGATAAAATGTGGCTTTTCAAGTGGAAAAAGTCTCCTTAGAGTGAAGGTTTCAGTGCTGACAGGTTTCCCTCTGGCTCAGGTGGTGTCTGACAGCTCTGCTGTGGCACAGCACTGAAGCTGAACATTATCAAATAAATGCAGTTATTTATATTTATTAGTCACTCTGCTGTAAATACAATTTTAGAACATGTCTGAATTAGGCATCAGGCTTTTGTTTGTGTTTTGGCTTTTACTTTTTTAAACAGAATGGAGCAAAAATTATTTAAGTGTTACCTTGGGGTGAAGTAAAAATAGTTACCCTGGAGGTCATGTTGGTGGTTTTTTCCCATTATCCATCCCATAGTGGAGGAAGGAACACTAAACAGAAAAGTACAACTAGAATTCTAATTCCTTGCCATGTTCAAGCTTTGCTCTGTTTCTTTCTTTGCCTGCCAGTGCCATTATTCTTAGAAAAACTCCTCAGTAAGTTGACTTTATAATGATTTATTGGTTATATTTGTGGATATTTATTTTACTTACACCTAAATATTCTCACATCCACTCTTCATTATTATTTTCTGAAGTGATGTTTGTGTGGACTCTATGATTTCAGTGAGAAAAAGTCTGTGTATTTGATAAAGGACAGGAGAATCTGTGGTTTCTGAGGCTTGAGGGTGTGGATGCACTGATTAAAGCAGAGTATAGGGGGCAAGATTAATTTTTTTTGAGGAATCTTTTTCTGTGCTTGTCTCTCACTTTCTTTGAGAAACTCCAAGTAGTCACTCATATGCTTCTGGGAGCTGGAGACAATTAAGAAATAAATCTGTTCTTGGCGTATGGAAATATTTAAGGTTTGTTTAGAGGATTGAATCTGCACTGAGTCCAGCAGAGCTGACACAGTCATTTGTACATTTGCTCCTTGCATTAGAACAATTACAAAGATTATTATCTTTTTTTTTTTTTTCCCCTCCTCTCAGTTAGCAGCTGATCCAATGGCATATATGACTTTCCTTCCATGGTCTTTGGTGCTGTTGCACATGTAAAGCTGAGCCCACACCTGAGTGCTCTGGTGAGCCAGAGGCAACAACAGCAACAGAACCTTAAATTATTTTTTTGATTCTCCACTCCTTAATCCAAATTTCCCACCAATTTCATGAAGGTTTTGTCCCAATAAAGGCAGTAGAATCAGAGATACAGTTATTTCCAGGTAAAGCAGTATTTCTGACTCAAATACAAATGTGCAATTTCAAGGCAGAAATGACCAGAAGTTATTTTGGGGGGATTTTTGTGTTGTTTTCTTTTGCTTTTAATCAGCAGCTATTTAACTCAATTTGGTTTGTGTCTTCATATGCCAAAATGAAGTGAAATATAAGGATTTTGCTTTCTAGAATTAAGTCCCCAGGCAAGGAACAACAGCTGGAAAATGCATATGTTTGACTGTCTGAGTTTGTTGGTTTGTTTGTTTTTCCTGAACAAGAACTACATTATCCCTTAACAAAATGTTTTTCAGCAAGGTCCCTGTGTTACAAAAGGCCTTTCAGAAATAATGTTCAAAGAAACAAGTGCTCTTGGAGAATGACTTGCTGAAAGATAAACACAGAAGCAGTTTTGCAAAATATGAATGCCAAAAAAAAAGATATTTATTCTCCAAGCGACGCTTTATAATTCAATAAAAATATATAATGCTGTTTAATCAGGAAGAGGCAGCCTTTATAATGCAAGTTTCTAAATCAAGCCAAGAGAATTACTAAGAAAATAAAAAAAAAAGAGAAAAAAAGAAAATCTGTATCACTTGTATTATGATTTTTAGCAAAATAAGTGTGATACAGTAGAAAATACCACAGTGCCAAATCTTGCCAGGGTAACTAATTCATTGCAATGTGGTTTTTACCAGATCCATCTTGGAAAAATTAGTTTCTTTGGATAGATAATTATACAGCCACCCTGCTGTCCTTGATATATACATATATATTTATATGCATATATTTGATATATATTTGTATATTGCAGAATAAATTTTTGCATTGAAAACATAAAAAAATAGGAAAACTTTGAAGCACTTACATGAAAAAGGCAGCAGTCCTTTCCTTAAAGAATGGATGTGTCTTTGTGGTTGGAGGGGTTGTTTTAAATGTTGTAACCAAGCCTGCCTGAGGTTGGAGGCTGTGTCCCTTAATTTATTCCTGCTCCCTTAGAAGAACTGTACAATCCTGTAAATAATTTATATTGATGAACAGAGTGAGAAGTTTTAAGAAATCTGGTGAGGTTTGGATTGTAAAAGTTACCTTTCTCCTTGAAATGCATCTCTAGGCATTGGGTTACCAATTTTTACTATGCACAGAGAAAGATTGGACATTTCTTTCAGGAAAGGGATATTAGTGATTAATAAATAAAATTCATGATGGTTTTTAATAATTGCTGTGTATGAACCAGCAATTACCTCTTCTGGTAATTATCATTATCAAATTTGTTTCAAAGCAATTATTTGTCATAAAAATGTCATAGAACATTAAAAGTTAAAAAAGAACGATGAGTAATGGTGAATTTTTTTTAAGGGCTACACTCAGGGACCCAGAGTGGACAAGGGAAATGGTCTTTTGGGAGTAGTGAGTGGAAGGAATGTCTAGGATGTGATGTGTTCCCCTTGCAATGCTGTTTATTTGCAGTGAGTGTCTCCAGCCCTGGGTGGGAAGTGGTGTCACCAGGCTGGCGTGACCTTGTCACCCTGGGACAGGAGCTGACTTGCTTAGTCAAAGGTGTGTGCTGCCAACAGATGACAAGGACTGGCTTTATGCAAATACCTGCAGGAAGGGGTGGATCCCTGTTTTCGGGAAGGGGCAGGGCTCTTTAGAGCTACCTGCCTGATTTAACAGGGCTGAGAGAGTGGCAGGCAAAGACTCAGTCCCACAACTGGAGAAAAAACAACCCCCAGGAGACTGGAAATGCTTTGTTTGACAAATCCCTCATTAAAGCAAGGAGCAGCATGTTAATTCTATGTGGAAGGGTTTGCATAACTGCAGGAGTTTTTTTTAAAACCTCATTCTTCAGAGCTGAAAAACATCTTTTTTTAGACTCTCTGTTTATTACCTTGATAAACAGCAAAGTGCTGCCACAGCAATTACCTTGATGATAAAGGGTCTGTAGACAGATACTTCCTGCATTCATTTCCTACCCAGATAAGCTGCCAAAATCAGGGACTACCAATACAGGAAATGCTTTCAATAGGAACTTCCTATCTGCTAATATCTAGTTCACTGAGAAGATCTAAGTCCTTCTTGTTTCATATAAAGGTAATGCTCTACCTGATTCTGTTTAAACACTCAAGCCCCAGTAAAGTGCATCTGTTGCTGTAATAAATTTCAAACCAATGCTGTTATCCTGGACTGTGAAATAGCAGCATTTTTCTCTGCAGGGGTAGGAAAAGTACCCCTGCATTTTATAATATTGGGAATCAGGGTGCCTCAAAAATCCACTGTCATTCTGTCAGATGAAAAACAAGCATCCTCCCTCAAACTCCCTATTGCCTGAATCCTTTCCTCATTTCTGTACATGTCCAAGTAAAATACATATTTCAAGTAGCACTTGAGGTGGACTTGAACAAATAGTTCAGAGCATGTTCTGGAGATCTTGGAGATTCATGGCCAATTTTTGCAATCCATAGTGCTCTACATATTCAGTCAAAATGACTGAGACAGACATTGTGCCTCACTGTGCTGGGAAATAAAACCATGACTAACCTGTATGTTTGAACCTCTGCTAAGGAAAAGAGAAACTCAGAGCAAAGGGAAAGGAAATAAAGACAGAAAACCTCCATTGCTAATCGTAACTTCAGGGTAATTTGTTTCAGGCACATGAACAGGATGAATGAGGAGGATTTATGAAACCTGGAGTGAAACTGGCCAAAATGAAGTCAACAGTATGGCTTGACTGGGGCCAAGCTTTCACCCAAGTTATTCAGGAGTTCAGCCCAAAATTTCTGTGTTGTTTTGCCAGTGATTCCACTGGAGTCATTCCAGGTTTCTGCCACTGTGACTGAGATGGGTATTTTGGCCTTTCCCTGCAGAATTGAGAAGTCCTTTGCTGTTGTGGCTTCATTTATTTCCCACCTTTTCATCTAGGATGAGCAGTCCCACATTCAGTTACCTCCTCAGGTTGCTAAATTTGTGTTGTGCTCTGCATCTGGGATCTGAGAACCTGGTTGGGAATCTGAGGCTGGATTTACAGGCTGGGAATCTGAGGCTGGATTTACAGGCTGGGAATCTGAGGCTGGATTTACAGGCTGGGAATCTGAGGCTGGATCCACAGGTTGGGAATCTGAGGCTGGATTTACAGGCTGGGAATCTGAGGCTGGATTACAGGTTAGGAATCTGAGGCTGGATTTAATCTGAGGCTGGATTTACAGGTTGGGAATCTGAGGCTGGATTACAGGTCAGGAATCTGAGGCTAGGTTTACAGGTTGGGAATCTGAGGCTGGATTTACAGGCTGGGAATCTGAGGCTGGATTTACAGGTTGGGAATCTGAGGCTGGATCCACAGGTTAGGAATCTGAGGCTGGATTTACAGGTTGGGAATCTGAGGCTGGATCCACAGGTTGGGAATCTGAGGCTGGATCCACAGGTTGGGAATCTGAGGCTGGATTTACAGGTTGGGAATCTGAGGCTGGATTTACAGGTTAGGAATCTGAGGCTGGATCCAATCTGAGGCTGGATTTACAGGTTGGGAATCTGAGGCTGGGTTTACAGGTTGGGAATCTGAGGCTGGATTTACAGGTTGGGAATCTGAGGCTGGATCCACAGGTTGGGAATCTGAGGCTGGATTTACAGGTTAGGAATCTGAGGCTGGATTTACAGGCTTTTCCAGAGACCATGGTGAACACATCCCTTGGAGATTTTTGGCTGTTTTGGGCAGGAGGGCTGCTGCTGTGGGCAGCTCATCCAAATCTCCAGATATTAGAGGGTTCTGCAAGCTGGAGGTTGATTATGACAAGTGGCTTTCCCAAGGCCATGGGTGAAGAAGCTTTAGGAAGTTGCCCCTTGGCTTTGGGCTCACAGGGAAAATGCACACTTTGTCCTGAAAGCAATGTTCCTCAGATGTGGTGTAGTCAGCTCTTATCTGCTCATATAAATTTTTATTATTGTTAATCTTTGGCGTACTCACAGCAGCTTTCCTCATGCGTCAGGTATTCCCTTGGAAGTGCTCAAAACTGTTGCTTTTTACTAATCAGATCAACTCACTAAAGTGGTGACCAGAGACATTTTTCACATTATTTCCATGCAGGCATTACCTTGTAAAAAATTTCCCCCCACTTTGTCATCGAGGCATCATTACCTCTGCTGTTTTCATGGAATTCAGAATCTGATTGTTTAGTCTACGTCAAGGGGGGAAAACGAGGGGGATCCTGTGCCTTTAATGTTGTTTATAACGGTTGGACAGAGCTTGTCAGGTGAAGGTTAATTGCTCTCCAGTTAAAGCAGTTCTCTGCACAGATGGGTTATCAGGGCTGAACACTCGTTACAAGATTAATCTCGTTTCCGACAAGACTTCCCTTTCCTCCAACTGATTTTTGCTCAGCCATTGGACCTGTCAGCAGCCGTTGAGAGAAGGGTGGGTTACCTCTGGGATATTAATGCCTGTGAGCAGAGGAACAATGCAGAGTGTGTGTCATATCGGCGGGGAACATCTTTGGGAGACAGCACATTTCAGAGCTCTTCTGAAGGTCGAGATTCATAAACAACAGAAACAATCAGGAGTGTTTGTGTTAACCCTCCTCGTGGACACAAGCTCCTATAGGCTCCTTTTTTTGTGTCCCTCCTCATCTCTTTAGACTTGTTTTTTTGGGTCCAAAGGTGTATTTTTGGTGAAAATTTTAGCCAACAAAGCACCCTTGGTGAGATGTGGAACTCAAGATGCTTCTGTCCAGTCAATTGGATGGCCTTCAGTTGGATGAAGGATGGCCTTGGATGGCCAGATGGACATGGCCTTCAGTTCATGCTTAAGTGAGAGGTAGTAAATCATGGTGAACACTCAAAGAAATTCAAATTTTGGGAGTTCTGAACTCTAAGCAAACCTGTTGAATTTTCCTCTTTTTTTCCAAGCTGGAGTCATTCAGGATGGATCCACTGGGCTGCAGAGGTATGAGATGGATGTGAAGTGTGAGGAGAACCAGGCACATCATGTTCTTAGCACAATATTGCCTTTCCAGCCAGGCTGCAGCAGCTCTGCCAGCCCAGGCTCATCCTGAGCATTTGCATGGACTCGGTTCAAGGAGGCTGCGGCACGAACGCAAAAGTCTCACTGGAGTTTTTGGGTTTATTTCAGGAGTTCTGATACAACCAAAATAACCCAGCTTGGCAGAAGGCTCTGGCTGCCAGGTTTCTGCCACGCAGCTCTAGTCAGTAAATTCCAAAACACTAAACAAATATTCAAGGCAACAAACAGGGTAGCTCTGATGTTTCCATCGAGTTTCCTGTGCTGGCTTGGGATCAGCTCCATCCTGTCGATGGTGCTGAGTCTCTTCATTGACTTCTGTGAACTTTGAGTTGGGCTGTGCTGTCCCAGCCAAGAAATCCAGCTCTGTGGAGGGTCGTGGGCTGCACAGCATTCACTGGGTGATTTATTTTTAATTTGTTTTATAAACATGCAACAAAACTAATAAATTATATATTAAAAAAGCTTTGCTAAAAAAAAAAAAATCTGCAAGTTTCTGACAATTTCTTAATTTTCTTTTTTAAATTTTCTTTTAATCATCAAGTAATTCAATAACCTTACTGCTGAATTCTTAGGGTTTCTCATACTAGAGAGATTATAAATTCATTTTCCTTTGATTTAGAATCCACAGGGTTTAAGAAAATTTGCTTGCTCCAGTTACAAAGCTGAAATGAAAGGTAGACAGGAATGTAACCTCTGGATGTCATCCTCTTCTCAGCACTGTGCATTCAGAGCCAAAGCAATTCAAGAGAGTGAATTCCATTACTGCTTCTAATAAGATAGGAAAAGTGCATAGTAAATCTTTACAATGCCAACTAAATCACTGCTGCTTTATGCCAAAGGAGACAAGTTTAGTAGAAAGTTTTTAAGTGGGCCAGGTTGAATTATTTTTTTAAAAGGAGAGTCCCTAAGAGGTTCTTAAATCTCTGCTTAGAGCCTTGAATGAAGATCTTGTTTTTCAAGATGCTGATTTGAGTTGAGAGTTCCTGCTGTCTGTGCTCAGTGAGTGAGAATTCAGTGAGAATTCAGTGAGAATTCAGCTTTTGGAGAGGGAAGCTTACACATAATTAGGAATTGTTGTTGTGCCACTCACCTGATGTGAGAAAACCCCTCCTTGTCAATACCTTTCTAGAAAAAGGAAATTGAAGGTAATCACATCTTCTTTTTCCAAGGAAAGGTCTTTGTTTAGCAAAATAATGGAATTTTTAATGTGAGGGTGGGCAGGCCCTGGCACAGGGTGCCCAGAGCAGCTGTGGCTGCCCCTGGATCCCTGGAATGTTCAGTTCCAGGTTGGACACTGGGGCTGGAGCAGCCTGGGACAGTGGGAGGTGTCCCTGCCATGGGATGAGCTTTAATGTTCCTTCCAACCCAAACCATTCCATGGTTCTGTGATGGTTTGGTTTGCTCACTTAGAATAGGAAGCTTTACATCAAGGCATTCAAAATGAGCAACAAATTCCAAAGCTGTTTGTTGGGCAAGTGGGTTGCAGATTTGACAACTGCAACATCTTAAAAAAAAAAATCATTTATATAAGATGTTGGAAATATTTTGAGCTAAAGCACAATCTATGAAATGTACATGTAAATTCAAGTCATTCTGTGTGAATTTTGTCTCTGCAGAGGTGCCCAGATCCTTTTCAATCTGCATGAATGTGAAATCTTAGAGAATCACAGAATCACTGAGGTTGGACAGGACCTCCAAAACAACCAAGTCCCAGCTGTGCCCATGCCCACCTTGTCACCCTGAGTGCCACCTCCAGGTGCCACCTGCAGGGATGGGGACCCCAAACCTCCCTGGGCACTTCCAATCCCTGAGCTCCCTTTCCATGGGGAAATTCCTGCTGTGCCCACCCTGAGCCTGCCCTGCCCAGCCTGAGCTGTTCCCTCTCCTCCCTGTTCCTCCTCCTGTCAGGGAGTTGTGCAGAGCCACAAGGTCTCCCTTATTTGCTCTCTTCAGATTTTCTTCTTTTTCCCCACACCTTCATCACATCCTTCATGCAACCCTTTAGGACCCAGACCACCCCAAATTCCATTTCAAATGTGTTTCTCTTCCGAGCTTGGGTCTTCATAAAAATGTTTTCCTCTTTTGTGTAATTTTTGTTCAGCCTCTGTCCATCTCATCTGCTTCTTGGAGGATACAATTCCCACCAGCTCTCACCATTTTTACTGGGAATTTTGTGATATTTAGCAACTAAGGATCTGTTTCTTAAATTATGTGGACATTTGAAATCTTCAGTGTTCACTTACAAAAGGCTCTACTTCTAAAAATTCTGCTTTAAAAGCCAAGATACAGACCCAAAACACATTGGGTTTAAGTACTTTTTTTTTTCCCAAGGCCTGATCTAAAACTTTCTGGTCATGTTTCTGGTTTGTAAGCTGGGATTCAGATGTTTTCTTGTCATCAGGTTAAATCTTATTCCTGAAGGTGTCAAGAGATAAAGCTGGCAGTTCAGCCTCTTGGAGAAATGTATTTGCTGTGTGTTAACTGCCAAAGGCTTCAGCTCATACTTTTAAAAAATTGAAAATATTTAAATTTTGCATGACAAATTTGTGATTATATAATCACAAATAAAGAAAATGCATTTCAATTTATATATTTGTAGAAATTTTCCCTACAAATATTGCAATGTAGGGGGCTTGAAGGCTTTCATGACACTGGAGAGAATCAATTAAAGGTGCTCTGGGTTGCTGAGAGAGGTCAGCATTAAGTGGGGTGTCTGTGAGCCCCAAGGCATTTCTTTCCTTTTTTTCCCTCCTAGTTCTCTGTTTTTTTCCTTAGTGAAAAGAAAAGAAATTCAGAAAGTTGAATAAGAAGCTGAGTTTAAATGTTGCAAAAAGTTTTATATGAAAGTCTTATGGTAGAGGTAGAAAGCAGTGGCATGTGATGTTGAAATTAAGGTGGCAAGAAAAAATGTTACATTTTCTGTCAGTAAAAATATTCAGAATTCACAATGACATGACCTTAAAAATAATGGAATTTCAGGGAATAATATATCTATATATATACTGCTTGTCTTATCTGCCTTCTAATTCAAAAATACTTTACTGAAAATGAAAACCAACAGTCTTTTTAGCTGACTCCAGAATTTAGGTTCAGAGGAACCTAAGGTTCAGTAAGATCATGAAAGTTGGCAGCCACCATTGTTAAAAAGGAAGTTTGATAAATCCTCAGGATTAACTCTTTTGAAATCCTAATTAAACAGAACTGGGATGATGCTGAAAATGATATTTCCAAGCTTGGTAAAGACACTAGACTCTCAGAACTTAATTTAAAATTAGATTTAAAATAATTTCCCCACTACTCCATGAATAACTGAAGCAATAATTACCAGTGCCAGTCAATGCTGTTAAAAAAACCAAACCAAAGTGAAAGGTGGGAAAGCAAAATCTGTTGAGGAAATTCTTTGAGTCATGAAATGTCCTAAGGAGGACAAAATTTTCAGTTTTTTTGAAGCTGTCAGGTTTGTATTGGAGAGACACTGTCAGAAAGAGAAGCCATTATGCTGTGAATTTTCATGGCAGTGAGTAAAACCTGTAATCTCCAGTTCCAGAGACCATTTACAATCACCAGGCTTGTTTAAATGGAGGAGAAGGTGACCAAGCAAAGGAGAACAGAATCCAAACTTCCAAAAAAAGCCTGGATTTGCAAACACAGAAGTGCTGTGCAAAATACTGCCTCAGTTTCCCCTGATTTTCTCACATTCCTGGCTGACTTTTATTCCACACCTTCCCAGTGCTCCAGGCAGCAGCAGAGCCCTCTGCTATCACAGACTCAGCCTGGTTTTATCATTAATGGTCTTTTCTTCACCAGATTTCTTTGATTTTGCACTGCTTCATCTCTTCCTGTGTTTTCTTTTCCACTCAGATTGCAATTTCTTTGCTTTATTTAATCCTCAGTTGCCCTCAGTTTGTGAACACAGGTTTCTGGAGGACAGAGCTGGTTTTACACCGTTTGTCTCTCTTGGAGAGGGAATTTCCACAAGGGATGGAGGGACAGGACACAGGGAATGGAGGGACAGGACACAGGGAATGGCTCCCACTGCCAGAGGGCAGGGCTGGATGGGATATTGGGAATTAGGAATTGTTCCCTGGGAGGGGCTGGGATGGAATTGCCAGAGCAGCTGTGGCTGCCCCTGGATCCCTGGAATGTTCAGTTCCAGGTTGGACACTGGGGCTGGAGCAGCCTGGGACAGTGGGAGGTGTCCCTGCCATGGATGGGGTGGAATTAGATGATCTTTAATGTTCCTTCCAACCAAAACCATTCCATGATTCTGTGATCTTCCCACTACATCTCTCACCCCTTTCCAGCAGAAACACAACTTTCTTGTTTTTGCCAACTTGGCAAATTCAAATCTTGTTGAAATGTTTCTAGCAGTAGTTTGCTCATGTGGGAAATCTTTCCCTCTGAATAATGAAAATAAGGGGGGAAAACAGTCCCCAAGGTATCATCAGCAGCCTCTTGTTAGCTCCTGTTCTTGCTGGATGGGACATTTTGGGTTTTTTAATTCCATGTGATGGGTGCTGACTCTGGGAGAGAGAATTTTCAGTTACATCCACAGATCCTCACAGTGATGTGAAAAAATCACTCTGTGTTTTCAGAAACAGCTGGTTTGTTTTCACCTTCCCATCTGAGACACTTGGATTGTGATTTTCAGAGCTTTTCTATTTCTCCCAAAGTTTTCATTAATAGTCTTTAAGAGCTTTTCATCTGACTTGAAATGGGACATTATTCTGCTCAGCTAAAATTTCATGAGCTGCCACTAAGCTCAGTTAATTCTGAAGCTGTTGTAGTGCTTTGAGAAAAATCTATTCATTAGATACTCTTAGCTCTTATTTGCAAATAGTTCTATTTATGGCAATGAAAATGCTAATAGAAAAGATAAATTTGGAATGCAGATTTTTTAGCTACCAAGTTTTAAAATGAGCAGTGTGGTTTTCATTGCAAGGATTGATGATGTCACTGACACTTAAAATTCTGCAAAATTTAGAAAAATATCCTGAGAGATGTTCTTAGAAATACAGAACCAGGAGCTCTGGACTTTGATATAAATAAGGACTAATTTAACTTACATAAAAATACTCTTTGTCCATGTCAACAATGTAATATTTAATGTACTCAGCATACAAAACCTATCTGTAGAAAAAGTAAAATATAAGAAGATGTGGCAGGAATTTTAAATGTTTCTAGCAAATGTTTTCTCCACATTTGTGTCTGAAGCCTGAAGCTTCAGAGGGTCATAAACAGCTTTAAAACACTCCTGGTCAGTGATGAAATACTCAACATGAGGAAGCAAAAAATTGTTCTGAAGCTTTAGATCTGTTTTCCATATTCTTACAAAAGAGTTGGTTTCTAAAGATCTGTTTTAGATTTAAGTCTCACTGGAAGTATCTTATAAGAAAGTTTTTATATACTTAAAAGATATTCTGAATAGTCACAGTTCCCCTGATCACATCAGTTAAGTGTTTCTGTTAACTCTGATGGAGCAAAATGAATTTGCTAATTGTTTTGGTAAAATTGGTGTGTGAAATCCTCAACAATCTGTGTTTGGCTGGCTGAAAATTTACAGTTTTGAGAAATTGATGCTTTGTACAGATGCCCAGTTCAGACATGAATACCAGCAAGAAAGATGGAGAGGGACTCAGCAAAGGTCTGGAGTGACAGGACACAGGGAATGACTTCAAACTGACAGAAAGTGGGATTAGATGGGATATTGTGCAGGAATTGTGCCCTGGGAGGGGCTGGGATGGAATTGCCAGAGCAGCTGTTCTGCCCCTGGATCCCTGGAATGTTCAGTTCCAGGTTGGACACTGGGGCTGGAGCAGCCTGGGACAGTGGGAGGTCCCTGCCATGGCAGGGGTGGATGAGATGAGCTTTAATGTTCCTTCTACCCCAAACTATCCTATGAATCTGTGAAATCAAGAATCTGACCAGCTTTGAAATCTTTGGGTAGGGAGACACAGCTTCTGTAATGAAGGAGAAAAATGTGTTTCCTTTCTTTTTTCTGTTGATAAAAAATGCAAACCCTCAGCTGCTGCAGTGGGTGCAATGAAAACCCAAACAGAAGCATTTGTCAGTGAGACCTGGCATGGCCATGAAAGGAGCACTCTGCAGGGAGGGAGATGTGGGGCAACACTCATGTCACAATGTGCTCACTTCCTACTGTGCACTTGGACTTAAACTGCTGCAATTCTGCAGCAAAAACACCCTCCAGTGCCTCAAAAGTATCTACTGATGAATTTCATGCAAGAAATACATGGACTCTGCTGTCTTGGGCACAGAACTAAGGCAATGGATTAGACAGACCTTGTCAGAAAATGCTTACAGCTAACACAGAAAAGACACAAACTGAGGGAAATAGATACAAAGCACAAGCTGAATGTGAAGTGTGAACAGTGTGACTGTCATAGCTGTGCCAGAGGTTATTCTTTCAATTTGAATAACCAGAAAATAATAAATAATGAAAGGGTACTACAGAGGTGAGATATGGAATGAAGGTAAAGAGAAAAGCCTGATGAAAGGGGAAGGAAAAGCAAAGTTTCAGGTTGGAAGGGATCTTAAAGATCATCCAGTTCCAACTCCTGCCATGGCAGGGACACCTCCCACTGTCCCAGGCTGCTCCAGCCCCAGTGTCCAGCCTGGCCTTGGGCACTGCCAGGGATCCAGGGGCAGCCACAGCTGCTCTGGCAATTCCATCCCAGCCCCTGCCCACCCTGCCAGGGAACAATTCCTGCCCAGTCTAACCTAACTTCACCCTCTTTCAGTCTGAATCCTTTCTCCCCTATTCTATCAGTACATTACTTCATCTTCCAGCTCTCCTGGAGCCCCTTCAGGTCCTGGAAGGGGCTCTGAGCCCTCCCTGGAGCTTCTCTTCTCCAGGCTGAGCACCCCCAGCTCTCCCAGCCTGGCTCCAGAGCAGAGGGGTTCCAGCCCTGGGATCAACTCCGTGATTTCTCTGGGCTCTCTGCAGCAGCTCCAGCTCCTCCCTGTGCTGGGACAGGGACAGCTCTCCTCCTTTCCTCCTTTCCTGCTGCCCAGGCCACAGTTTGGGGAAGAGCATCCCAGCTTTGTTGATTCTACACTAGTTATCTTTTTTCTTCCTTGAATAACCCTCATGGACAGAAAGGCTGAAGTGATTTGTTCCTTCCTTACTTTTATTCCTTCAGATACAGAAAGAGGATTTTAAAATGTCATGGTTACATTTATCATTTTCTTGTATCACATGTGCCTCAATGAGTGGTTTTTATTCCTGTGGGAGCTCTTGCATGGGTTTTCTTGGTCTGCTGAATAGCAGGAGCACTGGAGATTGCTCAGGTCAGCCATGAACAAGCTCCTCTGGATTTCCCTTCTTACCAAACAGCATCTATCACTTCACTTTATTCAGTCCATACTTCCATTTTATTAGATTGCAGAGAAGGATAAATGGTGTCTGTTTACATTCCTTACTGATTGAGCTCGAAATGCTGACCAAGTATAGCTTGAGGAGTCTATAAAAAGAGGGGGAAGTTTCTGGCTCTCAGACATGTAAAGGTGTTCCTGGAAGCTCCAGACCCAGAGCACAAATCAGTTAAGCCTCCTCGATGATTTTGAAACCTCAAATTCTTTGAAATAGTTGGCAACCTGCCTGTTTCATATTTACAGTTACACAACTCACAACTCTTCCCCTCTGTGACTTCTAAAAGTTCCTCCTTCCTTTTTTTTTTTTTTTTTTTTTTCTCTAGGTCCCTGGGCAGCATCACAAGAGCTCCTCTGCCTTCCCCCAGCCCTCCTCCCCTTTATCTCTCTCTCTCCTTAGTATGGCACATTGTTCTGGGGAAATGGGTTGTTTGGAGTTCACACTTTGTTTTCCTGCTGTTTTTCTGGGAAGCTGGACGTGGCACGAAAGATATGGGAACAGCTTGTAGGAAATGGGTTTGTTTGGGGAAACAATAAAAGAGAAACAGCCTGCATACCTCTGTACCTCTCCTGGAAGGCCTGGATTACAGTATGGAAAGATATTTTTGGGGTAATTTTTCAGTACAGCCCAAAGAAAAGCAAATAAAAATATTTTCTTTGAGCGTATCCTAAGCTTTGCATCCACCCAGCTTCAGTTCTTGTAGCAGTGTGTATTAAACTGCTACTGCTCTTAAAGCTACTAACTGCTTGTTAGTGGGGTGTGGGGAAAACCATCCTAAAGGTTTCTATTGCTGTGGTAAATGCAGATCTCTCAGTTCTGGGCAGGAGATTCTCTTCATTTGCATTGGCATTCTCAGTTCATTTTTCATCAATGGCAGCAGCTGATCTTTTTTTTTTTTTTTTTCTGGAGCTGATGTTGGTGCTGTTGCTCAAAGCAGTCAATGTCAGAGCTGCAGGGTCTGGTTTTAGACTGATCACTTTGGTAATCACAAGTTTGGAAGAATTATTGCCATAGGGAAAAACTGCAGGATTTTTCTTGCCACCACATCAAAGCTATTGCCACCTGTATTTTCCTTCTCTTCTTCATGTGTAAAATTAAAAATGGACCACAACCTGTTTCTGCTGCACATGAGATTCAGCAGAGAGCCACAAGTTCCTACCATCATAAAATGGTTTGAGTTGGAAGATAAAGGTTAAATTTGTGAGGCAGACCTCTAAAAAAGAAAAGGGAAAATGATGAAACAGTTGAAAATTTTATGAAGTAATTGTTTATATTTTGTGATTTTGAAGATTTTATTTAGAAAGACATTGCTTAAATAAAGTAATAAGAACTTAGTTTAAAAGCAAAAGCACAGGTGTAAATGGGATTAGATTTTTTTCTACTGTCACAAAACAATTTATTTTGTGTGGATATGAGAGTTTCTTTTTGGGATGGTTTTGATTTATTTGGGGACAAACAAAGAATGTTCAATTTGCCTGCAACAGGTACAAAACAACATTTTCTTCTTACCCATTGGTTTGGTTACTCCTCTAAATGCAATAAATCAAAAACAATACCAGTCTCTTGGACTGATTGTAGTTAATATTGATGAGCTAAAACAAATATCCTTATTTTACACCAGTACAGCAGAGCCAGTTAAATATCCTTAAAAAAAAAGCAGGCACTTCACTTTATTGCTGTTTCACTAAACCCTCTCTTGTGTGAGTCTTTGCACACAAAGAAATGACTTAATACTGTGACATTCAACCCCCTCTTAATTTCATTAGTCATGTTTTGTGGCAGACAACTAAAATAATGTGTACAGAAGTATGAATCAAGATATTCATTATAAACAATTATAGGAAAGTATGCTGGGCTATACACTGCAAAGGTTATCGTGACAGGAAGTCATATTTTACATACACAGTGGGCATATTTGGAAAGTTCATTCTGAATTTAGAAGGATTACCCATCTGAGCAATATTCCATATGCTCCTGAAATGGGGAATACCATGAGAGGCATGCAGTACTAGATATGTGTATATCCAGTGTATACATGGAAACTCCAGAATAAAAGGTGTCTGAGGAAAAGGAAGGGATTATAACATAAACAAAAGATTTTCTGCTCCAATCCTATGCAAAAATGGAGAGCACTGTTAACAGAGTAAATTTTTAAAAAGCAGTGTGAATTTGTGGTTTAATTCCTGTTGTCTGATGTGGAGAAGTGAGTCAAATATATACAACTACAGAATCAGGGAATGGTTTGGGTTAGAAGGGACCTTAAAAATAATCTTGTTTCCACTCCCTGCCATGGCAGGGACACCTCCCACTGTCCCAGGCTGCTCCAAACCCCAATATCCAACTTGGCCTTGGGCACTGCCAGGGATCCAGGGGCAGCCACAGCTGCTCTGGGAATTCCACCCCAGGGAACAATTACAGCAGGACAAAATACACTTGGAAGTGAATAAAAACATCCATACAAATAAAGAGGGCTTGGGCAGCATTTTCAGGAGCTTTCATGCAAGGAGATCCATAAGAGTTGAATGTGGTCAGTGCTCTCTAAAGGGTAAAATGAGAGTTTTAAACACATAGAAAGGTGAACACAGAGACCCACCTGAGATTTGCCAGCCCTGGTTGGGCTTGGTCCCACATCCAGCAGACACCCCTTTGTTTTCCTGTGATTTCCTTGGGGTAGGGGACACTTGAAGCTGAGACTGCCTGTGGGTTTCTTTGTGTCAGGGGATGACGTCCAGGACAAACTCAGGAGCTCTGTACAAGCTAGTTATAGTGTTGCAGTTTATTGTGAGGGCGTGGGTATAGAAAGTCCTGCTAAGAGCTGCCAGCCGCAGCTCAGAGCAAGACAGAAAGAGAGTGGGGGTAAAAGAGAGAAGTGAGGGAGGGATGAGAGAGGGAGGAAGAAAACAAGAGAGAGAGAGAGAGGGTAAGGGGTAACGAGGTAAGAGGTAAGAGGGAGAAGAGAAAAAAGAAGAGAAAGAAGAGTAAGAAAAGAGCGATTTCCCATTTACGGTACAATAAATCTTCTTCTATGTTGCATATTCTAATTTCCACTGACCAATCTAACACAAGATACAAATTCCATAGCATTTACATACAGCCTGTAAGAATCATTGCATTACCATAATGTGTTACATTTTAAACTCTAAAAACTGCTCTTTGGACCTTTAGCAGGGTCATCTTTGACCATTGGACTTGCTCTCCAGCAAGTCCAATTGTTCAGTCAAGAGGGCATTACCTTCAGCTGGCCATCCCATTGTCTTATAGTTTATTTGTAACTGAGGTTTGATATCTCAAAGACGGCTTTCATTTCAATCTCGCTTATGGTTTCTATATTCTCAGAATCTAAGCTTTCATATTTGTAAGATTTTTCAGATTCATCCTTCCCAACAACTGCCCTTTTTCCAGGGCAGTTTTTTTTTTTTTCCAGCAGGAAGATGAGTGACCCTTTCCTGACACAGGCAGGCTCACCCTCGTGTGTGCACGTGCACAGACGCCACGCACAGACCCTGCAGGGAAGGGATGGCTCAGGAGCAGCTCAGCTCGTGGCCTCCATCCAAGTGTTATTTCCCTCATGCTCTCAGGCATTCCTAAAAAAACGAAGCTTTGCTGGAAAGGAAGCTCATTTGGATGCTTTTTTTTCAGGTTTCCTCAGTGCAGTGGCTGTAAAGATCTCTTCATTCCTTCCCATACATTTCTAATGCTTTGCTGATGGGTTTGTCCTTGGTACATGCTGTGCTTTAGGGAAAGGTTTTTTAACACCTGGGTTATTTTTACTTTCAAATTTACTTAGAAATTGAGGGTGGGATTCTCTAAAAATGTGCATGTGTACATATACTTAAGAGTGTGTGTAAATAAATATGTGTGTATATACATATGTATATATATGTATACATATATATGTATATATGTATTATATATGTATATTTATACATATATATGTATCAATATATGTATAAATATAAATATAAATATAAATATAAATATAAATATAAATATAAATATAAATATAAATATAAATATAAATAAATATATACATAAATACATATAAATATATATTAATATATACATAAATATATAAAAATATATATAAAAAATAAAAATATAATTATATATATAAATATATATATAATATATAATTATTCACTCCTATTTTATATATGTTACATATAAAATAGGAGTGTATAATTATATATAAAATACATCTATGGTGGGTCAACCCAGCACAGTGAACAAATACTAAATGCAGCAGAACAAATTACAAATGTAATGTATAATCTTGTAGTTTTCCTTAGATGGTAGGGAAAAGAGTTGCTAATTTTGCCATAACATTGGGCAGATCTTTTTAACAAGGCTAAAAATCATGTTAAATTTTTTCTCAGTGAAGTCTCCAAATATTATTGAGGGTAGTTACTGTGTACAAGGAAAAGCTTTAATTCTGGACAGAGAATAACTCTGATAAACACACAGTAATTCTTGAAGAAACCCCAGCTGAACTGCTGGGGATGCAAAGGATTTTAAGAGGAAACACAAAATTGATAAGACTGATGTTCTAGAGTGGGATCAGTGCCTTGTTTTGGACACCTTTTGGTCTCAAGACTCTCTCCCGAGGTTCTTTCCCAATATAATTTTGATCTGTTAGCTGCCAGCAGGTGTGTGCAGCCTCAGTTCCCTTCCTGTCAGACTGGCCCACTTTACAAACCTGCAACCTGCTTTGCAAAACATATTTTTGCTGGAAAGGTTGCTGAAAAAACACTCAAGATGTTTATATTTTTTAACAAAGTAGAATATTGGCTGCTTCTTCAGATTGATTTAGTCTTGTATCTGAAAAGCAAAGTAGCAGCAACAGGCTGAGATAGAAATTAAAGGGTTTTACATCCAAGTTTTCCCAGTTTTTGAGGCATTTTGAAGGCCTAGAAGTTAACAGCCAAGCATGAAGGAGCAAAAAAACACTTGAAGCTTTCAAAGTTTATAATTGACAATACTCTCAAGATGAAAAGGAAGAAAAGTCTATTGTATTGACTGAAAACAAAGTCATTCAAACTTCACTGCTCGAGCTCTTTTCATGGATGGAAGTGCTAAAATAAGCATACAAAGCTTCAGTTTCATTAAAAATGCAATATATTGTATGCAATATACAATCTGCAGGATAGATTTGTATTGTTTCCAGCCCTGGTGATTTAAGGTTGACATAATCATTTAGGAATATGTATTCTGATCATTGTGCTGCTCCAACCCTGCACCCTCTTTGTTCAGCTCATGGTGCAGCTGATAAAATCTGGTGTTGTCTCAGTCTTTAAGTAATTTTCCTCAGGCAGGAGGAGATTTTTGAGGTCCACTTTCAAACAGCTTGAAGCCCACTCAGGTGTTGAGAAAGTTGAAACAGGTGCAGGGTGGAAGTTCCCATCTCTGTGACATCTATAAAAGAGTTTCCTACTTCCATTTATCAAATCTTGGCTTGGTGTTAAACTATTCATTTGCATTTTGCTGGCAGATAAAAACTGCACGTGAAATAATTGATTTTGTAATGGCCACTCTTGAAATCAGGTGCTGTTGTTTGCTCTGGAAGTTTCTCTACACAGTGTGATATTTTTAATGTGTGAAATGGAGGGTGATCCCAAACACAGCACACAGCTTGGAACGAGGGAGATAGTTTTTTGGGAATTCTGACCAAAGTTTCACCATCTGCAATAATGGAATGGGGATTTTTTATTTTCTGAAGCCCTCGCAGACGTGGAGTTGAATGGCTCATGCTGCAAATATTACCTTGCTGATTGCTGACATTTCAGGAATGACAGTTTATTAGAAATTGGGATAAGGCACCAGGGGCTGCATTTGAATTTATAGTGTTTCAGAATTTGTTCATTAAGACACAAAATATTGAACCTTTGGGCTTAGCCACGAGGGCTCAGCTTGGTGAAGTCAGAGTTACGCAAAGAGAGCTGCAGGATCAGACCTCAAACATCTGCTGCCTTTTCCCAGAAATGAATCTAGCCTGCAATTTCATAACATCAGCTTGATGGATGCTTGATTATTCCTTTTTTCAAGTGGGGCTCCAAACATCCTTGTATTTTTCTCAGCAAGAGGTGAGGAGAGCTGATAAGTGGCAGCGCCGGGTCTGTGTTTGGATTAACACGGAGTCTCCAAGAGCTCCCTGAAAGGAGTGGGGGATGTTGGCTGAGCTGGCAATCAGATTCTCATGGGTGGAGGTGAGGACAACATCTGTCTTTCCTATCTTGTACTTGCCAAGGCTTTTTGTTGTTCCTGAACTCTCCTCATGAATATAATATGTGGGTTTTTGTCTGATCTAATGAATCCAGGACTCGGAGATTTAGAAGGAAAACATATTCCAGATGTGTGTTGCAATTCCTGACTCAGGTGACTGCATTTTAAGCACTAACCTTTTCCAGCATGTTCCCCACACCATATTGAATATCCTCCTCCTGCAAACGGTCAGGAGAGTCTTGTACAAGCATCATGATTAATAAGCTACAGCAAGGCTGAAACATCAGTCATTTGCCTTTTGTTTTACCCAATTGCTGCTGGATGCAATGAATCCAAGGCTCAAAGGCTTGGCTTTGGAGCAGGGCTGCAAATTTAGGTTCTTTAAGCAGTTCAGCCCAGCTTGTTTCCTGCAGTGGTGCCTGCTGCAGACGTGAGCAGAGTCTCAGACTGGAGGAGTTCCCACTGCTCAGGGAGGTTCTGGTGTCCAGCCTCCCTGGGCTCTCTGTTCCAGCCTGGAAATGACATTCCTGGCCTCTTTGGAATTCGGTTTTCACTCCAGATGAGCAGCTTCCTAGAGCAAGAAGAGTGACTTGGTCAAATACTGTCCTCCACACTCTCACCTGCCCTTTATTTCAGCTGCAATTCAATTTACAAACCTTCAGCACCAAATGTTAGCAGGTATACAAGGGATACCAAGAGCACTGAAGCATGGAAACACTTAAGCAGCTAATTGCATGGCCTTAATGAGAACCATCTTCCCTTAGAAAAGGCAGGTCCTCTCCAAATGTGACTGTTTATTAGAAAGTTTTTAACATCTGCAAAACACACGGTGGTGTGTTACAATTAATCCTCATAATAAACACTTTGGTGAAAGTTTTCGTATAACAGCTTTTGGTCCAATTTAGAATGAAAATAAGTTGCAGTATGTCAGAATTCTTTTTAGGACAGAGAGGTTTTTTCTGACCAACTGTAGACATCTGAGAAGTGATAAGAAACAGCCCATGTCTAAATGGATTGTGGCTGTGGGGAGGTCAAAGCTTGTGCCTACCTATGTAATATCTTGAAATCAGATCAGAAAAGTAAAATGTGTTTACATCGATGAGGAGAAGTATTGTAAAACTGGTGTCAAAAATAGATTGTATAAATGCAATGCATATGGCAAAGTTAATTAAAAGTTCTTTATTGCAGTGTTGTTGTAAGCCAAGGGTAACAAGTCCTTTTGGGAGTCTGGGAATGCTGCTTGAAAAAGCAAAAAATGCATTTTTTTTTTCTGTAGCATCTCAGTGTACAATGAGGGGTTCTGTTGTGTTTGTGTCCCCCCATTCATCCTCTTCCTTGGGTGCAGTTCTTGTCCAACCTGGCCTTGGACACTTCCAGGGATGGGGAATCCACAGTTCATCTGGGCAACCTGTGCCAGAGCCTCACCACCCTCACAGCCAAGGATTTATTCATAAAATATAACATAAACCTGTCCTCTGCCAATTTAAAACTACTGCTCATGAAAACAAACCAACAACCCAGTTCACAATTTAAAACCATTGTCCATTCTAACAGTGGCCTCCAGAGCAGTTTAAAATCCTGCTGCTGTGTTTATTCCCCAATACCCCTCACCTCAAGCAAATTCTGCTGCACAACCACACACCTTATTGTCTTGTGTGACCATTCCTTAAGTTTGACCAAACTTTAGAGGAAAAAAAAAAGTCTTTGTCCTTAGTTCCTGACATTGCATTTAAAGGAGAGGGCAGCTTGCATGTGCTTCTCATGATGGGAACTACTTCAATCACATTTCCTGTAACTTCATGTTTCTAGGCCAAGTAATCCAGCATTTGATTAAGTAAACACCTTTGTCCTAATGACTTTATGCCTACTTTAAAGGCGTTGCTGTACCTATTGTTCTACAGATTTGTCAGTCTGTTATTCTTTTTCTTTTTTTAAACTTATCAGTGAAGTGTAAGTCAAAACCAAATAGAGAAGTCGTTTTGTTCTTTTATCATCAGTACAGAAAGTCCAAGGGAGAAGCCAGGTTTGGCATAGTACAAGCAATTAAAATATGAAAGGAATATAACGAAGGAACGTGGGTTTGTTTGGATTTTGGGGGGGGGATTTTTTGCTGTGATGTCATGAGAGGAAATATGTGGAGAAAGGAAGATGAAATAAAGAAAATTTATGTTCAGTATTGGCCTCAAATACAAACAGCTCTACTTCACAGACTTGTATGAAAGACCCTGCCCACCTTCTCCTGTAAGCTCCATGTGTTCTTTTCTTCATATCCCTTTACTCCAGACATTAATTACTAGAAATTAAAGGCTTCATTTCTGAGATGCCATGAGAATATGTTGCAACATGTGAAATCCAGGAAGATGACCCATTCACTGCTAAAATTATTGTCAAAAAAGTACAAACCTTTGCAAAACTGAAGCCTGTACTGCATCTATTTGTAATAATTATTAATGTTTACATTTCTTTATCCCTCTTATGATTTGATGTTGCCAAACTTTTCCAGAGACAGCATTAATATGGATGAGAAGAAGAGATTAACATGTAAATGAGTAATGAAAAGCATTTACTAGGAACAGAGCTGGCATCCATATGTAATAAAACCTTGCCAAACATTGTCAGTATTAATAGCTTTGTTTACATTTGTATGTGGCCAGACCCTGCCGCTGTTTTTTCATGATGGTGAGTTCTGACAATTCTTGTATTAGATTTGGTCCAGGAGCTTGCATTTGCAATTATAACACAAAACAGATTTTAAAGTCCCTGAATTTAGGAAAGAAAGAACCCACACTGCTTTCTGTTAGCTGTTGCAGGACAGCAGTTTGCTGTTGGAGCCTGCCTTTCACAGCTCAGAGGTTGGGGACACCAAGTTATGGCCATTATCAGATTTTCCTTTATTGCTGGGTGCTGTTTTCATGGTTTTTCCCCAGGATGAACTTCAGGGGTGGTTCTGTCATTGGTTGAGTTCTGGTTGTTCAGCATCCCTGGGTCTTAGAAGATCAGTGGATTCAGAAAAGCCTGGGCCAGAAATCCTCTCCTTTTAAGTGGCCTAAATTGATCCCAGGGCTGGAGAGCTCTGGAGCCAGGCTGGGAGAGCTGGGGGTGCTCACCTGGAGAGGAGAAGGATCCAGGGAAACCTTGCAGGGCCTAAAGAGGCTCCAGGAGAGCTGGAGAGGAACTGGGGACAAGGCAGGGAGGGACAGGACACAGGGAATGGCTTCAAAGTAGGGTTTGATGGGATATTGGGAATTAGGAATTGTTCCTTGAGGGTGGAGAGAGGCTGGGATGGAATTGCCAGAGCAGCTGTGGCTGCCCCTGGATCCCTGGAATGTTCAGTTCCAGGTTGGACATTGGGGCTGGAGCAGCCTGGGACAGTGGGAGGTGTCCCTGCCATGGCAGGGGTGGAACAGATGCCTAAAGGGGCTCCCTGGAACAGAGGCTGGGCAGTGTTAAAGGAATAAAGGAGGGATTTATTAAAACCTTTAAAGGATTCACCTTGGGCAGTGCAAAGCCTGGCCATGGCTACATCCAAGATGGATCCTGAGTTTTCCCACTTTTATAAGTTTTGGTTCATTCCCACATTGGGGTTCACTGCCCAATCCCAGCTCCAGGCTCTGCAGTCCCACCCTCCCAGATTCTCTCCTCAATTCTCTCTGTTTGCACTTTTTGGGGCTGAAGCTGCAGCGTGTCCTTGGGTCTGGGGCTGGACAAGGATTGTTTGTGTGACTGAGCTGGGGGAGAACTTGTGACACTTTATATGGAGTTCAGAGTCACACACCAATGCAGTGCAGAATCTGAAAAATATGAAAGCTAAAACTTAATCCATCAGAATGAGGCGATCTTTTCATTCCCTTCCACCCAAACCATTCTTTGATTCTCTGATTTGAGATCTCTGAGAGGAAGAAGAGGCTGAGGAGGATGTGAGGCTGATTCCAGCACGGGCCACATTCTTTAATTGTGCTGCCTCCTCAACATCTTGCAGAGATGGCTGGTGCAGCTTTTGTCACCCAGGGAGGGGAGATCTGTGTCCTGCTGTCCTTCTGTCCTTCCAGACAGGCCAGCCAGGACAGGAGGGTGAATGTCAGAGGCTGAGTGCACATTAATGAGCCTCCACAAAGGGCCTGACCCACAGCACACAAAGCTGGCAGGAGCTCAGTTATTCCTGCAGAGCCTCCCCAGACCTGTCAGCGAGCTCTAGCTGATAACCAGCAGGATGGAGTGCAGATGAGTGCTATTAAACCACAGCTAAACTCAGGCTCAGCCTGCTTTCTTCATGGATTTAGCTCTGAAACGTGAAGTTTAAGTCTGTCTCTTGGGCTCATTTATGTTTGTCTTGTTTTGTATCTGTAGTTGTAGATATTCACACAGCCCTAGGTAATTGGGTTCATATTTCCAGCATTTACTATCAGGAAGTTTAAATGTTTGCACTTTCCCTCTTCAGGGAACATGAGCACCCATAGTAGAAGCAGTGCTTGTTGTCATTAGTAATGCCAATAAATAGAAAAACCTTTTTTTCTTCTTGTTCTTTACATTTATACTTACCCTAAATATCCATAAATTAACTTACATTAGGTGGAGTCATTTTTAATAGAAACCAGAAAAATTAGCTTTGTTTCACTTGTGTAGGGGAGGATGAGAAATAAATCCATTATATAGTGCTTGATGCCTGTTTTGAAAAGGTCCATTAGTAAATGGTTTACAACATTAAATAATGTTTTATTTGCAATCTGTATCAGCTTTGCTGTGTATAATTCACGCTTCAGTGTGAGCTGAACTCTACTAAAATGAACAATTTATTGTGTGTTTTTCATCTCATGAATTGGGGCAGAAAAGAGGGAACTGTGCATTCAGTAGTGTCAGACATGGGATGCATTGTGATCATGTGGCCAGGTTGTGATTTTGCACATACATATATTTAATTTCGGGGAGTTAGTTCATGAAAAAAATCTCCTGGACTGCTGAGAAAGAACTCTTAATTTTCCTTTCAGTGTAACATCTTATTTCTTTAGTTCTTGTTACCTGATCCCTGCTACTTTATTATCCAAGCACATCAGGTTCCCTGCTGTCTCTCAGTGCAGCCAGGGAGGAATCCTTGGGGACCAAGGGACCAGTGGCCATCTCCCCCCACACCTCCTTGGTCTGCAGGTTTCCTCAGAAAAGGCTCTTCAGAAAAGCTTCAGACCACCAACAGCAAAGAGCCATGAGAGGCATGACAGAAAGGAGAGGTGTTATTCTATATTTTGTTTCACAGAACCAAAGAGGCAGAGGAGGCTGGTTGCAGGTTGGTGGGAGAGTGTGCAGAGCACAGAAGGAAGGGTGGTAGCTGAGAAGCCACGGGTGGCAGCCTAGTGGTGATCTTTGCACTCAGATGACACCTGAAAACCAGCAGTGAAAAGGTGCAGAGCACTGCCTGAGCTCTGTGTTAGTAATTCAGTCACCAGTCTCAGGGTGCTTGAAGGGCCTGAGATCCCACTCCCCAAACCCGGGGATTAAGGGGTGATCTCAGTTTTCACAAGCAGGAAGAAGCTGGAAGTGATGTCCCCACCTTTGCAGCTGCAGAGCAAACTATGAATATGAGCAGAGTGCACCCCAAGGGCTCACAAACCAGGAGGATGAAAAGGAGGGATGTTGAATCACAAGAATATCCAGGGTTGAAAGAAACCCACAAGGATGAAGTACAGCTCTTAGCCCTGCACAGAACATCTGCAAGAGTCACACCATGGGTCTTAAAATGAGCAAACACTGATTTTTAGATGAGTGTGTGACTGCTGGAGCTTGGCAAAGCCCTGTTCCAGGGAGGGTGGGAGCTGCAGACAGCCACCCACCCTCCAAGGATGGGGAGCTCCCATCCCTTCTCTCTCCCTGCTCTGCTGACAGGAGCATTTCTGGCCGTCAGCAGCAGATCTGGCAGGAGCACAGCCCACCCACACCGAGCTCCCTGCCCCGAGCCTGGCTCAGCATTCCCCCTCTCCCTGATCCTTGGCCCCCACTCTTGCAGCCATGGCCAGCTGGCTGCTGTCAGCCCCTGGGCTCACACCCAGCCTCCTTGCCAGCCCAGAGCTGGGATTGTCCCCACAGTGCCAGGTGGGGGGGTCTTTGTGTGGGGACAGTCATCAGGACAAACTCAGGTGCTCTCTATATCCTGGTCTTGAAGTTTGCAGTTTATTGTAAAGGGCGTGTGTATGCAGAGTCCTGCTGAGAGCTGCCAGCCTCAACCCAGAGCAGGATGGAAAGAGAGTGGGGAAGAGGTAAGAGAGTGAAAGTAAGGGGGTAAGAGAGTAAGAGAGAGAAATAAGAGAGCGATTTTCCCGTTTACAATACAATAAATCTTCTTCTATGTTGAATATTCTAATTTCCACTAACCAATTGTCCTGTTTTTAAGGACAGTTATCTGCCAATAAAGGCAGAAGCCTCTCTTTGAAATGGAGAATGTAAACCCCCTTCCTCCAAATTATGATCATTTTGAAATGAAGGGGCTCTCAGGCAAAGAGATGGGAATTAGGAATAACAGTTCTTGACTAGGAAAATTAAAATAGAAATGCAGGATTACAAAGAACAATCCCAACCCCTGCCAGAGTCAGAGTCCAAGCTGACACCCGTCAGTCAGTCAGGGTGTTGGCACAGCCCCATTCCATGGTGGCTGCATCCTCCTGCAGTGGCAGATGTGGCTCAGCTGGAGCAGTGCTCCTGGAGAAGGTGCAGTTTCCTCTGAAGGTGCAGGGATGATGTGGAAAGGTCTGGCTTTCCTCTGGAATGCAGTGGAAAGAAGGTTCCTTGGTGTCCAAAATGTCAGTTTTTCTCTGGGTAGGAAAGGCTTGGCTCCTGCCCTGGCTGGAGCATCTCCCATGGGATGATGGAATTTTATCAGCCATGCCCTGGGACTCACTGGCCATGAACAGGAGATCTCTCCTGGAGGGAGGATGGGCTGTGGCAAAGATAAAGATGATTGCCCCAGCTGGTTTAAAGCTGCCCATGAGCAGATAATGTGTGCCAGGAGATCAGGGGCACTGCCCCACCCGGCTGTGACAGATGGGGACAGAATTCACATTGCTGGGCACATCAGCCCAACACACCAATCTAGTACAAGATACAAATCCTATAGCATTTACATGCAGCCTATAAGAATCATTACATTACCATCATGTGTTATACTTTAAACCCAAAAAACTACTCTGGACCCCTTCTGCCAAGCTAGCAGGGTCTTCTCTGCCCTTTGGAGCTGCTCTCCAGCAGAAGGCATTGTTCTATCAAGAGGGGATTACTTTCAGCTGGCCATCCTATTGTCTTCCAGTTATTTAGTGACTAAGGTTTGGTATCTCAAAGATGGCTTTCACTTCAATCTCGCTCATGGTTTCTATATTCTCAAAATCTTTTGCTAAGCACTCATATTTATAAGGTTTTTCTGATTAATCCTTCCCAATAGGCAGGGAGGAGGTGCTGGGCTGCACCCCTGCTCCATTCTGTGCCTCGGGGCCAGGATGGAGTCACACCCTGGGCTGGTGTCCTCTCACAGAGCCACTGAGGTTGGAAAAGCCCTCCCAGCCCCACCTTGTCACTGAGTGTCACATCCAGGCTCTCCTTGGATGCCCCCAGGGTTGGGGACTCCAAACCAAGCCCCTGCCAGTGCTTGAATTTGCACCCTTGTGCACCTTGCCCACCCCTGGGGAAGGTGGATTTCCTCAGAATTCTGCTTTTGGAGGGTGCCCCTGAGCCTGTGCAGGAGCCTAGACCTGCTCTGGTGGCTGGGGAGCCTCATCCCAGGTGGGATGTGTCCCTGCAGGAGCTTCAGCTCTTCCTGCATTTCCTGATGGATGTGGTGGCCACAGCACCATGCCTTGATAGCCCAGGAAGAGTTGCCATGAGAGGGAGGGAGGTGGCTGGTGGGCATGGTGTCCCTGGATTTGAGGCTGTGCCCAGATCTCTTTGCTCCTGGTCCAGAAAGGATTTGGCCTGGCTCCCTGAGGAAGGAAAGAGGGATCCCAGAGGGTCAGCAGGGCCTGGCTTTTGGTTGCTCCTCTCCATTTGTGCTGCATCCAGCAGTTCTCATCCTGTGCATCACTCCTGAGACCCCACAGACCCGAGCCTGGCTGCACACCCTGCCCTCTGCTCTGTTCCCAGGTGTTAGGCAGTGTGTGTTTGTGCATCTGCTCAGCTGCTCTGGGAGGGTCTCCCCAGGGAGAGGTTCCCCTGTCCTCCTGTCATCTGCTGACATCTGCCCCCATGGCTCCTCACCTTCAATGACAACAGTGCCTAAAAAATAGAACAAACAGAACAGAACAGAATCACTGGGTTGGAAGAGATCTTCAAGAGCATGGAGTCCAACCCATGCCCTAAAACCTCAACAAGTGCCACATCCAGTCTTTTTTTTACACATCCAGGGATGGTGACTGCACCACCTCCCTGGGCAGACAATTCCAGTAAATCAATTTAAACTAATTTACTTTTCCAATTTATCGCTCTCTCTGTAAAATAAACTTTATCCTAACATCCAACCTAAATTTTCCTTGATGCACGAGGCTGCCCAGCTGGCAGTGAGATGGCCAAGCCCTTTTTCCCTGGGGAGGGCTGTGGTGGCCTGGCTGTGTGGAGGCTGCTCTGACCTCTCTGTGCTTTGCAGGAAGCGTTATCGGTGGTGAGCGAAGACCAGTCCCTGTTCGAGTGTGCCTACGGCTCTCCCCACCTCACCAAGACAGAGATGACAGCCTCCTCCTCCAGTGAATATGGCCAGACCTCCAAGATGAGCCCCCGTGTCCCCCAGCAGGACTGGTTGTCACAGCCCCCAGCCAGAGTCACCATCAAGATGGAGTGTAACCCCAACCAGGTTAATGGGTCAAGGTAATGAGTGATGCTGGCTCAGGGATTTTTGTGATGGGTGTGGCTCAGTTAAATCTGTGTGTTTAGCACCATTTTAGGTTCCTCAGGATGTCCCACCTGGCCACTGCTGCCATCCAGAAGGCTCCAGGTTGCCCTTCCTTGGCCTGCCAGCCAGTTCAGGTGTTACAGAGGGTTTGAAGTAGTGCTACACTCACAAACTTCTCCTGAGATTGTGCAATACCTTTCCTCTGACTGCAGATAAATTTTGGATATGAACTTGCTTTGCACACCAGATGAAAGAGCACATATTAAAGTTAATAAAATGGGGATTTGCTGTAGCCTGGAGCAGCACCTTGATCCATTGAAGGGTGTGGTGTGTGTGATCTAGCACTCCATGGAAGTTTTCAAATCCAGCAATTCAGGCAGTTACCTTTGCTCCAAAGATAACCAAACAGGGTGGGAAACACTGGAAATAAAATCTTGTAATGGCAGAGGGAGTGAACTACTGATCTTTCCTTTTGTATTTACTATAAACATAATGCCAAAAAGCGGAGCTGGATTTAAGAACTCACACTGAAAAAACAGCATAAATATGGAGGCAGGCAGGGGAGTAGGAAGGAAAAGAAAAAGAAATTACTCAGCTCAACAGGCAGTGGCCACAGAGTGCCTGTGTATTAATTGTTGTTTCTGGACTTGTTTTGGGGAATAAAGGAGACTTGTATCAATTAGGCTGCAAGGATATTGCAGTAGATTTTTGGATATTGACTGGTGGCTTTCCCAAACTTTGGAGCACCTTGTGGGACATCTGAAAAATCACAAAGAGATTTTTTTTTTCAAGGAAACTATCCAAATAAGTGCTTTCCTGTTTGAAATGCCTGACTGTCAAAACAGTTTTCCTTTGGTGTTGCTGAAGGGCAAAGGTCCAGAAAAGTCAGTTGCTGGCAGTTGTTGGTGATGGACCAGTGGAGCCTGTGCTTCACATCTCTGTGTCACAAACACCTGTGCTTTAATCTCATCTCCCAGGATCAGTTGTTGAGGAAAACCTCAGCCCTGGGCTCTGTGGTTGCTGTTCACAGTTGCTGTGCTGATGTGATTTGCCAGCTTATCACACCTCCACTGTTCTGTGGTGAGGATGGAAATGGTGCTGAAGTCAAATCAGAATTTCCAGTCAGGAGTCAAAGATTTGAGATACGTGGAAATGAATGGTGAGCTGAAGTTACAAAGAGTTAGAGGAAGTCTTCTCGTAAGGCTGCTCATTCAGAAGTTCAGGTGTCTTTAATCTGTTTCAGTGTCTTCTTATTTTTTTTTAATATATAATAGGTATAATAGGTATAATAGGTATAATATATATAATAGGTATAATTTATAATTAGGTATAATCACAAATAGTGTATTGATTCAAAATTAGTCTTGAAATTTTTTACAGCCTTCTCTGTTGAAAGATCAGTGCAGAGTTCCTAAGTGGAGACAAGGAAAATTCATACTTTGCTACAGATCCTAAGGCATGACTTGCTGAAAAAGAAAAAAAAATAAAAAATACTTACAAGCTAGGAAAAAAAAATATCAGCAGAAGAATAAAAAATATTGCATGCTCATAGTATACACAAAAATAATTTTCAAAATTCATTGTCATTAAAAAACGCAGCTTATTTCATCAGAGAGTTTTATTTTATAACTCATGCCTGAAAAAAATAGATTTTAATATTACATTTTTAATGGAGAACTAACACTGCCAGTCAACAAAAATAAATATGTTGTGGCATTTCTAAATCTCACAGACATGTGTGTATGTAATATGTAGTGTTATTACACTCTGGGAATTGTAATGTGGTATTCCTGCCAGTTTTAAGGAAAACAAAATGTGTATCAGATTGTGCTATCCTGCCTTTCTGTAAACTCCTTTACATTTTCCTTTCTGCAGAAGCCTTCTATTTTGCAGTCCATTAACTTATTTCCTTAAACAATATTATTAAATGATAATATTTCCTCAGTACTTAAAATGCTTTATATGTTAAATATTACTACCAGCAGTACTTGTGGACTTGGAGCTGGGTTTCATTTTTAGTAAAACTGTACCTGCTCTGTTTAAACCCATTTTAAAATCTGAGTTGTCTCAGAGGAGTCTAAAACACGACCCCACATTGCAGAGCCATGCAAGTGCTGCCCCAAAGATCTCCAGGGCATCCTCTGTGGGCACCTGGATCTGAATAATTCAGGATGCAAATCAGGGAATGAGATCCCACAAAGTGGTGGCCAGGGAGAAGTTAACATTGCAAGTTTTTTTGCTCTCCCCTCTCCCTGTGTCAGTATTTCCTGGCCATATTTTCTGTCCTTTGGAGGAGGGTATAAAATTTTGGGAGCATATTGAACCCCTCAGACATGCCCAGTTAAGCACCCACTCAGAGAAGGAATGTGCCCCCTCTGCTAGGACTTCCCCCATGTAATTTAATCATAATTTAATGTAATTGCCCTACATTAAATTCCAAAACTTAACAGTCTCAGAGCTGGCATTCCTGTGAATATCAGAGAAATGCCATTAGAATGAAATGAAAGGGTTATTTTCAGTGTGCTGCACAGGGATTAGCTACCCACTTTTCTTTAACAATAACAGTATTTTTCAAGATAAACCCTGCAGCCCAGCACCACAAAATACAGCCTGGGGGCTTACCTTAAATTAAATAAAGCAAGAAAAGTTTAAATTAAAGCTGTCATTTACCTGGCTGTTGTTGCATATAAAATGCAGGTTGTCACAGGTGGTATCAAATTGAGTTTCTTTAAGTACATTAATTCTGTTCTTTCCAGGTACATAAATCTAATGAGACCTTTTGTGCTACCCTGCAGTCAATCTTTCACCTGAATGTAACAATCTTGTTTCCTGCTATTTATTGCTCCTGGGTCAGGCCAAAAGATTCACCCTGTAGTATAAATCTGGAGGTTGCATATGCCACACTGTTAATTTGCTGTTTATTGTTCTTTTCTATTTTATTAAATTAGGCATGAGCAATTCTACCACATTTAGGGCAATTGATGTCATGCATTTAGAGAAAGATTCATTCTGTGGAAATGCTCTCATGAGGCTCTGGGTACTGCTTAAACAGCATTGAAACCCATGGATTTCCCAGTGATCTTGGAATACTCACCCATGGGTGGGACTACACAGAGGTAGCTTGGGATAATGACATTTACTGTAGGTAATCCATCTTTTCCAGGCAGGCTGATGTGGAACACAGAGTCTTATTCAGGCCACAGATAAATTTCTCTTGCCATGAGCAGCGTGATGATTTCATTGAAGAAGTATTTTGAAAGTTAACTGCAGAGAAAGCACAGCAGAAGCTTTCCAACATCAGCTTGGCTGATAGAGAAGTTTTAAAGAAATGCCAGAAATAATTAGTTGTCCTTAGGATTTAATCATGTGCAAAATGTTGATTTAAGTGCTACCAGTTGTTGCTTGAAAACCATTTGAGTTTTTCAATCCCTTGATACATGTAATTCTTTAAACCTAGTATCTTGACATAATCCTAATATTCTACTAAGCCAAAACCCCAAACATTAAAAAACCTTTCACTGTCTTAAAAAACCAAATTCCCCTCTAAAACATGTCCTATAAACTAAAATTAAGCCTATGTGAAAAAAAATTACTTTGAAATAGAAAAATGAATTTTTTCAATAGAAATTTAAATAGAAAATTTCAATATTTCAATAGAAATTGAAATAGGAAAATGTCTATTCATTTAAGCCTCTCACTAAAACATCTTTGTTAAATGTGCTGACGTACAAAATGTACAAAATTGTATATGCAATCTACCATATATATATACACATTTCAACATATTCCACCTTAACAAATAATTACACCATAAAAATCCTTCTTAAATACCAAAATAAAAACTCTTTATCCCCTAACAATGTCTAAAACCAAAGAAAAGACATCACCAGCAGAGTCAGCCTCTACTGCAGCCCAGGGCAGAGCTGGGAAATGTGTTCTGAGAGGATGATTTTCCTTACTGGAGCTGCCTGTGTAAAGCATTGATAATTTTGGGTGAGAAGACATTGATTATCTCAGACTGATAGTCCTTTTTCCCAGTGACTGGGTGGTTGGTGGAGTGGCTGCCTACCTTCAAGATGTGTGAGTGCTCCTCTTTGCTCTGAAAATCCACCAGCTTACCACCAGCACCTGCCTGTGTGTGGGGGCATGGATTGGCTCTGTTCTTGAGGCAAACGTGTTGCCAAGGAGAAAAACAAACTCAGCTCACTAATACTACAACTATTTTATTTTTTTTTGGAAGCTTTTTGGGGGGTGCTGGGCAGGCAGGTGCTAAAGAAGAAGCTTTCCAGTCTGGGATAATGGGCTCATTCACAATTATCATGGCTACATTTGGGATTGACCACTGAATTCCCAGCAACCAAAGGCTTTCAGATGAGCAGTGAAATATAAAATAATCTTCAAATAATGACATAGGACCCCACAAGAGTTGTGATCATTGTCATTATCTAGGCCTATTGACATCTTTGCTTTTTCATTTCCTGTAGAGGATTTACTGTGTCCAGAGCACTCAGAGCTGGTGGTGAGTTTTTTCCTCTGCCCTGTCATTAGTGGGTGTTTCATTTTGATCAGGGCAGCATCAGTGGGCCTGTTCAGTATTTAAAGTTTAGGAATAGCTTTTTAAGACAAAACAGAAGGTAAGGAAAAGTGGCTAATCATGGGCTGTAGCATTTTGCACCCTCACAGCCCCTTAGTGCTAATCATGAAAATCAGCAGACATTCCACAGACATGGGGGATTATGGTTTCCATACAAGATGTCACTTCTGTTTATGCCTGGCATGCTCTATTTTCCTAACTTTCTATATGATCCCTGCCCACAAAAGAAGGCACATGTGGTTTGGGAAGGGCCCCATCTCCTGGTATTTCATATTTTACGAAAACCACAAATACAACGGCCTTACAAGCTCTTGAAATGAAATACAATTTGAGAAATGTAATCCATTACCATCATAATAGAATTTCTATAAAAATAATAAAAGAAAAACAAGAGAAAATAGGTCCTGAAAGTTATAGGCCAACTGGGAAGTCGTTGTGGCTTTGGCCTAGCTATCACCATGTCAAACCTCAGCCTTGTCCCAGGCAGCAATCTAATTGTAAATTATGTATATACAGAACATCATTTCTTAGCTCTGGCTTTTCGTGACCCCCTTCCCTGCTTTCCCTTTCTTCACTCCAACCTGACACGTAAGAAATATTGAAGTGTTTGCACTAATGGAGAAATGACAACGTGCAGTCAAACTTAAACCAGCTGTTTCCCCACACTGGGAGCACAAAGAGCCAGGCTGGGAATATTTATAGCTTGACTGGCCTCTAGTGAGCCAGACACTGACTGCCTGCATTTGCCACCATGGCCTTGAGGCTCAAAGCAGCTGTGGGTTGCAGGATAGCTGGGGAAAGCTGAGGGGAAGGAAATAAAAAGGAAAATGGAAAGACTGAATTAGCCAAAGGTATTGTTTGATTGGAGGTGAATGGTTGCTGTGTGTACAGCTCGGTAAAAAAGCACCTTGTGTTGTGTTTAAAAGCCAGCAGCTCTGTGTGTGCTGTCACAGCAGAGAGGAGCCAGAGGTGCCTCCAGGTGACATCTCTGAGTGACCTCAGGGTTAAGTGATCCCCAGGTAACCCAGGGCACCCCACACAGAGGTGTTTGCCCCAGATTTGGGTGCTGTGCTGGCAGAGGGATGCCCCATTCCAGGCTTTCCATGCTCCATGCTGGGGCTGCTGGTCCATGGAAAGCTCTAGATGGAGCAGAGCCATGACTGAGTGACCCAGGGGGGACTGCACTTTCCTTTCCTTTCCTTTCCTTTCCTTTCCTTTCCTTTCCTTTCCTTTCCTTTCCTTTCCTTTCCTTTCCTTTCCTTTCCTTTCCTTTCCTTTCCTTTCCTTTCCTTTCCTTTCCTTTCCTTCCCTTCCTTCCTTCCTTCCTTCCTTCCCTTCCCTTCCTTCCTTCCCTTCCCTTCCCTTCCTTTCCCTTCCCTTCCCTTCCCTTTCCTTCCTTCCCTTCCTTCCTTCCCTTCCCTTCCCTTCCCTTCCTTCCCTTCCTTTCCCTTCCTTCCCTTCCTTCCTTCCTTCCTTTCCTTCCTTCCCTTCCTTCCCTTCCTTCCCTTCCCTTCCTTCCCTTCCCTTCCTTTCCTTCCTTCCTTCCCTTCCCTTCCTTCCTTCCCTTCCCTTCCTTCCCTTCCCTTCCCTTCCCTTCCCTTCCTTCCCTTCCCTTCCTTTCCTTCCCTTCCTCCTGAAACTTCCCTGAAACTTCCCTGAAACTTCCCTTTCCCTTTCCCTTGTCTCCTTCTCTCCCTCTCTCTCCCTTTCTTTCTTTCTCTTTCTTTCTTTTTCTTCCTCTTTCTTTTTCTTTCTTTCTTTCTTTCTTTCTTTCTTTCTTTCTTTCTTTCTTTCTTTCTTTCTTTCTTTCTTTCTTTCTTTCTTTCTTTCTTTCTTTCTTTCTTTCTTTTCTTTCTTTCTCTCTCTCTTTCTTTCTCTCTTTCTTTCTTTCTCTTTCTTTTTCTCTCTTTCTCTCTCTTTCTCTCCATCTCTTTCTCTTTCTTTCTTTTTTTTTTTCTTTCTTTCTCTCTTTCTCTCTTTCTTTCATTCTTTCTCTCTCGCTTTCTTTTTCTCTTTTTCTTATTCTCTCTTTCTCTCTTTCTCTCTTTCTGTCTTTCTCTCTCTTTCTTTCATCTTTGAACTGCTTTTGACATCTTATAGCAAAGATTACCCATGGCTTCAGCACCAGTTTAAGCAGCTTTAGCCAGTGGTGTGTTTCTGAGGGATTTCCCTGCCTTCCACAGACCTGGCAGCTCCTTCCCCCTTTTCCAGTTACTCACTCACCTATTTATTTACTTATTTGTGTACAGCTCCCCAGGTCATTGAGCACTTTGGCAAGAGCCTGTGGGAGCACCCCAGGGATCTTTCAACCAGTGTGAATTTTCTGGCATTTTCATGCCTCTGTTGTGCTGCAGTTCTCTGCAGGGAAATTTTGCTTTCTCAAGAAGTCTTGGAAGGGAGCCCAGGGAGGGACCAGGATGAGCAGAGGGATGGAGCAGCTCTGCTGGGAGGAAAGGCTGGCACAGCTGGGATTGTTCACCTGCACAGGAGAAGCTTTGGGGTGAAAAAGCAGGGGTGGCACTGGGTGATTTTCAAGTTCCCTCCCAACCCAAACCATTCTGGGATTCTGTGATTCTCTAACAAGTGCCGAGGGCTCCAAAATCACCCCTGGAAGTGTTTTCAGAGTCTCAGCTCAGGCTCCTTCTCACCTGGGAGCATCTGGCTGTCCCCACTGTACTTCAAAGTAATAAATTCTCAGGTTTTTTTCTTCATGGGCCAACTTTTCAGGGACAAACTCCTTGGGGAGGAAGCACTGATACCAAATTCACTGCAGCCTGCAGTGAATGGGAATGGGGCTGAGCAAGCTTTGCAGTGCCCTCACTATGAGCTGAGCTTGTAGCAGCCTCTGTAATCCAAGCTGTGCTTATTAAATAAACTTTAGACATGTAGATATTTGGAGAATACATTTTTTTCTCATTTATTCCCCTCTGAAACTCAGATATATTGAACAGAGGAGTTTATATTAAGGGAATGACACGTGTAGGGTTTTGCTGATTCCTAATCTGAATTTCTCTGACACCTTGCACTTCAGCACAACACAGGTGTTTTATGTCACCTGGGGAAAATAGTGGCATAGTGAAAAGGAAAAAATGTGTTTCATACACTTATTTATGAACTTACATCTGCTTTCATCAGAGTCAATGGCTGGCAAAACTCCAATCAGCTTTGGTAGGAATGGGGGATAAATTTAACTATCAAATCAGCTTGATTTTAAGTAACACTGCATAAAGATGAGTCTTTCAAATCCAAGGAGAAAATACTTTCTCAGCAGACATTTATCAGCTCAAGACTGGACAAAGTGTTCTTGGGTACCATGATTGTGTGTAGTTCTCCCTCTTTTTAATTTTTTTTTACTTTTTGGTAAGTTCCAGGTGTAACACAGTATATTTACAAAGGGCAAAAATAACAGGCAGCTGTGAAGAAAAACATCTCTGGTTTCATTTCAGACCTGGAGCTGGGGATGAATCACTGCAGAGCTGCACCCTTCATTCTGGACACACTTTCCAAAAGCTGCTTTTCCAACCTGCTCCCCTGGTGGTTCAGAAATAAAGCAGACTCACAGAAAGCCCAAAAAAACCCCTCCCTTTGTAGACAATCACTCTCTTGTTGTTCTGGGTACTAGAAACACCATTTTCTAGTGTCTGCTTGCATTTTCAGTTTTGCTTTCTGTACTGTAGGAGTTTGTTCCAGGCAGTTGAGTTTAGCCCTGGCTCAGTGGTTTAGGGCACACACTCAATTTGAAGTACCAGAGCAGTCCTGTTAAACCCCATGGAGCTGATTCCATGCCTGAAATTAAGCTTGGTCTTAGGAGATTTGATGGATGGAGGATTTGCTTGTCCACCCACTGAGCTAAATGGACAAAGCTCTTGACCATCTGCTTCTGGATTTTAATGAAAAGTTTTGACTTATTTATGATCTTCTTCCCCACCCCTGTCTGTTTATATTCAGATCAGAAAACCATCTCAGAAGCCCTGTCAGATTGCCAAAAGCTGTGTGCTACTGGATCTTTCACATCATTTACTGCTCAGTGTTTACAAGAGTGTTTTTAATGCACCATTGCTCCTAGAAGTGCTGTAGGCTGCTACTGATGGGATATTTCACTTTGGAGCCCCTTTATCCCAAGTTTCTTTCCCCAGGAAAAAAAAAAACAACAAAAAAACCAAAAAACACAAAATTTAATAACTGTGCCAGTTAAACTAAAGGATGTTGCTAACTTCTGTTTCCTAAAAATTCAGTGAGTGGGCCAAATAGTTCTTTGTAACAGAATTGCTTTTGGGAGTCAGGGTCCACATCTGCACAGGTATAAGGGCAGGTGGTGGAGGATCTTTCCAAATATCCATAATTTAAAGTGCAGGCTCACTCATGCATTTATGCCATTTGTATTTGTGAAAGGGAAGCAGAAAAAGCCAACATTTCACTCCCAAGGAATCATCACAAAAGCCCTCCTTCAGTATTTATATCTGAAACAAAAAGCAGCTTTGTTTTGCTGTGCTCTGTTTGGACAGAAATAGGCTGCATCCCAGAGTTATATTTAGTGGTGTGTGGTAGGAGAGCAAAACTAAACCTGAGAAAATATTGCCCAAGTGCTCTGGTTGTGAGAGGAAGGGCTGAATTCACCAGCACACAGTGGCAGGTGCTGACTGTGTTTTCCCTCGTGGTTGTTTTTCAGTCCTGGGGCTGGCAGAGCAGTTGCAGGGTTTTTACATAGGGCAGAATTGATATGTGGTGTGTTTAGAGGCATCCTGGAAAAAATGTGTGAAGCCAGTGTTTTCCAGGCAACATTCAAGGCTCCTAAAGATGATGTTGTCAACCATTGAATGATCTCTGTGATATATTTTATTTTTAAACTGAATGTCAGCAGCAATTGATTTTTTTTTCTTTAATATGTACCTTAACACAGAAGGGTAAAATTAGTAGAAACACTGCATAGAAAAAAATAATGCTATACTTTATAGTTTCTTTTAGTATTTAACATGTACACTAATTTTTCAGCTTTCCCAGTGCTGGTTCTGTTTTTTAAAACACTCATGTGAAAATTATAACTGGATTAGTTCCTGAACCATGGCAGTGCTGAGCAGTCAACAGAACTGAGTCACAGGGTTTAAAAGGGGCTCCAAGAGAGCTGGAGAGGGCCTGGAGAGACAGGAAAAGGGGGAAAGGCCTTAAAGTGAAGAGTTAGATGGATATTGGGAAAAAATTGTTCCCTGGGAGGGTTGGGAGGGCTGGGATGGAATTCCCAGAGCAGCTGTGGCTGCCTCTGGATCCCTGGCAGTGCCCAAGGCCAGGTTGGACACTGGACAGTGGGAGGTGTCCCTGCCATGGCAGGGGGTGGAACTGTGTGATCTTTAAATTCCCTTCCAGCCCAACCCATTCTGTGATGCCATGATCCCATGAATCCAGGATTTGCCTGTTGTTTAGTGAGAGCACAGCACAATTTCAGGAGTTAAATGGCAGGACTAAAGGAAAGCTTGTTAGTAATGAGGTATTGCTAAAGAAACCAACCCCCAGCTAACACCCTTCTTCCCTTGCCAAACAACCTCTTTACATTTAAAGGTATTCCCCATGGCTGAGTTCTTTATTTTGATTTTTGTAACCATTTTTCTGCCTCTGATGAAACACGTTGTAGACATTAAATTAAGGGACAAATATGTCTGTGTCTGCCAGAAAGAAAACTGTGATGCAATTAAAATGCCATTAGGGAGCCCCCAGTGGGATGTTAAACCTAAAGACTCTATTCAGAAAGCAAAGCCAAAATTAAAGAGGTGTCTGGTTGCAGATCCTCTGCAGATTTCCCTGTCTTGACTACAGTACCATGGAGACTGAGCTAGTCAGGAGCTGAAAGGTTTTTCCAGTCATGCGTGTGGCATTTTGAATCATGGCTTTGGCAAGTGTTCCTTTTTTTTTTTTTTTTTTTTTTTTTTTTTTGGTGAGCCTTACATAGGAATGTGGCCACATTGCATGACATGAAGTGCAGCTGAGTGTGGAGCAGAGATGGCAGTGGAGGTGGGCAGCTCTCCAAGCTTTGGAATGCTTGGACAACAGCAACTAAGAATAGTTTTTCCCCCAGAAAATATGCAATAAGTGCATTTCTGTGTTTCTCAGTTGTCTGTGAGATGTTTGGGGAGGGAAATGCAGCTCCTTGCAGCCACCAGGCTGAAGAAGCTCATGCCCAAGACTCCATTCTATGTCTGGAATGAAATTATTAGTATTTATAATTTCTGGAGAGATATGAGAGCCTGATCCTTTGACAGCATAAATAAATCTATGGTCATTGAACCTGGGTAATGTTTTTAGACAACTGAAGGAATCTGCAGAGTCACTGGGTGGGTGGATACTGGGTTTTCCAGGTGCTCAACTCCCAGTTTTCCATTTCATTCCAGGTGATATTAATAAGGACTGGGATAATAATGGAAGCCCACCTTTCTTGTCCTCCTAGGAATTCTCCAGATGACTGCAGCGTGGCAAAAGGAGGGAAGATGGTCAGCAGCTCAGACAGTGTTGGGATGAACTATGGCAACTACATGGAGGAGAAGCACGTTCCACCCCCGAACATGACGACCAACGAACGGAGAGTCATTGTGCCAGCAGGTTAGACCCAAACCACCAGAACTACAAGCTAAAAAAACCTGCATTTCCCTCAAATCCACTAAGATTATTTAAGAGGGTTTGGAGAAAATTAGTGATGGGGGTGGTGAGGAGGAAAAGAGCAGTAATTTTTAGGGGTTATGGAGGGAATGAGCTGAGGAGGATCACAGTGAGGGCATGTCCTCAATCTGTTCTTCCCATTTCAGCAGCAGAACAGGCTGATAACAGGCACTCAGATCTTATCTGATTCCTGTAGCTCCTTTTGGAGGATTTCACCCTAAAGTGGGCAAAAGGAAGAAGCACCTCTATTTCTTATCCTTTGGATAAGCTTGGTGGAAGGTGTGTGGGGGAGAAAGAGAGAAAGGATCACTGCAGCACAGATTATCTTTGAAAATACCAAAAACTCACTTCCATGGGATGAAACAGGGCATGAAAAGCCTTTATGTGGGTTATCCCCTGAGTCTGAGCAGCATAAAACATTTTAATAAGCAAACTGACAACTCCACTGCAATGTCAGAGCACAATTGAGAAATTCTTGGTCAGCCTTGGCAGGCTTGGCTGTGGGATTCAACAGTTGATGGGACAAAAAGGCTGCTGCTGCCTTCTTGTCACTTCTGGCTGCCTTGTCCTGCAAACAAAGCTGGGATATTTTCTATTTCCCATTTCCCCTTTCCAAGTCCCAGCATCACAGCATCTGTGGGTGTTCCTAAACCACAGGGTAAACTCAACACCTGCAGCCAGGAGTGAATGCTCTGCTGCTGGTTCCTCTCCAGCAGAGAGGTGCCTGTCTGAAATATTTCTGCCTCTGCCACGTTGCTTAATATTCTTACAGTTTTTCAGTTGCTTAGACATGCAAGAGTACTGACTGTGGCAAATTTTGCAAGCTGTGATTATTTCAGTTATTTGTCAAGAAAGGTGTGGACAAATCTGTTGCAGTGTCCCCTGCAATGGTGTTGTCAATTCTGTTCTGGAGACAGGAGAGTGATGCTCTGAATAAAGAGTGTCCTGCCAACACTGAAATACACAACTTTTGAGTGTTCTCCTAAAACATTTCCCTTCCTGCTGTTTGGCACTTTTTATAAAAAAGTCTTTTAGTAATCCTTAGCATGGTTAGCTCAGCAAGAGATATTTTTTTTTAGTGTATTCATGGAGGTGTGTTTTGAGGTGGATCTGAGGGACTTCCAAGGAAGAAGATGGTCACAGTCACAGCCTTGATGTTTTGAGGTCACTTGAAGAAATTATTGGGTAAAAATCAGCTGGTTTTGATTACTGCATAGGCAGTGCACAGGTCATGTGTAAAGTTAGAAGTAAAATTCAGATTTCCACTTGTGGTAACTTTCTATTTATCATAATTTAGGGACATTTAAAAATCATAGACATAATGAAAATATTTTGGTAAATTTCCTGGTGTTTGGTTGTTTTCTTCAGAGCAAACTGAAGTTTCCAGAGTTCTCTGCTGTAGGTGTGGGCAATCTCATCCAGACCCAAGATTTACCACCAGACTTCATCCCTTAGATTCCTGTTCATTTCATCCCAGATGAGGCATTATTATAAGTGTTTTTTGGTGGAATTCAGGAGGTCTCCAGCTCTTTCAGCCCAGCCTGAACAACAGTGAGAATAGAGGGAATGGCACTGAAGTTAAGCTATAGAAAAGCTATTTAGGCTGCCATGCATGTCCCAGATTTTCATGGGATGGAAACAGCCAGTTGACCTCCACATGCTCCATTCTCAGCCTTGAGGATATCACAGAATCATAGAGTCATTAAGGTGATAAAGAAGAAAGTCTTGAAGAATTTTTTTCCCCTTGGCTTTAATATTTTCTCTGCAAAAAGTATAAATTCTTCATGGTAGGAGCTGAGGCACCTTCATGTTGTTGTTTCCTTACTCAAGAACAAGGAAAAGTAGAATGGGAGAGAAATAGAAAATGAGGAGTTTAGAGGGAAAAAAAAAAAAAAGCTTAAGTTAAAATTAAGGATTCATTAAAAACACTTTGCTAGAAATCTGGACTGTCTGGGACTCTTTTTCCCCAGATAGTTTTGCCAATAATTCAAGTATTGAGTACAAACCCACACAGGTGTAGCAATGTACAACACAGCAGTCTGGGGAAAAACATGCAGAATATTTTAATATTCTAATAGTATTAACTAGAGACCCACCCTAGTTTGTGAAATAACAGCCCAAATCTGTGAGTGCTTATTTAGCCTGCACCCAAGAAAGATTCTTTCAGGCACTTGAATAAAGATAAGGATTGAAGAGAGAGTTTTGGAAATTGTTCAGCTACAGCTTGCAGTGCTGTCAGTGGGCCAGAAGCTCTGTCAATCTGTGGCTAAAAAGGCCTAAAAACAAAGAGGCAGAAGAGCTGAGTGGGAATAGTTAACATATTGCTAATGTTTTTTAAGATTGAGTCTTTATTTTTTAGTTATATTGGTAACATAAGTGGCATTTATAATTAAATTGAAAGGCTTAGAAAAAAGCTAAAAAGCTTTGACTATTGTGGCTAGTTTAGTAATTTGAGGGGAACTTTTTACTGTTTGAATATTGGATTTTTATGGTTTTGATGTTTGGTTTAATTATGTTATCACTGATTTGTGGGTTTTGCTAGATTCAGTAGTGAGGAGAGTTATAGCATATAAAGGTTCTTTACTTAGTGTAGGTGATGCCTAGATGAGCTAGACAGAGTTAAGAGGAATAAAATGGATATTTATTGAGAGACCTTCAATGGTCACACCCTGGCAGTCCCAGTGCCACAGTCATGGCCCTGCCAGGATGGCTCCAAGGTGGAAAAAAAGGAGAGCTTGGTCAGGAGATCTCACATTTTTATAGGTTTTAGTCCATTTGCATGCAGGAGTCAACAGTCCAATTAACAGCCTCAAATCATGAAGTTTCATCCTCCTTGCTTGCCCTCCCTCCTCTTTTCATGTTGTTTATGCTTAGGGCTGGAAGTTTGAAGAGATTGTCCTTGAGTCCCCAGCTGGAATAGGATTGTTTTCACAGAATTCACAGAATCACTGGGTTGGAAGAGACCTTCAAGATCATCAAGTCCAACCCATGCCCTGACACCTCAACTAGACCATGGCACCAAGTGCCACATCCAGTCTTTTTTTAAACCCATCCAGGGATGGTGACTGCACTGCCTCCCCAGGCAGAGAATTCCAGTACTTATCACTCTTTCCATGAAAAACTTTTTCATAATATGTTTTGTCTTCACCAGCCTGTGAAAATATCCTAGTAACCCTTAATATAAAACTGAAAAAAAACTTAAAGCTTAAGGCATCATAGTTTTTTTTTTTAAAGGGAGGGGGAGCTCGCTCAGCAGCACAGGGTTTGTTGTTAACACTCACGGCTTTCCACAGTTGTTCTCCCTTGCACTCAGCACACCAAATTAATTCCTCCAGCAGTCAGTAAAGGGTCCAGTGCCTCAATAACTGCCCTTCCTGCCTGATGTGGTGCTGTGTGCCCCTGCAGACCCCACGCTGTGGAGCACTGACCACGTGCGCCAGTGGCTGGAGTGGGCGGTCAAGGAGTACGGGCTGCCCGACGTGGACATCCTGCTCTTCCAGAACATCGATGGCAAGGAGCTCTGCAAAATGACCAAGGATGACTTCCAGAGGCTCACCCCCAGCTACAATGCAGACATCCTCCTGTCACACCTACACTACCTCAGAGAGAGTAAGCTGGTCCTGCAGTCGTGCCTGCACTCAGTCCTAAATTTGTTGCTGTCAATAATTGGGTTTGCAAATGTCTGTTGTAAATGTTGCTGTTCCTAAGAATATAACAAGCCAAATCCTGTTGAGTTTGATGGAAAGATTCCCATTAATTTCATGTTTATCAAAGAGAAGAATTAGGGGTTCTTTCTGTGTATCCATCTCAGAGAAAAATCGAGTTGAAGCTCAGCGTATTCAGGAGGAGGAAAAATCACATGGGGTTCAGTGCTAATGTTTTTTCTGGTCACATACTCGTTTCTTTCCATTTTAACTAAAGGAGAGTGCAAACATTGATTCATAAAGTGAATTCCAGGCATGATTCTAAGGACTGGCAGCAGTTTGCTGTTCTCTGGGTAGGATCAGGAAGATTCAGCTGAATTGAATAAAAAAAAAAATCTGTAAATTCATGGGAAAAAAGGAACAGTCCCTGAAGTCCAAATGCAAATTAGTTGTAGTGCGTGGCTAGAATTTCAGTGGGAAAAAAAGGGATTACCTGAATTGAGGGCTTTCACCTAAGCTTGAGGAAAATTTGCCTCAGTTTAAAGAAGTTAAAATGAACATGGTTTTTAGAGAAAAAAATCCACCAAGCATTGCAACACCAGTGCGGTGCAGTCTCCTCCACACGCACACTGCCAATAACCAGCCAGAAATTTTGTGCATTCATAACAATAAATGATGATATTGGATAAATGAATGCCCTAATTTACCCTCCAAACACCCCTCCCTCCAAACTGCAGGCTGTTGATAGATTCACACTCAGGCAATCCTGTCAGGGGAAAAAATATGGTTTAAAAAGATAATTCACGATTTTTTTACATTTTGGTGTTGCTTTTTGTTTTGTTTTGTAGCTCCTCTTCCACATTTGACTTCAGATGATGTTGATAAGGCCTTACAAAACTCTCCACGGTTAATGCATGCTAGAAACACAGGTAATGCTGGCACTGCTCCCACTGCTGTAGGTCATCTTCTAAAAGCACAGGATTCCTTCCCATGGGCTTCTTGCTAAAAAAATGGAAGTGGTAAATCAGGAGGGAGGCAAGAGAATCCCCTCCCTGCTGTCTGTGTGTTCTCTGCACAGACACCCAGAGAAAAGGTGAGATCACCCAGGGCCAGGTGATGCAAAAATGGTGCAAAATTTTTTGGGTACTGCAAGAGAATGGGGTCCCTGACACAGCATAAAACTGCAGGTTTGGGGCCTTTCACCTGAGGATTTTTTTGTCCTCCTGTCCATTTTGCTGTCAGATCTACTCCATGGATCCCTAGAAGCTTCTTGGAGCTCAAAAGTGCTTTGGGCTCTGGGGAATGGGGATGTCTCCCTTCCCATGAGCTAAATGTGGTGGAAATCAATAAAATTGCTCTTTAGGAAGTTAGCTCATCTCATTTTCTACCTGCTGTGGGACTTGAACTGGGAATTCCACTAAGTCTGATGTTGTAATCACCACAAAGTCTGATCTGAACTTAAAATTATTTTTATTGATATTCACCCTTCTGTTAATTTGGCCCAGGAAAGTGTTGAGTGTAGGCAGGAGGATGACACATGCCTCATCTGTCTTTCAGTATGCAACTTAAAATATTTATGACAATAATTCAGAGTCTATTTTAACTTGCTCTAACAGTTGTGCAACAGAGGATGGCATGGAATTGTACAAATAATGTAGTTTTTATCCCTACAAAAGATGTTTGGAATATTGCGTGATCATGCCTGAGGGTGTTAGTTACCTACAGTGACCAGAAATAACAACTCTCTATGAGAAAGGAAAAAGATAATACAAAGGATAATGCAAAAGAAAAAGAAAACAAAACTTGGATTGTAATGCTTCTTTCATATTTTATTTTGTTTTTCACTCTGAGTGAGTTTCATAGCAAAATTCACTGGATTAGAAGATCTTTCCCTGAGATGAGAGGTTTGCCACTGGTCATAATGGCAAAAAACATCCTGCTGTGGGCTCCAGGCCTGCTGCAAACCCCACCAAAGGCAACAAAATTTATTCCATTTACTTTGATGTGGTTTGGAATAAGATTTAAGTTATTTTTAAGAATAGATGGACTTGGTCTTTTCCATCTCTGGCTTTAGAGATTCTGATTGACCAAGCAGCTTCCACTTACAGATATCCAAGTGTTGTTCAGCAGTTCTGTGTGTTATCTTTTTCTCTATGTGTGCACTGACAATGGTATTCTGAAATTAATTTCACCCAAATGAGATTATCTGTCATTGGGGAGTGTGAATAATATCATGATGATCATCAGCATATGGGAAATTAGTTGTTCAATTTTCAGTGGACCACAAAAGAGATAGAAAAAGTTTTTGAAATCAGCAGTAAATGGCCTTTTTGATGTTCCTGGAGAGGGTCACTAGAAGTCCATTGGTGTAGCCAAAGCAATTTCAATGCCTGAGAAAAGGGAGATTCTATTTCCTATATCAAGCTCAATATTTTGTTTTTTTCACTCTGGAGAAGATTAATGAGATATCTGAGGGTCTGAACCAAAAGTCTCTGTTGAAAATATGAACCTTTCTGGGAATGCTCTAATGGAGACAAAGAGGTTTTATTTCAGAGGATACAAAGCCACTATCCCAGGTGGAGGTGGTTGTGGTAGAAGGGATTTCTTGAGCTTGACTGTCTCCTTCTTAAAACAGATTTTGCACAGATTTTTATCCAGTAATTTGAATGGATTTATGTAGATGCAAAGATTATTGGGATGAGTTTTATATAGAACAGTCCAAAGGCAGGAATTAGTTATTGAGAGTCTTCATTCATTCACTTTACAGGAGGGGAAAATACTGGTGGATTTAGGGACTGTGGAAATGAATCTTTAGGTGTTATGTCCTCTTCTTTCTCTTCAGGAGGTGCCACTTTTATTTTTCCAAACACATCAGTTTATCCAGAAGCAACACAAAGAATTGCAACCAGGCCAGGTATGAACAATCACCACTTTTTGTGTGCTGTGCTCTAACTCATTTCATCTCTTGAAATATCTCATTCTTCTTCCCCTGCAACTCCCTGTTCATAATATGAGGCTCTATTTTGAACACACACATTATATACTTATATCACATATATTTGTGTCTGTATAATTGTGTAGAGTTAAGGAATTAAATAGATCAATTTAGTAAGTCCATTTCTTCCACAAATCTGTCTTTGAAGTAATTGCATGAACTTTTTAAAGAACCAGGGAATCAGAAACCTGAGCTCTGGTTCTCTGTTTGTAAAATGAGGCTAAAATTCCCTTTTATTTGAAGTCTGTTGTGGAAAATGCAGGATATGTGCTTCTCCTGCTAGCTACATTTTATTTATGTTTGAGGCAAGCAGAACCTACAACAATCTGATTATGAGTTTAAGAGTCTTAAGTAAAATCAAAACATAAGGAAGTTCTAAATGCTCAAAATTTTGAAGCCTGTGAAAGTTCTGTGGATGTGCTGATTTGTGAAAAGCTAATGGGAATAATTAAAGAAGGTGAGGACGTGGCTATGAAGCCAAAGATTTTCTTTTTGTCACCCCTCACCACAAAAAATGCTGGAAAAATGCCTAATCTGGACATTTGCTTTTCCAATAACGAGTGCAGAGTGTGAAGGGACATCAAGAGGAGTTGCAGCAAATACTGAATTTAAAGGAAATCCTTTACTGAGCCAGAGACAAAAATGCAGGTGCTCTGAAAGGACATGCACTGGAATTGGCTGAGCTCTGGTGAAAAGATACATTGGCAGATTAAAAAGAGGAGGTTTGAACAGCAGTTGTTTTATTTGTGCTTTAGGGTGCAGTGCAGGAAGGTATATACAGTTACTATTTTATATAGCCTTGTATACATGGATATATGCATGTCTGTAGATTTGGAAATTGATAATTAGAAATGAGAGAAAAGCAAACAGCTACCATGCTATTACATCAACAAATTCAGTTTGTTTGGACCCTTAGAAGTCAAACTCTGCTAGATTTGTTTGTTTATATTAATGGCTGAAAAGGGAACTGCTGATCCAATGCATACATTTGGCTTTCATAATGCATTCACCAAAATGCCCCACAACTATCAATTTAAATCAGTGTGTCATAAGAAACAAATGAAGAACTGGCTATTTAGCCTGTCAGCACTAATGGACATCTTTAGTGAGGTTGGGATTGTTCAGGCTGGGGAAGAGAAGATTTGGGGTGATCAAATTGTGGCCTGAAGGAGCTGCAGGAAACAGGGATGGAGAGACACAGGGAATGGAGGGCAGGACCAATGGGCTGGAGGGACAGGACACAGGGAATGGCAGGACCAGGGAATGGAGGGACAGGACTGGCCAGAGGGCAGGGCTGAATGGGATCTTGGGAATTAGGAATTGTTCTCTGGGAGGGGCTGGGATGGAATTGCCAGAGCAGCTGTGGCTGCCCCTGGATCCCTGGAATGTTCAGTTCCAGGCTGGACATTGGGGCTGGAGCAGCCTGGGACAGTGGGAGGTGTCCCCATGACAGGGCTGGAACAAGATGATCTTTAAGGTCCCTTCCAACCCAACCCACTCCCTGATTTTATGATTTTGTTGTTACCTAAACCCAGAGATTCCTTTACAGGATTCCTGTCCAGGTACCCAGGAAGTTCATTAGGGAGAAACAACTTGGCAATGTATTAACATCTGAAAATACAAGTTGATAAATGCAGCACAAGGCAACAAGTTATTTGCATATCTTACTGATGCCAAATTAGCCCCCTTCACTCATGAAGGAACAACTTAGCACAGTCATCTTTATTTATGGCACAGTGACAGCCACTGCTCTGCTCAGGGCCAAAGTGAAAAATGTGAACAAATGAAGAACCACAGTGGAGAATCCCATGGGAAATGTGGCTGTGCCATTAAACACCCCTTGCATGGAAAGCTGTGTCAATCATCCCTTATCAAAAAAAGCTCTTTGCAGAGTTTGGAGGTGCTTAGAAATGCCTGGGAAAGCCATGGGAGCATGGAAAAATCTTTGGAGCATGTTGAGAGATACAGAGGTTTGAAATTGTTCAAATCATGGTCTGGGGTTGAGGAAACGTGATATGATTATCAAAATAAAGAGTGTCACAGAGCACCTGCTTAGTGTCAGTGTAGGAAGAAGGGATATTGCAAATAAATTAAACATTTTCATGGAGCATTAAAGCAGATTGGGGCACCCAGGAGCTCTCAGGGACACTGGGGAATGTCAACACAATTAGGGATGAGAAAACAAAGCAGAACTATAGAAACAGTCACCAAACATAAATCCAGAGAGCCCAAACTCTCAGTAATTCCCAGCAGAAGTGGACACGTAACATAAGACCAGAGGGACCTGGTGTCCTGCAGGAAAAGCTGTGCCAATGGAGAGGATTTCAGGAAAAGGCTGAAATAGGTTTCTTCTCTACTGGACTTGAATGAAAATCAGAATTGTTTTGTTACAGAAAAGGTCTGTGATTTCTGTATTTGTTTCATCCTATGTGTGATGGAAAAACAAAATGTTACTTTTCTCTAGAGGAAAAGATCCTAAACCACATATCAGACACAGTGAGCTCCTTCATTCAGCATTTTTAAGTAATTCACATTTAAAATGACACTTAAGGAACAAAATGCTTTGTGTCAACATCTTTCTGCACTCACACAATTATTTGTGGAATTGCAGTTTAGTTTTAGGGTGTCTCTGTTCTTCTGTGCCGAGCTAAACATTTTCTACAAAGAACTCTAGTGATTTTGGAAATACTGTTTTATTTTATCTTTTACAATTGAAAATTGATGGATGTCTTCAAAGTCAGAATTTTTATTCAAAGAAAAAAGGGGTTTTCGCAGGAATTCAGTTTTCTTTCATGAAACTGTTTTGTTGGCTTCTTCTGTGGCTTTCCTTTGAGTTAAATGTCACATTTCAACCAGACTGCAAAGAAGCTTTTCCATAACAAAGCACAGTTCATGTGAGAGCAAAAGCAGACCCTGGGGACAGCCACTTGATGACATGAAAAAGGTCAAAAATGAGGGGGAACAAATAATGTTCAGTGGGAATCAGCCAAATCCTGGGGTGCAGTTCTGGAGAAAGTAATTAAGCACTGCCATTGTTAAGGCACTACAATAGAAAATGGGAAATGAGCAGGGCTTGCAGTGCAAGGGAGGATTTCTGCAGTCCCCTTTACACAGAACATGAGGTGTCAGTGACAGTAACACCCATGAGGCTCTCAGGAGCTCAGGGACACCTGGTGGGGTTTGTCTCACCAAACAGGAGCAATCCCATCAGGGAACATCTGAGATAAGGACACTTTGTGCTGATTTCTCATGGACAGAGCAGATCTGCTTCTCTGGGATAACAACATGTTTCTCAAGGCTGATGCTGAACCAAGCATGAAGCTGGAACTTTGCTCTATTTCAAGAAAAGCTGATAATGTGATTTTTCTCTTCATGCAGAGAGCATCTTGTGATGTGATGAGTTAAAAAGCAAAATGTTTTTGTCACAGCAGTGAATTTGTACCAAGTATGTTTCAAGTGGCACAAGTACCAGCACACACAGCAACTCCCAGTGCTCTGAGGCACAGGTGTTTGATGAATTTGAGATCCAAAACTAGGGAGAGGAGAGGAGAGGAGAGGAGAGGAGAGGAGAGGAGAGGAGAGGAGAGGAGAGGAGAGGAGAGGAGAGGAGAGGAGAGGAGAGGAGAGGAGAGGAGAGGAGAGGAGAGGAGAGGAGAGGAGAGGAGAGGAGAGGAGAGGAGAGGAGAGGAGAGGAAGGAGGAAGGAAGGAAGGAAGGAAGGGGAAGGAAGGAAGGAAGGAAGGAAGGAAGGAAGGAAGAAAGGAAGAAAGAAAGAAGAAAGAAAGGAAGAAAGGAAAGAAAGAAAGAAAGAAAGAAAGAAAGAAAGAAAGAAAGAAAGAAAGAAAGAAAGAAAGAAAGAAAGAAAGAAAGAAAGAAAGAAAGAAAGAAAGAAAGAAAAAGAAAAAAAAAGAAAAAGAAACAAAGAAAAAGAAACAAAGAAACAAAGAAAGAAAGAGAAAGAAAGAAAAAGAAGGAAAGAAAGAAAAGAAAGAAAGAAAGGAAAGAAAGAAAGAAAGAAAGAAAAGAAAGAAGAAAGAAAGAAAGAAAGAAAGAAAGAAAGAAAGAAAGAAAGAAAGAAAGAAAGAAAGAAAGAAAGAAAGAAAGAAAGAAAGAAAGAAAGAAAGAAAGAAAGAAAGAAAGAAAAAGAAAGAAAGGAAAAGAAAGAAAGAAAGAGAAAGAAAGAAAAAGAAAAAGAAAAAGAAAGAAGAGAAAAAGAGAAAGAAAGAAAGAAGACAAAAAGAGAAAGAAAGGAGAAGAGATTGTGGGTGGAATTGTGGCTGGGACAATGTCTTTCTGGGCAGGGAGTGGAAAAATTGGAGGGGAAAAATAGGTTCCTTATGTCCCCAGAATCTGCCTGGCAAGGGAATGCAGAGAGGAGACAGAGGACCTGCCATGGAGTAGGGAAGTGGCCAGGCAGGACAGGACTGCAGAGATACCTTAACCCCCCCTGAGCCCCCTCTGCACAGACAGAACTCACAACCCACTGGGATTACAGCCAGAGTCATTCTGGATGGTTTTTGCCAGGTGGTAAAATCTCTAACAAAACAGCAGTGTTGATCTCAGCCTGGGCAGGACAATGACTCATGTTCTGCTCAGAGATGAGCACCTGTAAAATTCACATTATTTTCTCTGAAGCTGTGGAATAGTTCTCAAGAAATCAGGGATACAAGGTTATCCGTTATGAAAATTCAGTACAAAAATCAATTGAAAATCTCAGCAAAAGGAAAAGTTTTGAGGTGTAGGATTCTGGGAGGTGGCAGTGCCAAACAGATTAAATAAATTAAAGGCAATTTAAATTCAAGTGCATTTTACATTGCTCTTTATTTCCATGCAATACTGGTTTTTCCTAGTGCTTGGAAATGGGCAGACACATCTGCCTTGCACAGAGCCAGTCTGGGGCTGTTTCTTTGCTTTCTAACTGGTTTCCTTTCCAAACATGAATTCTGAAATAAAGCACAAGCTGTGTTGAGAATCAAGACATCTGCACCAACTTAGTTCTACCAGGTGGGCACTGCTACCTTCCTGAGATCCTGGAAGTTAAATAAATCTCTGATTTTGACAGTAATTTTAGCTAATGTGTTAAAGCCAGCCATGGAAAAGCACAGGAAACTGCCAAAGATTTCTAAGGGTAAACCAAGAATTTGAATTTACTACATTTGCTTTATGAAGAAGGCTTTTATGGTTTCATTTTTTTCATTTTTTAAAATATGCTAAAGCACTGAAATAAAATAGAAGCAATGAGTAAATGAAAGAAAGGGGAATGAAAATGTAGGTGTGTAAATTTAAGGAGCTTGTCCCAAGAAGCAGAAAGGAATAAATCAACTAAAGCCTGTCTTCTTAAAAGGAAGTACTGCTAGATGCTGAATTTGGGAGGGTTTATGCATTAAATGAGCTCTTGGGGGACTTTTCCTGCAAGATTCTAGCACAGATTATTCATGATGTCAGTGTGTGCCAGGCCTTGGTGTCCTGGGCTGAGGAAGGAGACTGAAGGGAGTACCCTGAACCTTTGGAAGTGATGAACTCTGTGTTGTCTCTAAAGATTCTTTGCTCTGAAGATTCTATTTCCAACTTCTAACAACAGCAGGTGCATCTGCAGAGCAGTGCAGAGCACAACTGCTTTTAGAGACAATAAAGATGATAAAGGTTTTAACAAAGAACCCCCTGCCTGTTTCAGTCATTTTCCAAATCCTGAGCCCTCTCAAATATTCCCTTTTTGGACATAACCACTTTAGGCCATATCTGCATGAATAAGTGTCCTTTTCCTTCACAGATTTGCCTTATGAGCAAGCCAGGAGATCAGCATGGACGAGTCACAGCCACCCCAGCCCTCAGTCAAAAGGTAAAAGTGTCTGCACAGCTGGGAAACTGGGTTAGACTCCAAAGGGAATTGCAGGAGCTCTGGAGGGGTTTTATCTGTGTATTTTTGGAAAGCCAATTGTATAGGCAATAGGGGAGGGGTCACTGGGCAACCACATCCTTGCTTAAACTCAAACTCATCAAGTCCATCACCACAGAGCCTTAAAAAGCTTTTTATGAGTTTTAAATCTTGTTATGTCCATCCTGGAGCAGAGGGCAGCAGGAGTTCCAGGCTTGGGGACCTCTCAGAGGTTTGGTGAGCAGCTCCATAAATGGAAAAATAACTACATATTTTTGTTTGTTTTTTTTTTTCCCATTTTCAGCTACTCAGCCATCATCCTCAACAGTTCCCAAAACAGAAGACCAGCGTCCTCAGTTAGGTGGGTGTCACTTGGTTTGAATTCTGCCTGGGTTTGTTGAATGGGATGAGAAAGGCATCCAAACTGCACAATGTGGTTCAGACCACTCCAGCTGGAGACCACCAAAACCCCAGATGTGAACCCCAGCTGGATTTGGGATGAATGCAATGTTTAAAGGCAGTGACAACCTTCCAGAATAAAAATGCTAATTAAAAAAAAAAAAAAAAAAAACTATCTGCATTTTGGGTAGAAAGGTGGAAGGTAGAAATGTGAAAAGACCCCAGCAGCTGGAAAATGTGAATGAGCAAAAAAAAAAAAAAAAAAAAAAAAAGGGGGGTGGAATGGATTTCAGCCTGCAGAAACCCATTTGAATTTTGCTTCTGAAACATAACAGGAATATTAGAGGGATTCTCAGTCTGTTGGAAAACTGAGGAGAAAGCAGAAGTTCAGGGGTTTGTAGAAAGTGGTTTAGCAAAATGAGTGCCTTTTATGTTTTCAGAGCAGCAAATCCATGGGGTGGGACCTAATCCCTGAGTGCAAATTCAGCTGTATTTTGGACAGGTAGCTGGAGAGCACTACAAAGGTCCTGACTCACTCATGGCTTTTGTTAACAGCAAAAGGTTAGAAGGAGGAAATAAAAGAGATTTAGAGGATATTCTTAGCTCAGAAGACTCTGAGCCAGTTTTTATCACGTGGATTTTAAATTATTATTCTGGTTTTTGTTACAGCTAAACAAGACTGTGCATGACTAGATCTCATTAACTCATGCACAGACTGCCTGGGAAGTATTACACTGATTTTTTGCCCAAACAGTGTTTTATCTAATCTGGCTTCCAACCATGAGAAACTTCCTAGAAATATACCAATGATTTATGTAAGTTCTGAGGACCTTTTAGTGTCTGTGTGTGAGCTTCACAGATTATTTAAATGTGTGAGGAATGTAACCTGATTGTCTTCTTGGCTGTAAAAGCCACAGGGTCACTCAGTGCTTGCAGCCCATTGCTTTGGCTTTGGTCCTGCTGTCACAGCCCTGCCTTTTTTGCTGTTGGATTTCAGGCCAAAGTAAGTTTTCATTCCCAGAGGGAAATACTGAGATGCTACAGGCATTGTAAGGGACAGGCTCTTCTGAAAACCCCAGTTGCAGAGTTAATCCATGGGATGCCTCACTGGAGTCCAGTGACAAAACAAAATCACAGAATCACAGAATCACTGAGCTTGGAAAACCCCCCCAAGGTCATTGAGTCCAACCTGAGACCCATCCCCAGCTTGTCCCCAGCCCAGAGCTCTGAGTGCCTCATCCAGGCCATCCTTGGACACCTCCAGGGATGGGGATTCCAGCACCAGAATGCCTCATAGCAAAATTTACATTCTGAATATGTGCATCTGCACATTAATGCAGTACAAAAAGCAAATGTGTCTCCTTGCACACTGAGTTTGAAAGGAAAACATGCAAATATTGCCATGCAGGGGGAGAAACTTGCTTGGGTGTTGGACCTGCAGCCCCATCAGGCAGTGCACACTGCCCCTTGCAAGGCTCAGAAATAGCACCTGAAATATTTGACATGGCTGTTGCAGGATTTTTAATCTTTCTCTCACAATTTTGTAGATCCATATCAGATTCTTGGACCGACCAGCAGCCGACTTGCAAATCCAGGTGAGAAGGGATTTTGCTGATTTAGGAGGTTTTCCTTTCTTTCACTGCTGTGTGTCCCCACTTCAGCTTTAAGACCAGACCTGGAAGGGGATGTCCTTAATTTTCCCACTCTTCAGCATGGCTCAGGGGGAGCTGATGGTACCCAGTGTGTTGCAGAATTTCTGAATTACACAAGGGTAGGACTGAGGAATTTAGAATTATTAAAGTTGGAAAGGATCTCCAAAGAGTCCAACCTTTGAAGCTGGAGTTCACTTCAGTTGCCTGAACATCAGGATTTGGTTAAGGGGTGTAAGAGACCCTCTGGTACAAATCCAGAAGGGTACAAATCTCTTAACCACTCTTCATTAACTGTGTCCCAGATTCTATTAATTCACAACATGGTATCATACTGGCCTTGATGAATACAAAACTTTGGGATGAGTAACCCAGCAGAGATACATAGGAAACAGAAAATAAAAACCAAGAAAGTATAATCTGTTTGCAAATAATAACTGGGTTAAACACTTTGAGAATGTTCTCCCACCTCAAGAAGGCAATGGGGTGCATTGTGGATAGGGATATGTAGCTTAGAAAACAATCACAGACTCACAGAATAACTCAGGTTGGAAAACACCTCAAGGATCATTGAGTACAACCTTGGGCCAGCATTTTTTGCTAAAGACAAGAGATGTTCTGGGTGATTCAGTGGCTCTGATGGGAATTGTGCAGATCCAAGTCCATGGGGCACACTGTGGCTGCACAGCACCATGATCAGCACCACAGCCCACCACAGTGGAGTGACACTGTGTTCCACTTGTGTCCCTTGCCTGGACAGTCCCAACATCTCTTGTTCCACCCACATCTCCTCAGCCCACAGTGGCAGTGGTTCTTTTTTTCTTTTTACAATCAACAATCTTAGGGCTTTTCAAGGCCTGGAATTGCTAAAATGCTGCTCAGTTTCCTTTCCTTTCTCCCAAGTGACATCGAGCACAGTTCTAGATTAGCTGACTCTCTAAACAGTTTTGTGTGGCAGAGGAAAGTAATTAAGTAAGTGTTAAGAATAGGATTTTCCAAATGGCCTGAGGTGGAGGGGCTTTCCAGGCAACACTGGTCTTGACTGGAAGTGGGGGCCTACATCCCTTTAATTTGGTCATAAATCATGGCTTGCCAAATTTTATGAAGTGTCCATTTGGTTGACTTCATCACTGTGGATGACACTAACACAATCTGGATTGGGATGCTTTTTGAACATTTGGATATGGAATTCCTCCACGCCATCATTCCTGTGCTTTAACATGTTTTGTGTGTTTATAAATTGGTAGAATTACTCTCTCATTAAAAGGAAATTGACAGCAACCATTTATTTTCATAGGACTATATATTACATTTGGAAGGCAAGTGTTTATGTTAGAACATATGTTGGATTGCTTATTCAAAAAGTTGTGTTTTGTCCAGTGCTGAACTGTTTATTGATTTTCAAAGCCTAATCCTCTTGTTATGTTTTGTGTATTAAAACTTGCATGCCTTGCTCATACCATGGATTCTTTTGTTTGTTTGTTTATTTAATGCATGTTAATGGAACAGAAGAAATTCATTAAGGCCAGTTTGGATAAATACAACTTAAATGAATATGGGTTTCAGTTGCACTGAAGTATAAACTGCTAATGGGTTTCAGATGCTGCTCCAGCTCGATATTGTAATTGCTACTATAAGCTTTCTAAAGAAAAGCTTGTTTATTGTACCCACATAGCTGGTTTGGATAAAAAAAAAAGAAACCCAACCGATTCCTGGTCAGAGATGTAGTTCAGAGTTAGCACATCCAGGCTGGTTGGCAAATTCTGCTGACACCGTGCTTGTGAAACAGATTGCATCGCAAGCTGCTTCAGCTGCACTTTGCATCATTTCAGTGTTGCTTTGTTAAGAAATGCTAAGCTTCTAACACGACTATCAGTGGCAAGGCCCTTGGAAATCTTCTTTCACTTGTCTAAAATGGACACATTTTGTTGCCCTACCTCACTTTTACAAAGTTTACAGCAGACTGTTTTCTTTTTGCGGTGGAATTGGCAGAGAGCGAGAAAAATACAACAGCAACGTTTTATGTCTTCATGTAAAATAATCATTTTAACTGATTTGGAGCAGAATTATGACAAGGATGTATTTTATGGACCTTTTCACTGTTCTTGCAATTGTTTTGCCCTCTGGTTGTATGCAGTGCAACAGCAAGCTAATAAGTTTCCGTTCTGCATTTCCCCAAATGCTGCAAAGGGATGATATGGTTTGGCACGGGCCCAGCTCGCTCTAAACTTCTCCATTTTGTGTGGGCTCATTCCATAGCAGGGAACACTTAGTTGCAACATAATGCTGTGAGAACAAGCCGAGTGTTACGCAAGTGAAAGCTGTTTGTGCTGAACTTTAGAGATTAGCTTCCTAAATGAGCGCTGTATTATTTCCCCATCAATTGTCTGCGCTGAATGACATTAGGTAACAATTAAATCTCCATGGAATGGCATTCTGCCACTCACACGAGGGAAGACACGACACATTGCAATTATCCCTGCTCTTTAGGGTTTCGTGAGACAGTCCTGGGAGAAGGGGGGACTGGTTAATAGAAGGAATTAGGAGCCAACATCACAACATTTCCTAATGGGGTCCTCGGGGAGAGCCAGCAGGATTGATGCCTTGCTGTTAGTTGTAGCTGTCTGGGCTAGGATGGTTCTAGCTTTGGGCTACTGTGGGGTTTGGATAGCTCCAGGAGCCCCTGAGGCAGAGGGTCTGCTACTAGCCAGGAACGAGACTTTGGGAATTGCTGTAGAGGTTCTGAAAGTAGCTTTATTTCTTCAAAGGGTTCTATCAGTGAAATCCAGATACATAGCATAGCAAGGGGTTTTTATAGATTTCAGCGGGATTGAACTTCTAACCAGCAAAATTACAAGTTGAGAACTATCAAATTACTTTAATATTCTCAGTGACAAAAGACCAACCATCTAGTAAAGTTAAAGACCAATAGAAATCCTAAATGATAACAGAGGTTTTGGTAGGGATGGGGGGCTTCTCTCCTGAAAGGTTTCGTTGTCGCAGGGCACAAAACCCCAAGTTGTATCACCCACAGTTGCTGACATTCCCGCTCTGCTCCTCCCGCAGGCAGCGGGCAGATCCAGCTGTGGCAGTTCCTGCTGGAGCTGCTGTCGGACAGCTCCAACTCCAACTGCATCACCTGGGAGGGCACCAACGGCGAGTTCAAGATGACGGACCCCGACGAGGTGGCGCGGCGCTGGGGCGAGCGCAAGAGCAAGCCCAACATGAACTACGACAAGCTCAGCCGCGCCCTGCGCTACTACTACGACAAGAACATCATGACCAAGGTGCACGGCAAGCGCTACGCCTACAAATTCGACTTCCACGGCATCGCCCAGGCGCTGCAGCCTCACCCCCCGGAGTCCTCCATGTACAAATACCCGTCGGACCTGCCCTACATGAGCTCCTACCACGCGCACCCCCAGAAGATGAACTTTGTGGCTCCCCACCCCCCTGCCTTGCCCGTGACGTCCTCCAGCTTTTTTGCCGCCCCCAATCCTTACTGGAATTCGCCCACTGGAGGGATCTACCCCAACACCAGGCTGCCAGCTGCTCACATGCCTTCTCATCTTGGCACCTACTACTAAAGTGGGGTGTGGGGGGACAAACACCAGGCAGAAAGCAAAGGCGCTTCTCGCTGGGGTTCGCTCGCTGAGGAGTCGCTATGAACTCTGTTGGAGTGCTCCTATTAAAAGTGCCTAAAGGGACAAGTGAAGGTTTGGCTGGGAAAAAAAACAACAAACCAAAACCACGTTAAAAAATAGGTGTCAAAAAGACTTTTTTTGTAGTAGGGATTTAAAGGAAATATCCAAGAAGTATTAAGATACTAAAATGTAATGTATATGGGCATCGACTCTGTGGACCAAACAACAATAGACTATTGTAGGTAGAAGCATGAAGTGACAAGGAAAACCTACGGAAGCTGGTGGTCTTAAAAAGTTGATAAGCTTGTGTGTAAAGTTTGATATCATGCTAGTGCAAAACTGGGACTATATTACAGCAATATAAGGGTAAGTCTATAGTGACCTAACATACAGTATATGGATCGTTACAAAAGAGAGGGAAAAAAAGGGAAAAAAAAGGGAAAAAAAGCCTATCTGTATTTAAAAAATAGAAACATATCAGCAGAAGAGACTGGTTGGTGTGGAAGCTGATTTGGAGTAGAACAGCAGTGTTGTAGATGAAATCAAACGAGATCCATTCATCAGAGCGAATCAGCTACTCAAACTGTGAAGACAACCCAAACTTCCAGATTCCTTGACAGTTTTACAGGAACCCTGAGCCAAACGTGGGCAATGAGAATGTGCTGGAGGGCAAGTGTATGATTGTAGATCAGAGGCCTGCACCTGACAGAGGAAGCAGGAAGGAGAAAGAGGAGAATGAAGGTGGTGAGAAGGGGAGGAAAGAAACTTCTTGACCAATAGAGACTGAAAAGACTGAAAACTTTGTAGTGTTGGGACTATGGAGAAACACTTGTTTGGACTTGTGAAACATATTGCTCAGTATTATACCATTCCCAGTATTTCAGGAGGAACAGACTTGACTCAGTAGCAATAAAAAGTGGAAAAAGGGAAAAGCAAGAAGAAGCAAGAAATCAGAATATGCATCTCTCTTTTTTTTTTTTTTTTTTTTTTTTTTTTTTAGGGGGAAAAAACAAACCAAAACTGGAATTGTGTTTGATATTTAAAAGTTACCAGTTAGAACCTCATCATTACTAAGGGAGTTTGTTTTCTATTGGTTAGAGCAAGAGACAACCCCTGATTGCCAGAATCAGAAATCACCTGAGTATTTTTGTTAGGCGGGCGCCAGTTTTTCTTACCGAGTCGCGAACGCTGTGCGTTTGTCAGAATGAAGTATACAAGTTCAATGTTATTTTTTTTTTTCCTTTTTATATAATTATTATATAACTTATGCATTTATACACTACGAGTTGATCTCGGCCAACCAAAGACACACACACACACAAAGAAAAAAAAAAAAAAAAAAAAGGGACAATCCAAAAAAACTATTGTGGCCTTGAATTTTAACTCTGTATGCTTAATGTTTACATTATGAACATATTAGTCCTTAGATTGCAGAATGTATGTAATAAAATAAGCTTGGCCTAGCATGGCAATTTCAGATTGACACTGTGGTTTGCATTTGTGTTTGCATTTTTTGTGTGTCACACCCGTGCCAGATCTGCTACTCACCAGGTTAAAACAGGCCAGGCTTTTTTGGGCTGTGAAAATGGAGGAGCAAACAGCCTGAGTGTAAAGTGCACAGGTGCTGTGTATCTTCTTTTCCAGACAGTTCTGCTGAAACACTTCCAGCCCTTCTTTAACCATGCCTTTCCATCCCTGTGCTCAGCTCCTCTGGCCCAGAGATTGCAGCCATCCCCAGTTAATTCATGGACAGCTCCATGCCCAAGACTGGAAGTGAAGCCTGAGGGAGGCCTCCAAGGAAGAGTATTCATACTCAGAAATTACCTTTTGTTGCCATGAAGTTATGCTGCAGAATCTCAGCCTGAGATGTCTCATCCTCCTGAATTGTGTGTTGGATTGCTTTGCCCCCTTGCCCTTAATACATTCTGTATCATTATTAGTAAATAAAGTGAATAATGAACAATTCCATTATTCCCCACTTTAGAATGGAGTTATGGCAGCCTTGTTCATTTGTCATTGCAGCTCATCCTGGCTGTTTACAACGGGCAGGGATTTTTCTTTTTCTCTTCTAGCTTCAGAGGCTTCCCACTCTGTACCCTGGGCCCCAAAACTGCATCTGGTGCCTACTGCCATAAATCCATTCTTTCCCAACACCATCTGAAGAGCTTGTCTGGAAAATCAGCCCTGACATTTATGAGTGGCTCTCCACAGTGTTTGTAGCAGGAATCCCAGACAGCTCATGCCTCTTTTTCCCTCCTTCTTGCTGTTCTTTTGTGTCCTTTTTCCCAGTCAAAATGGGTGTGGTTTCAGGTTTTATAGGAAATATTCTGCAAATCCATTTTTGGGTAGCAGTGGGACCCAACTCAACAGGCTTCATGTTAGGAGTGTCTTGGTGGCAATTTGTAAGCATAGGATTGTGTTTGCAATATGTGAGACCTGAGCAGGGAAATAAACACTGTAAGTCTGTATTTCTTAAAAAAAAAAAAAAAAAAAAAAAAATAAATAAATAAATAAATAAATAAATAACATGAACTCTCGGAAAAGGTCAGGCACTATTTTAGAAAGTTATGGCAGGCACACCTACGTGTGACTATAAAGATAATAATTTGCCTTTCAGTGGAAATGAATCTACACATCCTCACTGTCTGCTCCATGTGTACTTCCAACCCAAAATGGTAAGTGTATTTTTGAAGCAGCTTTTAATTAAACACTAAAAATCCAGATTTAAATAAGGTCTTTGTTTAGATGGGCAAGGACATGGCTGGAAGCCTCCAAAGCATCCCCAGTGCTCATGGGGCTGCCTGCAGGATTTTCAGCTTGTCCTGTGCAATGGGAACAATATCCTGGCATTGGGATTGAGATCCTGGGACAGGGATGGAGCCAGAGCTGCTGGCCTGAAGGAGCCCCTTGTGTGAAGAGCAAAATCCTCGAGGTGCCCATGGTGAGCTCACTGGTGTAGAGCTGCACCTTCCTCTAGGACCTGCTCCTGCCTCCCAGCAGCCTTGGAAAACACAGATTTTGCAAAAGGGGAGTGAAGGATGGAGAGATGCTACTGCTGGAGCATTGGGATTGTTTGCAGGGTCTCCCTGTGACCCTGCAGGGATGTGCAGGGATGTTCCTCAGCACAGGCAGAGCTGAGGAGCTCTGTGTCCATACCATGGGAGATGTTCAGTGAAGCTCAGACACACCCCAGGACCTTGGCTGCATCTTCCCTTTGCCATTTAGCAGCTGGACAGCACAGCCCTGATGTGCCCACCTTTGCAGAAATTGGTAATATTAATAACTTTAGCCATTTATTTAAAAGTTTCTTTTACAGGCAGTTGTCAGCCAAGCTGCAAACCTTACCCAGATTCCAAAGAGACCACACTTGGAACCTCAAATTCCACGAGCCTTTTAAAACAGGAACACAGGGATCATCAGGGATTTTGACTTTCCTTTTGTTGGATGCTGCTGGGAGCCAAGAAAATAGCAGCCTTAAAGCTTTACCTTTCTCAGGCCTTTACAAGGTTAAAAAATTGTAACAATGGAGTTAAAACACACCTGCAGAGTGTGTAAAAAACATAATGTTTTGCAAAAGTATGTTTTAAAAAAAGTGTTAATTCTTAAACCAATAAGTCTTTTCTATTTTGTTTTTCATGTACTACCCTGCATATATGTCTAGTGTTTCTTTAAATAAAACTCTCTTTCTCTCTTGCTTCTCCATTGCACAAAAAACTATGTTACATTATCCTTTTCATCAGTCCTATAACCTTCAAATACAACATCCTTCTGCAAATTTTTCTATCTCAGACTACTTCTCACCCCAGCTAAAATATAATTTTAAAATAAATTTCTCATTACATGTGTACTAAAGGTAAAATAAACCATTTTTTCTATTATGATTAGTCATCCCATCATCTTTTTCTGTACCATCTTCTCAAGTTTTGGTCACATTAGGAAAACAGTCTCTGATGATCTAAATTGCTGGTGAGTCAGAAGGGCACCTCATCCATCCAGAGTTAATTCCTGACTGAATTTTACCTTCTGGTGCAACACAAATTCTTCATTCCCTCTCTGGGAGCACTTGGGTATCTTCACAGCAGATCCTGCCTGCATCCCCTAAAGTGTCCTGGCTCTGCTGCTGTCCCCTGGGTGCTGTGTCCTCTCCTTGGGGGCACTGGGGGCTGGAAGGACATCAGAGCATGACCCAGCATGAGCTCTGCTTGAGGAGAGGTTAATGAGAATATTCTGAGCTGGTTAATGAGGATATGGGGGCCAACTGGAATGCGTAAAATTATTTCAAAATTTATGTCAAAATTTCATTTTATAGAGTCACAGAATGATTTAGGTTGGAAGAGAAATAAAAGTTCCAACAGGGACACCTCCCACTGTCCCAGGCTGCTCCAGCCCCAGTGTCCAACCTGGCCTTGGGCACTGCCAGGGATCCAGGGGCAGCCACAGCTGCTCTGGGAATTCCATCCCAGCCCCTTCCAGGGAACAATTCCTGCCCAATATCCCATTTAACCCCCCTTGCTGTCAGTTTGAAGCCATTTTCCTTGTCCTGGCACTCCAAGCTCTTACAAAAATTCTCTCTCCATCTCTCTTGTTGGCTCCCTCCCCTGCACTTTTTTAAAAGGCCACATATTTTCAAGAAAACCAACAAAACACCCAGAGTTCTTAGGGCAGGAATTGCCCCAAGATGTCCCTTTAAATCACCAGATTGAGGACTCCTCAAAAGCAGGCTCAGAAAATTTTGGAGTTTGGTTCCAGAATATTGGTCCATATATATTACATAAAAACCTGAGGGGCAGAATAATTTTCTGTGCCCAATCCTAGAAGCAGTGAGGAATTCTGCTTGGGAAACCCTCTCCATCCATCTCATAACAAAACTATTTTCTACTCTACATTTACTGATGTCTCCTAACCTCCTTGAGAAGGTCTCCATTCCAGGGTATTTCCACCCATTCCTGTTACACAGAGCCCAACACGTCTCATTGTCCAAGAGGGGTGTTTTATTTTTGTTTTCCTGCCATTTCTGTGTTCTGTAATTCCATGTGATTGCACTCCCCATGCATCACCCTCTGCAGTTCTTTGCCTGCCTCAGTGTTTACAGCTTTCCAAATATTTGTGGTTTGTTATCACAGTCCCTTTGACTGGGTGTTTGCCAAGCTTAGACACATTCCCCTTAACAAATCTATCCCTCTTCTTCTTTCACAATTGTTAATGTGCCCTTCTTCTTTTCTTTTTGTTATTTTTTTCCCTTTTTTCCCCCCTGTCTCCCCTGATGTCTCCTCCTGGCTAAACCATTCCCATCTGGGGTTTTTTTGACTGCACCTCCATCCCACTGGAGTCTTTTCTTCCCAGTCAAGCAGCTGATCCACTTGTAGTCCCACCTGGATGGAAGTCTCACCATGAGTAGCTAAAATACAGATTTCCATGTTCTTCTTTCTTTGGAGTTTCCTTCTTAGGAGCTGAAAAGCCTCCTCTTCTCAGCTGTCTCCACCAGCAGATCACTGGGATTTTCCAAATTCTTGGAGTGAAATTGCTGCACTGGTTCCATCAGCTCATCCTGCCCCAAAAAATGTGCCTGTTCATTTCCAATTTTCTTTGTGCTGAAGGTGCAATTTTTCTCTTAAAAAGCTTAAAATCTGCTGTACAGAGAATCACAAGATTGCAGAATCATCAAGGTTGGAAGAAACCTTCAAGCTCATCCAGTCCCACTGACACCCCAGCATCACCCCAAAACCACATGCCCAAATTCCATATCCAGATGCCAAATTTGATACAGGCTTCTAAAACAGGCACAAGAACTTGGACTAAATTATTGCCATGGTACTTTTGGGCTCCAAACAGTTCTAAGAGGATGTGAAAGGCAATTTTTAAGTTTTAGGCATGTCTTTTACTCTCAATTTATTCATATATTTTTACAAAATTCACAGTTTATGTCACTAAACAGCCACATAGATCCCTTGGCCACCTGAGAGATGGGCACAGGACTGCCAGGGGTGAGAGAGGGCTTCAAAGGTCACTTTTTTCACCCTCATGGAGAAGAGCTGGAGGATTTGTGAAGTTCTTCAGTATTTCTGCAGCCACACTGACCACTGAAATGGTCAATTTTAGAAATAATGTCCCTTTTCTGCTCTACCTGGGGAGGGGTATGTTCACCTGCATTAGTGCACTCAAAATACAAGGGGGAAGGGGGTAAAAATCAAAATATTCATTTGTTTTATGGTTTAAAAATGCCCTCATGCTGCCTAGTTTCTAGCAATAGTTCTGGTACATCCACACATTTCAGTTTGCTGGGATGGGAATGAATTGGGATGACCCAGCCATGAGTCGGATCCCACTGTGCTGCAGAGGGTAAATACAGATCATGACTAACAGATGTTGCTTTGAAGTGCTCCTATCTTTAAATACACAAGGCTAATAAATGCTGGAAAATTCTGTATTTTCTACCAAGACTAGGCTGAACATTTTCCACTCTTTCTTCAAAGAGGGAGGGGGAATGGATTTTTTTTTATTATTATTTCTTCCAGCATATGCTGAGGATAAATCCAGGAAATATGTGGAAGGTCCTTGGATCTTGTGATGGGCTCATATCCTGGCACAGAGGCACAGCTCATGGTCTGGCTCCCCAAGGGCTGGAGTGTCTGAATGGCTGCTGGTTACAAAAATGGAAAAATTCCAAGTGCCTTTGCATGGCTGTAAGCAAGCTGGAAACCTCCCACCACAGGTTTCCAAGGGAAAGACAGAAAACCAGGACTACAGCAAGTGGCACACAGCCTTTGGAGGAGGGTTTGAGTCTCAAAAAAATGGGAAAATTACCTTGGCTGTTCCAGGAGGTGAGAGGGGAGGGGAAATACAGCCAAGGATGCAGAGAAATGAAAGAGTTTTTATCAGCAGGGCTTGGGAAAAGGAAGGAAAAATGGGAGAAAGAGGCAAGAATGGAGATGTAGAGAAGAAGAGTTCTGAAGTGCTGTCAGAGGAGCAAAAGGCTGTGACAGTGACACCCTTATTAACAATTTCTGGAAGTGGAGTTCAAGACATCCTTGCAGGGGTTCCTTGGAGCTGTTGGACTGATGTGAGGATGGTGACACGAGGTCAGCTCTGAGCTATCAGCAAGCAGGGACACAGCCAGAGCATCCAAACAAGGGCTGAGAACAGCAGGGCAGCAGCCAAAGAGGTTGGCTTATCTCAGCCTCCCTCACCCTTAGGAAATGGGGAATTCCATGGGCCAGGGAGGCTCCAATGGCCAGGGAAACCCAAGCAGCTCCATTCTCCTGTCTCACCATGGAAAGTGAGATGGGGGAAGGAAACAGCAGCTGGATGTGTCCTGGTTTGAAGGACAGGTGTCTGCCAGTAAAGGCAGAAGCTTCTCTTTGAAATGGAGAATGTAAATGCCCTCCCTCCAAATTATTATCTTTTTGAAATTAAGGGGCTCTCAGGCTAAGAGATGGGAATTAGGAATAACAGTTCTTTACTAGGAAAATTAAAATAGAAATGCAGGATTACAAAGAACAATCCCAACCCTGCCAGAGTCAGAATCCAAGCTGACACCCGTCAGTCAGTCAGGGTGTTGGCACAGTCCCATTCCATGGTGGCTGCATCCTCCTGCAGTGGCAGATGTGGCTCAGCTGGAGCAGTGCTCCTGGAGAAGGGGCAGTTTCCTCTGAAGGTGCAGGGATGATGTGGAAAGGTCTGGCTTTCCTCTGGAATGCAGTGGAAAGAAGGTTCCTTGGTGTCCAAAATGTCAGTTTTTCTCTGGGTAGGAAAGGCTTGGCTCCTGCCCTGGCTGGAGCATCTCCCATGGGATGATGGAATTTTATCAGCCATGCCCTGGGACTCACTGGCCATGAACAGGAGATCTCTCCTGGAGGGAGGATGGGCTGTGGCAAAGATAAAGATGATTGCCCCAGCTGGTTTAAAGCTGCCCATGAGCAGATAATGTGTGCCAGGAGATCAGGGGCACTGCCCCACCCGGCTGGGACAGATGGGGACAGAATTCACATTGCTGGTCACATCCTGTATTGCAACCCAAGACAGGATGTCAAGAGGTCTGCAGAAAGAGAGATGAAAGCAGAAGAAAAGATGACTGTGAGCCCGAGGGAGGTTGGAGGTTCAGGAGAAGAAAAAGGAGGATTAAAGAGAAGATAAGGTCAGGTTTAGCTCCAAAACTGAGCCCAGAGGATGGGCTGCAGGGCAGCTGTGATGTGCAGTTGGGTAGCAGGAGGCAGGTCAGCACATCTGGGCTGAAGCAGCAGCCTGAGCTGAGGAGAGGTTGGAGAGGGTAAATGTTGTACTTCATTTCTCTTTCTACACTCACCACTTTAATATATTTCCAGCTAACATTTCATTACAATTTCCACAAACATTTCATGTCACGACTTCATTACAATGCAGGCTGCAGATGGAACAGCTGTAAAATAGCCCTGCCAGTGCTGGTAATTTGCACTGGGAATGTAATATCCAGTTCCAGTCGCTGTGCAAAATGAGCTAACCAGCATTTTTCATTTCTTTAACCACTTACCTCAACAATTAAATGTATTGCAGTGCTAAATGGGTAGTATATAATCAGTCACTGCAGACTGTATAAAAGCATCAGACCATACATCTCTGCTGTTTTGTCATGAGCTGTACAAAGTGCTGGCTTAGCACTCTGCAAAGGGCTTTGTTCACTCTTGTTACTTTAATTGTACACCAAAAAACAGGAAAGTTTCATTCATACTCTCTGTGTGTGTCTCCTGCTCTGTGCCAAATCCAATATTCTCTCCTTTTCCTACTCAGTGCAGATCACAGAGGAAGGTTTTAGCACAGCAGGCTTTGAGGTGGGAAACCAGTCACTGCTTTAATGTTTTTGATGTTCCCCTGTCACTACTGAAACAGCTCTTGAGCTGAGACATGGTTGGTGCTCCCAGTTACTGCTGGATTTTTATTTCTCTGCTTTGGACAAAAGCTGAGCTGTTTGGTTTGTGACTCAGTCATCTATTTCTCAAAAATATCTGGTGGGCTTTACTCAGAATAGAATCATGGAATGGTTTGGGATGGAAGGGACCTTAAACAACATCCAGTTCCACCCCAGCCATGGCAGGGACACCTCCCACTGTCCCAGGCTGCTCCAGCCCCAGTGTCCAACCTGGGACTGAACATTCCAGGGATCCAGGGGCAGCCACAGCTGCTCTGGCAATTCCAGCCCAGCCCCTCCCAGGGAACAATTCCTAATTCCCAATATCCCATCAAACCCTACTTCCCTGTGTCCTGCCATTCCCTGTGTCCTGTCCCTCCATTCCCTGTGTCCTGCCCCTCCATTCCCTGTGTCCTGTCCCTCCAGCCCCCTCCAGCCCTTGGGAATTGTCTCTCTCCCTGTTTCCTGCAGCTCCTTCAGGCCCTGCAAGGCCACCCTGAGCTCAGCCCAAAGCTTCTCCTGTGCAGGTGAACAATCCCAGCTGTGCCAGCCTTTCCTCCCAGCAGAGCTGCTCCATCCCTCTGCTCATCCTGCTGCCTCCTCTGGGCTCTCTGCAGCAGCTCCAGCTCTGAGCTGGGCTGGGACAGGGCTGGGGCAGCTCTGCAGGTGGGGTCACACCTGGGGAGGGCACAGGGGCAGAATTATTGTACTTGCCCCACAGAGTCATTGCTTGTTCCATGCATTTCCCCCCCTATTTTGGCACAAAGTAAAAGGAGAGAAGTTGGAAGAAGTAAAGCAGCTGTATTTAGTCAGAATACCTGGCAAAATGTAGTGAAGTGAATGTGAGCTGACTGATGATAAAGTTTCCAAAAGACCAAAAGCAAGTCTCAAATCTGATGGACTGATGGGATTTATGTTCCTGAGACATTCCAGAAATCCCTGCCTGGTGCTTTGTCATTTAAGAAAGTCACATTCCTTTGGCAGGGCTTGAAGCTGAGTGCACAGCCCTGGGGTGACCCTGCCTGCAGCAAAGGCAGCCCTGGGGCTGGGGAAAATGCCACTGTAAAAAATCATAGAATTGGCTGAGTTGGGAAGGACCCACCAGGATCATCCAGTCCAACTGCACAGAACACCCCAGAGAGTATTGTCCAAATGCTTTTTGAACTGCTTTTTGAATGCTCCTGATGTCCAACCTAAACTTCCCCTGGTACAGCCTGAGGCTCTGTCCTCTTGTCCCATCCATGGGATCAGTCAGCTCCTGATGGATCAATCCCTATTTCTCATGGAGCTGTGCCTGTGCAAGGCACCAGGAGCTTTTCTCTTCTTCAACAACAACAAAATAATCTGTTTTAGAAAGCACAGGAGTGGTGTGGTAAAGGTGGGCTGACAGCTGGCTGTGTGCCTGGGTGGCCAAGGAGGCCAGTGGCATCCAGGAATTGTGTGGCAGCAGGAGAGGGCAGGATTGTCCCTCTGTGCTGGGCACTGCTGAGGCCACACCAGCCCAGTTTTGGACTCCTCACTTCCAAAAAGGAGATTGAGGGGCTGGAGCATGTCCAGAGAAGGGAGTGGAACTGGGGAAGGGTCTGGAAAAACACATCACACACATGCAGAGTTTCCACACCCCCAGTGCTCCCTGGTGAAGTGTCCCCATCATCTCCTCATTCCTCAGCACCTTGCAGGGTTTTACCAAGTTTTTAGTAAGTTTTTTTTTTTTACCAAGTGGTTTTTAGGAGGTGTTTTGGGGCTGTGTTTTTCAGCACAGCTCTTATTCCCTCTCCCCTCACCTCTTTGCTCCTACAGTGTTTTGGCTGGTGGGAGGTGGCTGCACAGGACATTTTAGGATGCTCCATGCAGTTTCTGTTTGAAGGGCTCTGTTTGAAGGGCTCTGTGCACTTTTCCCAGGCTGGAGCAGGCTGTGGTGCTGAGCCTGGTCCCCCAGAGTTGCCTGGGAGTGGGACACAATGACAGCAAGGGGTGGCAATGCCACAGTCAGTGCCCTGGGCTGGGTTTAGGCACCTGCTGCAGTCACTGCAGGTACAGCTTGAGAGGAATGTAGCATTTGTCTTTACAAACAAGCTGCAGATTGCTGGTAGATACAGCTAGCACCAAGAGATAAAAGAAATAATGGGAGGGATTCCACTGATTGATGAATGGGAAAAGAGATTTGCCTTTACAAACCAACTGTAGGTTTGCTGGTAAATTAAATTGGATATTGGAAGATGAAAGAAGCAACGGGGGGGTGAAACTATGAATTCTGTAAGAATTAACAATTAAAAGGAAGGGTTGTACATTAGAGGGGAATCTCAGGTGTCTTAGGGAAGTCTGTGCCTCTCAAGTGCCTCAGCCCAATGGGAAAGAGAGAGGGAAATGTGGCTGGGAAATTAGGGATAAAAGGAGGCTGCGTCCTCCAAAACTTTGAGATATCCCAGGGGAATGCCCCATGGCCTCTCCCTTTATTCAAATAAAGCAAAAGGACTCCTCTGTCTCCTTTTTGGACACAAACCTCTGGTGTTTGTGGATTAATTTTCCTTACAAACTTGATCTCCTTCTGAGGATTTTCTGCCCTTTTGCAGTGTGCTCACCCCAGAGCCACAGCTCCCTGTGTCACACCGGCTGCCCAAGGCATATTCCCATTTCTCCCAAAAGATGGCACTAGGATTCACCAAAACCGAGCTGCTGCACCCTGGATATTCCCGTGTTTGTGGGAAACCCCACCAGGACCCTCCAGCAGTGCCATCCCTCATTTCCATAACATCAGCATCCTTCCCTGGGCAGATCCCCCCTGGACTCAGAGTTATGGGACACGGCAGCAGAGGGAAAATCGAGTTATCACCTGCTCAGAGTGCAGCAGGAGGGGATGTCCTTTCCTAGGATGCAAATATTCCTCCCCCTGCTCTCTCCCTCTACATCCTGTGTTTTATTTATGAGGAAAAAAAATCCACAATATTGGAATTTATCTTCCTGCACGCTGACATTATCTGCCACAGCAAAATTGACAGCATGAAGGTTTTTACTCAGAAGTTAATTATTTTTTTTTCATTTGAACAACATAGCCCATAAGCTTATGAATAGAGAATCTGCCTGGTAATTTAGACCACGTTTTAAGGGGTTTATTTTTAATGCAAATGTTTCTACATAATGATAATTATAGAAATATTTCCATGATTAAAACTAATGAAAGTAACTTTTGGTGAGATTATTTTCCCCTGCAATTTCTATAACCCATTGAAGAGAGCTTTTTATCTGTCAGTGAAGCAATATTTTTATTCCTGAAAAACAATCCCCATTCCAAGATAATGGACTTTTTGTATTCATTAACATCTCTGATGGAGCTATCACCTGAAGAGGTGGAAGTTTTTTTTCCATTAAAGAAAATGATAGGATCACAGCTCTATAAATGAAAAGAAATTAAAGTGGGCAGATGAAGGATTTCCAAAGACAGCAGAATTCCATGTTGGAAGTGCTGTCTCAGTGTATTTAATAATGAAAGGAGCACCTTGCCCAAGTAATTCCCCTTTCTGGGCTGCTCAGCAGCATCCAGGGACCACTGAGTCCCACAGCTGCTCTAAAATCATGTTCATTGCCAATAACAACTCCAGCAGTGACACTTTTTGCTCTTTGGCTTTGCAAATATTGGTTTCTCCTGAAAGGTACTGCCTGATTCCCATGTGCTTCCAGGGTTTTGTGGGACCAAAATTTGGCATGCAGCCAGAAAAGTTTATTTTTTTTTCCCTCTGTGTGCTACCAGCACTAAAGAGTGATTGCAAACACGAGGGTGAGAGGCAGCTGAAGACTCCACTGAGTCCTGATGTGAGCTAGAAACAAGTTTTAAATTATGGCCTTGCAAAAAGACCAAATATTTTGGAGAATTAGAACTGTGAAAGATGCATTGTGGCAAGACCACGTGGGGTAAAATGATAGGTGGTTTTAGAAGTATTAGAACCACTGTGTGGCAAAAGCTAATAGCTGAGAAATATTTATAAGGTATTTTAACTAGGAAATAAGTTGGCTTCTGACAGAATGGTGCAGAGTTTTACATCTCTTATGTTTCACCCTTCAATGAGACAGATAATGGAATAAAATCTTTTAAAAATGCCTCTCAATTGTCCCATCTCTGTAGAGCTGGGATTTTTCACCATCTGTCCAGCACTTTACTGTCCTGATCCATTTTCCTATTTTAACAGTGATCTGCACATCCCACTCATGCACTTTTTGTGCTTTGCAGGCCATTTTTGCTGCTGGTGTCTTTGGGGCTGTTCAGTGATTCCCAAATTGCCACTCACCATTGCAGCACAGCTGCTAATTAAGCAGGGAAGGGAGGGGAACTGCTCCAGGCTGGAATCACTTGTACCCTTGTGGAGGGCTGGATTCACCCAGAATATTCTGGATGGATTCACTCAGGACATTCAGGAGGGCTGGATTTACCCAAGACATTTTAAAGGATTCACCCAGGATATTCTGGAGGCCTGGATTCACCCAGGACATTCAGGAGAGCTGGATTTACATTCAGGACATTTTAAGACATTTTAAAGGGCTGGATTCACCCAGAATATTCTGGAGGGCTGGATTTACACATGGAATTTCTGGAGGGCTGGATTCACCCAGGACATTCAGGAGGGCTGGATTTACCCAGGACATTTTAAAGGGCTGGATTCACCCAGAATATTCTGGAGGGCTGGATTTACACATGGAATTTCTGGAGGGCTGGATTCACTCAGGACATTCAGGAGGGCTGGATTTACCCAGGACATTTTAAAGGGCTGGATTCACCCAGGATATTCTGGAGGGCAGGATTTATCCATGGACTTTCTGAAGGATTGGATTCACCCATGGAATCTCTGCAGGGCTGGATTCACTCAGAGCATTCAGGAGAGCTGGATTTACCCAGGACATTTTAAAGGGCTGGATTCACCCAGGATACTCTGGAGGGTAGGATTTACACATGGACTTTTTGAAGGGCTGGATTCACCCATGGAATTTCTGAAGGGCTGGATTCACCAACAATATTCTGCAGGGCTGGATTTACCCAGGACATACTGGAGGGCAGGATTTATCCATGGACTTTCTAGATGGCTGGATTCACTCAGGATATTCTGGAGGGCAGGATTCACCCATGGAATTTCTGGAGGGCTGGATTTACTCAGGACATTTTGGAGGGCTGGATTCACTCAGGATATTCTGGAGGGTAGGATTTATACATGGACTTTTTGAAGAGCTGGATTCACTCAGGATATTCAGGAGGGCAGGATTTACTCAGGACATTCTAGAGGACAGGATTCACCCAGGGCATTCTGGAGGGATGGATTTATGCTTAGACTTTTGGGGGGAGGGTTTCACCCATGGAATTTCTGGAGGTCTGGATTCACCCATGGAATTTCTGGAGGGCTGGATTTACCCAGGACATTCTGGAGGTATGGATTTACCCATGGATGTTGTGAAGTCACCCATGGCCATTCTTAAGAGGTGGATTCACCCAGGACATTCTGGAGGGCTGGATTCATCCATGAATATTCTAGAAGGCAGGATTCACCCATAACCCTTCACCCAGGGTATTTTGGAGGGCTGGAGTTACCCATAATAATTCTGGAAGGCTGGATTCACCTATGTCCCTTCCAAAGGGCAGGATTCACCCCTTCTGGAGGGCAGGATTCATCCAAATCCCTCCAGGAGGCCAGGATTCATCCATAACCTTTCTTTAGGACAGCAGTTTGCTGCCTTTTACAAACTCAGGAGGCCCCTGACAAAACAAAACCAATCCCAAAAAAACCCTCCAACAAGCAACAACAACAAACTGCCTCCCAAAGCAGCCCCTGGGGTGGAAGGAGCAGCAGCTGGGGATGTTTGGGATGTTTCACGGGGTGCTGTGAGAGGAGCTGGCACTAGATGGAGCGATGGGTTAGTGCAGATCCTGCTGGAAGCACATTCCAGCCTGTCCTGGGCTCTGGCAGGACAGAACATGTTTGTCAGCCCCTCTGCAGAGGCTCCAGGCTCTGGAGGAGCTGTGTGCTCCCGGGTCAGGGCTCAGAGAGGTGCTCAGTGCCTTGGCCAGCCGGGTCCCACCCCAGCCCCACTGCTCTGCTTCCATCAGCAGCATCCCTGCCCAGAAACTGCAGAAAAAGCCGTGCTAATTACCAAAATTAATCATCCCCAGAGGACAGGAGCCAGCCTCCAGTGCCAAAACAGGCCCTGGGTTGAGTCTGGCTCTGCCATGGGGGCTGCTTTCTGCAGCCTCCAAGGGTTGTTCTGCCCCCCAAACTCCCCAGGAATTGTTCTGCTGCTGGCATGTGATGAAAAGAAAATCATCTCTTCAGAAGAGGAAAAAAATCATGCTTTGAACGACCACAATTAATGGCTTATCACAGAATCCCCAAATCCCTGAGGCTGGAAAAGCCCTCCCAGCCCAGGCAGTCCCAGCTGTGCCCATGCCCACCTTGTCCCCAGCCCAGAGCTCTGAGTGCCACCTCCAGGTGACACCAGGTGACTCCAGCTCACACCACCACCAGCCAGGGGAGCAGAATTCCACATCTGGGTCCATTCCCAGGTGCTGGAGCAACATCTGGCAAGTGCTGAGCTGCCACAGGGAGCTGCTGGCAGATGGGATGCCTTGGCACCTCGCTTGCAGGAGCCTTTCATGTGGTTTTTGGGTGTAACTGAGAGCAGCTTTTGGCCCAGGGGGGTGGATGGGTTTTTTTCCTTTGTGTGTCCCCTCTGTTTTGTCATCGTGGTATGAATGCATCTTCTGCAGAACAGTATTTAACAGGGGATCTATTTTAGCTCAGGAAATTTTAGGGAATTTTTTAGGATCTGTTTTAGCTGCTTCTTTGGAAATCTGTATTGAAAATAGCGTGGCCAGCAGGAGCAGGGAAGTGATTGTCCCACCTCGAGGGCTGGGGGATTGGAATCCAAGAAAGAATTCAGGAAAGACATTGAGGTGCTGGGGTGGGTCCAGAGAAGGGCAGCAGAGCTGGGGAAGGGTCTAGAGAGTAAATCATGTAGGGAGTGGCTGGGGGAGCTGGGAAAGGGGCTCAGTCTGGAGAAAAGGAGGCTCAGGAAAGATCTTTTTGCTCACTACAACTCTCTGCCAGGAGAGTGCAGCCAGGTCAGGCTCTGCTCCCAGGGAACAGGGACAGGAGCACCAGGGGAGGCTCAGGTTGGACATCAGGAGGAATTCCTTCACTAAAAGGGTTTTCAGACATTGGCAGGGGCTGCCCAGGGAGGTTTGCAGTGCCCATCCCTGCAGGTGTCACCTGGAGGTGGCACTCAGAGCTCTGGGCTGGGGACAAGGTGGGCATGGGCACAGCTGGGACTGCCTGGGCTGGGAGGGCTTTTCCAGCCCCAGGGATTTGGGGATTCTGTGATAAGCCATTAATTGTGGTTATTCAAAACATGATTTTTTTTCCTCCTCTGAAGAGATGATTTTCTTTTCATCACATCCAGCAGCAGAACAATTCCTGGGGAGTTTTGGGGACAGAACAACTCCTGGGAGAATTTCCCCTGTGCCACCACATGAAATCCTACCAGCCTGTACCACTCCTGACTCCAGTTTTTGGGCCACTTCAGCAGTTTTCACCACTCTCCCACAACCCCAAGAAATATTCTGAGTGCAACTTAAACCAGTCCTGGTGTTTGATACTTATCTGCTTAGATCCTCTCCAATTATATGCATTAGTGGTCAAAACTGGGGCACCACACAGGACACAAATGTGCCTCAAGTCAAGGCATTGCTTTATAACTTACTTTATATATAATTATATATAATTGCTTTATATATTTTATATATTTATATATAATTGCTTTATAACTCACAAAGAACTGAAAGAAAGAAAAATTGATGCATTATAGAAACTGAATCCATCATAACTGCTGTTCATTAAGTGTCTCCCTCTGTGGTACCCACAATGTAAACCTGAGCTTACCTTCCCAGAAGAACAAAGTTTCTTTTAGCACATGAAGGACCTTTTAAAAGCTTGGGCTTTTAAAGTCTATGGAAAAATAAGCATTGAAAAAATACAGGAAAATAATGACCTTGGGGAGGGAAAGAGGGATAAGATAATGATCACAATAAAATGGTTGTGAGTGTATTTCACTATCAGGAATGCTGCAGTAGGAATTTTTTTTTTTTTTTAATCATTCATCAAGAGGGACAAAGCCTAAACAATTGGGTCAGGAATATTTTTTAGGAACAAACAAGGCGAGCTGAGCTTGCTGTGACTCCTGGATTGAGCTTTGAGGTCAGCAGAGCCCAGTTCCTTACCTTGCCTGACCTCCTTCAACAGCACAAACCATTTCACCCAGCCATTCCTGCAATGAACTAATGGAACAGGTTCATACTTCTTCATTGATACCCTGGAAAAAACCAAAAAAAAACCTACAGGAGTTCTGTCACCTTCATCACTTTTAGCCCAAACATGCATTCCTGCCCAAGCGCAGCCGCTGCTGCGGTTGTTGCTGTTTGGTTGGGTTGTTTGTTTTCCGTCTGTCACAAGAGATGTGCTCTGCCCTGTAGCAGTGCCCACACGTCAGTCAGGGAATAAGGAACAATCCCACATCCCCGAGGTGACTCACACACCTCGTGGCTCCTGAATCACCACTGGGCTGAGGTGAATGTGGTGTGCAGAGCAGAGGCTGCCAGGCTCTCGGCCAAAACAGAGAGCACTGCTGCAAATTTGGGGATTCACAGACAGCAGCAGCTCTGAGGGATTGTTTGTAACCCAAAGGGCCAAGCTGACAATTCCCAAATGCTTCTGGCTGTCACCCCTATAAAGACACTGTTCATTTTGTGTGCCCCCAAACCCAGAGAAATATAGAAAAGTTTGGTTTTGTCTAGTTCTAGTCCAGACACCCTCCTGAGCAGTCCACACTTCAAATCTGGGTCTTATTGGGATGAAATATTGTTTGTTTAGTCCTATGAGCATTATATTCTGTAAAACCCCACAGACCACCCCAAAATCCCTTTGTGGTAGCACAGCACAGCACAGGTACCCTGCAGAGGCTCTGGAAACTCCATTCATGAGCAACCTGGCCAAGGCTATCCTGGAAGCACATGAAATTATGGGAACTGAGTCACAGATCCCAGCACATTTTGGATGTTTTTATAGGTTAAAAGTAAACAGTCTTTAAGAGATACTTTTTTTCCTCCACATGAAGGCAATTTGGGCTGATTATTTTGCTCAGGGCTGGAGCCCATGACGTTTTGTTGTTGCTTGAGCTGAGAAGTTCATGTGTTAAAATGCTGTTCCAGGGCTGCAGTGATTGTGTGCAGGTTAATAGACGAGCCTTTGTCAAGGACATTGTGCAAACACATTTCCACAAGACATTATTGTCTGGACACGTGAGCAAATATTTGCCTAAAAAGTCTAATTAACCATTGTTCAAGAGCTGCCACCTGCCCCTGGGTTTTCTGGCACTCTCCTGGAAGTGTACACTGCATTGTACAGCAGTGCCTTCAGCCAACATTTCCACAGGAGCCAACTCCTGACCAATGATTAAGTAAACATTCATCTCACTGCCTATTATTTTAGATTTCTTTTAATAATAAAGGAAGTGTTATGAAGAAAAGGAGTAAAGGCAACCAGCCTTGCTTTGACAGGGATGTGGGGAAAGGAGATACGTGGCCATGGGCTGACAGAATCCCAGAATCCCAGAATCTCAGAATCCCAGAAACCCAGAAACCCAGAATTCCAGAATCTCAGAATCCCAGAATCTCAGAATCTCAGAATCCCAGAATCTCAGAATCCCAGATCCCCAGAACCCCAAAATCCCAGAATCTCAGAACCCCAGAATCCCAGAACTCCAGAATCCCAGAATCCCAGAACCCCACAACCTCATAATCCCAGAACCCCAGAATCCCAGAACCCAGAACCCCAGAATCCCAGAACCCAGAATCCCAGTACCCCAGAACCCCAAAACCCCAGAACTCCAGCATCCCAGAACCCAACAATCCCAGAATCCCAGAACCTCAGAACCCCAGAATCCCAGAACCCCAAAATCCCAGAACCCCAGAATCTCAGAATCCCAGAACCCCAGAATTCCAGAATTCCAGAACCCCAGAATCTCAGAACCCCAGAATCCCAGTACCCCAGAATTCCAGAATCCCAGAACCCCAAAATCCCAGAATCCCAGAACCCCAGAACCTCAGAATCCCAGAACCCCAGAATCCCAGAACTCCAGTATCCCAGAATCCCAGAACCCAGAATACCAGTACCTCAGAACCCCAAAACCCCAGAACCCCAGAATCCCTGTACCCCAGAACTCCAGCATCCCAGAACCTGACAATCCCAGAATCCCAGAACCTCAGAACCCCAGAATCCCAGAACCCCAAAATCCCAGTACCCCAGAACTCCAGAATCCCAGAACCCCAGAACCCCAAAACCCAGAACCCCAGAATCACTGAGGCTGGAAAAGACCTCCAAGGTCATCAAGTCCCAGCTGTGCCCATTCCCACCTTGTCCCCAGCCCAGAGCTCTGAGTGCCACGTTCTTGGACACCTGCAGGGATGGGACACAAGGGACACATTGGGGCAGCCTGGATGAGCCCAGCAGCAGCACAAAGGACGAGCCCATCTGTGTTTTGAAGCTTCTTTTGTCAGCTGAAGCCAGAAGTGATGACAGTCACGATGCCAGGGGATGGATGGACAAAAGAGGATTGTGCAGCTGTCCTGGAAAATGTTGTGTGACATGCCAGGGGGCTGGAGCAGGAGCCCATGTGCAATGTCCTTTAGCACATCCAGTAAAGCTGCCCCAAACTGCAAATAAATGACTTCAGATACAAACACTCGCCCACCTGCCTTAATCTTACAGATATATTTATACAAAGATTTATTTTGGAAAGCTACCCTCACATTCAAAGTGGAAAACCAAATATTTTTTTGTTTGAGAATCTTGAAGTTAAATATTTTGTTGGTTATCATTTTGTCTTCTCAGCCCTTTCTGGTTTAAGTAGTTCAATGAATTAGATAGGAATTCAACAAAATATTTGGTCAATTAAAATAGGTATTTTTCTTAGTTATACCCTTTGGTTAGAAATTCTTTCAGTCACTTCCACTCATGGAAACTATGACTGTCCAAAGCGATTTTTTTTTCATATTTATATCATCTTTATTTCAAATTCCTTCTCCCAAAAATAAGTGATGTTACTGCCCAGCTAAGCTGTGCCATGGGTTTTGTGGAGGCTGGAAACATGTGATTGTACTAGATGTACAATCTTGGTTTGCTCATAAAGCATTTTGTTGCCAGTTAATATAAATTATTATTACTTTTCACATCTCTCATGTTTCCCAGCTGAGCAGCTCCCCCAGCTCTGGCTGCTGCAATTCTGTTGCCCTCAGAGCTCAGTGGATGAGTTTCTTTGCCCACTCCTTGGTTTCTCCCTCTCATATTCCCACTGCCAGCTGAAATGGTCATGTTTTTCCAGCACTTCAGCAAAACCATCCTAATCCTCACCTGAATGTTCCAATTTGTCCTTGTCTCATTGCAGAAAATGAGACCCATGAAATCTCTTCTCTGTTGAGAGCTGACTGAACCACAGAAATAGAATTACAGAATGTTAAGGAAGGGAATGGAAGGGATTTTAGAGATCACCCAGTCCCAGCCTCCCACTGGACCAGGCTGCTCAAGGTTTTATCCAACCTGGCCTTGGACACTTTCCTGTAAGTGTCTTGAATTCACCCCATATTCTGCATTGTCACTGGGAGCTCCCCAAGCTGTCACAGCTCTTCAGAGCCAGAATCCATGCATGGCATTCTGTACCTGAGGATTTGTGCTCACCATCTCCACCTTTGCCCAGAAAATCTGACTGGGAGGTGAGGGAGAACCCAACAAGAGTAGAGTGGGGATAACTGTGCTTGCCTGGGACACACACCCTGACATGAGTCCCCTCCCTGCTGTCACCTTCCCCCTTTGGTCTGGCACTGCACTTGTGTAATGGCAACCACCAGCACTGCTGACAAGAAGAGTAAAATAATGTTGTGCCAGCAGTGTGGGGGCTTTGTACCACTTAATTACTGGTTTGTCATCAGTCTTGACTACTTTTCTTTAGAGCCAGGATTAACAAAAATACAATTGAAACAGTTTTTCTCATGTTTAGGCTTGGGTGTTTATTATCTCTTATCAGAAAGTACAGAGAGTACAACAGCACTTCAAGCTTCTTGCTAAAAGCAGGGGAAAATGGCCTTAAGTACAGTTACTACAAGGTCTTTTAAAGCTAAATAGTCCAATGGAGAATTAACACCTGTATTATTCAATAACTAGATTCCCATGACCCTTAGAGTGACACTGATCAACCAGAAACTACTACTTGAAACCATGAAGAAGGAAGAAGAAAGATGAACAAAGAGACAGTGCCCAAAACTTTCATGTTGTCCTATACTTATTACTATACTATAAAAACCTCAAATTTAAAACCTATCACCTTGTGAAAGCACACACTTCTAATTCACTACACACTTGTGATTTTTGTTTCATCACTCATAATTAGAAGCTGTCTCCAAGGCTACAGGTCAAAAGCAGTGTTCTCCAGAGGGTCTGTGCCTGAAAGCACAGAAAGCTCAAAATCTCCTGGTTTCTGGGATCCAACATAATGTCACCCAAATTGTTGGAGTCAGTGAGTCTCTTCTTCAGAGAAATCAGAGTGCAGGGATTGAATTAAAGCCTGTGGATGGGTTGAAGTGTATTAAGTCACTCACACATAAAGTAGACATTTAAGTAGAAGTAAGTTAGTAAGTTTTAGGCTGAGCTCTAATGCTTTAGTAAGTGAAAGGTTTCAAATGCCAGAGTAGCAGTGTGAGTTCTAGTGAAGGCTGAAAACATACTGGTATCTTCAATAGAGGCTCCAGGCCCACAGTTGTAGACAGGGCCTAGACATAATAGAGCTATAGTAAGAATATTGCTTAATTTTTGAGATAGAACAAGATAGATTGTATGTGTAGTTCTACCCATAACCTGGTGTGCTAAGAAACCAGAATTGTAATAGGTTAAGGAGTGGTGGTCTGAGTTTGCATTTAGTTTGTTGGAAAAATCCTATATAAGAGTTTGTATTGGGAGAGTTGGTGATTTTTAGCCTTTGGCTTTTGCCAGGGCTTTTAGCCATTTGCTTATTGCCACTGCATTTGCCATTGCTTTGCCATTGCTTTTTGCTATTGCCTTTTGAGACTGATGTGCTTTGTAATAAATAACCCTTTTAACTATTAGCTGCTTTGCTTATTTAAAATAAATGAAGCAGGAGCCAAGAGCTCAGAGTAGGAGCCTAAGAGCTCCAGAGTTGGTGTCTTAGAGCACTGGAGGTCCGAGAACCTCACACCAAACTTCCCCAGAATAGCTCCTCTCCACCCCTCGAGGCTTTCCCAAGGCCAGCTGTCCCCTGCCCGTGGCAGGAAATGCTTCCTCCGGTGTGTTTTCCTCCTGAGGGACTGTGAGCTCCCCAACGTGCCATTGTGCAGAGCAGGGATTCAATACACAAAAGGCTAAAAACTGCTCAGCATCCTGTGCTTGCTGTTCCTACAGCAGAGCCCTTCTCTCCCTCTGGAGGTGCTGAGGGTGCAGGTGCCTGCACCAGGCACATCCCTGAGGATGAGCCCTGCACCAGAGGTGGAAAACAGCAGCTCAGTGTGAATGTCCCTCCCTGCCCAGAAATGGGAAATGGGGTGTTGTGAGGTTCTCTGACCTCCAGTGCTCCAGGCACCTACTCAGGAGCTCTTAGGCTTCTATTTCATCGAGTTATCTTAAATAAGCAAATAGTTAAAAAGTTTATTTATTACAAAGCACATCTTATTACAAAGCACATCAGTCTCAAAAGGCATGCAGAAAAGCAAAGGCAAATGCAGTGGCAGTAGCAAAGCAAAAGCCTGGCAAAGAGCAAATGGCTAAAAGCCCTGGCAAAAGCCAAAGGCTAAAATCACCAACTCTCCCAATACTAACTCTTACATAGGACTTTTCCAACAAGCTAAATGCAAACTCAGACCACCAGTCCTTATCCTATTACAATTCTGGTTTCTTAGCACACCAGGTTACGTATAGACCTATGCATACAATCTATCTTGTTTAAGCACTATTCTTACTATAGCTCTATTATGCCAAAGCACTGTCTACCACTGTGGGCCTGGAGCCTCTTGCTGAAGATATCAGTATGTTTCAACCTTCACTGGAACTCACTCTGCTACTCTGGCATTTGAAACCTTTCACTTACTGAAACTTACTAACTTACTTTTGCTTAAATGTCTACTTTATGTGTGAGTGGCTTAATATACTTCAATCCATCCACAGGCTTTAATTCAATCCCTGCACTCTGATTTCTCTCTGAAGAATTCAGAGGGATCCCTGACTCACTGACTCCAGCAGGATGTTGGGTGATTTCCTCGCTGAGCTGAAGGGGAGAGAGGTGCTGGTGATTGATGGTGATGCCTCCCAGTGCACTGCCTCGCCAACCTTCCAAAAAACACTGTCCCTCACTGTGCTGGCATCCTGCTCTAGGTTTGGTGTGGTCCTTGGGGAAGGACTCTGTGTCCAACCCTTTTGGAGGAGGGGGCAGAGCTGCTGGGCTGTGAGAGTCTTTGTGTGGGGACAGTCATCAGGACTAACTCAGGTGCTCTATATATTCTGGCCTTGAAGTTTGCAGTTTATTGCAAAGGGCGTGTGTATGCAGAGTCCTGCTGAGAGCTGCCAGCCTCAACCCAGAGCAGGATGGAAAGAGAGTGGGGAAGAGGAAAGAAGTAAGAGAGGGATGTAACACTAAGGGGGTAAGAAGGTAAGAGAGTGGTGGTAGCAGTAAGAGAGTGATTTTCCCATTTACAATACAATAAATCTTCCATCTTGAATATTCTAATTTCCACTAAGCAATCTAATACAGGATACAAATCCTATAGCATTTACATACAGCCTATAAGAATCATTACATTACCATAATGTGTTGTACTTTAAACCCTAAAAACTACTCTTTGGATCCCTTCTGCCAAGCTAGCAGGGTCTTCTCTGCCCTTTGGAGCTGCTCTCCAGCAGAAGGCATTGTTCTATCAAGAGGGGATTACTTTCAGCTGGCCATCCTATTGTCTTCCAGTTATTTAGTGACTAAGGTTTGGTATCTCAAAGATGGCTTTCATTTCAATCTCGCTTATGGTTTCCATATTCTCAAAATCTTTTGCTAAGCACTCATATTTGCAAGGTGTTCCTGATTCATCCTTCCCAACAGTGGGCTGCACAAATTGCAGCAGAGTCACCGGGAGCGCGAGCGGCAAAAATGCCAGGAAATGTCCTCCTGCTGCTTATATTTAGTTACTGATAAGGCTGTGCCGACCCAGAGCGTGCTGTGCCCTCTCCTGTGCCTTTCCTGCCCGCTGAGGAGCCAGGGGAGGCTTGTGCAAAGGTTTCACTGATGAAAGAGGAAACCATTTCTTGCTGCACGCCAAGGTTATAATCCTCGGGGCGCGGGGATTTGCGCAACTGGGAAGAACCCAGACTTTTCTTCATCTCTCCTGAGGAAATTGAGAAGCTCCATTGCCAAATATCTGTTGGGAGGATGGAGAGGAAGCAGAGGTGTTTATGCTCTGAGGAAGTGGGAGGGCTGGGGGGCTCAGCAGTGACATTATCTCAGTGCAGGGCATGCCTGGGGCCGTGCTGGGACTCTCATCCTGTTGCCTTGGAGGAGCAGGAAGCTTCCATCCCTGAGTCCTCTCTCCTGCTGGTGCCCGTGGTGCAGGGAGCCTCTGGGAGGTCAGAAACCCCATGGGATCTTTTATTTTAACCTCTGCTTCAAAGTCCCTGTGTTTTACTGTGAGTCTGTGGGTGTGACTTGCTTCTCAGCCATGCCCTCCATGGCCCCCTCATTCAGCTTTTCCTGCTGGCCAAAGGTTTGATTTCTCTCTGAATGAAAAACAAAAAAACAACAAATACACCAACCCAGAAACACCTCTCTGTGTATCTCACCCATTCCTACTTCAGCTTAATGGAAATGACTCTGGATTTAGCCAACAGTTCTGTTCAGGCTGTTCTGCTATCCATGGTTTGGGGATTATTCTTATTATCCTGCTTTTATCAGCTCAGGAGCTGTATGTGACTCCAGAAGTATATTATATCACATAATTAGCATATGGGGCATGTGGTTTGACAATCCTTTCCCAGAGGAAAAATGACTTGTGCAGTGTTGTGTGTTGATTTAGTGCTTTTGGGGTCTTCAGGATTCACTTTGGGTTTTTTTAATACCCTCATTCCCCTTGGTGTGTGCATTAGAGGGTGACAGGGCCCACAGCTCCTGGGGGCAAATGATATCATGGTGCAGGATGAGCTCCCAAAGTTCCATTTGCTCCTGAATAGAGGAATATTAAATTTATAGGGGGAAGTTATTGGCAACAGTGAGGTCATTCTTCACCTCAAAACTTGAGGTAGAATTCAGAAATGCTGGGCTAAGGCCTGTGACAAGTCTGTGGTCCCCAAAATTACAAAGCTGATCTGCCACAGCTTTCTCTTGCAGCTGGTGTTGCCATGGGCTTGATGCTTTTCACAGGACCACAGGTTTCACAGGTTTTCACTGAATGGTTTGGGTTGGATGGGACCTTAAAGATCATCCAGTGCCACCCCTGCCATGGCAGGGACACCTCCCACTGTCCCAGGCTGCTCCAGCCCCAATGTCCAACCTGGAACTGAACATTCCAGGGATCCAGGGGCAGCCACAGCTGCTCTGGGAATCTGTGCCAGGGTCTCACTGCCATCAAAAGGAAGAATTCTCACCTTAGATCCAATCTAACCTTGCCCTCTGCCAGTTTGAAGCCATTCCCCCTTGTCCTGTCACTCCTTCCTCTTGTAAATACCTGGAGCTTTGCCTGAAATGCCCACAAATCCCACAGACTGCCCTGGAGGTGCTTCAGCCCCTTATGGGGCTTGGAACAATTTGCTTTAATGGAAAGTGTCTCTGCCCCTGGCAGGGGGTGGAATGGGGTGATCTGTGATGCCCCTTCCAACCCAAACCCTCCTGGGGTTTGGGATTCTGCCCTGGATCACAAACCTGTCCTCACAAGGTGCTTTGCCCTCTGCCAGCTCTGCCAGCTCCTACAGAGCCTTTCTAGGGGAGCTGTGTCACTGTCTGTGGGGTTTCCTGAGCCTGAGTTCCCCACAACAGGACATTTGGGTGGTTTAGAGTTCAGGATTTCCCAGCTTGAGCACTGAAGAAGAGTCAGGAGTCGTTTTCTGAGGTTTCCAAGGTTGTTTATTCTTTCTTATCTAAGGAATTCTTTTTCTAGCTAATAGAGGTCTGTTCAGCAAGCTGGTCAAAGGCACACACTGCCTGCTCTTGGGGCAGGACTTATCTTTTATACTATAAATTACATACCAAATATTTACAATTACTTTCCAATACATGACACCTTTATTACACTGTCCAACTCTGTCCCAAACCAATCCAGTGGTGCCATCCTGACTCAGAAGATGGATGGCATGGAGAAGAAGAAAGAAAAGACACACCACACCCAAAGTCCTTCATCTTAACCTTAAACTCCCTAATATAAACATTTCTAAAAATTCACTTTTCTACCTTCTAACAATCTAATTTGTACTCTACTTATTTTTTGTGACTTGTAATTCTTCCTGCAGTGTTGGTAATTTTTTCCAGGGGCTCAAATCCAGTCCCCAGGAATCCTGGGCACCATGCCAGGGCCTCTGAGCCCCCTGTCCCTAGGGTCTGGAGGCATCCAGGGAAGCCAGGGGAACACCCTGGACTCCCACAAACTGAACAGGCTTTTAAAGCATCTGCCCATTTACACATAAAACCAAATTACATAATTGTATCTCCTCTCAGAGTCCAGGGAACACATCCACAGAGCAGCACGATTTGGCCTTTAAACAGGAGCACTTTCACTAAACTGAACGGTGCTGCAGTGGCAAAATCTGTTGTAAATAATTTATTTCACTTGTGTAAGCAGGAGAAAGGAGAGCAGGAAGGAAAGGGCACCTGCACTTGCAGCCAGCCAGATTGGCATCAGCCCTGGGAATGGATCTGGGCAGGGATCAGAATAAAACTGACAAAGGCTGTCCTTTGTGTGTGACCTGCAATTACTGAGAACAGGTGTAAATGCCATCCAAAATAAACAGCAAAGCTCCTTCTTCCTTCAGAGGCAGCTCGTGGTGAGGAGAGGGGCACTGGGGAAGCTCTGGGGCTGGGACAGCACAGCCCCAGAGTGCCTGGCAGGGGCACAGGGTGACAGGGACAGTGCTTCCATCCAGAAGAGGAATGTTTTCCAGCAATGCCCAGTTGCTGGCAGAGCTGGAAAATGAAAAACCTCTCTGACCCAGGGAGATACAAACCCTCTCTGGACCCCTCTTGTACTCTGGTTCCCAAGCTCCCTGTGCTGGGGGAGGCATCTCACAGCTCCCCCAGGTCACTCCAGGTCTCTCCAGTTCCCCCCATCTTCCCCAGGTCCCCCAGTTCCCCAAGGTTCTTCCAGCTCCCCCAGCTCCCCCAGCTCCCCCAGTTCCCCCCGCTCCCCCAGTTCCCCCAGTTCCTCCCGCTCCCTCCAGCTCCCCCAGCTCTGTCCAGTTCCCCCAGCTCCTCCAGCTCCCCAGCTCCCCCAGCTCCTCCAGTTCCCCAGTTCCCTCCAGCTCCCCCCAGCTTCCCCAGTTCCCCAGCTCCTCCAGGTCCCCCAGCTCCCCCAGTTCCCCCAGTTCCCCCAGCTCCCTCCAGCTCCCCCCAGCTCCTCCCGTTCTCCCCAGTTCCCCCCAGTTCCCCCAGCTCTCTCCAGCTCCCTCCAGCTCCCCCAGTTCCCCCAGTTCCCCCAGCTCCCCCAGTTCCCCAGCTCCTCCAGTTCCCCCAGTTCCCCTCCCAGTTCCCCCAGTTCCCCCAGTTCCCCCAGTTCCCCCAGTTCCCCCCCCAGTTCCCCCAGTTCCCCCCAGCTCCCCCATGCCCCCAGGCACTGCCAGCTGCAGCTCCAGGCAGGTTCTGTATGTTCCCCACCCCTGGGCCCAGCTGGGATTGTTCTGTGCCAGCCACTCTGACCCCATCACCAGCAGGCACAGTCTGGAGAGACAACAATTTTCCCTTAAATCAAATCCACTTCCAAGGAAGGAAGCAGCAGGAACCCTGATTCCAGCCCCTTCCAAAGCCTGGCCCTCCCCTGCTGCTGGGGAAGCTCATCCCATCCTCTTGGCAAAAGCAAACCCATCTCCTGCTTGTGCTTGCCCATCCTCACCTCCCACCTGGAAGGAGTTCTGGTTCCATAATGCTTTGATCCCAAACTCCACTGATATCTAATTTCCAGTGCATTGGAGGCAAGACCTCTGAACCCAACAGCAATATTTATGATGTACTCTTAAATCACCTTATCCAGAAAACTGGAAGGTTATTTCCCTCTTTTTGTTTTCCCCAGAATAATTGAAATTAAAACGTGCAATACCTATCCCTGGACTCAGATCCAGTTTATACAGTTACTCCTAATAACTCCCATAAAATCATTATGTTCATTACCTGATAATATATAGTTCAGAGTTATAACATTTATTTGCATTAGATAGTTTGCAGGTGTGTGGAAAGCAGCTCAGTTCTGACAATCAAAAAAACACCTTTAAATTAAGGAAGTTGGTCACCACACCATTTTTTTTTTTTTTTTTTTTTTTTTAATATTTAATTATGTTCCTGCCAGGTCTGGGATATTTCTCTGCACTTTGTTGACTTCCAGGAGCAGTGTACTTTGTTCCTTTGTTCCCTTCATGCTACAGTAAGCAAAGCCTTTGATGTTTTCTTTCCTCTTGGGCCAGAAGGAGCCACCTGAGAGCTGCCCCTGGTTTGAGAGGGAGGCTGGGGGTGTCACACAGCCCTGGCTGTGCTGTGCCAGGGCTGTCACAGGTGATGTGCCAGGGGCTGTGCTGCCCTTCAGGGACACCCAGAGGGACCTGTCCTTGTCCCAGCAGGGTGTCACACGTGCCCTGGCACAGCCCTGGTGCTGTTGGGTCACCTCAGGTTGCTGATCTCATTGCTTTGGCTGTGGTTTGATAGGAAGGATTTGCAAATAAGGCAAAGCTGCCTGGAAATAGGCACCAATTCTGTTCTGGGCTCTGCCACAGACTTCCTGAGGCAGCCTGGGAAAGGCTCCATCTCCTCTGCTGGCATGGGCAGGGACAGGGAATCTCCCAGTTCTTCCTCCCTTTGTTCAGCTCATCCTTTAAGGCTTGATGGCTGCCCCTCAGTGTATCCTGAGTTTGGGCACAGCTCGTAGGTTTTACCCTAAAACAGACAATGAATAGTGATAAAAGTAGCCATGAGATTGCTGCCACCAGATAGGAATCAAAAAGAAATGAAATCAATGGCATGCAGCTGAATTTTGGTAGTTCTCTAGGTAATGTGGAGCTCTTATGGCAGGAAAGTGTGGCAGGTTCTTGTAAGAACCCCAATATTTGGGGTTTTTTGAAAATTTCATGTCCCAGAGGCAGGTGGTTATAGCTGAGTCTCACTTCCACTGAAAAACCAGTTTTTCTGCTTTTAATGGTCCAGACAAAGCTTTAGAATATTCCTGGAGGAAGGGAGAGAGGTGGAGAATGAGAGGGAAAGAGGAGAAAGGCAGAGCAAGAGAGAGGAAAAGAGGACCAAAGAAAGAGAGAAAGAAAGAAAGAGAAAAAGAAAGATAAAGAAAGAGAGAGAGAAAGAGAAAAAGAGAGAAAAGGAGAAAGAGAAAGAAAAAGAATGAAAAAGAAAGAGAAAGAAAAAAAAAGGGAGAAAGAGAGAGAAAGAGAGAAAAAGAGAAAGAAAAAGAAAGAGAAAAGGAGAAAAAGAAAGAAAAAGAAAGAAAGAAAGAGAAAAAGAAAGAAAGAAAGAAAGAAAGAAAGAAAGAAAGAAAGAAAGAAAGAAAGAAAGAAAGAAAGAAAGAAAGAAAGAAAGAAAGAAAGAAAGAAAGAAAGAAAGAAAGAAAGAAAGAAAGAAAGAAAGAAAGAAAGAAAGAAAGAAAGAAAGGGAGAAAAGGAGAGAAAGAGAAAGAAAAAGAAAGAGAAAAGGAGAAAGAAAGAAAGAAAAGAATTGTTTTGTTCCAGGTCTCGTGATGTTTATGCCAGCCCTGAGAAGTTCAGTGGCTGATTTGTGGTTTCTCAATGGGTATCTTTGGCTGCTCAGGAATCTCACTTAAGACTCTAAACAATTCTGTTCTCAGGGTCTCCAAATCAAACACTTGGGCTTTAACAACAGTGGAAAAGTGAAAGGTTTGGCTTCTTTCCCTTTTGGATTAACAATGGCATGAATGGAAAACTGTGCTGATAAAAAGAGCAAACAGATTTGTTTCTTGCAGTGCTGGAGCACATCAGCCACGAGGACCTGAGGCAGATTTCATCTGACCCTGCTGGCCTGGGGACAGGCTGTGCTGTTCTGGCCACCAAGTGTTTCTTCTCTAAGCCAAGAGATGCCACCCTCATTAGTTTTGGAGACCTCCTCTCCTTTCAGAGTGTGTACAGTGGATGATCACTGTCCCCAGCTAGACTGGGACAAACCCCAGCCCAGGGCACAGTTTATATAACACAAAGAGGCAAAAAGTCACAATAACTGTTAAATATCCAGGGCTTTGCTCCCCACAAGCAAACCCACTCAGTGTGTCCTGTTCAGTGTAAGAATGAGAAAACCAGAAACCTCACTCAGACTGTTCTAGGGCTTAATGCAAGGTCTTCTGGACATCCCATGGGAACCAGTGGATGTTGAGGGGATGCTCCATGTCCTGCTCTGCTTCCCCTGTGCCCCAAATCTGAAGAGAGCAGCTCTTTCCCTAAGATCCCCCACCAGGCAAATCCATGAGTTTTCCACTCCTCAATTATGACCATGAACTCTAGTCCCAGGTCAGCTCCGAGCCACAAACCAAATCTAAACTTAATCTGGATGCAGCCCCAGCCCCTTCCCCCTGCTCAGAGCACACAGGAATCCTGCAGGCAAATTTTGGAATTTTCCATGGTCTGTGATTGTCCCTGTGGAGCAGCAGTGTGGGCAAAGCAAGCACGGAAGGAAGGGGGGCTGTGGTCAGAGCTTGGGGCTGATCTTGAGGTAAAACAGGGGAAATCAGTGCTGGAATCTGTGCCTGGTGTGGGGACAAAGGACTTTGGGACAGCAAATTAATATGATTATGTAGAAGCTGATTTCTTGTTTGCTTTTAACTTTACTTGTGCATTTTCAAACTACTGTTCATGCCATCACCTTTTTTGATTGGTGCCTTTATTTTGTCCACACATTTTGTAGGTAAGATGGCTGGTTGCAGTTTAGAGCATCACTGTGCACTTTTAATTTGTGTTTTTTAACTTTGCTATTTTGTTTTTCAGCTTTTTTATTTTTTTGATTTAGCACAGTTTACGTTTTAGCAGTTTTGAAGAGTTCTAGAATGTTTGGCAGACTGCAGGAAAACACTTAAAAATGGCTCATTTAGTGCACTTGTTATAAAGAATGGTCTAAACTAAAAAATGTAGAAAAACAGTTAAATATGTAGAAAAACAGCTAAATACAGTTTGGCTGGTGCACTTGATACCTATTATGGCCTGGACTGTTCAGTCTGTGGCATCCTGGGTTCAGCAAATGAGGCAGAGCTGGAGGGGAACACCAGAGGGGCTAAGACCTCTGAAAGTTCTGTTTTCTTCATGTTTGAAACCTTAGGGAGGAAAAAAAAGAAGGGAATGTCAGCAGTTTCTGCCTGTTTCCATCTTTTGGATTGTCTGCCTCTGGGAGATTCTGCCCTGTGAATATTTTAAGTGGAGCAAAATATCCCCAATGTGTGAAAACTCAGCCCTGTCCAGAGCTCACAGCAAAGGCTTCCCCAGCTCCTGGAGCTCAGCAAATCCCTGTGCTGAGCCCTTCCAGGTGGGCTGAGTGACAGGAATGCCTCTTTTACCACGAATTCTCAGCTCTTTGTAACCTAAATGCCCCTTGGAGTGTTTTTTTTCTGGACATACTTTGCAAAACTGTCAAACTTCAGATGTGGGAGCACATACAAAACCCAGTGGTGGGGTTGGTTTGGGAAGCCCTGGGTGACTTTGCCCAGACCTATATTCCAATTAAACAGCACAAATGTTCAAATTCCTTGGCTGCTTTCTGGAGTCCCAGCTCTTTACCTTCAGATCTGGATCAGACCAGAACTGCCTGGCAGTGATTTTCCTTTATCAGCTCCTTTACAGGTAATTTACCAGCAGTCCAAGCTGCATATTTACTCTGAAGAGAAGAAACTCCATCTTTCAGATAAGATTACTCTCCACCAAGTAAATATTGGGCAGAACACAAGGAAGGGATAAAAACTGCAGACAAAAAGGAAAGGAAATGGTTGATCAGGCTGTTAGAGAGTTAGTTCAGGTTGAAGTACTTTTGGAATTGGTCAGGAGATTAGAGGGGAAAGCAGTTCATGGCTTTGCAGGACCAAGGGCAATGCTCTGCACTGGCTTGTGATTCTTCCAAAGTGTTCACCTGCCAAGATTAGGAGATTCAGACACTGAGAGTTAATTTGGGAAGAGTCTGGAGGGCTGTAGAAATACTCTTGAGCTAAATGTGCCTGCTCACTGTGGCATCCAAAGCCACCCCAACTCCTGAACAGAAAAATCAAAGCTTTGAAATCCTTTACTCTGTGCAGGGAGGCAGACACCAGGTTTGCCCACAGGGGAACTTTTGGAAGGGCAAACTCTCATTTTATCGTTGGGATTAAATGCTTGAGATGGTATTTCTTGTTTGGACTCACATGTTTATTAATTCTTATCCATGTTACAAACTGTGATTTCTACAGCACTTCAAGCTAACAAATTAAAAATTGAGCTCTATCTGTCTCTCTACAAGGCCTTTTAAGGGTAAATTAAGAAATGCCACCTAAATTATTTTTACTTTTAACCCAATAACCAACCACCCATGGCCCACAATGCAGAATTTTCTATCCAATTAAACAAGATCACCCAAACTTATGAAGAAGAAGGTGAAGAAGAAACACAAATCTCCACCCTAAAACCTCCATCTTGCTTTCTATCTATTACTATATTTTAAAACCTTGAATTCTTAAGTTTCCCACCATGTGATATCACACACTTCTATTCAAACTACACACCTGTGATCCCAGTTCTACCATTCAATTTTGGAAGCTTCTCCATGGCCTCAGGTCCAATGCAGAGCTCTCCTGGGGGTCAGTGCCTGCCAGCACAGAAAGTCTCAAACTCTCAGTTTCCAGGGTTCCAACAGCAAAGGTTTGTAACCCCCTCTTGGTTGGAGGGAAGAGCTCCAGGGTGTGGAACCTGGGACAGACACGAAGGATGATGAGCTGCATCAGCTGCAAACCTGGGTGCTGCTTTTCCACCAGCTCCCCTGGTGACAGACACGTTATAAATACCCCATTTCACAGGGGTGTCTGCAGCTGTGGGGGAGCTGCAGATTGGAAATTCCAACTGCCTTGTCATAGGCATGAAAAATATTTCCCAAAGCTGCTCTGTGCTCGGGGGGCTTTTCTTGAGCAGAGGCTTTGCTGGTCTCATCACTCTGCTGTTAGCAAGGCTCTGCATTCAGCCCAAAAACTAATCAGTGCTGGAGACAAAGCCAAGGTGATGTGAGGCTTGCCCTTGGAGCAGACTGGTGGAGAATTGATGGGGGTTAAAGATGTGTTTGGTGCTATCATGGGGTAGGGAAATGGGGGGTCAGTAGCACAGAATCACAGAATTACAGAATCACAGAATCTCAGGATCACAGGATCACAGGATCACACGATCACAGGATCAGGATCTCAGAATCTCAGAATCTCAGAATCTCAGAATCTCAGAATCTCAGAATCTCAGGATCTCAGAATCTCAGAATTTCAGATCTCAGGATCACAGGATCAGAATCACAGAATCACAGGATCACAGAATCTCAGAATCACAGAACTACAGAATCACAGGATCACAGAATAACAGAATCACAGAATCACAGGATCACAGGATCACAGAATCTCAGAATCTCAGAATCTCAGAATCTCAGAATCTCAGGATCTCAGAATCTCAGAATTTCAGATCTCAGGATCACAGGATCAGAATCACAGAATCACGGGATCACAGAATCTCAGAATCACAGAATCACAGAATGTCCTGAGCTGGAACAGACCCCCAGGGATCACCCAGTCCCACCCCTGTCCCCAAAATCCCAGCCTGGGCATCCCTGGCAGCTCCTGGGAGCTGTGGCAGCCTCGGGGCTGTGCCCATTCCCTGGGGAGCCTGGGCAGTGCCAGCACCCTCTGAGGGAAGAACCTTTCCCTAAAATCCAACCTAAATCCCTCCTGGGCCAGCTGCAGCCTCTCCCTCAGCTCCTGTCCCTGTCACACAGAGAGGAGATCAGTGCCTGCCCCCTCCTGCTCTCCTGAGGATGCTGTGGGCTGTGATGAGGACCCTGTGCACTTCCCCAAATGTGCTTGTAGGGCTGAAATCACCCATGTGACAGCAGAACAGTGCAGGTGGACACTCCCTGGGAGTGTCCAATGCCAGCCTGGATGGGGCTCTGAGCTGCCTGCTCTGTTGGAAGCTGCCCCTACCCATGGCAGGAGGAGGAATTAGATTGTCCTCAAGGTTCCTTCCAACCCCAGCCATTCTAGGGTAGGAAGATTATGTCAGTACCCCAGTCCCAGCCTGCAATCAGGGACACTTCACCCTCAGCAGCATGATTTTAATCACACAGTGCCATGTCTGAACCATCCCCACACACCTGTTTCCCTGCTTTGTGCTCCTGAAGGAGTGACCATCCCACCAAACCTGGCTGTGGCTGTCCCTGCCTCATGAAATGGGAGACAGATTTTATCCTGAGCTGTGAATCTCCCCATCTAAAAACCTTTCTGGGGCACTCTGGCATTACCACAAATGCAACTGTGAAGGCTCTTAACAGCCTGGCAGCATTTTCATTTTGGAGAGAGGAGGATTTATCACCCTGGTGTTCCAGCAAGCTCAGTTCCAGGCAGTGCAATACCCAGGACACCCTCAGAGGCTGATTGTGCAAACAATGGCAAGAAGAGGAAATGATGCTGCAGTTTGTGCCTTCCCCTGCATGAAGACATGAATGAGAAATTGCAAGGCTGAATCATTTCTTTCTGATAAATCACTCTGTATTAATTAAACCTAATCACCCTAGCATGGCTCCTGACACTGCTGGTAAATTGTTACCAGCTTGCTGATGATGGTGCTTACGAAAAAGAAATCACATTTTTATTGGGGTTATCAGAGATTTCCACCCATCACTACCTTGTTCCTTCCTCCACCACTGATCCCTCTCATGTGCCAAGTGCCACATTAACTGTTTATGGGGTGGCTGTTGCCTGATGGGGAAGAAACCTCCAAAAATTTTGTATTGCTGGGTACTCAACCTTAACACAAAATTAGAAGTGCTCTGCTTTAAAAAATACATTAGAACTTTTCGGGAAGATATCTTTATTTACAGAATTAAAAAATAACTTGTTTACAAAAGAAAGGAGGCTCAATAAATGTTTTTGACAGGGTTTTTCCTCCTAGTTGGGCACTGGTAGTGTTTGTAAAAAAGAAGAGTGAAATGGTGCAATATTCCTTTGCTTCCATTTTTCTGCACTACCATAGAATTCCTCCTGCCCAGACACACATTACCATAAGGTTTGCTAGTGCTCTTGGGGCCCTCATTACATTCACTGCCTGTACTTGCCAAAATGTAAAGTAAATTATTTTCATATATATTTTATGTGTTCATAAAAAGCTATACTTTACTTGACATCTGTTGTCTGGATTAAGGCTTTTTGTTCAGCTGGCCAAAAAGAGATGGAAGTCTGTGGAGCATTTGATTCACCACAATCCACAGATGATGGTCATTTGTTGGGATGCTAATATGAAAAAAAAAATCCAATAAAACAAGCAATCAGCCTTTGGACTTAAATAAAACAACAGAACGAGGAAGAAATACCAGGCCCTCCTCCATAATGCTCTTTCATTTATTATTTTTGTCTGTGTGGTCTTATGATCATAAATGTTGCCATTACAGTCTCCACAACTTTCTTGCATCTATCACTGAGACCTTCTGGTAAAGAGAAAGCAAAATGCAGCTCTTTGAGGGTCCCCTCTGAATTCAAATGCCTGAACTGAAAATGAGCATTGAGCCAGCTCAGAATTGCTGCTACATTTACTAGAACCAGTAATGTCCAGAGTTATTTCCACCCTGCTCTTTTACAAGTCATGTGATCCCATTTCTCCTCCACCAACACTCTGGATAAATGAAAACCAGGCTCATAATCATACATTCAATTTTATTACCTTGCCACTGTGTGAACAGGAAGGCTTCAGAGATTAAATGGCATTTTAGATAAGGAGAGTGAGCAAACCATGACAGCTTCAACAACACCAGCAAGGAAGAGGGAGCATTTAAATAAATTACTGTGGGCAAGAACTTACTTCATACAGTCAGAACATAATTGGGTCCATAACATGGCTGATACACTGATGGCCATGAAAATTTAATTACTTACAAGCCACTGGATGAATTATGCAGTCTCTGATTGCTGCAGAATAAAGTTTATAGACCAAATTCACTGCTGGCACAAGTAAATGCCGCTACATTGGCTTCCATGGAGTTGCCATCATTTGTTCCAGCAGTGAGCTTGGCTCTCCATCATCCCAGCATGGATCCAGAGCCCCTTGAAGTCCATGGAAAGAGTTCCCTTGACTTCAAGGGGCTCTGGATCACTCTGGGGTACTTTGTGTGTTGCCAGCAGCTGAATCAGTCCCAGCACAGATCCCCATGTACACACACACTCAGTGTGGTGGCACGGAGTGACCCAGGGAAATGCATCCCTAGCAGCAAACACTCTATTTCTGTAACCCAAACCCACATTTGGAGCTGGTCTCCTCACATTTAGCACATTTCCACTCAGTGCCAGCCCCTCATTTGTTTGTAGTTTAAATCCTTGGAGAATGTTGTTCCATCACCCCTCGAATCTCTCAGTAGCTGCCTGAAAATTGAAACTATTTTGGATGGAGCTTCATCAGAAAAGATACAGTTATAAATGAACATGTTCTTGCCCTGCACCAGCTGTCTGTTCCCTAAGCCTAACTGGGAACACAATATTCCCAGGAAAACTCTCTGGCACAAGTTAGGGAGGAGAGGGATGATGGAGGAACAAGATCACACATTTTTATGGCTGGCTGGTAGAAAGAAGCTGCTGAGCTTGCTTGACTCAAACTGGACATCAAATTTCATCCTCAAACACTGTCCAGCCTTAGAGAGGATCCATCTGAGCAATGCAGTGCCTCCAGTCACCACTTAAGTAAAAAAATCCAAAGGAAATCCAACAAAGTGATGGTGAGGCCCTGGCACAGGGTGCCCAGAGCAGCTGTGGCTGCCCCTGGATCCCTGGCAGTGCCCAAAGCCAGGCTGGACATTGGGGCTGGAGCAGCCTGGGACAGTGGGAGGTGTCCCTGCCCAGGGGGTTGGGAACTAAATTATCTGTGAGGCACCTGGAAGAGATAAAAGATCACACACACACCTCTCAGGTAGCATCAAATATATTAAAAATGCCTAATTTGACCTAACTGTGACCTCACAGAACTAAAACTCAGCTTTGACACCTGGTATGGACACCCCCAGCTTTGATCTGCTGAGTTACCCTCGATGGTTTTTTTGCTCTTCTGTGCCACAGCTTCTCAGCTATGAAGAGGAATGGCAGTAAATCACCTTGACTGCCTTAATGAAGCACTAAAACCCTCCTGTTCCAAAGGGCAGCAAAAGCAAAAGCAGGCAGAGCTGCTGTTGTTCAGCAGCTGTGCTCAGGTATGAGGTGACTCTTTGGTAATGGGACAGTGGTGTCACAATACAGGTTTAAAAATAGACACTTCCAGAATATGAAAGTCCATGGGCAAACTTGTGAAATACCAGTTCAATCACTGAGCATGGATTAGCAGTGAAGTCTAAGTTCAAATTCCAGCTAAAAAGCCAAATTTAGGGCTGTAAAACATGATGTTTAAGCAAACCTGTATCTGACACCAACTGATCATCACCAAACAGAATTAGAGCTGGCTGAAATTCTTCTGGGTTAGCATGAAACTACTGGAAGTTTAAAGCTTTTTCAGTTTTTTTTTTGTTTGTTTGTTGGTTTTTGGGGTTTTTTGTTTTGTTTTGTTTTTTTGTTTTTTTTTTTTTTTTGTTGTTGTTGTTGGTTGTTTTGTTTTGTTTTGTTTTTTGGGGGTTTTTTTGTCACAATCTTGATAATGGGCTTATTAAGGGAGTTGTAAAATTTCATTGCAGCTCATTCATCTCTTGAACAAAATGAAGCTCATTTTTCCAGTGGAAACAGCCTGGTCTTGATGATCCTCCCCTGTGTGCCAGAGAAAAGGTTCAGCTGGATTTTTGGATCAGTTTTACAGCCTCTTTGCAAAGCCAGGATGCTGCAGAGAAGGGGAACCAAGTGGAGCCAAGAATTTGGCCTCTGGATTTCAGTGCCATTAACACCCAGAAAGAATTCCTGGGAAGGACCACTTCCATGAGGGAAGCTGGAACTGCTCCTCACAGTCTGGGGCTTGTCTGCACATGCAAATAAATGCATCTGGAATAAGAGGAGCATTAAATTCAGAGTGTCAGAATGGTAAAATGGAGCAAGCCATGTGGCAATGTGATTATTTCTTTTTTATTTCTGCTGGAATTGCTCAGTGAAGCTGAGGCAGGGAAAGACACCCACACTCCAGCCCCCCAAAATCCACAGGCACTGCCACTGTGGGCTGGGTTAGAGTTGTTAAATGACTGTGCTGGAATAACTCCATGTGAATACAAGCTCTCATTTTGCTGTAGAAACAGGGAATGGAAGAAGCCTACCAGGGAATAAACTCAGCTTAGTTATTTCCTCTCACAGTGAAAGATTTGCCCAGGTTTGTGAGGTTTGTATAAATAAAATTGCCTGGGTAAAGCAATCAGTGTTTCATTAATGGGCATTTCACAGCTGAGTAAACTTTTTTCCAATGTATCAGAACCTTTTCTGAGTTTCAATACATTGGTTTGGAGTGTCTGTTCTGGCTTTCAAACACTTTGGCTGCAGGAGGAAAGATCAGCTGTCATATTCACCCAGGAATAAGTAAAAAAAAATATATATATATAAATATTTAGGACAATTTTCTAGAAAGAAACCACAACTGCTTATACTTAGGTGCAGTTTGTATGGAGTGGAATGCAAGTTTCTGTTCTGAAGTGCTCCACACTTAGGGAAGATATTTATTTCTCCCCCTCTTTATTGTCTGTGTTTTGGAAAGTGTTTTCCTGATTTTTTCAGCCATAAACTGTAAAATTATGCTCTCAAATCTGCAGTTTTAGAGCTGCTTCATGTTCAGCAGAGCTCATAGGGCTCTCATTTGTTGTTCACTGCTTTTTCAGGCACTTGGGGTACAGAACAGCTCTGAATCCATGGAAAAGAGCAGAGGGGAGAGGGAGGGATGGAGAAATTGGGAATCTCACTAGGAATTACACAACCTCCACTCTGACCTTCCCCAGACACCTGATGGTGCTGCACAGAAACCAGAGTGGCTCTGTCACACAAATATCAGCTGGACACACTTTGGGAAGGCAGCATTCCCTAAAACCTGTGCTCCCCACAGTGTTTGCCTGCAGCTTCCCACTGGAAAACCATCCTGACTTACAGCAAGCACCTTTCAGAGGCACTTAGGGTGTACATGTTTTTCCTGAGCTTTTTCTGCCATCAGGGCAGCATTTAGGATTTTTTTTTTTTTTTTTTTTTTTTCTGAAAATAACCATCTGGGGTTTTTTTTTTTTTTGATAACTGGCAAGATCAGTCACTTAGCATGAATCACCTAATTCATCCCAGATTTTGGACTTTGGTATTTATTTTGAGATATTTCTTATTTTGGAGCACAGCACAGGGTACATTTCTCAGACCATTTTACCCATTTCATCCTGTAAAGAATGAATAACAATTACCTAACTTGAAGATTGTTGCTTAACCACAGTTGTTGAGTGAAATCATACTCTGCTCATGGTTCAAGTATACATCTTTGCAAAGGAAAGAGAAATAAATTATCATCCTAACCAACACTGGATAATTAGATGCTTAATATGGGCAGGAAAAGGGAAAAAAAAACATTGAAATTGGTCTATAGGAGTGAACAATTTGTACTGCAAAGGCCAGTAATGAGTCCTGGAGCCATCTGACCTGTGTTAAATCCTTTTTAATGTGTAAAAACTCATCATTTTAGTCTGAGCTTGGTGTATTCCCAAAGGAAAGTAGATATCCAGGGAGGGTGGCCAACAAAAGTTTCATATGGCTGCACCCATTGGACACTTTTTTTTTTTTTGCAGGAAAATCAGCAGAGCATTTCCACAGTGCAGGATCTCAGCACCAACAAACCTCCATGAGCTGGTTTTGGTTCCCTCAGAGCCTGTCAGATGTTGGGAAAGATGAACCAGGAAAACCTTATAAATATGAATGCTTAGCAAAAGATTTTAAGAATATAAAGACTATAAGAGAAATTAAAATAAAAGCCTTTTTTTGGAGCTTTGGGAGTGCCAGGAATTGCTCCATTGTCCTGCTGGTCCTGAGGATGCTGATCCTGGGCAGACAGGTAGAGCAGGGATGGTTTTTTTCCCCAGGGAATAATTGATGGCAAGATATCTTTTGTACTCATATTTCCCTGAACACTTTCCTCCTCTCAGTGTAATTAGTGCCAGCCTTCATGTCATGGTTTGTGTGGAGAAATGTTTTCAGGGAATGGCAAAGAAGGAATGAAATCAATTCTGTGATCTGGTGAGGGGCACAGCCAGCACTGAGGAATTCAAAATTCCAGGGTCTAAAGAAAACCCATTTCCCTGTGTGTACAGGAGCATGAATGTGCCTAAAAAGTGACAAGTAAAATCCCCTGCAAGCTGTGCTGCTGGTGGAATTGCCTTCCCTCTGTGCCCTGTGCTGGCACAGGACAGAGCAGCCCTGGATGGGAATTTGTGACATCCTGGAAATGCTCCTTTCAGGGGTACAGGATGTTCAGGCAGCACCTGGAAGGGCTCTGCTCTGGTAATTTAATATTTGCAGAGTTTCTGCTGGAGGCTGAGCAGATTCCTTTACTCACATAATCCCAGCAGCAGGAGGGAGAGCAGGACACAGCCCAGCAGGACAGTGACAATGGAAAAGTGACAGCTGGAGCACACACTGAGCTTTTTCAACGTCCTCTCCATCGTGGGTTTGTCAGAGTCATCACAGAGTCTTACCTGTTCCCTCAGGAGCTCAGGCTGTCATCAGGCTGACACTGAGCAAACACACTCCCAAGGCATCAGGAACATTTGCTCAAATACAGGATTTGCATTCGCTTTTCCCAGAACTTTGAGTCATCTCAGCAAAACTGGGAGTTGATTTTTCTTTTTTTTCTTTTTTTTTTTCTTTTTAAATTTATTATTATTATTATTATTATTATTATTATTATTATTATTATTATTATTTTACTTTGGTTTTTTTTTTTTTCAACCTGGCATCCTATGGAAGCAGCAAATATTCAGCCACATGGATGTGTGTGAGTGTGTTTAGTTTTTTTTTCCTCTGTTTTCCCATCCCCTCCCCCAAGTATATTTTACACCTAATGGCTGTTTTTCATCCTAATTCGAGACAGAAAATTAGACAACCATGTTTTACTGGAGACCACTCTGTTCCCCTGTCAAATTCCCACAGATTGTCACCCCTTTGGAAGATGAAATATCAGTGAGGGATGGTGGGTTTGACTCTGGCACACTCATCTTCTGCAAGGAAGCAACAGAAGTGAAACTATGCTTATTCAATCACCTACAGAGAAAAAATAAATAAATTAAAAAAAAAAAAAAAAAGAAATAAAAAGAGAACAATGAATTATTGAAGCCAAAGCCAAAGCAAATAGTTCAGAGACAGTCCATGAGGTGAAATAAGTTCTCACTCATTTGTGGGCTGGAAACTCCAAACAATAAAGCTACTCTAAAAATGTTCAATTCACTGATAGCTCATAAATAAAAGAAACATAAGTTTGTCATATTCCTCAGTAAATTTTTAAAAAGTAAATTATTGGATTTTTAAAAAGTCTGGTTTTAAATAGTGTCTGGAATGGAGGATTTACTTTTTAGACACATTCATGCTCTTGTTCAGGCAAGGAAATGGGATTCCCCTGCTTTCTGAAATTTTAAATTCAGATTCAACAGTGCTCATGAGGCAGCTTGGGGATGCTCACCACTCCCCATCCTGCTCCCCCTCAGGTAAATCCCCAGAGCTGAGGCTGCCACAAGCAGAGAGAGGAGATGGTTTGCTGCTGGTTCCTATCAGACCCACGTGTCCTGAGCTTTTCCCAGTGCTGCTGATGGTCCTGCCCCACTGCTGCCCTGCTGGGCTGGAGCAGGGCAGTGCAAGTTCCACCTGCACAACAGCAGGAGGGAAAACATCAGCTGCTTCCAGAGCAAGGCTCCTTTCTCAAGAAGCTGAACTCAATAAATATTAATTTAATGTAAGTATATAACACTACTGTACAGACTGAAGATTTGTCTTGATTTTGTAAAAAATTTCCAGTGTTTTTACAAGATTATCAACACTGGAACAGACCTTAAAATCATCCATGACCCAGACCCAGCAGCACCAGCATCACCCCAAACCATGTCCCCCACACATCCAGATTCCTCCTGGACATTCCCAGAGACAGTGACTCCACCACACCCCTGGCAACCCATTTCAATGCCTGACCACTGTTTCTCTGATTTTTCTTCCTTCAATATCCAATCTGACCCTCCTCTGGAGGAGTTTAAGGCCTTTTCCTCTCATTCCTTCCCTTGGCAGCAGAGCCTGACCCCACCTCACTGCCCCTCCTGTCAGGGACATGTAGAGAAACAACTTCATTCTTTCTTTTTGTAAAGAGACAGCTCTTCTCTTCTCTTCTCTTCTCTTCTCTTCTCTTCTCTTCTCTTCTCTTCTCTTCTCTTCTCTTCTCTTCTCTTCTCTTCTCTTCTCTTCTCTTCTCTTCTCTTCTCTTCTCTTCTCCCTTCCCTTCCCTTCCCTTCCCTTCCCTTCCCTTCCCTTCCCTTCCCTTCCCTTCCCTTCCCTTCCCTTCCCTTCCCTTCCCTTCCCTTCCTTCCCTTCCTTCCTTCCCTTCCTTCCCTTCCCTTCCCTTCCTTCCCTTCCCTTCCCTTCCCTTCCCTTCCCTTCCCTTCCCTTCCCTTCCCTTCCCTTCCCTTCCCTTCCCTTCCCTTCCCTTCCTTCCCCTTCCCTTCCCTTCCCTTCCTTCCCTTCCCTTCCCTTCCTTCCTTCTTCTTCTCTCTTCTCCTTGTAAGACCAAAAGGTCAGAGAAAATAATTTCTGTGATTTTTTTTTCTTTCTTTTTTCCTTTTCAAACATTTTGCTTTAAGAAGCTTTAAGATGCTTTTTCCTTCCAGGATAATCTGATGAAAGGAATGGCCTAGAGAACACAGTGACTGAACTTTGGGATTGGTGTTAAAGGGATCAGGTCATCATCAGATCTTTCTGAAGAAGAACCAGCTCACTTGCTCTTGGTGAAGCTGTTTTATAGTCAATACACAGCTGTGACAATTATTTTAGGAATTACCTGAGTCCTTATCTGGATTAAAAAATAATAATAGAGGTGCTTGTTTGGTTATCAAAACATGGGCTTGGCAGATGAAGGGTTAAGGCACCTGTGCACCTTCACCTCAGCATCCCAAAGCAGCTTTGAGTCATAGGACACAAACCTCAGACTGATGAAGTGACTGCAAAACTTCTTGGAGCACCCACAATTTATGTGTGTGACAAACAAGAAATCAGGAAAAGCAATGGAAAATTTGAAATTAACAATCTGTAGTTGAAACACATCCTCTACATGGGGTTGCAAACCTGTATTATCACACAGCATGAAACAACCTGGAAATTCTTTCTCAAATTCCAGGCAGACCCTGCCTAGAGTGGGTTGAGGGAACTTGTTCACTCTGTAGAGGACAGAGAAGCTCTGTGGATTAAGTAAAGTTTCTCTTTTCAAACAAGTACCTGGATGCTGCCAGAGAAGCTGTGGCTGCCCTGGATCCCTGGAAGAGCCCAAGGCCAGCTTGGATGGGGCTGGGAGCAGCCTGGGACAGTGGAAGGTGATCACTTCCAATCCAAACCATTCCACAACTCTATGATTCTATGTACAACTTCCCACTCAGGAGAGCTAAAAATGTACATAAAGGAGCAGTTGAAAGCCTCTCATGCCCCTCCTCACCACCACCATCCTGCCCCACTCACAGACACCCCACAGGTGTGCAGGGTGTGCTCCTTTCCTCCTGACATCCACTCCTGGTGCCCCCTCTGTGCTCAGCTTGCTGTGTGCCTCTTTAGGCTGCAAACTTTTTATTTATTTATTTATTTATTTATTTATTTAATAAAATATATATATTTTATATTTATTTATTTGTTTATTTGCATTATAGAATATTGTATGGCAGACTGCAGCACTGCATTCCACCAGGCCACACGGTGCTGGGAAACTCAGCACAGTGCTAGTAAAAAAAAAAAAAAAAAAAAAAAAAAAAAAAAGAAAAAAACCAAAAAACCAAAAAAACTATGCCAAAAGTCACAGAATCACAGAAGGCTTGGGGTTGAAAAGGACCTTAAAGATCATCAGGTTTCAACCCCCCCAGCCTTGGTGGCCCTCAGGCCAGACCCATTTAAAACAGCTTTTCCTTATCAAAGCTTCAGAGGACCAGAATTTCTAGAACTCAGAGAGCTGCCAAAGTGACATGAGTCAGAAATAATTTTAAATTCCCATTTAAAAGCCTCTATAACAGAGATGCTGTGTGGACACTACCTGGCTTCCCACCTGTCCTGTGGACCCTGCAGTGACCTGCAGCATTCCCAGGAATCTGTCCCAGAGCCCAATCCCTGCTCCAAGCACTCTGCTCTTTCAGCATCTCTGGGACACTTCACCCTCTCCCAGCACCACAAAGAGATCAGGAACTGCTCAAATTAAATTCATTTATTAATGGAATGGTTTTAGTAGACCAAAATTGATTTGGATGAAAGGAATGCTTGTCCTTCACGGCTGCCAGAAAAAGTAAATATTGCCTACAGACATTACACAGCTTTCTTTCAACCAAAATTAAATACAGTCCGGAGCAAAGCAAGCAATCTGTAGAATTGTATTGTTATGCTGCTGTTACAAACTATTTACATTGGATGAAAAACAGGTGTCTCAAAGCCAGCTATAACCTCAGTTGATTATTGTTGTGATCCTGTGTGTGTCTTGCCCTCATCTCCGCTTTTTGTTATCAGATAGAAATCAGGCATTAGCAAGGTTAAAAAAAGTGAGTGATCCTAAACCAACCACAAAACGAGCTCTGAGCAGCAGAGACAGAGAGTGAGTTCCCTTCCCCACCACCCAGCACTGCTCTGTCACCTTCCTTGGAGATTTAGGAAGGAGTTTAAGCCCTCCCTGAAGCTCTTCCCACATCCAACCATCTGTCTCTTCAATCAACTTACTTTCAGTGCCAGGAATCCCCAGGCAGGTGATCCCTGGTACGAGAATATGCATTTTAAAGATACATATTTCAAAGGAGCACGTTTTCCTCCTGCAGTGCTGCACGCTGTCCCTGCATGTTCACAGTAAAACCACGTCAAATAAATATTTGAGGGAATCAGCACAGTGCGTCCAGTTTCACTTTCCAAACGGAAAGTGCCGTGTCTGCTTTCAGGGGTGGCATAAGGCAGAGGTTTAACACAAACTAAGTCATGATAAGGAACAAAAAAATCCTGCCTAATTACAAAATACTTGATTAACACCTCAGCCAAAGGGGTAGATTTACTGTATACCAAAGCTATTTGTTGAAATAGGACTGAAAAGGAAATAATCCTGAAAGGGACTTAACTTCTGGTTTCACAGCAGACATACAGCACAGAAAATATGGGTTTTGTTCAGTTTGCAGTAAAAGGATTATTCAGAATAGTTTGTCCATCCAATCAAACGTTACTCTGCTGTAACAACATTGTTCTCAGTTCTCTGTCTCTTTGGTCCTCCTGCCTGTATTTCTCCTCCAGCTTTTGCTTCTCAGAGTCCATACTGTAAAAAGTAGAATCTGTGCTTCTCCTGATCTTCTCAAACTGACTGAAATCCGCCACGTACTTTCCATTTGGAGAGAGGGAAACCACAGGCACGAACTCGTATCCCCAGTGGATCTCCTCGGGGATGTAGGAAGTCCTGCTCTGGCAGACAGCACTGGTGGACTCCACCGTGGCATTCAGGAGCACCACGAGCTCAAAGTCCTTCTCCTTGAGGTTTTGAGGTGTGAGGTCTCTCAGAGGGCTGCTTTCATCCAAAATGTGGTAGAAGGTTAAAGGCAAAATGAGAAACGGACTCTCCGAAGAGGAGTCAACGTTGAATTTGACGCTGGCTTGGTTCAGCAGAATCCTCTCCCCTTCTTTGGTTTCGTAGGTCTGAAGAAGCTTCCCAGAGAGCTGGCACTGTATCAGGAGGCTCTTCCTCATGTTTGCCACTCTGATCACCAGGCAAAGCTCCCCATTGTGTTTGGTGATGACAGCACAGTGGCTGAATTTAATCGTCTCTGCCCTTTTCTTGGGCCTGGCGATCTTGGCCAGGAAGGTCCCCGTGATGAAGATCTCGATCAGGGTGGTGATGACCAGCTGGGCCACGAGCAAGAAAATGGCATGGGGACACTCCTCTGTAATGAAACGAAATCCATAGCCAATGGTTGTCTGGGACTCTAGGGAGAAGAGGAAGGCCCCAGTCAGGGAATCCACGTTCTTCACGCACGGCTCCCGCTTTGAGGGGAACTTGTTCATCTCCAAGTCGCCGTGGAGGAAAGCGATGGCGTAGTAGATCACCCCGAAGAGGAACCAGGTCATGACAAAAGTAGCAGCAAACAGGGTGAGTTTGTACCTCCACTTCATGTCTATGACCGTGGTCCACAGGTCCTGCAGGTAGAGCAGATAGATGCCATCGACCTTGTCGATCCTGACGTTGCTGTGGCCGCTCTTGGACATGACGCGGGGTTTGTGCGCCTTGAGCATGGCGCTGTCCATGGCCCCGCTCACCAGGGGCACGCGGGACACGCTGATCTTGGTGGGCTCCATCCTCACTGCTTCAGTCCTGGGGAGAGAAGGGGAGAGAGCTGTTACTGCACGGAGCAGAGTCTGAGCAGTATTTGAAGATGTTGATGGGGAGAGGCACAAACATAATCTAAACACGGTGAATAAAAACAGCTGGGATATAAAGTTACCACCGTACAGTATCTGACATTACAAATAATTTTATATTCTTCTTTTTTTCCAGGAAAAAAAAAACCAACATTATTTGATTCTGGTGCCTGCCAAGTACAGAGAAGTAGGTTTCTTTTATGATAGCCTGCAAAAGAGATTTGTCAAAGCTGAAATTTTATATCGGTACTTTATTTCTGTAAAAGGCATTAAATATTTTTTTTTTTTCCTTACGTTTCTCTAGAGAAGAGGCTCTTTTTGATTAGTGAGCAGGTTTTCTTTAATGCCCTGAAGAGAGACATCTGATCAGAATTAGAGTCGCTGGGCTCAGAACGCAGATCCAGCTCACCACCTCTGTCCCTTCCTGCGACGGAGGCAGAATGAGCCAGACCAGCTTTCACTGGGAACAATTAACTTCCACAAGTGATTTACTCAGTCGGATCTGGCTCTTTGTGACGGACCTACAACTAACCTAGAGGGAAACAAAGCAGACCTGAGCACATCAAAGGCGAGGTCTGGAATATTTACACCTGGGTGCCACACTCTGAAGCTACCTGCACTAGACAGCATCCCCACATTTGAAGCCCCTCTGAGGAAAAAAAAAAAAAAATAAAAAATTAATTTTCAAAAAAAAATTCACAAAGTCAGCATTCTAAACGTGGGCCCCGACCTGTGCAACCCCAGCAATCATGGGAGGACCTGACTCCTGGGTTTGTTTACTGGGCATCAGTCTGGATGGAGAGGGCATCCAGGGCTGGGCAGAGCCCTGCCTGTGCCAGCTGGAGAGGCACGGACAGGACCCAGCTCTCAGGACCAGACAGCGATTACGTAGAGCAAGGACAGTGCATGTTATAGTCGTTCCCAACAACAAAACTTCCTGCTGACAAAAGCAACAAAGAAAAAAAACATCCCATGCATCCTTTGTGCTTTGGCAGGTCTCACAAAAAAGGCATTGTTTTGTCCCATTGTTTTCCTCAAAAAGAGCCTCCAAGTCAGTGATTAGTTCTCGCCAAATGCTGGAAAAAAAAAAAAAAAAAAAAAAAAAAAAATAATGTCTTCCTTATAGCTACTTAAAAGAATTTTGCAGGAAGTACAAGATATATTTGTGGGACACACATGTGCCAGCCCAGGACATCAGCATAATTGCTCACTGAAGTACCTTTCCTGTTATGTCAATTAAGGAGAATTTTTGTTTGTGACTGTACTCATCACACTGGTGCAGGTTTTCTGGGAAAGGGTAATTAAACTTAGCCCCCATTAACAACTGTAACTCATTCCAGTTTTGGTTTAATCACCAACATTTCTCTTCCACAGCTATGAGCCATTGCCACAGATACATATTTATAAAAGAAAGGAGTGCATCCATGATCCCAGTAGGAGATTCCTTATGTGACAGTCAAATCAACACACAGAGCGCAGCATGTCCGGATAATAAACAGGAAAAAACCTTCAAGTGATCTGAAAAAGAACAACAGGAGGAAATGTGGGGGCTGGGAGGGGTAGGGCTGGGAAGGACTGCACATGGAGCTGCTCCTCAGGCCAGCCCAAACCCCAGCCCCACTGGCAGGGGAGGTAAATATGTGATGGGAAACCTTTCAGGCAAGTGCATGATCCTTAGGGAAGAGGCTCCATGGATAGGACATGGATATAAAACATGCCTCAAAGTCTGTCCTGAAATCACTACACCTCTCCCTTTCAAGCACACTTCCCCTTAGCCAGCACTTCCACAGCACCAGAGCAAGTTTTCCTGGCACAAACTGCTGTGCCAGGGGATGGCTGGGGTCTGCTCCAGTGTTGGTGGCATGTCCCCATCCCATCCCCTTGCTCAGCCCAGCTGGACACCAGGAGCAATTCCCAGGGCTGGCAGCTCCTCCTCCCCTGGAGGTCACAGGGATGGGGACAGCCAAGGCTCCACCTGCCCTCCTTGGAGTTCCAGAGGGTGGGTTTGGGCTTCCAGGGTGCCTGAAGGTCAGAGTTACCTGTGCAAGGGCAGGGATGCCCCAAGGACACTCAGCTCTCCACACTCACCATGGCTCTGCCACCAGGAATGTGTGTGGGATGCAGTGGGAATAACAACACTTATAGAGCCATGGGATGGTTTGGGTTGGAATGGAACTTAAAACCATCCAGTGGCACCCCTGGGACACCTCCTACAGTCCCAGGCTGCTCCAAGCCCCAGTGTCCAACCTGGCCTTGGGCACTGCAGGGGTGGAATATCCACGGCTGCTCTGGGCACCCTGTGCCAGGGTCTGCCCATCTCACACAGAAGGAAAGGATTCATCCCTCCCAAGGGCCTGGGAAGAGTCCCTGCCCTCTCTCTGCTCTGCCCTGGAATAGGTTGTTCCCTCTCCAAGAGCCCCAAAAGGACAGAATCCTGCAACTGCAGCCTGCCACATTCCCAGACCTGCCAAAGGACAGACACCACACCAAAAAGCCACAGCAGAGGAGTTCCCCCCAAAAGATGGGAGGAAGAAAGGAATTTTCAAGGCACAGTCCCTTCCCTGCACCAACAGAGAGAGGGACAGCTGTAAAATTGGCCATTTCAGGTTTTAGGCTGAGAAGTGAAGCTTTGGCACACTCCAGGCTGCTCCAGCTCACAGCCAAGGCTGTTCCTCACTGTCCATCTCCACTGTCCCCAGGTGTGACATTGATCCCCACACGTGGGAAATTTTGGAGCCTGCCATAGCTGCAAGGGGTTTTTCCAGAGCTCCCCCATCATCTTTTGCATCCTCCCTTGATTTGTGACAAAGTCACTCAGCTTTACAGCCACTTCCTGAAATGGATCCCAGCCAATTCCTGGTGCTTTTTTTGGTGGCAGGGTATTTTTGCGTTGATTTGCTTCCTATTTTCTTTTTTTTTTTTTTTTTTTCTCACATCACTCTTTCCTGTGTGATCCTGAATTCCTCTAGTGCTCTTTTCCTCCCCAGGGAAATTCCACTTGGTTTCCTTTCCCTGCAGAAATACTTCCCTTCTCTGCCACACTGACATGGGAGGAGAGGATCTGTCACGCTGCCTCTGCTCCCCTCCCTTAGCACTGGCAGCAATCACTTGGGGGAACAAACTCTGATGAAACCATCAGTAGAAAAAAAGGAAAAAAGGGCTTCAGATGAGGATTCTCTCCTGCCCCCACTTCCCCACTGCTTCCTGAGTGAAGTGACCACTATAATATCCCAAAATAAATTATTTATGGGTGTCTGTATGTGTAAAAACCACATTATAGCACCTGCATTGCTATTTCCCATCCTATGGAGGCACCTCACACTCTCTGCCCTGACAATCAACCCCAGCACCTCAGCCAAAATACTTTGGTTTGTTTGGTTTATGCTCACTCTAAATCACAAAGCACATCTACCTCAGTAAGTTAATACGAGCAAACAAGCTTAAATAATAAGAGTAATATACATTTTAAAATTAAAATAACTTCTGTCTGATCCCTAACTGATTTTACCTTGATAAATTACACTTTATTGCTGTAAATCAAAGTGGAGCTGCAAATAAAACTGAGCTGAAGTAGAGTTAAGGAAACACACTTCAAGAGGGAAGAAAATGAAATTGTCTCAGGCTTGCCTAGCATTCTAATGCCCTCTGAATCACCTCCTTTCCTCACCAGCCCTGTTGGAGCAGCCAGAGGAGACTCCCCCTCGGAGCACATTGGAAGTTCAGCGCAGACAAAGCCAATAAAACACAGAGCTACATACCAAACCACCAAGCATGAGCACCTTGACATTAAGGTAATTCCAGCAGCCAGGGCTCTAAGCAGCACATTGCCACTGCTTCCAGGGAGCTCATTACCAGGGAGCCAGCTCGCACACACACAAAAATGTTCCTCTTGCATGGAGCCAGCCTTGCTTGTGCAAGATCTCTCTTGGCAGACACAAGTGATTAAAAGCGTACAGGAGCATGACTTGTTCCAAGGGCCTCAGCTGTTTTCCTTTTTTTTCTTTTCCCTCCCCAATCAGATATGGCTTTGCCACTGGAGCAAATCCTCACGCATGCTTTGCTGCCACTCCGATACGGGGGCAGAGCTTGAGCTGTTTTTTCAACCAGCAAAAAAACCATTAGCAGGCTTGGCATTGGAAAAATGAAAAGCCCAGGGGTGAGGAAAGAAAACATTGAGGAGGGCTGCATAATCTTCAGATCTTGCCTAGGTCTGATGTGGTTCAGTAGGTTACAAAAGTGCCTCCTGAATTCTCAGTGCTCTGCCTAGCATGAACATCCTCCTCCCTCTGGGCTGTGCACCAGGTTGTGCTGCACAACTGCCAGCCTGCAAAATCCTCCTGGAGTTATGGAATTCCAGAGGAGCAGGAGAGGAGGGAGGCAGGGAAGGAGAGGCTGGAAAAGGGTGCTTTGCCTCTGGCACAGCCACACAGCTGCACACTGGGCTCCAAAGAGAGCTAGAACCCACCAGGGTGTGGTGGCACACAGGCTTGAAAAGATAAACTTACACATTTTGGGGCTTTATCACAAAAAGACTGAGGCATGAGCACCTTAAATACACCCTTGAGTCAAAATCAGCTCCCCAAGCTGTGCCTGCAGCTGCCACCCATCAGCACAGGACAGCCCTGGGAATGGTCACTCTCCCCAGTTTGGGTACCAGGAGCACAGGGCAGCCCTGGGAATGGTCACTCTCCCCAGTTTGGGTACCAGGAGCACAGGACAGCCCTGGGAATGGTCACTCTCCCCAATTTGGGCACCAGGAGCACAGGACAGCCCTGGGAATGGTCACTCTCCCCAGTTTGGGTACCAGGAGCAGCTGAAAGCAGGGACACATCCTGGGCCAGCACAGGGAGGGATGCACTGGTCAAGCCAGAGATGGGTTTTACATCACTCCCAGCAGGGCCAACAACCATTCACAGAGCAGTGGTAAAGAAGCAAAACCCCAAATCCATCTGTCTGTCCCAGGCTGCTGCCTGCTGGGCATGGAAGATGAATTAAAGCTGGAGAAGGCTCATGTGTGTTGTTTCTGAGGGGGATTTGTCCAGGAATGTTGTTGTTCCCCAGGACAGGGTGCAAGGCTTTGCAGTAATTATGGATTTACACAGTGGAGCCTTCACTGATGCAAAGAAATAGAAAAACAGCCAAGAAGGCAGAATGGAGGCAAAAGATGACTCAAAGCTTATTAAATTAATGGAGATGCTCCCTGTGATTCCCAAGGCCTCCAAGGGGAGAAAAAGCACATCCTGCAAGGGTGTGAGCAGTTAACACACTGCAAGTGAGCATCCACCCTTCCAAAATCCTGCCCTCCAGCCTCTGCCCTGGGCTCTGGGGATGAGCAGGGGCCTTGGCCATCACATCCTTGATGGCCAAACACCAAAAGAAAGAAAACCAAAGTGTTCTTTCAGGCAGGAATCAATAAACTCCTCACATCACAAAATTCTCCTTTTTGTACTCAGCAATATGGTTTATGCACAGCTGGAGAAAAAAAGAGAAAGGTTCCCCAGAAACATGTCTTGCTTTTTAATTTTTTTTTTTTTATGAATGGCTTTTCTTCAGCAGAGCAGTATAAAATACTTTAGAATGCCTCCCTGGCTGGCACATTGTTGCTCCAAAGTCTTTTCAAACACTGGGAGAGCTGTTAAGCATTTAGAACCTGCCCATGCTGTGATGCTCTTCCCACCCACAAACCCTTTCCTCATTCTTGCTGTGCAAACCATCCCTGGCTCTTTCCACACAGACAAGTCTGAACAGGCTCCTGGGACCTTGCCCTCTCTGTTTCTGGGAAGTTGGGTGCCAGAGCTGCTCTGCAAGGCTGACAGGGACATTTATTGCTGCATTCTGCTTATGGAGCTCATATCTTGTGCTTCCACTTTCAGTTACATCTCAGGCTGCTGTGGGAACATCAAACATCTCAGACAGAGAAGGAACCAAGCTGGGACAGAATAGGAGTGATGTCCTGTCCCAGTCGAGCCTAGCAGCCAATATAAAGCCAGGACTAAACTTCCAGAGAGCTTAATGCCAAATTTGCAGTCACTGCCAGAATTTCATCCCCTTCCAGGATGACCCTGGGGGCTTCCAACAGCTAAATCCTGTCATTCTTCCTCCCTGGAGGAATTTCTCTTTATCACAAGGGTATCACTCACTATCCTGCTTTCCCTCATTTTGTTTTGTTTTGTTTTGTTTTCCCATTCCTCCCCTCACTCTCTGTGAATTAAAAGATCCAAACGAAGAGTGCTTACCCCACCCCCAGAGAAGTGTGTGCCTGGCTGCATAACACTTTAAAAATCTGCCTGTAGGCTCACACCACCTCTTCCAGACCTCTCCACCTCATCAGGAAATCAGGGAATCACAGAAGGGTTTGGGTTGGAAAGGACCTTAAAGGTCACCTCCTTCCAACCCCCTGCCACAGGGAGCAACAACTCTGTTTTCAAACTTTGCAAAGCTTCATTTAGTGCAAGGTCTCCCCTCCCCATCTTCCCAGCTCCTCATCAGTCAGAAATGTGGGAACAAAGGCTCAGCCTCAAGGAGGAGCCTCACCTTCCCCTCCAAGGATCAGATTTGGGAACACAAGTGGCAGCAGGAGCCTTGCAGTGCAGGAGGGAGGTGGAGGAGGAGAGCAGGGGATGTGCTGGGAGAAGATTGAAGGCAAGCCAAGGAATGCCTCGTTTTTTGGCTCCTGCTGCTTAGACACAAGATCAATTAATCCATGGGGTGTTCTGTGGCATGCCTGGACACAGAGCTCCTGGGCACCCAGCAGGATGGGGGTCAGGGATGGAGATACCTGTGCACATTCCAGCACCAAGCAGGAGCTGGGCAGGGATTTTCTGCAAAATCCCTGGGAGGTGTTTGCCCCAAAGACATGTTTTGCCTTGAATTCTGCCTCTTTGGCAGAAATTACCTGGCTGAAATCCACCTGCATGAGCTCATGTGCCAAGAGTTTCATGGGTTTGTACCCAAATGAGGGGCACCTGTGTTTCCTTTCAGTATTCTGGTCCCAGGGTGGCAGCTTCATTAGGCAACAAGATAGAAAATAATTAGTCTGGAGCCAGGTTATATTAGAAAAAATTCAATGGGAAGGGAATCCCCCTAGGTCAGCATGAGAACAAAAGGATTGGACTAAACTGCTGAAAGGAAACCCTATAGGAGCCTTCCAGTTCCTAAAGGAGACTGGAGAGGGACTTTACATAAGGACAGGGCATGACAGGAGTCTTAAGCTGAAGGAGAGAAGCTTTAGATGAGAGGAAAGGATTTTTCCCTGTGAGGAACAGGGTACCCAGAGCAGCCTGGGACAGTGGAAGGTGTCCCTGCCATGGCAAGGGTGGAGTGAGATTATTTTAAGTTTCATTCCAACCCAAACTGTTCCATGATTCCATGATAAGCTTGCTGGGACTGTCACTCCCTGCTCACCATAGGTTGGCTGTGTCCTTGCTTCCCCTCCTTTCACAGCAGATAAAGGACAACACCTTATTTTTAACCTTCCCAGTATTCATTCACTACTTTGAATAGTAGTGATAATAATAATAAAGTCAAGCTCAGAGCAGCTGATTTGCCAGTCTGCAGCTGGTTTGGAATTTGCTGCATCTGTTGCAGAGCTGGAGAGGGGATGGTGGAACAGAAAACTGCTCTGTTTTCTTTTCTTGTTTGTTTGCTTTTTTCCTCCAAGTTCATTTCTTGGCCTAATAAAAATCTGGTTTTGTTTGAAAACAAGCAAACAAACAAACCCCAAACCAGACACTTCCTCTGGATTTTTCATTTCAGCTGTCAGCAGGTGGTTGGAAATGAGGAGGAGCGTGCCAAGTCATGGCAGGGACAAAAGTTAGCACTGTGCTGCTCGTTCAAAAATTTGGATAAAACAGCTGCAGGTTGCCTTCCCCAGGGCAACTGACTCTCAGCTGGGACAGGAGGGACATTTATCAGGCAGCACTGGGGCATTTCACACCAGTTAGAGCAATTTAGAGTGGTTTGTGCCCTTCTTTATTTTTTCTGTGACACATCCCCTGGTGCCCCAAATCCAGCATCAGACACCAGGTTCCAGCACCACAAGAGCATCACCTCCTCCCTGTACCCCAACCCTCCAAGGAAAGCTGCACATCCTGGGGCTCAGCAGCTCTCTGTTGAATTACAATTTGTGGTGCCAGCTCGTTGCAGTGTCCCAGTCAAGTTGGGGTTTGTTTTTAATTAGTCACTGCACACCAGGGCTCTCAGAGCTGGCTGGAGGTGTGGCCATGGGGGTGAGGCTCCCTGCAGGGTGCTGGGGCAGAGTTTTTGCTCTGCTTTCTCCCCATAAATCACATTTCCAGTAAATCAAAGCTCTCCTTTAGCCCACTAAGAATTGCTTTCATACCCCATGAATACCCCACAAATATTATGTACACATGCTCTGCAGCAATAACATAATTTTCCATCTGTGTGCAGCCACTAAATCTCAACACTGAAATTTCAGGCTATGGGAAGAGTTTTCTACCAAAAAATATTAAAATTCCTGTGCCTTTTAAATATCTGAAGACCTCAATAATATTGAAAGTAATGGTAGGGTGCAAAAGTTGGTAAAGGGAAAAAAATATTTAAAGCTCTATATATTGGTAACCTTTTTTCATCTATTCCTAATGTGGACAAAACAAAATCTAACTGGGGAGACAGCACACCTTGACCCAGCAGGAAGGTGAATGCTGTTACTGGAGTAAAGTTTTTCCTATAAAATAATTCCTGGATCCTTTTAATCTATTTGTTGTAGCTGATTTGTGGTTCTTCATGTAGGCAGAGCAATGATAAATACAGAGAAACTTGCTAAATAATGCACATTTTTGTCATCTCTGCATGGCCAGGACACACCAGAGAATTTGTGTGTTTGCCATCCTACAAAGCACATTTCCAAGAAAGAAGGGTGGGTTTGTCAGGGTTTCATCTTAAAACTTGTTGCAAGCTGATTTTCTCAGGAAGTTATTTGGTTATGAAGAATTGCCCTGCCTGTGTGAACAAGTTCACACTGTGGAAAATGTTTTCAGAAAGAGACTCTTCTCTCATGCTGACAAAATGCAGCCTGGCAGACAAAGTACCCACTTCTCTCACCCAAACCTAAATTATTTTTACATTGGATGTCTTTCTCTCCTAGGCAAAGCACAGATGATGCTACTGGCACATATAACTGACTTTTTTAATATATAATTAATTACTTTACAGTGAGTTACAGCAATTGTGGGCAATATTCTCTTTGAGGGGCACCACATCTTCAAAAATGTTCATTCTTACCCCATTTTCTCTGCACTACAAAGATTTCAAATTGCACAAAACACCCATTTCCCTTGATTTTCCAGGCCTGATAAATGGAGAGCAAGCTCTGCTTCATCTCAAACATATGTTTGGAAGCTACATCACTAAAATAAAAAATTTTAAATGCTGGAAAGAAAATTCAATAGTGTCCAATAGATTCAGGATGTGATATTTCATGGGCAAACATTTATGTGCATTTACATAGAAGTCAGAGGTTTATTCCTATTATTCCTACTATTTAAAATATCATTCCATGGTGTGTGAGCTCAGCTGGTTGGAGCCTGGTGCTATAAACATCAAGGTTGGTTCAATCCCTGTGTGAGCCTTAAAAATTTAAATTCCCTTAAAAATTTGGTTTGATGGTCTTTGTGGGACCTTTCCAACACAGAAAATTCTGTGACTCCCAGTTTTGTAAAGCACAAGAAGTTTCAAATCTAAAGCATTGATGTGGGAGATTTTGCTCTACCTAAAGTCAGTTGTGGATGCATCTTCTTTCACTTTTGGGCCATATAAAGTCTCTAGATCTCAAAATAAAATAATTTCCTCCAATGTCCAGTCTTGGACACATCCACAAGGACCAGGAGCCACCACCTGGGGCTGTGGTCTCAGAGCAAAGCCCTTTGCTAAAACACCTCCCAAAGGTGTGCTGGGGTCACCCTGGGGCTCACACACCCTGTCCCCATCCTGTCCCCTCTCCTGTCCCAGCCCTGCTGCCCCTCACCAGCTCCCAGAGGGGACAGGAGTGGTCATGGGGGTCCTCTAAACCACTGAAATTCTGGGCTGTACAAAATTCTGAGGTACAAACCAGGGACTTTCATCTTCCTCCCTGAGGTGGTCAGGCAGGAATTAAAGATATCAGTGACCCTTCCCCATTGGTGTAGGGTTGCACTGCCCAAAATTTTATTTTCAGGGCACCTTTCTCTCTCTCTTTCTTTTTTTTGTTGTTGTTTTTTTTGGGGTTTTTTTGTTGGTTTTTTTGGTTTTTTTTTGTTTTGTTTTTTTTTTTGGGGTTTTTTTTGTTTGTTTGTTTGTTTGTTTGGTTTTTTTTTTTTGGGGTTTTTGGTTTTTTTTTGTTTTTTGGGGGGTTTTTTTGTTTGTTTTTGTTTTGTTTTTTGGGGTTTTTTTGGGGGTTTTTTTGTTTTTTTTTTTTCTGACCAATCCATGGATGTGGTTAATTTAAGGTTTAAAAGGTTTTTGCTCACACATACACACACACACACACCCATATATGTTTTCCACTGAAGTCTGTGCTTTTTCCTAGACCCACCCAAATTCCAGTACATAGCTCACTTGTGTGCCAAGCTTCCCTACTCTCTTTGCAATGAGTGGGAAAATGCCCTTTTTTCCACTCCTGCACATTTTAGGGGGAGAACCATGTAGAAGAGAAGGAAGAATTTAGTTGTACCTGCATTTTCAGGGCTGAGGTAGGAGAGAACCTCAGTGTTGTCCATGGGAATTATTTGCTCCTGAGGTTTATGAGGTTCTGAGCCCCAGTGCTTGCTTGGGACTCTGAGCTGGAATTGTGGAGTGCCAAGGAGATTTAAAAATTAATAAAAGTGAAGCAAAATAGCTGCTGGTTGATAAAACTGCATTTTTGTTCATATAATAACACTCCTGAATGTTCTGGTATTTTAGGTGAGGGCTGAGAGAAAATCAAAGATTAATGGTGAGAAACACTGGGGGATTTAAAATGCAAATGGCTTCAGCTGTGTCATTCTCTGCCCCCTTTAATGGGGTATTTTGGGCTACCAGCAATTCATGGAATCCCAGAATGATTTGGGTGGAAAGGCACCTTAAAGATCACCCAGTTCCACCCCTCTGCCATGGGCAGGGACACCTCCCACTGTCCCAGGTTGTTTCAAATCCTGGATTTGAACTTGGGGAAATGCTGTGGACCAAGGGCTGTAACAACACCCAAGCTCCATCCCAAGCCTTCCCCATTTCTCTGGGCTCCATGGGGATTCCCTGATGCCTGGTTAAGGCTGGTCCCCCTGATTTCCTCTTCTCAGGGAAGGCATTAATAAATCTTTTCTGCCTTACAGAGCTCCCTGTTTTCATGGAGCTTGTTGGAACATAATTTCTGAAGCCTCTGTTCATTTGCCAAGCCAAGCTGAAATTAGCCCATGGATTTAAAGACGTGGGCTGGTTTGTATCCCTTCACTCTTAGGTGATGGAAATTAAAATAGGCCAGGTTAATTATTTATCCTTTCCATCAGCAACATGCTAACGTTGTACAGGAGCTTATTGTCACTCACATATCTGCAAAAATTGGAATAAAAATAGATATATTTTTAAGAAGAAGCTGTGTCTTGAGTCTCTTGACTGGGAGGTTACATAGCCCTGCTCTGTTGTGTGTTCCAGATAAACTCCCAAGAAATCAGAGGGAAGAGAATCTTTGTTTTCCTCCTTGCTTTCCCAAATTGCTTGATCCCTGCCAGTTTCCATGACACAGACCCCTCAGTCTGCTGCAGAGACTTGTGGCTTCAGAAAGGGAGGAAATAGCATGAAAGTACTGGTGCACATCAATGTTTTTGGATTTTCTCGCCAAACCAGAAATATAAAAACAAAATTAAAAAAAAAAAAAAAAAAAAGCAAAAAAAAATTCAACTTTTCTGGCAAAATTAAAAAAAAAAAAAAAAGCAACAAATCATAAAAAGGTCATTCTGGCTGTTTGTTCAAACTAAAAGTAAACCTTTCCTTTTAAGGTTTGCACAGAAATGTGTGTGAGCATGTCTCCTTTAGATCAGGTGAGGAACAAAACATTCCTTGGAGTGACAGATTGTGACATCTTGCTTCCACAAAGCCAAAATACAAATTTTTTCCTGCTCAGAATGTTGGGTTTTTGTTTTCTAAACCTGCATTTTCAGCCCATGAGACTTGTGGTAGAAAAGTCTCAACCAACCGTAAGGACCACGCGGGTTGGTTTGGTGACAAGTGACACTTGGAGGGACACAGCCTGCCCAGGTTTTTGGGATCTGGGAACACAGCTACAATCACAATTCCCTCCTCATTTTCCTTGTCCTCACAGCTTCTTAGGAACCTCCATAAAAGCAGTGAGAAAAAAAAAATCTCACGCTGCTTTTCAAAGCGTTTCCTTACCGTCAAAGGAGCCTGCTTTGCTGGTTTATTTACACACCCCTTATCTTTATGGCTGCTCCTTTATGATCCCATGTCATCTCCAAAGCTCCTGCAATCTTTTACAGTTTGGGAGCTCGGGAAGGTCCAGCTTTGATCACTGGAGTCATCAGGCTGAATAGAACTTTGTTCCTGCTCCGCCGAGAATTTTTTCCGACTGCGCTCAGGACACCGCAAACTTATTTTTAAAAGCCTCAGCAGCTCCTCTACCTTGTTTTTCTGTGAGTTTTACAGATGCCCTGGGTTTCAGGAGGCACTTTGATGTTTTCTAAGCTGCCTGATTTATGAGAACAAAAAACACCACCGTTCCCCAATTATTTTCTGTCGCCTTGTAATAAGGCTCGATGCATCAATGGAAATTCAGTCTAGGCACAAAGAGTAACTGGGGAATGAGGAAATCAACTGCATGTCCCACAAGAGATCATTCTTCCAGTGGAAAAATCAACCTTTTTGATCTCTAACCCTCTGTACTTTTCCTGTAATATTTAATAAAGCCTCCATTTTCATTGGAAAACACATTTGATGGGAAGTGTGTAACTGGTAGACCTTTCTGTGTTATTTTAGTGTTGTTTATATTCCATTTTAGTGCTGTTTGAACAGAATTTGTATTTTGGAGGTGAGTGTTGAAGATAAGTGGTGGCAAAAAGCAGCTGAGCAGGGCTGTGAATATCTCAAATTGCAGCAATTTCAGACCATGGCATTGTTGGAAGTCCAGGCACTGTCACTCCACCAGCCAGGTGGCAGCTCAGTGCCAGAGCAGAAAACTCCTCCATTCACTGGTGACACACTGTCAAAGCCAGCCTTTCTCAAAGTAAAAACTCTTTCTGAAAAGCTGCTCCTTTGCTCCCCTTGCTGCACAGCAAAAACTTCTGCTCTGCAGGCAGCTTGGTGCCACAGCATCTCCCAAATCCACCTTTTCTTCCAGCCCAGAATTTCAGTTTATTAATTAACATTTCCCAGTGCTTGTCCTGCTCACAGCCCTTCTCATCTGTCCCACTCAAAAATTCAGGGATAAAAATAAATAATCATTTCTTTTCTGCTATTTTGACCATTTTAATTTGTCCTTCACTAATTCAAACACATCTTTCACTTCTTTGTACCCCTCAAGGTCACAGTCTAACCTTTCCACAGCTGCTGCCCTGACCCCCATGGCTTTGCTTTCTTCTGCTCTTTGTTGGCATCTCATTCCTCTTTGTCCTCTAATCAGTCCCTGGGGGTTTCTTTCCTCTTTTAGACTTCTCCCATCCCACAATAACTTCCCATGTGACATAAATAAAATTCCCCTCTTCCCCATATCCTGAAAATCCACCTGTTTTTAGATACAACTTCCACAAACTTCTCCCCATCATTGTGTTCACCAACAAAGTTCCCCCTGTGTGTCCCTCACTGTTAGATCTGAAATAATTTACAGCAGATCCAAACTTTTCCTTTTTGTTTGTCCAACTGCAAAGTGTGTAGAGGACCTGCTGTGCTGTGAGAAATAATTTGTTCTGACTGCAGGCTATGTTCAGCATGTGCATGGATAATAAGTGATTTATTTCCTTGAAAGCATGCATTTTTCCAGGATGGAAACCTGGGATACTTTGAGGGATGGATGTTCCCATCTCCCTTAGACAGCTGAAATTGTCTTCTCCTTGCACTTCTATAGCAAGGTGAGAGCTTTTGAAAGCTGCCAAGTTTATTTATTCCATGAAAACCATCTCTTCCTATGTATGTGAAGGTACCTCTCTCCTCCTGAGAGGATGAGAATTACACATGTTAATTACCTGGTACAGGTGTGCATTTTAAATTGGAATAGCCCAAATAAATACAGGTGAGTCTGAGCTGTGCTGCTGAAGCCTTTCAGTGAAATCCCATGGGAAATGCTGTGCTCTGTGGGATCCCAGGGGAGATTACACACCATGATGTGCCTTTCCAGCACTCACATGGTTTAGTTGTTGTAAAAAATGCAAATTATGCACTGAAGATTATGAATGAGTTTCTTATATAAGAACAACCCAGCTGAGAATCTAAAATCTATTTTCAAGGTTCTTGCCTCTGACATTCCCTGTCACAGGTCAGCTTGGTTTTAACATGTTAACATGGAAATTGTCACAACCACCCACACCAAAATATGGATTCATCAAACCTGAAGGTTTAAAAGGCTCCTTCATCCATGATCACAGAATCCCAGAATCATCAAGGTGGGAAGAGAACTTCAAGCTCATCCAGTCCCACCTCACACCAGTGCCACCAGCATCACCCCAAACCCTGTCCCCAAGGGCCACATCCATTCTGTCACTCTAAAGCTCACCTGAACTTCATCTGATCCCTTTGACTTTGTAGGAACCTGACCTTTGGGTGGGAGGGACCATCCTGGAGACTCCTCACAGCCCTCAAGGTGCTGAGGCTGGGAGCAGATGAGTTGTAAGTTGGAGCACCCTGAATATCTGCTGGGTGTGCAGGTGCCTTTTGCTTTTATTTCATGGGATCACCAAGGTGGGCAGAGCCCTCAGGATCCCCCAGTGCCACCCCAGTGCCACCAGCATCCCCCAACCCTGTCCCCAAGGGCCACATCCAGCCTGTCCTGAACACTCCCCCAGGCAGTGACTGCAAACCTCCCTGGGCAGCTCATCCCAATCCTGACCCCTCTGCCAGGGAAATTTTCTTTCCCAATCTCCACCCTGAGCCTGCCCTGGTGCAATTTGAGGCCATTTCCTCTCCTCCTTTCCCTGCCCCTCCTGGCAGGGAGTTGTGCAGAGTTGTCCTGAACCCCTCCTCTCCTTTTCCATGGCTCACCTGCCATTTATTTAACAAGATGGGAGCCAGGGATGAGTTGCTAAAGAGCAAAAAGCTAAACCAGAATTATTTGTTGGCATGCACTGCCTCAAGCTGAGCAAAGCTGAAGATCAGGAGCAATTTCTGTTAATAGCACCTGGAGTTTTAAGAACTCAGCAGATTCTTGTCCACTGTTTGGTTTTGAGGCTGGGGAATGAGGATCTGGTTGTTCTTCCAGCTTTTTTTGCAGATTTCACTCTAAATATTTCAGCTATATACAATCAAAGTTTCTTGAGAGCAGAAATGTTTTTATTGTATTTTTATTGCTATTTCTATTGATTTCTAAGACATTTTCAGTCTTGATGTAACATCTTGGGTGGTTGACAAATTTCTTGTATTTCTCTGCATTTCTTGTGATTGCAAAGCAGTCACAGACAAAAGCTTTTCCTTGATGGTATAATCATTATTTATAAGATCTAAACAAGCAATGGAGCATTTAGAGGCATGGTGTCCTCTCAAACGTTTTCACTGTTTATCAAGCAAAAATACACCTGCAAAGGCAGAACCCCACAGTGAGGTTCAGCAGGAGGATAAATCACTGGGGCTGCCCCACTGAAATGTCTCTTTTTGCATTTCTGCACCAAAAAAAAAAAAAAGAAATTTTTTTAAAATAAGATTTTATGTTCCCAGTCTGAAACCTTAAAAAAGAGCAGAGACTTTATTACCAATAAGTATTATTTTGGGTGATGATCAACTCACAGCTTTGGGTATTTGATTCTGACAAGAAAAAACATTAATTTTGCACATTTTTGTTCAAAAAATATAGTTGAAGTTAAATTTTATCCATTTTTGTTTCAAAATCATATATTTAAGGTTCAGTACCTTTTTTTTTTTTTTTTTTTTTTTTAATGGTTTGGAGTTTCTTTGGATAATGTTTTAGGATTTTTTAGACTGTAACAACAGAACAGAGTGGGAAAACATTTCAAGGACCAGGAACCCCAATGGATTCCCTTACCACAATTATTTTCTGCCTATTCTTGGGGAAAAATGAGTTTTAATCTAAAAATATTAAGTTGGGAACAGTCCAGAGATCAACTCCCACTAACTGTGCAGTCAACCAAACTCAGTGTGGGGCTAAAATAAAATGTTGCCTCAAAAGCTTTTCTGCTTTTCATCCTAATTTTGTGAGAAAGTTTTGCCATTTGCATAAGGAAATGAATCAGGATTGTAACTCCAACACCTCCTCCCAGATGCTGAGACTCTTTTGGTCTTCTCTGAAAATGAAATTCTGTTTGCTTGGGTGAGAGGCTCGAGGGGTTCATGGGAGTTTCCAGGGTGGGCAGCATGGAGTGGATCATTGCTGAGCAGAAAACAAGGGGAAAATTTGGGGAAATTTCACAGACAGGGTCAGAAATCACAAAAAACATTTGACTGGTTGCCATTTTCCTTGGGAAATTAAGAATGAAATTAAAATCATTTAACCCGGAAAATTTATTCACTGGTCAAAATGTAAACCTGTATTTTATCCTATTTATTTTATTTATATCTATTTTATTATATGGTTTTTCAGGCTGTGTAATTCTAGAGAAGAAAAGGGGAAATTTTACCTTTTTTTTTAACCTATTTTTTATTTATTTATTTTTATTTATTTATTTACCTATTTTTTACCTATTTTACCCTTTTCATCAGTTCATGCTAATACATCTTTTAAAGTCATCTGAGCAGGTGCATTGTTATATGCATTCCTTCCCTACAGATGATGACAATATATTGAACAGATAACCATTTTTATCATATATTCTCAGTGCAAAAGTGCTGATTTGAGATAAGGAAAAGTTCATGATGTGGCACCAGATTGAACCAGCAGTGAAAGCCCTCAGCTAAAACAGTGGAGATTAAATTAATCTGATCAGGTTGTACTGTTGTCCCAGTCAAAGTTTATTTTACTTTATGATTTTTAAATCTGACAAAGCACAGATTCAGCTGAGGATCTCCACGAGAAAAACCAAGCAGAAAGGAGCCAAATGTGATTTTAAATGGGACCAACCCTTGTCCCAGCACTTCCCTTTCACTGGAGGCAGCAGAAATTTTGCAGAAGGCTCTGCTGGGAGATGAAATTTCCAAACACCTTTCCCCCCAGTGGGTGTAAAGAGCTGCAGAGGTGTTATCCCCAAAATCCCTCTACATGTCCAAGCAGTGTTTGTCCAGTGAAGGGTGACAATGTCCCAACCCTCCCTCCTGTCACACCTTGCTCCCTTTCTGCCTGGCCACCAGCTCTGCCTTGCTGTGACCCCCAGGGTGGGCTGGGCACAGTGTCCTACCCTGCTCATGCAGGAGAATTTCCTGCTCTTGGGAGGAGGCAGAGGTGCTCTGCTTTGGGATGGATTTGTGCATTTCACAGCACTCAGCAGGCACAGAGTGAGCAGCAGTTTCATTTCATGCACAGCCACTCCTTGGGAGCTGCTTTTTCCCTGGGGACTCCAGAGCATGCACGTGATTTTTGCCAAATTCTTTTCCATATTAACACCAAATTTTTACCTTATTACCACCAAGTTATTTGCCATATTACCACCAAGTTCTTTTCTGTATTAACACCAAGTTCTTTTCCATATTAACACCAAGCTCTTTACCATAATAACATTAAGCCCTTTCCCATATTAACATTAATTTCTTTACCATATCAACATCAAGCCCTTTACCATATTAACACCAAGTTCTTTGCCATATTATCATCAAATTGTTTGTCATATTAACTCCAAGCCCTTTAACATATTAACATCAAGTTCTTTACCATATTAACACCAATTTCTTTACCATATTAACACTAAGCCCTTTACCATATTAACACCAATTTCTTTACCATATTAACTCCAAGCCCTTTAACATATTAACATCAATTTCTTTACCACATTAACATCAAGTTCTTTACCATATTAACACTAAGCCCTTTACCATATTAACACCAAGTTCTTTGCCACTTTAACATCAAGTTCTTTACCATATTAACTCCAAGTCCTCTGCCATATTAACAAACACATCCATTCACACTGAATGCTGAAATGATGCTCAAGCCTGGAATAACTCACTCAAGCCATTCATGACTTCTCTCATCCCAAGGGGTTAAGGACAGCTCAGCTTTCAGATATTTAGCATTTAGTGAATTCCTTCCTCGTAAATGATTTTAACTGTTTCATACAGCAGTCAATAACTTTTATAATTTTCATACACATATGAGGTGCCTCTAAAGGCAAAGACTTTTCCTCCATCAAGCAAACAAACCAAAAAGCCATCACCCCAAAACCTGCCTTGTTTTTCCTTGAAGAAAAGTGAAGCAAAATTAATTTCAAAATGCTCTGAGGTTCAGCATGTAAAACAGTAACATTTCTGTTTTCCTTGGTCCTTCCCAGCCTTGGTCTCCACCTGTTCCCAAAGAACACAGCCTGTCTGTGTCTGAGGAGAGGGAAACAGGACAGGAGGCAGAAATAATATTCCAGACTGCTTTAATGAAATCTGGATAAATTAATAAAAAATTCAGCTGCAATCAGGGCTGTGGGCTAATGGCTTGTTTGCTTCATTGCATGAGGAGCCAGGATAAAAAAGAACTACTTGTTTTCACTTGAAATTCTATAAAAAGTAACAGACTGAATTATTGTATGTACATTGGAAGGCTGAAGCCCAAGTCATCTGCTGCTGTTTTTGTCTCTAGGCCATGCCTCATTTACTGGGATGAAATTCCTGGGGAAGTTTTTGGTCTGGTCTACAACTCTGCTTTATAAAAGTGATGCCAGTTTGTACTGTGCAATAGCATCATGTCACAGTCCAGGCTTGCTTCCTCCCTCCTGTTAGCTGGTTATTAGGGAGAGCAGAGAGCATTGTGACATTTTACAGCCAGGAAAATAAAGAAGACATTTCTTCAGCAGCAAATCTTCTCCTTCCCCCTCAATTAAAGAAAAAAAAAAATCACAAGAAAGCATAGATTTGGTAGGTAATATACAGAAAAACCCTGAAAATGCCTCTAAATACAACATGGGAGGGAACAAGGTTAGTTTAAAATGCTGTGGATACTCCTGGTTCACAAAGGAAAGCCAGCTTTGTTCCTCTTCACAACCTGCACCTCATGGAGAAAAAGAGATTTTATCTGTAACTCTCACTGCAGCACGATCCCAGTGTGAAAATAAAAAGGGAGGAGTAGAAAAGCAGAGGGGAATTTACACCACGGGTGCAAATTGTGATTGAGGAAAAGCCAGACCTGTCGAAAACAAGTTGTGTGAAGACACAGGCAAAAGTTGGAAGACAATGCCAAAAGTTCTCCAACTCAGACATGTTTACATCTCTACACCTTCCACAGAAAAGTGACATTGTCTTTTCTTATACACAAAGGTAACAGGGGCAGGATAAAGTTCCAGGCAGGTTTTCCCACCATGCCAATGAAAACTGATTTCTGCATTGGAAAAAAGAGCAAGAGCTGGCTGAAAGTTCTGATTCCAACACTCTAAACAGCACTCAGGATTTCTACAGGAAAAAAAAATCCCTGGCAGGCAAACAGTGGCAAAGACAGGTTCAGCATCTGTCCCCCTCCCCAGATATAAAAACCTCAGCCCCATGCATTACAAACCCCACATTCAGTGCTTTACATCAGTGGAAAGACCAAACCATGACAGCTTTTGCTTAATTGCTGAGCTGCCTCTATGTCAAGATCCAGAAAAAGGCACAATTTTATAAACTTTTTTTTTTTTTTTTTTTTTACACACAGTTTCTAAATCCTTAAACTACCAAAATATAGAATAATAGGAAAAGCACCTACTGCTTAGCCTCCAGTTCCACAGAGCTCCCAAAGCACTGCTAAGCATGTATGGATTTTTGACAAATACCTCTTACCTGTAAAAGTGCAATGTTCAGATTCCTTACTAGATGTTATCGTCATGACAAGTCAAACAATCTTTTTTTATAGAAGGTTGGGCAGCTTTTCAATAAAGCATGTGTGCATTTAAAAAAAAAAAAAAAAAAAAAAAAAAAATCCAACACAAAACAAACCCCTCAGAGAGTCTCTCTTCCCTCGCTGTCAGTCAAAAACAAGTTGAAATAAGCCTGAGTTGGAATTACCTGAATAAAGAAACTGGAGAGAGGGAGGGAGGAGAGGGAGGGAGGGAGAGAGGGAGGGAGAAAGAGAGGAGAAAAAAAAAAAAAAAGAGTCCAAGAGGAGACTCAGTGATGTCAGCAGTGTGTGTTAAGGAAATCTACAGCTGAGCCCAGCAAACTTTATAACTGCACAGCTCTCAACACCCAGTTCTGTGGTAAGCAAATACCTGCTGCAGAGGAAACTGATTTACTTCTAAAGAAGTCAGTTAATCTTTGAAAAAACTTCAGCCAGGCTGATCAAAGTCCCTGAAAGGCCTTATTTCCTAAATAAATAAGGTTATGGGTGCTTGCATAATGCTAAGAAAAGAGGAAGAAGGATAAAAAGCCAACATTATCAATTATTGATTATCGATTTCCTGTTGGCAAAAGGGAGATTGAAACTCATCTGAAATCAATTCAGGTTATGGTTGTCACACACTGAGCTGCAGCAGCTGGAATCCCTGACCACCAGGTTTTCCAGTGTTATTTATCCACAACACTCCTTTCCTTTGATGGCTCTTTCTGGGTTTGTCTGGGTGCCTTTTTACTTTTGTTTCCCATCTGCAGGGAGCACAGGCAGGGATGATTTGGGCAGGATGAAATCAGGTACCTTGAAGACAAGGTTTAAAGGCAGGTTTTGAAGACAGGCAGGGATGATTTGGGCAGGATGATGTCAGGTACCTTGGAGACAGGGTTTAAAGCCTGTGCACTGCCATTGGTACCATGCTGGGATTTGGTGGGATTCCCTGGGAATGCAAACAGCAGCAGGGAAAGGGAAGAATAGAAAGGCTCCTGTGTTGCCCTTGGATATCATGATACTGTAATTCCTGGGAATTCCATATCCCAGCAAGCTGCTCCAGCACAGGATAGCTCAGCATCACCTGCAGGCACATCCCACAGTGCCTGGATAACTTCCTTCCCCTTTCCTTCCATTTCCCATCAAACATTCACCACCCAAACCCTCCATTTCCCCACCCAAACCCTTCCCACCCCAAATTCCCAGGGGACACACCAGCCAGAGCCAAAGCTCTGCTAAATAGGGATGAAAATGCCATTAACAGATATTAATAATGCCATGATATGTGACCAGAGGGAAGCAGGAGCTGGAATTCTGCTGTCAAGTGCAGCATTCAGGCAGTGCCAGTAGGCAGCAGCTGCTTTGCATTTAAAAGGGCAACACTTAGAGGTGATTTTTTTTTTTCCACTTTGCCAGAGACTAAAGAATTTCACACGACTTGGATTGTTCCCCGCATCCATGAACCTGTTGCACTGGTGTCTCTTTCTCTATATTTACAATGAGGGAGATGGCAACAGCTATAAATATATTTATATTTATATATAAAAATGCTTGTGGAGGTCTTTTTCTGCTTTCAGATGAGCTATTCTGTTTGCAGAGCTTCGTTATGGGGTGAAGCACCTACACCAGGAATTCTCTTTCACTATCCAATTAAATTATGTTTAGCTGGGATTATACATTATTAAAAAATCCCAATTAAACCTTTGCCCTTCTTTACTCTGGCTAAAGTTTGACAAACTGCCCTAATCATAAATGAATAATGTGCTATCCCCACACATCCCCAAATCAGGATTTGTGGCAACATGGTGACCATGAAACCCACTGCAGTGTGAGGAGTCTTTGGGAGATCATAATATGAGGATATGCTCTGAAAGATGCACAACAGTTCCGTTTTTAATCTTTTAAGAAAAGTTTTTTTTGTTTTTTTACTAATGCTCTGTGGATTCTTATTTCATTCTGGAAAATAGGGCAGCAGAGTAGAGAGTAGAATTTGAGTTTCCCAGCTTTGTGTGTATGATTTAAAAATGTAAATACCTTTCTTTGCACAGTTTTCCACCTTAAACAAGTGTCACTTCCTTGTGGGTTCCCACAAGCCCTGGGGCTGTTTCCACACTGCTGCTGAGGTGGGCCAGAAGGAGAAGTTAATTTGTCAGTTCATACCCTCCAAAATGCATAAATTCACTTTTTTATCCTTCAGATTTACCTCGGTAGCAGCGTTTATAAATCTCTTTCCTTGCAGCAACAACAGGTTGAGTTCAAAAGTGTGGGCTGGAGATGTTGAAATACTGATCCCAACTTCTCCATTCAGTAAAGATGAGCAGGAAACCCATGGTGATAAGGGGCTTGCTCAGGGCATTTTCAGATTTTATGTGGGTTCTGGATAAAGTTAAGTAAGGAAAAGAAGCAATAAAACTGGATCCCTGGCAGAAAAGTTAGTCTTAGTCATCAAATCTGCACCTGCAACTTAATCCAAAAATCAGGTTTTTACTGAAAAAGTGCTTTGGGCTTCTCATGTGGAACATGGTGCAGCTCAGAGTGCAGTGAGAATGGGGAAAAGCCACAGCCACTCTTCAAAGCCTTATCTTTTTTTTCTGTTCCTGGGAATCCCCAAATGATGAATTAAAAATCAGACCCAGGATATGAAGAAATTGGCATTGTTATAAAAACCAGAGAAATGGTTCTTGCATAAAACAAGTTCAGGCAGAGGTGTTACCTGAGAACTGCTAAACACCTATTTGTGCTTTTACACAACTAAATCCACGTGTGAAGCTGAGCCTTGTCTTGTTAAACACAGATATTTGTGTTCTATGTATTCTATGTTTTCTTCAATTTTTTGAAGACAGTCCTCTAGTTTTTGCATTTTTCCCACGTGCTTCAGAGTATTCATCTATTCATCAAACCATTCACCTGATTCTTACTGATGAAGTTCTTATAAAAAGCAGGAATGGAAGGGTTAAAATTCATTATGGAGATTCCCATGAAATAAAGGTAAAACATTGGGCCTGAAAGTGCTGCAGGAAATGCAAAAATGGAATTATAGAATGGTTTGGGTTGGAAGGGACATGAAAGCCCATCCAGTGCCATGGCAGGGACACCTTCCACAATTCCAGCTTGTTGCAAGTCCCAGTGTCCAACCTGGAACTGAAGATTCCAGGGATCCAGGGGCAGCCACAGCTGCTCTGGCAATTCCAGCCCAGCCCCTCCCAGGGAACAATTCCTAATTCCCAATATCCCATCTAACCCTACTCTGAAGCCATTCCCTGTGTCCTGCCCCTCCATTCCCTGTGTCCTGTCCCTCCATTCCCTGTGTCCTGCCCCTCCATTCCCTGTGTCCTGTCCCTCCATTCCCTGTGTCCTGTCCCTCCAGCCCTTGGGAATTGTCTCTCTCCCTGTTTCCTGCAGCTCCTTCAGGCCCTGCAAGGCCACCCTGAGCTCAGCCCAAAGCTTCTCCTGTGCAGGTGAACAATCCCAGCTGTGCCAGCCTTTCCTCCCAGCAGAGCTGCTCCATCCCTCTGCTCATCCTGCTGCCTCCTCTGGGCTCTCTGCAGCAGCTCCAGCTCTGAGCTGGGCTGTCCCAGTGGACATCAACAGGGACAGGAATCTTCACACTCCAGAAAACCAGACACCACACTTACATGTGCTCTTAGCATGCCTGACACACATTTTTCCATCTTTTTTTCTCTCGTCACATCTTTGGCAGGGCAGCAGTGGCCACCCTGAGGATTTCACAGCCCATTTTCCCAGCCTGGTTTGAGTCCAAGCCCTCCACAAAGAGCTCTTTGCACTATGAGAGGTTGTGGCTGCCACTGCAGCTCCTGGGGGAGGTCTGTGCACATGGAAAGCACATCATTGGAACAGGATTTTATTCTGCCTGACGAGTTCACACAGAAGGATCTGCTGAGGAGAGCCCAGCTCTGTTCTCAGTGAAGTGAGCAGTGACCTCTGTGGAAACCCTGTTACCACAGCTTTCCAAAATTTCATCCCAAGCAGGCTGGATGGGAGAAGACTGCACTTGCTGAGATGTGTCTTATCTGCTCACATCAGGGAAGGTGGTTGTTCTTCATCCAGCTGGCTCAGGGTTTCAGACCCCCAGCTCCACTGCTGTCCTGTGAGGGATGGAAGGACTTTGACAGCTTCCAAATTTAAGTTTCTGCCCAGAATTTTTTGCTTCTTGACAGAAATACTCACATGTTGCCTCCCAAGACAGCAAAAGGATTTCCAGGTAGCAGAAAGCTCTGGAGCAAAAACAACTCTGAGAAAAGTCACTCATTCCCAGGCACATTTGGCTGCCTTCTCCCTGGCTGTGGAAATGAGCATCTTCTGGGTTTGGTTCTTGCCCAGAGATGAGGAAGATTCACAAGCAGGAATTCAAATCCAAGCTGGCTTTCCACACCAGAGTGAAAATGACAATGGGCTTCAGCTCCAAGAGGGATTTTAATTTCCCCTCCCTTGCCAATCTGGTCAAAATGTCCAAAGCAGCAAAAATTCACCTCAGATTCCTGGAACTGCTCCTCGTATCTTTGCTTTGTGACACTCTGTGGTGGGTGCATGCTGGGTTTGCCACATCATGAGCCAGCAGGATGCATGAACATCCCCATGGAAGTTCTGCTCCCATCACTGGGAGCTGCCCAGCAGGCAAAGCTGCTTCCTGCAGCACTTCCAAGGGCAGACAACTCTCCAGGTCCCTCAGGTCAGAGCTGTGGCATGAGGTTGGATTTGTTGAGGATTGGATCCACGCTCGTGGAAAACTGTGCTCTGCAGGACAAAATCCTGAGTATTGTTCTCAGCTGCAAGCAGGATGTCTGGCCCAAGAATGAGCCAGGGTTATGGTCTAGAGGAGCTGCTCCAGGGGACACAGGGATGGAAACATCCAGCTGACCACAAGAAACAGAGGCAGCTTTGCCTGGTCTGTCATTTCCCTCCCCTTGACCCATGGTGGTCTCTCTCTTGGGTGTTCTGTTGTGGTTGGATGCTGCTGGGAACCAGGGAAAAAGCAGCCTTGAAGCCTTGCCTTTCTCAGCCTTCACAAGGAGAAGAAATTATAACAATTCATGCACCTGCAGGGTGCCTGAGAGCCAAGTGAGTGTCTTGTGATATTTTGCACAAAGCATGTTTTCAAAGAGGTGTTGCCTTCTTGGACCAATGAGTCTTTTCTATTCTGTTTTTCATGCACTACCCTATAAAGTATAGAGTTTCTTTAAAAAAAGCTCTCTCTTTTGCTTCTCCATTTCACCAGGAACTGTGTTGCATTATCCTTTTTGCCACTCCTATAGCCACAAACACAACATGCTGTGGTTTCTCCTCAAGTGTGAATTTCCCTCATTAAGAGCAGCCCTGATCCCAGGAATCCTCCTGGAATCCAGGAATGCTGGAAAACCCCAGAGCTCCTCAGCCACTGGATCCCTCCTGTTGATGGGACACAAGGAGCATTCCTCCATCAAAGAGAAAATTTCATCTTCAATTTCATGTATCTTTCAGTAGCACACTTTGGAGGAGAACAGTGGGAAGGGAAATCTCTCTTAATCAGATTTCAGTTTGTTTGGATCACTGAATCTGCAAAATCCACTCTGCATTCTCCAACCATAGGGTCACAATATCTAATTCTCTAGCACATTTCTCAGCAATGTCCAGCAGGTAGATTAGGTTTTATTTCCTTACCATTAAAACTTCAGGGATGTTTTAATGGAGCTTTGCTTTGGAATAATTTGAGAAATAATGGTTTCTTTTAATTGGAAATTTCTTTTCATGAGCACCAGTAGGAGCCCTATGAAAATACCTGTTTGGAACTTTCTTTACTGAATTTCTTTGAGCTGTGACTATTTGGGACAAAAATGTGGCATTACTGCTACTGGATTCAGATAGCCAGACTAGATGGCCTCTCAGGAAGCAGCAGTAAAAAGGCAGAGTAAATTAAATGAGTACCTTTGTGCATTTTTAAATGTGTCTTCCTGGAAAAATAACTTCTGGCTTGAATGAAAGGAACTGAAGTGTATAGTTTTGCCAAACTTTATCCAAGAGGATTAAGAAGTGAGCCTACAGACAACTCCTGAGTTTGACAGAGCACGGAATGCTACAGAAAGTGCACAAAAAGAGGGTCATAAAGGGAAGGGCACAGAGTTTTCAGTACAGGGTGTGTGTACAAAGACTGTCCTGAGCAGAGATCATGGCACAAGATCACATGGAAGGTGATCTCCCAAACACCAAGGGCAAACATTTGCCCAGAAAGGGCTGAAAAGGCTCAACCTCAAGATGAAATTTTTGTAGAAAGCAGAATTGTCATTGTTGATAGTCAGAGTCTGCCCGCCCGAGGGTCTCGTTAAATGGGCACGTGAGACCTCCTCGGAGGGATCTGTAGGTGATGGTTCGGTTTGAGGTTTTTCTCTGTGAGGCGCTGTGAGGAGAAAGAGACACTGCACGAGACGATCTTCTGTTGTTGTTTTTCTTTTTCATCATGGCTGTTTATTGTATCTTATCTACAAAGTGTCCCAGCCAGGCTGACAGAGGTCCGCTCTGCTAGGTGACCATGATCAAATGCCCCTCTGGGAGAGGCAGGACTTATCTTTTATACTCTAATCTACGTCTTCAATATTTACAATTACCTTCCAATACAGCACAACCTTATTACACTGTCCAGTTTTGTCCCCATCCAATCTGTGGCTGCCAGCATGTCATCCAACATGGATGGCACAGAGAAGAAGTAGGAAGTGGCACACCACGCCCCAAATCCTCCATGCTGAGCACATGGCCCTTATCATAAACAATCCAAAAATCTACTTATTCTACATTCTAATACTCTAATTTACACTTTACTTATTTTTGTGACTTGTAATTCTTCCTGCAATGTTGGCAAATCATATCTTGGGGCAGGGTCCAGCCCCTGACCCCCCTGGCCTCACTCGGGGGTCCCTGAGAGGCCTGCCAGAGGGGTTTTTCCATCCCCAAAGGAGTCAGGAAAACACCCTGGTCTCCAACATTGATCTGCAGAACTCAGCTTTGAGAGGGAGTAAAATCCAGTCCATGATGTGACAGGGGAAGCAAGTGGTGGCTCCATGACAGGAGGATGGACAGGAGTGCTGGCTGCACCCACTGTCACCAGGATTGCACCACAGTTTCCATCACAACCTCCTATTTCCATGTGCCATGAGCATTGCAAAATGCTGACCTTTGGGGCTGCATTTTTCCATGCTTGCTCCCTGCCCCAAAGGTGAATTCTTTCAGAATTTCTGAGCAGAATCTTTTCAGGGACCATGGCTATTATTTTTGGCTGTTGCCAGGGCGGCTTGCCTGGGGCAGATTGAATAACAACTGGTTTGTTCCTCTGAGCTACAATAAATCCCACCATCCATCATGTGAAGGAGAAAATTAAAAGCATGAAAAACAAATCACAGCTCTCCCCATTTTAATGTTTGCAAGGACTGTTTAGGCTTGCAAATGGCAGCAGGTGAAGAAAAGAGAGATTTAACTGGGAGATACTGCCCTGACCAGGATTCTCCTTTAATGACAATTAACTCCACTATATTTATAGCAGGAGTTGCTTTCAGGGACAACTATTGAAAAGTAGTGTTAAATACAATCTTAAAGATACCAGGAGAGGGGGCTGGGTCTGTTTTGTCCCTCTGAGTGTCTCTAACATGGGACACTTGCTTTTCTCAAGCAGCTAATTAAGAATTGAAGGCTTGCACATTCCCATCCATTGCCACAGGCTGGGTCACTCAGTGTCAAGGGCATTAAATATTCTCAATTTCTCAAAAACATGACACTTGAAAGAGCCTTAAAACATGGATGTAGATGCTGAACTAAAGGTACCCATGGCTGAAAATGCTCTCTAGGGGCTTTACAGGCCACAGACAATGCATTAGGATTGAGATGCTGAGCAGCGCTCAAAGCCACAAACAACCCCAGAACAAAACCCCACGTCTGCTATTAGGAAATCACAGCCAGTGGCCTCATATACCCCCACACATTCTCCTGATTTTATCATCCACAGAAAATATGTCTGAAAGTTACTGTACAGACAGGAAAAGCCAGTCTCCCTACAGGCCCAATAAAGACTAGAGCTGTCCAAAGGTCCCTGGGAGTACAAATGTATTTATTCTGGTCTGGTCTGTGAGGCTGCACACCCTCCAGACAATGGCCCCATCTGGAGACACGGTGCTGGAGCAGGGTCACCCCAGAGCACAGGGCACAGGGCCGTGTCCAGGTGGAATATTCTGGAATATCCCCAGGGAGGAGACTCCAGCCCCTCTCTGCTCCCTGCCCAGGGCACAAGTTGTGCCTCCTGTGCAGGGGGAATTGCTGGGCTCAGCCCCTGCCCGTGGCTCTGGGGCCATTGCTGGGCCCTGGAGCAGAGCCTGGGACTGCTCTGCCCTCCCTGCACACAGGGACACACAGACAGACAGACAGACAGACAGGGACAGACAGACAGGGACAGACAGACAGACAGTGACACCCAGGGCCCCCCAGGGCTGAGCCCCTCTCTCTGGCTCCTCTCCAGGCTGAGCAGCCCCAGCTCCCTCAGCCTTTCCTGGGCACGGAGCTGCTCCAGGCCCTTGCTCAGCTCCAGGAGCTCCTGGCCCTGCTGTGCTGAGCAGCCAGAGCTGGGCTCAGCAGCCCAGAGGAGCCTCCAGGGCTGGGCACAGGGGCAGCACCAGCCCTGACCTGTGCCAATGCTCATCCCAGTGCCCCCAGGACACCCTTGGACACTCTGCTGCCTCAGGGACAGCTCGCTGTCCCCCAGGTCCTTCTCCACAGAGCTGCTTTCCAGCATTTTTCTTTCCCAATGATTGTATTTTACACACAATATTGTTCCAACTTCAGCATTTAAGTGCCTGATTATCTGCTGATAATCATATGTCATTCAGTCCACCAAAACACACTGCTCATGCTCTGCCCTGATACATTCATATTTAATATTAAATATAACACTTCAATGCCACACTTTTAACCTCAAGCCCCACAAAATGCCCTTCTAAGACAAAGCTTACAGGGTTCACATAACAATCTGCTTGTTTTATAACTTCCTTTTTCCAGCTGTAACTAATGCATCCACATGCCAATTGTTGCTAAATCATTCCTCCAGGTTTATTTCCAACCTAAGAATGTCTGGCAGATCTGCAATTGCACCTGCACGTGGACCTTAACAGGCTTGCAGTGACTTTGTTCTGTAATACATCCAGCTTTTATAATGCCTGATAAAAACCCAAAAGGATGATGGTGAAATCAGACTGCTTTGTCATTCACTAAATTTAGAAATTTTAAAATATATGAGGCGATTGCTTAACCCCATAAATCGTCACAGCTCTGTGGTGTAAGAGTTCAATCAGAGCTTTCATCAGGGCAGCTTCAAACTGAAAGACAGTAGGTTTGGATGGGATATTGGGCAGGAATTGTTCCCTGGGATGGTGGGGAGGGCTGGGATGGAATTGCCAGAGCAGCTGTGGCTGCCCCTGGATCCCTGGAATGTTCAGTTCCAGGTTGGACACTGGGGCTGGAGCAGCTGGGACAGTGGGAGGTGTCCCTGCCATGGCAGAGAGTGGAATATGATGATCTTTAAGGTCCCTTCCAACCCAAACCATTCTATAATTCCATGCTTTTCCCTGTGTTTCTCCTGCTTCCCACAGCACATCTCAGCTGAATCACTGACAATGGATTTTCCCTGATTTGAAGCCACTCTGCCTCTTCCCCCTGTTCTGTGTCTTGAGTGCAGCCTGTTGACAATTGACTTCATCAGGACAATGAATTATACCTCTGGATTGCTTGGAATGAAAGGAACTCTTTTCCTCAGGGTTCATTCCACTATTTTCTTTACTCAGCTACCTCCAACCTCCACTTGCTCCAATACACCTTTTCAGATTCCTGTGTCCCCCCAAGGCCAGCTGTTCTATTTATCTCTTTTTGGAGGACTTCTCCTTTTAACTCCTTCTTGGAGCAGAGTTTTCTGCTGGAGGAACTGAGCCCTTTAAACCTGGAACTGCAATCTCCTAAAGCTGGCTAAGGCAGGCTTCAAAAAATTTCACCTTTGGGCTACGTGATTCACCATTTCTTTTTTTTTTTTTTTTTTTTTTTTTTTTTTTTTTTTTTTTTTCTAATCGTTGGTTTTATTGGCCCAACTGCATTTCAAGAGAAGTTAACCCTTAGGACATTGCTCTACACCTTGCTCTTCCCTCAGATCTCTCCCTGCTTGTCCAGTCTCAGAGTGATTTTCTCAGTGCTCTGCAAGATACTTTTACTTCTTTTGTTTCCCTTCAGCCCTGGCTTGTTTACATTTTCCACATATTGCCTCTTTTTATTGCTCATCTAGACCGTCATTAACTATGTGTACTTTTCAATAACTTCCTTCACTTGGTTTTTTATCACTTCCTTGAATATATCCCAGCAGATCTGCAGGGAGATTTTCTTCATCCTTGCCAATCAGTGGCTTGAAATTCACCCAAACCCACCTTGGCAGGAGCTGTCCCTTAGCACAGCCCTGCACTTGGACACGGGAGGTTTGAGGTGCTTTCCACAGGTGAATCAAAGCAGGAAAAACCTCCACTGTGACCAAAGCCAAAAGATTTCCAGTGAATATCATGGAAAAGATTCTACTGAGCCAGCTGAGGCAGGGGGTGACAACTCAAGAGAGTCAGTCTCAAGAACCACCCAAAATTCCCACCTGGGTGTGGAGATAGGCTGGGTTTGGACAGCAAGAGGGCAACACCTTGGGTTCTGATGTGATTTTTCCTCCTGCTTGCCCAAAAGAACTCACTGAGCCATTCTGATTTTTTTCTGGAGTTTGGCCATCAGGCCAAGGCCATGGAAAGGGCTTTGGATTTCCAATAAGTTGAACCTCCAGGAATCCAGAGCTATCAAAACTGAGAGAGACAATTCCTTTCCACCTTGGCAAGACAGGGTTTGGATGTTTGGATGCAGCACAATTACAAGATGTCCTGCCAGTTCTGGGTCTGGGAGCAGGCTCCAAAGCAGGTGAATCCTTCCTAAGCTGGAGTTCCACAGCAAGGAGAGCATTCCACAGAACTCGAGCAAAGATGGAACCAGCTGGCTGATGGAGAGGAGAGAGAAGAGCTCCTCTCTGAGGAGGTGCCAGCAGTTCCTGAAATAAAGGTCGATTAAATCAAAGCAATTGCAGTCTGTATCTGCATTGACACGGGCACCTGTGTGTGAATATAACCTGAATTTGTACCCACACACTGGTACTGATGGCAGAGAACACAGGCACTTTGTAGAAGGCAGCTTCTCACACATTCCTTGGCAGACTGGATCACTTTCACCTCCTGTGATCCCAGTGTTGGACAAGGGTCCTCTGCTCCTCTCGGGTTTCTGGGACAGCCTCACACAGATTCCCATTTTTCTATCTCTGTTCCTGACACGTTTGCCAATCAAAGTACCTCTCTATCTCCCTCACTCTTCTTATCTCAAGAGCTTTGTTATAAAATAAAGGAAGTTGGGCTAGATGGTGTTGCCAAACTTTGAAAAGCTTCTGTAAAACTCTACATTTTCCTATAGTGCTGCAAAGCCCATATTTACCTAATAGACTGTCCAGAGTCCAAAAGAGCTTCTACAAAATTTCTGGTAAAGAGTATTTGTTTTAAGAATTGATATGCATGCCAAAAACAATGTACTGCATTTATCAGCCTGGAACTGTTACAATCTTTTCAGCAAATAATATTCCAGTTTCTGAAAAAGCCTAAAATGTGTATCTAATCCAATTGTGTCACCTCTCATTTCCTTCAAAGAAGGGGGGAAAATGCAAAGCTAAGCCTGAAATTCTGGTTTGAATTAACTGCCACTTTATCTCTAAGTGACCTCTTTGTGCAAAGCTATTACTGCAAACACAGTCTCTGAATCATTCAGTTGCCTCCAGCCCTGAAACACTGAGCTACAAGGTAGTTAATGCTATCAGCACTATCATCTTGCATTTGTGTAGGGCTTCTCATCCAAAATGTTCCAGCTCCTGGCAGGGTGATCCTTTCCCTGGGTGGGCTCTAATGTGGGTGCTGCATTCAGCACTGTAAAGGGTAAGGGGGCAGGAGGGGGATTTTACACTTTAATTCCAGAAAAAACCCTCCCATAAGGGGCAAACCAGCAACCAGAGCTCTGCAGTGCCACAGAGCCATGGAGAGAAGGAAATGAAGAATATTCCAGGTATTGATCTCAAATCCACTCCGTTCTCTCTGGCAGCATGGAGGGACCTAAGTGTTAGAAATGTTCCTCCGGGAGAAAACAGAGGGTTGGAAAGGTATTTAAACAGAAAACCTTAGTTATTCAAGTTATGATAGAGCCCTCCTTCTAACCAGTACAATCTGGTGTGGTAAAAGCTTTAACTGGGATGATTAAAAACCCAGTTAATTTTCTTCATTGGAATAAAGGCAGTTTAGACTCATTCCAGCATTCCTGGCCATGCCAGCCCTTCACTCTGCCCTGCACCCACCCAAAAATACCTTTCTGTCCATTTATTCCTGCTGCTTCCTCTTCCCTTCAGCACTCCCAAGGGTGCTGGCAGTGCAGCTCCTGAGGGTTGGGAATTTCATCTCACCCCTGTCCTGCCCTGCTGCTCCTCAGGCTCTGTCCGTCCATCCGTCTGTCCGTCCGTCCGTCTGCCCAGCCCTGGCTGCTCCTGCAGCTCCCTCACTGCTGGAGCAGGTTGAGGTGGTGAGCCCAAAGGGCTGGAGAGCAAAGAAGAAAGAAGAGAATTTATACTTTGGTATTTTGGAGGCTGGAATCCAGGGAGAAGCTTGAGGCCAAAATGTTTGGCTCTCCAGTTAGAGAGCGGAGAGGGGCAGGTTTGTTCCTATTGCAACACCGTGGCCCCTGTCCTGCAGGAATTTTCCAACATCATGGATGTGTGGTGGGTTCAGAGGAACCTCTCCTCCACTGCTCTGCTTCCTGATACCAGAGGAATCAGCAGCACTGCAAGAAACTGGAGATGGAGCTGTGTATGGAGAGCCTGGGAGTCATTCCTGGGACATCCCGAGGTTACAGCTCCTCCTGCACTGTCCTCCTCAACTGTCCTTCCATGCCCTCATTCCAACAGAATCATTCCCTCCAACTGTTCAGTTGGCTGCTATTTCATTTATTCCAGCTGCTGAGTTCGAGAAATAAAATTTTAAAAAAGCAGCATCTCACTGAAAACAGATGCTGCCTCTGTACTAAGCAGAGAAATTAAATACATAAAGCATGGCTTGTTTACAGTGCTGATTCTTTGTAAAGTTTTTCTGGTTTTATCCTTGATATTAAAATTCCAAGTACATTATATCACTTTATTTTTGACTCATCTGGATTAGGGAAATAGCCCATTGGCATTTTTCAGGAATACTGTAAATAAAATGGACTAATAATTTACCACACAAATGACAGTACAGAGGAAAAAAACTGAGCTTAGCTTTTACTCCTATAGAACAGACACAACTTTTCTGGCTTCCATTTCTCTACTGTCACTTACAAATTCTGTGCAATTTTTCTCTATATCCAACATGTACACATTAAATACATTGGAGTAAACCATGGACTTCCAGCACAGATCTGTGTGTGCACACAGAGGGATACAACTGCAAAGAGAGATCACAGAATCCCAGAATCACCAAGGTGGGCAGAGCCCTCAGGATCCCCCAGTGCCACCCCAGTGCCACCAGCATCACCCCAAGCCCTGTCCCCAAGGGCCACATCCAGCCTGTCCTGAACACTCCCCCAGGCAGTGACTGCAAACCTCCCTGGGCAGCTCATCCCAATCCTGACCCCTCTGCCAGGGAAATTTTCTTTCCCAATCTCCACCCTGAGCCTGCCCTGGTGCAATTTGAGGCCATTTCCTCTCCTCCTTTCCCTGCCCCTCCTGTCAGGGAGTTGTGCAGAGCCACAAGGTCCCCCCTGAGCCTCCTTTTCTCCAGGCTGAGCCCCTTCCCAGCTCCCTCAGCCCCTCCTGAGGCTCCAGCCCCTTCCCCAGCTCCCTTCCCTGCCCTGGACACCTCCAGCCCCTCCAGGGCTCTCCTGCAGGAGCCACAACTGGACACAGAGGGACAATCCCTGCCCTGCTCCTGCTGCACACACAATTCCTGAGCCAGCCAAGGAGGGACTAAAGCTGAGCCAGCTCTCTGTCTGTATCAGAGCTCACTGGCTCCCCACCAAACAGTGATGTTTTTGCTCTCTGGTTGGAAGAATTAGGACAAACACATTTGTTTTAGCACAGTGCAACAGGCAAACTTGAGCCCACATCCTCTGAGGTGAAAACTGATCTTTTGTTGGAATCACCTTATCAGTGTTTACAGTTCAATGAAGATAAAACAATGCTCACAGTCCACTAACCTTGAAAATTCAAATTAGAAATGCCTATGATTTTCAGGTGTCAAAGTTAACCAAGGGATGATCTTTTTAACTTTTTAGATCTATTGAAGCAGTCTTCTCTTAGGAAAGACAAGGCAGAGAGTTTGTGGTCTGCCAGGGCCAGCAGGATTTAGAATTCCTTTAGAATTCCTTCCTTTCAGGATTTTGTGCCTCAAGTTATGTTAAACAAAAATTGTATATGGAAGAGTGTCAATGTCTGCCCTAATGCATGTTGATTTTCAGCTCAGGAATATGAAAATAAATAAATAAATTACTGCAAAAATGGTTTGGCAGTAAATCCATCTTCAAACATTGTCAGGGAGATGTGATGAGGAAAGAGCTATGGTCAAAGTCAGAGCATGGCAAGTGCAGAATTTCATGTTCTGTGTGTTTATATAGATTTCCATCTCCTCCTCCAGATATCCTGGCAATCACTCCAACTGAGGGGCACTTTTGGGGTCACAGTTTGGGGCGGTGGTGGGTTTGGGGAGGGGGTGGTGGCAGATCTTCCCAGCACAGGACAGCCCCAATACTGATCCTCATGGTCTGTTTGGGTTTTTTTCTGCACAGGACTGAGATGTCTCAGTGATTTTGCCTGATTTCTGTGCAAACTGAGATGTGAAAAGCAAAATCTCTCACTTTTCTCACCACACAAGATGGGGCAAGATTTACCTTTGCACTGTTCTCCTTGGAAAACTTGCAAAAGTGTTCCCCAAGCAGGAGATTTGGCAGGTTTCAATTTAAATAAATGTAGGCACCTGCTTTCCTGTGTGCTGCACAGCTCTGAGATCATGCTTTTCTTTGATGTTAAAGAATTCAGGAAAGCCCCCACAAGCACAGTCTTGTGTGCTCTCTGGTAATCCAGGGGTAAAGAAGCAGGGAAGAGTAGGAACCCTGAACTTTTGGGTTCCTCTAAGGCAAATCACCAAAATTCTGGAAGTAGATCTTTCACTGCAGCCTCAGAAATTGCTGTGGCCTGATTGAGATGTCAGGGTTTCCTCCTCAGTCCTGCTGCTTCACCCCTGGTTTATGGACAACTTGCAAGGATGTGCTTGTGGGGGCATCCAAAATTTAACCCTTGGGATCACAGGAACCCAAGAGAATCCTTCAGCAGATCCTGTTCAGCACATTCCCACTCCTTTGGTGAGAGCCAGACTTTTGCAGTGGTACCCATGGTTTGTATCACTCTGGCTGATTTATATTCTCCCCCAGAAAATGGGATCCTGAATGGTTCTCTTCAGCCACAGAAGGATTTCCCCAGGAGCAATCCCAGGCAGAAGCAGAGCTGTGAGGCTGAGTTGTTCCAAACTGACTGGAATTACAAGCCCAGCTGAGATTATGGATCACCAAACCAATGTTTGCATCACTTCAAAAAAAATACTTTTCTGCTTGATTCACACAGAGGAAGGGAAATGAATTGCCACTGAAATGATTTCCTGAAGTTTACTCTCAATGCTCTGACTTGTGAGTGGTTAATGAGGCTGGATTGATCAATACGGATTTTCCTCGTGGAGAAATTAATTCTTTCCTATTTGTGTTGGAACAACTGGCATTGCATTTCCCATAGATCACTTGGATATAAAATCAATTATTTAGCCCACTCCTGTAGGAAATAAAACTTTTTATTTGCTAGTGTTCTTCTTGTCACTGTCACTGGGCAATTGTTTTCAGCTGAAAATGCACTTAATGAGGCTGTAGTGTAAAGACTCTGACAGATCCATTAACTGCAGGGCTTGTTATAAAGTCCCTTTTCCTGCTTCTTGTGAAAGCCAAAACTCAGTCCCAGTGTGGCATCCCAGCAGGCAAACCCAAGAATCCAAAGAAAACTTCAGTAAAAAAATGAAATCTTGTCTTTTTACTGACCAAACCACACCATGCTTTCCAAAGAGAAAAAATACCACTCTGATTTTCTATAAAACACCCTGCCAGTGGTAAACCTTGTGATTGAAAGCACATGACAAATCACTGCTGATATCACAAGGGTCAGGATTCAGCTCTCATTTGTCAGCAAACCTCCAATCTTCAAGCACAAAAGTTGTCTGTGATGTGAAGGGAACCACTGTGGTATTAAATCCTTGATTCATCTTCCCCAAGGTTTAACACCTCATTGATACTCTGATTATGGATGAACTGTATTCTGGCTACTTTTTAACCATTCCTGGTGAGAAAAAAATCTTGAAAATGTGCACAGGGTCAGTTGTTTTGTAATCACAGGGCGAATTCCTACCCTTGAGTAATTGCCCTCGGAGTTCCTGCATCCTTCTGCAGCAAGGACAGGTCCAGAGGGTAACTGAGGGTGCCAGCAGCTCCTCAGAGGTGCAAGGGGACAATTCCTGCTTGGTGGCCCTGGCCATGGCCCTGCTGTGGCACGAGGGACTGCTTTGGGACCTTTCTCTCAGGATAAGCAAGCACCAGGCAAGGGAGCTGGGGAATTCCATCACCAGTTTAAGATCACGAATCAGGGAATAATTTGAGTTGGAAGGGACCTTCAAATTCATCCAGTGCCACCCTCTGCCATGGCAGGGACACCTTCCACTGTCCCAGGTGGCTCCAAGAAAAAAATCCAACCTGGTCTTGGGCACTTCCAGGGATCCAGGGTCAGCCACAGCTGCTCTGGGAAAACTCAGCCTCCTCCTCACAGGGAGGAATTCCTTCCCAATATCCCATCTCAACCTACTCTCTTGCCATTTTGAGCCATTTCTCCATGTCCTGTCCCTCCATCCCTTGTCCCCAGTCCCTCTCCAGCTTTCCTGGAGCCCCTTTGGGCACTGGAAGGGGCTCTGAGCTCTCCCTGGAGCTTCTCCTCTCCAGGCTGAGCAACCCCAACTCTCCCAACTTGGCTCCAGCACAGAGATGTTCCAGTCTGTAACAGTGGTGGGTGTTTGCACCACTCAATCAGTGCTTTGTCTCAGTCTCTTCTGTCTTCACTCAGAGCCAGGATTAAAAAATACATGAAGAAAATGAATTTTCTTGTGTTTGGGTTGGCTGTTTATTAAATCTTACCAAAAGTACAGAAAATTCAGTAGCACTTTTAGCTACCTGCTGGAAGTGAGCAAAATGGAGACAGATCCAGCTGCTACAAGGTCTCTTAAAGCTGAGCAGGCCAATAGAGAATTAACACCTCTATTATTTATACTTTTAACCCAAACACCAAATTCCTGTGACCCTCAGTGTGACACTGACTGATAAACAGAAACTGCCTGAAACCCATGAAAAAGAAGGAAGATGAGCACCCAAAGAGACACCACTCAAAATCCTCCATCTTGTCCCATACCAATTACTGTATTATAAAAACCTCAAATTTAAAACCTTTCACCATGTGAAATCACACACTTCTATTTAACTACACATCCTCGATTTTAACTCCATCACTCAAATTTTAAAGCTTTTTTCAAGGCCTCAGGTCAAAAGCAGTGTTCTCCAGGGGGTCAGTGCCAGAAAGCACAGAAAGCTCAAAAAAACCCAGGTTTCTGGGATCCAACACCAGCCCTCTGATCCTGCTAGTGGCCCCCCTGTAACTGCAGTGGACTGATTATTTAATTTGACAGTTTTCAAACTGTACATCCTGTAACCTTTAGCAAAAAAAACGCCAAGACCCAACTGTCATGCTGAGGTCCTGGAAATGTCTCTCAAATAACATCAGAAATAATTGGAAAGTTGCAGAATTATAGTTTGCACAAAGAAAAAAAAAAATTAGGGTATAGTGATCAGATTTTCTCAGTGTCAACATGAAGATCGAGGTCAAAAAAACCGAGCCAAACATCCTCAGCTATCTTTTAATATAAGAGCCTTTTTTGTTGTAGTGCTGCCACAGCAAAACAGATGCTAGAAATTCTCACTCCAAAACTCTTTGCTTTTCATCCAGTTTTAAAGCTGTGGTGAGGTTCCAAGTTAAACTCACAAAGGAGAAAGAAATATGCTGGTGTTTGCATTGTAATATGAATTTTCCATTGAAGATGTGGTTGAATTAGCAGTTCGTTTTTTAACTATTGCTTTAATTTGCTCCTCGTGGTCGAACTCCTTTTTTTTCCCCCTCTCTATAAAAGTCATGCCTGGGTCCTGTGCCTTTTGAGACAACTGGATGTAAAATTTTTTAAAGGGAAGGGAATTGTCTAATTAAAGGTCTGTAAAGTGGCTGCTGAGCTTCATTTGTGTGGAGTAAAAACAAATAAGAGAAAATGTGCAGGAATGTGCTGCTGATTGAAAGTGGACATACCCACCTTGTTCTGACCCATGGGCAGGAATTTTAAGGTGCTGGAATTGACTCCAAGTCTAGACATCCATTATGGGGTTTGTATTTCCAGCCCCTCTTTTAACTTGTGCCTGGAGTGACTGTTGTATTCACACACTGGGACATTTAAAGCAGAGCAGAAGGAAACGTTTTTTCCTCCCTTCTTTCCTCCTAAGCACATGGAAAATAAAGAGAATTGTGTGTTTTTTCATTATAAACTTGCCCATGTTTTAGTTACCTCCCAGGGGCTGTGTTTTAGGGCTTCTGCTGTGAGCTTTCAAATCCTGGGAAGCACGAACCCATTTGGATATTTTGAATTGTGGATCTTTTTCCAGGAGATAATTCACAAGGGATTCGAGGCTGGTGAGTCCTCTTTAGCTGGACAATCACTGCTGAATTTTAATCCTAATGCCAGCCTTGGCCATTTGGAATTTGAGAGAGGGACAAATGCAAGTCATGATTCGTTTTTTTAATGGAAGGTGGAAAACAAGAGAGGTTTAAGCGTCCTGGAAAAAGGGGGAGCTGGCAGGAGGAAACAGCGAGGAGGCAGCAAGCTGAGGTTTCTTGAGCAGAAAAAATGGAATAAAGCTCCAGGGCAAAGCTGGATTTGGGAAAGCTGGGGGCAAAGCTGGCTTTTCCCGCTGTTTGCAATAGCAGTTGTCTGCCTCTATAAAACAGGAGAGAAACTTCCAACCTGCCCTATCCCAGGAAAAACTCTCACAGACATGATTTACCAAAATCTGAGTGCTGGTCTAATACCGATACTCAACGGTGAGGGACAAAAGACTCTGTAACAATTTAAAGTTACAAAGTGTGTGTTTATTCAGCGCTGGGCAGCAGTGAGGCAATCCTCTAATACACTGCAAAATCACAGGTGATCACAGAGTCTGTTTATTGACAAAGGAATAGATAAGAAACAAATATATATTCAAATAATTCATAATATATATGAATTATTTATATTATATTATATTATATAATATTATATAATATAATATATTAATATTATATAATATTATATTATATTATATTATATTATATTATATTATATTATATTATATTATATTATATTATATTATATTATATTATATTATATTATATTATATTATATTATATTATATTATATTTATATATTATATATATATATTATATTATATTATATTATATTATATTATATTATATTATATTATATTATATTATATTCATATCCCATAATAATTAGCTTCCCCGCTTCCCATGGTATAGCTAATAGCTAGCATTGATTGACTTCTTAAATTAAGTCTGGAGTCGTTTTCGTGGGGAGGGGTCTTAAAAGGAGGAAGTAAGGCGAGTCTTCCTCACCCTAAACTCCTGACCTTTTCTATCAATGACAATACAAATGATTTCTAGTCCAGTTTTTCCAAGAATGGGTTTCTGGTTGCACTGTCTGTGTTCCTTTGGATCTGCTCACTGGTTTCATCTTTTCCCATCGTCAGCACAGCTGAGCAAATGTGAAATGACAGACAACCAATTATTTAAGTTTCAGATAACTACTCCCTTCTAACTTTTAATTATTTTCAGCAAGGTAACTAAAATCCTAATTTTCTAAGATTAGTGTTTCAGACATCCTGAGCGCCAAGGCAACTTGGAGAAACCTCAGGTGCTCTGTGCAGACCAGGGAAAATGAAACTTCCAGCTGCATTCAGTGAGGATGAGGCTCTTCAGAAACACCAGCAGTTGTTGGAGACTCACTGAAAGCTCCAGCAAACCTTAAAAAAAAAAATCCCCAAACATCCAGATGATGCTTTCCCAAGCTGTGGGAATGATGCTAGACAGGAACTCACCAAGCAACGCTTCAGTGATGCTGGATAAAGTTGCCTGGGGTTTCTGTTTTTCTTGCCTAAGGCAGCACCAGAGGGAGCCCAGATAAAGTTGTCTGGGTGGTTTAACTGGGTGTTTTCACAGGTTTGGGTTCTTTGCAGCTCTCCTTGCAGTCTGCATGTCGCAGATGTTTGAAGTTTCCTGCAATGTGCAGGCTCAGAAAGCTTTCCTTAACTCGATTGCACTGGAGATTTTAAAGGATTCCTGAATTAGGTTGTGCTTGAAATTTTTCCCCTTTCTCAGCGTGCAATTGCCAAAGAGGAGGGTGAAGGAAGAGCCAGACTGCCCCTATATCATGAGCGCAGAAGTTAACAGATTTTTAACACCCTTTAACAACTTTTTTTTTCAGCCACTCCTGCCAGAACATTTAACTTGAGAAGAAGCAAAACAATGCTTTAAAAATGTATGAAAACAGCACACTTGTGGGGTGAAAAATATCATTGCCAGGTTAAAAGTAGGTTTTTTCAAAAGAAACATCTGCTACCTTTTCCACCATCTGTTCTAAGGGATGAAAGTTTCTGTGTTTGTAACTGTATAAGTAGCTGTTCACGGCCCTTACAAAATACAGCCTCTTTTGCTTTCAAAACTTAATCTGTGTTTCTGATCCATTTGAATAACATCGAAATCTACTACATCTTAATTTAAATTAGGTCAATTATACTTCCTAACCAAAATAAAAATTGATATAAAATGTCAGATAACCCTGAATGTCACTCAGAACCACCTCAGAAGCCTCTGATTCTGCATCCCCCTTTCAAGTGTCAGTCCATTCCTTCTCAACACCTAGAAAGGAGATTTTCAAGAGCTTTTTCTGATGGATAACCCTGATTTCTGGGACTGGAGAAGTGTTGAAGGCTGGCCACCCTCCTGGCAGTGCCTCTCCAGCTGAATTTCCTACCAGGAATCATCCTCTGGCCCTTGTAGTCCATAGGTTCAGCTCTCAGCCCTCCCATATTTTATTTTTTTCTCCTTTAAAAAGCTGAACTCGATTATGTTTTGTTTCAGTGCCCATTTACAACTATTCCTGCTTTTACCAGAAGCAAACTGTGCCCTCGTGCCTGGTGATTTTGACATTAAAGAACTGCAAACAAGGAGAGCTGCTCTCAGGGACTCTGGGTAAAGTGAAAAGCTCAAGGCAGAGCTGGAGATTTTCTGCCAGTTAAGCCCCTGATTCAGCATCCAATTTGAGCAGGTATTTCATGTATACTTTATGCATCTCTTTGTTGAACAAAATAAGTTTGTGACCTTCTCCACTGAGGGTCCACTAAAAATCACACAGGTATCAATTTGAATTGAAGCATTATTTTTTTTTGTAACTATTAGATCTGGACTAGTCATGATTATGTTTTTAAGATTTTAGTGAATTCATGGCTTTATTGCTACATAAAGAGCACTTTCCCTTTCCCATAAACAGGATTTTTAGAGCAACTTTGTCAGCTTTGCAGATCTGAGTCTTCCACAGCCAGCATTTAAATCAAGAGAAAAGAGAGCTGTGAATTTAAATGTGTATTTCAAGTCTAATGGAAACTAAATAGACACACACACATATATATAAACATATAAAAATACATGTTTGGGGATAAATGTTTCCCTGGAAAGGTCAGGTTAGAGATCCAATGGTGCATGAGTTGGGGCAGGGTTCATCTCCTGAATGGTTCTCTGTGCACTGAACCACTCACAGGAACTTGTTTTGATCAAATTTTCCTCCCCACATCTTTTATATAACTGAAAATTTGCTCTGTCTAAACTCAGCCTTCTTTTCCTTAACACAAACCAAAAACCAATTCACACCAAATCTCTCTCATTTTTATCTCCCTGATATTTTTAAGCACTCTTTGACTGGTCCTATCCTTCCTGAGGGTGCAGTACCCCAGGTAGAAAGGAATAGATTGGTTATTCTGATGGACTTCGAGAAATTTTCCAGGTAATGACAAAAAAAGGGCAAAATCAAAGTTTGTACTAGGGTTTGAATATAGATAGATAGATAGATAGATAGATAGATAGATAGATAGATAGATAGAGATAGATAGATAGATAGATAGATAGATAGATAGAGATAGAATTAGAGAAGGGTTATATTTCCTGTGAAAATCAGCAATTAAAAAAAAAAAAAAGTGACCTATTAAATAAAATAATTAATTAAATATCCCAATTATGAATAAGAAATATGCAGTCTCTGACAATGCAGTCAGTTTTACTCCAAACCATCCCGGGGTAGTTGCTTTGCTGTTCCAACCCTTCCTATTGAAAAGGTTGAATTTTGGTGATTCCTCTTCTATTTAGAAATGGAGAGTCAGCAATTTGATTTATAACAATAAATTACTTCAAAGAGTGAGCAGCATTCCACTTGCTGTGGAGTATGTGCAGCATTCTGGCAAGAAGTAAACACAGAATTCTTGTGTTTTGCCAAAGTTTAAAACACATCAAGAATGAAGTGATTGGAAAGATGTTTGTGCTTTAAAACTCTGCGTCAAGTTACTGTTTTAATCTTACAGGCTGCTTGAGGAGGAGGTGGTATTTAAATTCCAGGCAGGTTAAAATTCAGAGCCTATATTTGAGGAGAAATCAGCATTAAAATTTCTGTATGGGCTGTTTATTGGTTAAATCTGACAAGAAATGGGAAATTTGAAACACGAGCCAAAAGAAGAGGCTTATGAGACAAGGGAGCTCTCAACGTGTCATTTCAGACAGAACAGCCAAGTCTCCACAAAGGCAGAAAGCCAAAATTAGGAGCTTTGTTAATGTTAATAAAATGATCAGTCTGATTTGTGATTAACTAACTGAGTGCTGAGGCCCCTGAGTTCAGCAAAGAGATGTGCTTACGAAACACTTGACTTTTAGCATGGTTATTTTTGGTTTCACAAGGCTGATGGAGAGGTGGGATAATTATTTGCCACACAAAGTGCTGGCTAAGCTTCTGCAAGTTCACCCTGACAGCTCCAGGAGCCAGCATGGCACAGGCAATTAATGCCTGGAAAAATGAACCTGCTGGAAATCCTCGTTAGTGCCACGGTGAGACCTGAGAGGGACATGGAGCTCTCAGCTCCCTTCTTGTGTGTCCTGGTTTGAGGGACAGGTGTCTGCCAATAAAGGCAGAAGCTTCTCTTTGAAATGGAGAATGTAAACCCCCTCCCTACAAATTATTATAATTTTGAAATTCAGGGGCTCTCAGGCAAAGAGATGGGAATTAGGAATAACAGTTCTTGACTAGGAAAATTAAAATAGAAATGCAAGATTACAAAGAACAATCCCAACCCCTGCCAGAGTCAGAATCCAAGCTGACACCTGTCAGTCAGTCAGGGTGTTGGCACAGTCCCATTCCATGGTGGCTGCATCCTCCTGCAGTGGCAGATGTGGCTCAGCTGGAGCAGTGCTCCTGGAGAAGGTGCAGTTTCCTCTGAAGGTGCAGGGATGATGTGGAAAGGTCTGGCTTTCCTCTGGAATGCAGTGGGAAGAAGGTGCCTTGGTGTCCCAAATGTCAGTTTTTCTCTGGGTAGGAAAGGCTTGGCTCCTGCCCTGGCTGGAGCATCTCCCATGGGATGATGGAATTTTATCAGCCATGCCCTGGGACTCACTGGCCATGAACAGGAGATCTCTCCTGGAGGGAGGGTGGGCTGTGGAAAGATAAAGATGATTGCCCCAGCTGGTTTAAAGCTGCCCATGAGCAGATAATGTGTGCCAGGAGATCAGGGGCACTGCCCCACCCGGCTGTGACAGATGGGGACAGAATTCACATTGCTGGTCACATCCTGTATTGGAACCCAAGACATTGTGCCAAATGGAAATGGAACAGAATTCCCAGAAGTTTCCTGGATCCCTGGAAGTGTCCAAGGCCAGGTTGGACATTGGGGCAGTGGGACAGTGGAAGGTGTCCCTGTCCATGGCACTGGATGATTTTTAAGGTCCCTTCCAGCCCAAACCATTCCATGATTCCACAAGGGAGAGCTGCTCCTCTCCCAACCAAACTCTGAACCCCAAAGTGAACTTGCTCTAAGTGCCAGGGAACGTTAGATAAGCCTGAGATGTTTATTACATTTACATGGAAGAAACTCTGTGGGTTTTCTGGAACACGGCCATTCGTTAAGTTTTATTTCATAATTATATCTTTAAACAAACCAACTGGCATTTCTTTTTCTGCTAGCTCCAAGATAATAAATAGAAGATTCTTTTATATGTAAGAATTCTGGACAAAGCAAGAATTTCAATGTAATCTCAGAATTAGAAGGATTTTTTTCCATAAACTCATGGTTAAATATCTCCAGCACTGCCAACCTGTTGGACAAAGAAGTTGAAATTTATTTCCTCTTCCATGAAACAAACACAGCATTTTTGTCTCTTTAATACAAAAACAGGTTTCACAACCCAAATTATTACCAATTCTTTATCCTCACAACCTCACAATCTAGAACATGTTCAGTAACAAAAAAATAAACAGATCCCATACCAAAAGTTTATATATTCATGGTGGGTCAGGATAGTTGGATTTTTGGAAGGGAAGTCTGGTATCCCACCCTGAAAATGAAACTGTGCTTTGTGGAAGACACTCCTATTGTCATTCCTTAAGGTGATGTAGAAACCACCAAGGAAGAACTAATATTTTAGAGCAATAGGTTTGCTACTAAAATAGGAGAAGACACTGTCTGCTTTCTTCTTTTTTCTTAATTCTTCACAGAAATTATGTTTTTTCACCTCAAACTAGACTGGCTCCTCTTCCACCAATCAGTGTTTTTAATTATTTACCATAGCAAGTGCTACAAAGATTGGGGTCTAAGTGTCTTTGACACCACATACCAGGAGAGCTGGTTGGGAATTGTCTACTGACATCATATTTTAGGGAGAAAGCTTCATTTGCCCAGTGTCTTCTGATTTCCCAAATGACCATCCCAAATAAAATATTTCATCGTGGTTGACCTTGAGATATTTGCTACAATAATTTTTAAAATAGTGTTTAAATTATTATATTTGTATACATTTAGTTTTTATATTACTTATATTTAGAGCATGTATGTTATTATATTTATATTATTTCATTATTAAAATAGTATTTTGATTGTTTTTGTAACAACAGAGACTACAAACACTAAAACCATACTTGTTCCACCTCCTTGCCAATCCAAGGCAGATAATAGCAGCACACTTATTAATATCAATTTAATAATATCCATTATTAACACCTAATAAAAACAATATTACAATAATCCACATTCATACATCTCAATAACATCCAAGGGAAGAGGCTTCCCTTTCCAAGTGCATCAGGAGCTATTGACAGTGAGAGGAATGTTGGATTTGTCTTTACAAACGAGCTGTGGGTCTGCTGGTACATAAGACCAACATTGAGAGATAAAAAAATGGGATGGATTCCACTGATTGACAAATGGAAAAGATATTTGCCTTTACAAACAAACTGTAGGTTTGCTGATAAATGTAATTGGATATTGGAAAATGAAAGAAGCAATGGGGAACCTCTATGAATTCTATAAGAATTAAAAATTAAAAGAGAGGGTTATACATGAGAGGGGAATCTCAGGTATCAGGTGTTTGGGAAGTCTGTGCCTCTCAAGTACCTCAGGCAGTGGGAAAGAGAGAGGGAAATGTGGCTGGGAAATTGAGATAAAAAGGGAGGCTGCATCCTCCAAAAATTTGAGAGATCCCAGGGGAATGTCCCATGGCCTCTCCTTTTATTCCAATAAAGCAAAAGGACTCCTCTGTCTCCTTTTTGGACATGAACCTCTGGTGTTTGTGGATTAATTTTCCTGAAAACAGCCTTCTTCCACCATGTTTTCCTCACAGATATCCAAAATTTTGGTTCTGCCCCTCCATTCCTGCAGCCTCTCTCTTTCCCTCTCTATGTTTTTTGTGCAAGAGGCTCCATCCCCTCCCTGTCTTTGTCTTTCACACTTTTCTTGGTTACTCCATCCTTTCTGTCCGTGTATTGATGTTTCTTTCTTTTTTCTTTCCTTTTCTTTTTTTTTTTTTTTCTTTCTTTCTTTTTTTCTTTCTTTCTTTCTTTCTTTCTTTCTTTCTTTCTTTCTTTCTTTCTTTCTTTCTTTCTTTCTTTCTTTCTTTCTTTCTTTCTTTCTTTCTTTCTTTCTTTCTTTCTTTCTTTCTTTCTTTCTTTCTTTCTTTCTTTCTTTCTTTCTTTCTTTCTTTCTTTCTTTCTTTCTTTCTTTCTTTCTTTCTTTCTTTCTTTCTTTCTTTCTTTCTTTCTTTCTTTCTTTCTTTCTTTCTTTCTTTCTTTCTTTCTTTCTTTCTTTCTTTCTTTCTTTCTTTCTTTCCTTTCTTTCTTTCTTTCTTTCCCCACACCAGGCTTGCTGCACCTATGCCATCTTCTGGATGTTCTGTGAATCTTTCTTATCCCCGAGTTCTGAGTTATGTGCAAATCTCTTTAGCAAACGCTCCCATTTCCTGGCCGTGATACCGAGACAGGGACAAGGCTTTAGGGCCAGGGTCACAGCTTCAGATGCGTTTCCTTTGTTTACTGCCTGCACACCAGGAAAAGGGATTTCTCTGTGAACTGTCCATTCTCTGCTAAGAATAGTTATGGAATGTGGCAAAAAATTCCCCTTCAAGAGGGAAGTGACTTTCACTCAGTTGAGAATTTATTAATACACTTATTTTTATGCACTGAAGAGCTGTTTACATTCTTTCCCTTTTTTTTTTTTTCTTTCTTGTTGCAAAACGTTGAAGTGATAATTTCCTTTCCAATATTTTCTCACTTTTTTTTTGCCTGGGGTTCATGCCACTGTTTCATCAGGATCTACAAATAACTTTCTTTCAGCTGTTGCATAACAATCGTCCCTGAATGATGCACAATCTATGATTTCTCTGGGTGATGAAGAAACATCCTAATTTTTACCATTTTTATACTATTATTTATACATAAATTCGAATTAAAATAATATATTAGGGGTTTTTGAGGAAAGCTAGAGGTCTTCAACAGTCCCCCTTGTATGGAGCCCAAAATTAGTGAGGACTTCCATCACAAAACTAATTCTTGCTAGTTTTACATATTTACAATGCTTATATGTCTTAGATATTTAAATGTTAGCAACATGCTTCAATGACTTGTGAAATCACAGCCTGGATAGCAAAGACTCAGGGAGATAATCTCAGCTTTAATCAGAGAGACAACAGAGAATACTCATTACTTAAGATTTCCAGCTAATCTCCTCCATTGCCTAAAGAAGTGCAAATAATTCATTGGAAAACCAGAGGAACAGTGGGATGATTCATTATTTTAAATGCTGCTTTAACCAGGCAATTCTGGACTAATCAGTGAGGCTGGGCTGCTGGGTAATAATTGCTTGATTTTAAAGGCAAACACTAAATAATTAGTTCTTAGAAATCAGTATCACAATTACCACAAGGCAAGATTTCTTATGAAATCTCAGATATCTCAGATATTCAAGAATAAACATATTAAGAATTCAAGCTTTTGTTGCCAGAAAGCAATTACAGTAATTTAGTTCAATGGTACTTTCATAGACTGATAATTCTTACAGTCAGTTGGAAAACAATCATTTTTGTTCCATCACTGATTGGGATTATGGCCAGGAATGAAAATGTTGAAATGTCTTACTGAGAGTTGTGCTTTTCCACAGATTGGTGAAAGTGGGAAGCATTGAGATGTTCCATTTCCATCCCTCCTTTGTAGGTGAAAGATTTCAACCCCCAAAGACCATAAACCCCTGAACAGCCAGAAAAACCTTTCCCTGCAAGAGCAGTGACCTCTCACACATTGTGCTAATAACTTGGAATGAGGACCTTGGCCAGGCTGAGAGAAATCAGGAGGGGAAAAATTCAGATATTCTGGCTGTTGTTCCAAATGTGCACAGCTGCAATGATGCTCAATCCCCCCTGAGCAGCTCCTGATTGCATCCCTTGGGATTAGGAGTGGGAAAATGGGTTCTGCATCACCTGTAAATGAGAGAGATGGCCAAGTCTGTTTCATTCCATGGCTTAACCACCCTTTCCACGGGGAAATTCCTGCTGTGCCCACCCTGAGCCTGCCCTGCCCCAGCCTGAGCTGTTCCCTCTCCTCCTGTCCCTGTTCCTGGAGCAGAGCCCGACCCCCCCTCCCTGCCCCTCCTGTCAGGGAGTTGTGTAGAGCCACAAGGTCCCCCCTGAGCCTCCTTTTCTCCAGGCTGAGCCCCTTTCCAGCTCCCTCAGTCTTTTAGATCTTAATTTCAATGCTGTTTCCTGGTCAGTTTTCCTCGTTATTTTGGTTTCCTGAAGCAGAGGGAGCAGTGGGAACCTCAGCTCCACATCCACCTGAGCTGCAGGAGGGCAAATCCTGAAAGCAGAGATGAAACCACAGCTCTGACACACCTGGTGGCTTCTCCTTTTTTTTTTTTTTTTTTTTTTTTTTTTTGCTACATCCCCTGAGCCTCCTTTTCTCCAGGCTGAGCCCCTTTCCAGCTCCCTCAGCCCCTCCTGGGGCTCCAGCCCCTTCCCCAGCTCCCTTCCCTGCCCTGGACACCTCCAGCCCCTCCAGGGCTCTCCTGCAGGAGCCACAACTGGACACAGAGGGACAATCCCTGCCCTGCTCCTGCTGCACACACAATTCCTGAGCCAGCCCAGACCCAAAGAGATGAGAGAATGAAAGTTCCTGGCTGTAGCAGACACGTTCAGGATTTCAAACTCCCTGAAAAATACCAATTTAACTGTCTGGAAACTGTAGATGGAGAGAACAGACTGAGGTTAAGGCCAACATTTCTGAAGCATCTCCTTCTTTGTTCATTTTCATTAATCTTAGAGCTTGTATTTGGGGTCACACACAAAGGATATAGAGAGAAAAGTAGAATTCAGTAATTTTGAAAAGGGCTGAGCCTCCAGCCTTCCTTTACAGATCCCTGTTTCTGTCTCTGGAGATCAGACAGCTCCATGGATGTTTTGGAAAGGTGAAGCATGAGCCATCCTAGCAAAGTGCAAGGAAGGTGAGCTGGCAATTTCCCCTCACAGACCATACCTGGGTGGGATTTATCTTACCTAAAATATCCAATTAACTGCAGAAATGAGTGATCTTTGCTTTCCCAGAGGCAATATGGACAAGGAACTCCATGGGGCAATTAGCTAATTAAGATATGTACTCCAGAGGGAGTTCACCAGCCTGGTGAACCAGCCTGGTCTAGAAACTTATTTGGTGTTTGGCAAAAATTGGGTGGAATGGGGCCTACCTTGTGCAAATTTCACCTGGAGATTTTAATGGTTTGCAAAGATTAAATTGAGAAAAGGATAAATGTTGGTGCAGAGCAGGAAATTTGTTGCTCATACAGGGAAGTCTGGAGATCTCAAAGAAAGTGAACTCCCACCTTCTTCCCTTTGAGACAGAAATGGGAAAGGGGGCAGAAGATTCATACAAACAAGTTTGGTGTAACTCTTAAAAAATGCTAATGCCTCTGCTTTTATAAACAAAATTGTATACTATCTTTACCTAAAGGGAAACAGTCTCAATTAGCAATCCATTATTAAGATTTGTGTTGCTCTAAGAGTAAGAACAATTCACCTCACTCAAAAATGAGTCATAAACTTCCAAAAACTTCCCCTTCAACATCCACCCCTCTGCACTGTTCTGTAAAGAACCCTCTCTAATCTAATGATCTGGACCAGATATTTATGGTGCTGCTCCCAAATCCACTTTGTGCTGCTGACAGATAATTTCTGTCTAAGTAATGGGGCTGTCTCTTGTTTGCTGCTCACTCATTACTCTCCAGTAATTAATGTTAAACCCACAGGCTTCTGAGTGGTAGATTTGCTCCAGGTTTGCAGACAAGTATTATAATCCCCTGAATGCTCTATTATTTCCAGTCTCCATTAAAAAGCTGTGCAGCCACCTCGAGCATGGTCTGTGTTTTTAGGATCCATGCAGCAGGAATCAGCGTGGTCACAGCTGACTAACCACAGAAATTTGGGTGTCTTGCCCAGGTTCCCACACTGAGGGCTGGATCCTGTGAGGATTTAGGCATGTCCTCACAGGCTCTGCAGTCACATGAAGCAGCAGCTATGCTGAGGTAAAGGCTCAACCCAGTTTAATCTTTCTCTTAGGCTAAAATGCCCAGAGCAGAGGCAGAGTGGCAGAGAGGAGAAGTGAAATATGTGTGAGTGAGGAGCAAAGATTCCCCTCGTAGGGAAATCTGGATTTGTCTCTGGTCAGCTGTTGGAACCCTGGAAACTGAGAGTTTGAGACTTTCTGTGCTGACAGGCACTGACCCCCAGCAGAACTCTGCTTTTGACCTGAGGCCGTGGAGAAGCTTCCAAAATGGAATGGTAGAACTGGGATCACGGGTGTGCAGTTTGAATAGAAGTGTGTGATATCACATGGGGGAAAACTTAGTGTTTAAGGTTTTAGAATATAGTCATATATAAAGCAAGATGAAGGTTTTGGGGTGGAGGTTTCCTTCTTCTTCACCTTCTTCTCCATGGGTTTGGGTGATATTGTGTGATTGGGTAGAAAATTCCACAGTGTGAAACACGGGTAGTTGGTTATTGGGGTAAAAGTAAAAATAATTTAGGTGGCATTTCTTAATTGGACAATTTTCTCTTAAAAGACCTTGGAGAGAGAGGGAGATAGGGCTCCATTTTTAGTTTTTTAGCTTGAAGTGCTGTAGAACTCCCAGTTTGTGGGACTGTAATATAGATAAGAATTAATAAACATCTGAATCCAAACAAGAAATACTGTATCAAGCATTTAATCCCAACCCTGACAAAAAGAGGATAAAATGTGATAGTCAACCAAAGAGATCAAAGTTAAGCAGATGCTGTTCTCTAGAAAACAAAAATGCACAAAGAGGTTTCTTGAACCAGTGGCAAGAGGAGGTTTGGGCATTGTGCAGGAATGCAGCTCCTGACTCAGGCTCCTCATTCCTCTGCTCCTCAGAGGATCATTTCTATCAAAGCATTCACTGTTTTATATCAAAATGGACTGGATTACACAGATCCCCAAGCCAGAGAAGCTGACACAATGTTAAATTCAAAGCACTTTGATTAAAAAAAAACAATTCTCATCTTCACATATGGATCCACATGGCAAAAGCAGCTCTACACAGAGCAAGTTTGGTCAAAAATTATCAATTTCTGGGAGCTAAGATGGGATTTAAAGTTAACATTCATTCTGCCCTTTTTCCAGAAGTTGAACATATGTGTGTGTAAAACACTTGGTGCAACTGTGCTGATAAATTTCAAGTGCCCAGGACTATTTTTTTGTCATCAGGGCCCAGTCACATTCATCCTAAAGAACTCTCAGGCTCTTAATAAATATATTAATTATCAGGAACTAAGAGATTTTGGAGAGTCCTATCTGTCTGAGACTGAAACCATATTAAGGGCTGCTCTAAAAGTTGTACTAACAGGAAATAAATTTATGGCAGCTGAGAATATTCACTTCACTTTACTGGTAGAGAGGGGTCTCTATAGAGACAAATGACCAATAAACTAAATAAAATCCACCCCATAAATTTAATGTCACAGAAGGGTTTGCAAGAAGAGATAAATATATATAAGGAGTAACAAACTGTGCTCAAAGGGATTGTTTTCTGCCTCTTTTTTAGGGTGTAATTTCCTTCCAGGGGTGTTTCTTTCCCATGGAAGATGGGATTCTGGCTGGATTTTATGTGCTGCAGCACACTGAAACTCCTTGACTCTTCAGCATGGATAAAAAAAAGAGAAACTCACCTCATCTTAGCATTTTCCACCGAGATTTGCAAACCTGGCCAGACATTATGGAGTAACTAGGTTGTGTTTTAAATGGCTATCCCTCCTCATTATCCAGCACAGACAGAGTAATTAATTACCCAGGGCTGCTCTGCTCCCAGGAGAATTGTTCCTTGAAGTTCCTTGAAGCTTGAAGTTCCACTGCTTTACTGGGATTTGGAACAAAAAAAAAAAAAAAAAAAAAGGAGTCTGCTGCTCCCTATACCAGGGAGCAAAACCCTGGCATATTTTATGGTGAAAAACTCAAAATACAGGATGCAAGAACACATACACAGGTGAGGTTTTATTGGGGCCTTCAACCACTGGGTAAGATCCAGAGAAATTCCTATTTAGCAGCTACAGGGCTAAGGCTACTGAGGACTTTTTGGCAAGGAATGGCTCTTAAAACACTGTTATTCCATTTTTTGTGATAAACTGAGCCAGAAATTCCAGAGTCTATGCAGAACAGGGAAAAGAAAGCAGCACCAGCACCTCTTAGTGTCCTCCTGCTTAGTTCTGTTGGCCCAGCAGAGCTTGGAGCAAGTCAGGTGAATGGATTATTCCAATTAATTTTATTCTGAAAGCCACCTCTGAATTCATCTCTCTACAGCAAGTGTGAATGTCTTTGTAATCTTGTGGAGAGCAGAAAGAGTAATATTTTAATAAAAGTGGGTTTTTTTTTCCTTACTTCTTTAGTCAAATCATCTGGAGGCTGAAGAATTTGTTATTCCGTGAACTCTCCCTCCTGCATTGACTCGTAGCTGGAGGATAAGATTACCTCCTACATGCATTCTCAAAAATGGATGGGAAAATCACACAGGCATAATATCTACCTTTTCTGCACAAATACACCCTGCAGTGCTGGGAAAGGGCTCAAGAGCACCAACAGGAAAATTTGCAAGGCTCAGAGCACCTATTTTTCACTGCAGCTTGGTCAGGGTGTGACTCTGCAGTGACCCCTGCACGAGGTTTGAAAAGTTGTCTTACCCCAAATGAGGGACTCCCACTGTTTCTTTCCAGCTGGAATTCCAGCTGTGCAGCTGCACTGAGCTCAGCAAAGGATGGTAAGGGCTTACCTGGGGCAGATATTCAAAAGTCAGCAGACTCCATCACCAATGCATCCATAACCAGGCAACATAACCATAACACATAACCAGTGTCCAGTTTTAAAAGTTATTTTATTTAGCACAAGGTTTTGAAGCCAGTGGCATTTGGTGACATTGGTCTGAGAGTGATGGTAACAAACCTGAAGCAGGCAAAGCAAAAGTCACAGTTGTTCTCAGTAAAAAAATCCTCTCACTCTCAATTCCCCACTCATTATAAATTGTTTTTCTACCTGAAAAATAGAATCTATTCACCATGTTTTCTTCCCAGCTTATGTCCATGAAACAGGCTGAGGGGGGAAATCCAAAGCACACAGGCAGCTGCTGGTTTGTTTGCTGCTCCAGGCTGGCAGAATGTGAATTGCTGTGCTAATCACAGGCACAGCTCCCATCAGAGAGGAAAGGTTCCCTCTATCAAAGCCAAATCCATAAGGAAGACAATCCCCAGAGTGCTGGGATAGCACTGTTCACCTCGAGGAGAAAGTTGTGAGCACAAGTTGTGAGACTGAGAAAAAGAATTTGGTTTATTGGGGGTTTCTATGAGGCCAGTGAGTGGAAAATAGACCCTGGATAATCAGCAGTGGGTGTGGGATGGGGCAGCAGCTGGTGAGGGGTGTCAGTCCATGCTGGAATTATCAGGGAGTGCAGTGCCACAGGAGCAAAGCAGCTGGAGCTGAAAACTCCCAGATCCATGAAACTTTCAGCATCCATGTGCAGCTTCTCTTTCAAAGCTGTCTGTGCTGACAAATAACTGGCTGGTGACTTGTGGGGATTGTTTTATTGCTGCCCCTTTGCTCCTGGGCTCTTTTGCTGTGAATTCAACATGGTCCTTGGCCCAGCTGGGCAGACTGGACACAATCAGACATGATTTGACTGCAGGGAATTTTGGCTTTAAAGTCATTTTGCAAACTTAGGTATTTTGCTCATTCTCATCAGCATCAGCTCAGGCTTGACTGCTGCTGTATTTTTGGAACAACATAACAACAACAACAACAACAATATAATGATGAAAATTACTGCCTTATATTTATGCCCAGAAGTTTTCAGAGGGAAAAAAAAAAAAAAAAAGACATTTTGCCTCATTATTTTTCTCCCTGCACAAAATGCTAATGATCAGTTCTTAAATAAATGACCTGAAAAAGATCTTGGTGAGTTTATGACCAGGCCAAACATTGATCTGCCTTCAGCAGGGAAGGAGGAAGGAAAGACCAGAAGAAATAACCACAGAAAAAGGAGTGAGGCAGAGCTGTATTATTGCAAAAGCAAATAAAGGAGGCTGAGGGAAGCAGTCCCTGCTGTCCAGGCAAAGAGTGAAGGATAAATAACACCAATCCCTCAGAAGGAGCCTCCTACAGGGTGAACTGCAGCAGGCACTGAGCAAAACAAAACTGAACTGAGAACTGGAAAAACAACATCCAGGTCTGTTTGCTCTTGGCAAACAACCTGCTCCAGACAGGGATATCAGCATCAGAAATCCCTCCTTTCCCACACTTTGAGTATTTCCCAAGTGTTTTCTTTTCAGCTGGTGTTGACAGAGACTTGGTTGCTGGTGGAAAGAGATGGGAATTGTTTTCACCTCTCTTGCAGGAAACTCTCCAAATAGAACAGCACTTAAAGCCTTTAATATTCTTCATTATCCTGTAAGAAGAGTCCAGCATTTCTCCTGTGCCAGCTCTGGGAGCCAGGGGATGAACCCACATGAGTAGATGAGTTCTGCACTCCAAGGAGTTGAGCAGCTCCTGCATCATCCAAATACATCCAGCTGCAGATAATTAGAAAATTGGGAACACAATGGCCAACTTCCACAAGGAACTTTGCCCTCATGAAGACATAAAAATTGTTTAATTTCTGATTCCCACAGGTGGGATCTCTAACCCTGGGTTTGGGATTGAGGTGCACCTTGCCAGGGAGGCAGAGTCCTGCTGAACTGGGCAGTTTCCACTGAAATGGCCTCACAGAAAAATCCACATAGGACTCCCAGTCCCAGCACAAGGTGCCTGGAGATCTCTCCTGGGTAAAAAAGCAGAGTCAGGCCATTTCCCCACATGCAGGTCTTTCTGCAGCTCAAGTCAGCACATTTAAGCTCTTGGCAGACAAAGAGATCAGGCTTTGCTGATAATAAGAAGAGCTGCTCCAGCACTGCTTTGGGACCAGGCACTCGAGGAGCTATTTATAGATGAAGAGAAGTGCAGCAATAGGGAAAAGGAAGCAAAAAAGGGAACTGGCTGAATGTGTGAGCAAAATTTTTCATTTTTAAATTATACATCTGCAAAGTGATCTCAGGACCTGGAGACCCACATTCTGCTCTCTGAGCATCAAGAGGTTTTAAGGACATTATAATCCCTTCATCCACAAATGTGGATTGAGATAAAGGCTAAATGTGTGGAAAATGCTCTGGATCTTCAAAGCCCTCAGTGAGTGCTGGTGCACTGACCCTTGCTGAAGTCTTTTGATATAGGAAATGTTGGTGCTGGTAATGCTCAGGAATCCCATGGGAAGGGTACAGCCCACAAAACTCTCTCCCCTTGGATCTCCAGGAGCTGACAAGGTAAGAATTCAGAGCAAAGCCTCTGCTGCTCTAAACTGAGGATGGAGCAGAGACTGATCTGGAGAGAGGAATGGTGAGAGAGCAGATGAAGTCCATGGTGCTTTGTCCCAGCTCTGGAGCCATCCTGCTGTCCCTCACCCTTCCCACATCCCTGCTGCCCATTGGCAGATTCCCCCCTGAGCAGAGCAGCACAAGAGGGAGCTGCATTCCCAGCACTGGTCTTATAAACAGGTGAGAAAGCTGGGGATGTTCAGCCTGGAGAAGAGACCTCACAGCACCTTCCAATACATGAACAGGGGAACAGGAGAGGGACAATTCATCAGGAACTGGAGTGACAGGAGAAGGGGGATGGGCTCAAACCGAAAGAGGGGAAATTTAGGTTAGATAGAAGAAGAAGTTGTTCCCTGGAAGGGTGGGCAGGCCCTGCACAGAACTCCCAGAGCAGCTGTGGCTGCCCCTGGATCCCTGGCAGTGCCCAAGGCCAGGCTGGACATTGGGGCTGGAGCAGTTTGGGACAGTGGGAGGTGTCTCTGCCCATCTTTACCAAAAAATAAAAGATGGAAAGTGCCATACTGAGATATTGGTGTAAGGCTGAAATCAGCCTCTCTTACTCCTCCACTTTAGGTTCACAAGGTGGCTCCTTCCCAGCTCAAGGATCTCCATCCTCCATTTCACTTTATCAAACAGAAGTTCACTGCCCATCACCTCATCTGAAAATGGCATGGCTGAGGTGGACACACCTGTTTCATTTGTCACCAGCCCAGAGGGACAAAGCAGCAGAGGAGGCAGAGAATAAATGGGGAAGGGTCTGGAGGGGAAGCCCCAGGAGGAGCAGCTGAGGGCCCTTGGTGTGTCCAGCTGGAGCAGGGGACACTGAGGTCAGAGCTCCCTGGGGACAGCTCTGATCTCTGCTCTGGGACAGGGACAGCACCCAGGGAGAGGCTGCAGCTGGGCCAGGAGGGTTTAGGGTGGATTTTAGGGAAAGGTTCTTCTCTAAAACCTGGGCACTGCCCAGGCTCCCCAGGGAATGGGCACAGCCCCGAGGCTGCCACAGCTCCAGGAGCTGCCAGAGATGCCCAGGCTGGGATTTTGGGGAGGCTGGGCAGGGACAGGGATGGGACTGGATCATCCCTGTGGGTTATTCCAGCTCAGGATATTCCACAATTCCTGGATGCTGTGTCACCCCTTGTGTTGCTGAATTTATGCAAGGCTTTCCACTCGGATTCCTCTCTCAGCACTCTGGCTGAAACTGGTTTCCAGCACAACCTGCAGCTCAAGAATCAAGGAAAAACAAATCTCTTTTTTGGTCTGTTATTATTCTTTGTGTCCCCAGGTAACTGAAGGCTCTGTACCTGTGAATGCAGTGCCACTGCATGTCCCCATGCCGGGGGTGTGTGTGGCACCGGGGTTCAGGGGCAGGGGAGGGGTGCCAGGACCCTCCTCTCCTGCTCTCATCCCAGCTGCTGTTCCCACTAGATGGCATCTCCGTCCCACAAACATCCCCATCTCCCATGGTTACCTAACCTCGAGGAGCAGCGCTCAGCAATTAAACATGGGCAAAGGTTCCATTGCTACACACCAATTTGTGCTGCAGGGTACCACAGCAAAGTGCCACAGAGCAGCATCTTCCTCTCCAACACCCCTCACCAGAGGCTGTTTCTGCTGGAAATGCTGTCCCAGGGACAGAGCTTGTTCTCTCACAGGATTTGAGGGGCTCTCAGTGCCAGCACAGAGGGACAATCCCTGCCCTGCTCCTGCTGCACACATAATTCCTGAGCCAGCCCAGGGCCAGGGGCCTCTTGCCCACCTGGGCACCTCTGGACTCATCTCCAGCTGCTGTCACCAGCACCCCCAGGGCTTCTGCAGTCACTCTTCAGCCACCCTTCCCCACATAAGAAGGATTTTTAAAAAAAATAAATGTTCTTTGAGGAACTACATCAATGATACACTGGCACAGAGTGTGGATTTGCCAGGATTTCATCTTCAGAGAGCCCCTTAAGGTTACAAACTCAGTGGATGCATTTTTCTCTTAATTCCTAATCCATTGGATCCCTGCTGGAGGCAGCAGAAGTGCTGAAAGATTTTAACACTGAGGTGGCAGAAGGGTCTTCCTCCCTCCCAGGGCTGAGAGCCTGTGGGAAGGAACAGCAACATTTTCCATCTGTGTTGTGGCCTGGAGATGCCATCAGGAAAGGATTTGTTGCAGGGTGAGCTTTGTGAGAATGGGGGTGCCTCGTGTCAGGGGAAATTTCAGGGGGACATTCTCACTTGTGTGAGAGGTCCCCATCACACAAGAGTCAAATTTAGTGCCTGAGGTGTGCTGGACATCCCAGGTGCTTTTGGAAACCACAGCACAGAGTGCACAAAGAGATTCCTGAAGGAACAGGATCTACCAGAGGCACGTGGTAAACTTACACAAAAACCCTGAGGATTCCAGCCCCACGTTTCAGCAACTCACCTGTGGTGTTTCATCAGGCTGTCACCTCACAGATGAGCTTTGGAGAGCATTTGTCCCTTCCCACAGGACTTTTTTGTCACTCTCATTACCATTTGCAACAAGGAGGATGGGGGCAGCAGGGTTTTTGCACAGGACACAGTCACAGAATATTCTGAGTTGGGAGGAATCCATAAAGATCATCCAAGTCCTTAAATCAATGGAAATACCACGACATCAAATCAGCATCCAGTATTTCAGTTCAGTAATTTATAGCCATCACCACAGTGATTTTTGTGTCTATATTGCCCTTCTCACTCATGAGGAAAGTTACAGCCTAAGCTCTTGTTTGATTAACAGCATTATGGCATCTGTGTTATCCCTGGCATTCATTTTATTGGGGGAAATTGGTCTGTCTGAGGCCAAATTATTCAAATCCTGTAAAAATAATGTGGATCTCCATGGGGATGACATATTAGCTTGTTATCACCACATCCACCTTAGTGGTGTCTTCCACTGGAAACCAACCTCATCTAATTTCTGACACATTTTCCCAATTACAGCAGCTGCACATCCTCCAGAGAAGCACTGCAGAAGCAGATGAATTCCCCAGGCACAAATCTGCCTTCCTTTCACCAGCTGTTGGGATGGTGCCTGGTGTTTCTTCTGGTGCATCTGCCTCAAATAAAGCTCACAAATTCTTCACACTTGGGAAGTGTCTAGGGAGGGAATAAGGGTGAGAAATGGAAGGCCTGCAACCAAAGCCATAGGATAGAGTGGGATTTGTGTGTGTATCTGTTTTAATTTAATTTTTATTTTAATTTGACTCTCCCAGGAAGGATGGTTATGGAAGTGTCAGTGCTGGGGATTATTAGGAATATGGATATTAGAAAATATTCCTTCACAGAAAGGGTTGTCCAGCATAGGAACAGGCTGCTCTGGGCAGTGGAGGAGTCACCAACTCTGGGGATGTTTAAAAGAGTTGTAGATGTGACTTTAGGGGACATGGTTTAGTGCTGGGTGGTGTTAATTTAAGGGTTGGACTGGATAGTCTTAAAGGTCTTTTCCAACCCAAAAATGATCCTATGGTTCTCTAATCTATTGTGATGCTAATACTGCTTTGATACAGTTAAAAGCACAAGCACTCCTGCCTTCATATGCAAATTTCTCCTAAATAAACAAAAAGTCTGGAGATTTCAGGTACTCTGTTGGGAGGAAAAAAAAATGTGCCCCAAGCCCACTGTAATTGGTTTGACTTTTTTACTTGGTTAGTCAATTCCTTAGGAAAATTAGGAGTATAATGAAGGGAAATGTCACCATCTGTCTGGAACTGGTGCACAGAGGAAAAGGCTTTAAAAATCTCATATTATTCCCAAAAGTAATCCATCACTTTGACCCGAAGATAAAGAACTGCTGAGAAACCAGTATTGTGCTGCTCACAGAATCTGAGTGCTCAGAGCCTTTGAACCTCTTTGGGTTCTTCTAGACCTGTGCCAGCACCTGCTGATGTTGGTGCCAGCAGGAAAGTGCTGCAGGTGGAGCAAGAAACAGATAAATCAGGGATGGCAAAACACAACATGGGAGCCTGAAACTTCTAACTCATGGCACATCCCTGACACTGCCCTTAGAACACAGGCAGGGTCTGTATGACCCCACTGAGGGCAGATTTGTGGGGTCTGTGCAGCACAAACAGGCTGCAAAGCTGCAATGATTGCTTGCAATGATTGGAGTGCAGGAACAAAAATTCTGATCAAATATAAGAAGTCACAGCACTTCCAGCTCAGAGCTGGAGCTGCTGCAGAGAGCCCAGAGGAGGCAGCAGGATGAGCAGAGGGATGGAGCAGCTCTGCTGGGAGGAAAGGCTGGCACAGCTGGGATTGTTCACCTGCACAGGAGAAGCTTTGGGCTGAGCTCAGGGTGGCCTTGCAGGGCCTGAAGGAGCTGCAGGAAACAGGGAGAGAGACAATTCCCAAGGGCTGGAGGGACAGGACACAGGGAATGGAGGGGGACAGGACACAGGGAATGGCTTCAAACTGAAAGATTATAGGGTTATGTGGGATATTGGGAATTAGGAATTGTTCCCTGGGAGGGGCTGGGATGGAATTGCCAGAGCAGCTGTGGCTGCCCCTGGATCCCTGGAATGTTCAGTTCCAGGTTGGACACTGGGGCTGGAGCAGCCTGGGACAGTGGGAGATGTCCCTGCCATGGCAGGGGTGGAACTGGATGATTTTTAAGATTCTTTCCAACTCAAGCCATACTATAATTCTGTGATTCTACAACTCTCCTGCCTTGGCTTCCCCTTTTTAGTGCAGGAAGTTTTGTGTTTTCCCTTTTTCTTCCTTTTCCTTTATTCAGCCTCTTAGTGAACCAATAAACCTTGGTGAGGGAAAGCCTTGGTAACATTTTCTTTTCGTTACCCCATGGCACAAAACATTGGCAAAGTTCTAAAACACTCTGAGGGCACTTTTAGATTCAGCCAAGTCCATGATCCTCTTCCTGCTGATTCTTAGGATCATCCTTGATTTCTGCAATGTGCCAACACTCCACATCTCCCATTTCTGAGGCCATTTCTGAGGATAATGCCCTAGAAAACTGTTTCATTTCAAGATGTAGCTTTGGATGTGGAGCTGAATAAGCATATTGAAAAGAAGAAAAAAAGAAGAAGATAAATGAAAGGGAGATTAATATTTTCTCACTCCAATTCCTGCCCACCTACAAATCCCACATTGAACTAAAGACAACACCAGGATTCTCAGGAGTTGTAACACTCATATCTGGCCTTTGATATTCACCAAATCTCACTCAGCTTTATAAAGGAGGTAAATTCATTCCTCAGTGTTTTATACATGAAGAAAGTACAGAAGGGAAATAACAGAGCAGAAGAACAGCAGGGACTTGAACACACACACCCTGTGGCATTTCCCACCAACTCAGTTGTCCTGGCATTGTATTGTTCTTCCACTGAGCTCCAGCCACCTTCAGAGCCCAGAGATGATTCAGGGTGGTTGTTATGGGTTATGGACAAGTGTTATGGACACTTTCATTCTCACAAGTCTTCCATTGATCATTTTATTTCTTCATCCTTTGTGCTCAATCCTTCCCAGCTCTATTCCTGATTCCTGTCACAGGGATCAAGTTTTGTAGTGATGTACACCTGTCACCCATCAGGAATTTTGCCATGGATTATTTATTTCTCCACTCAAAAATCCATGGACTGTTCCTAGGAGTAAGGAAGGTGAAAAGGATGGTTTGGAACTCAAGGTGGCTGCAACCCCCCCAGGCTTCCCTGACAAAACCCCAGCAGATGGGCTGAGGGGCCCATGGTGACCCCAAGGTGTGCCTGGGGGCCTGGTGGTGTGGCCCATGTGACAGAGAGAGAACAATGCCAATGTCACTGCCCGGGGTGTCCTGCTAGGCTTGGGATCACCTCAGCAGGACATGCAGCTGGTCTGGGGGATCCAGGTTTTTCCCAAAGCCACCAAAGAGAGACTGCAGGAGACGATTTTCAGAGGTTTCAAGGTTGTTTATTGTTCCTTATCTCAGAATGTCTTGCCTGACCAACAGTGATCTGTTCAGCAAGGGTGTGGGGGTCCAGAGTGTCCCTCTAGACCTTTTGTGGGTGCAAAGATCCCCCTGTCAAACCCTTTTGGGACCCCCGAGTGAGGCAAGGGGGGGTCAGACCTGACAGGGGGCTGGACCCTGCCCCAAGGGAAAATCTGCCAACATTGCAGGAAGAATTACAAGTCACAAAAATAAGTAGAGTGTAAATTAGAGTATTAGAATGTAGAATAAGTAGATTTTTGGATTGTTTATGATAAGGGCCATGTGGCCAGCATGGAGGATTTGGGGTGTGGTGTGCCACTTCCTCCTTCTTCTCTGTGCCATCCATGTTGGATGACATGCTGGCAGCCACAGATTGGATGGGGACAAAACTGGACAGTGTAATAAGGTTGTGCTGTATTGGAAGGTAATTGTAAATATTGAAGACGTAGTCTACAGTATAAAAGATAGGCCCTGCCCCTCCCAGGAGAGCATTTGGTCATGGTCACCTTGCAGAGCAGACCTGTGTCAGCCTGGCTGGGACACTTTGTAGATAAGATATAATAAACAGCCATGAAAAACAACAGAAGATCGTCTCCTGCAGTCTCTCTCTAGTGGTTTCAGAAAAATTCTGAATCCCAAACCACCTACATGTCCATCTGAGGAGGTCTCACACCTTAAAGAGACCCTCGGACTGTGACACCAGGGCAGAATGGTGCCTGGCAGAGGCAGGACTTATCTTTTATACTCTAAATTATGTATGAGACATTTACAATAACTTTCCAATGCAATACAATCTTGTTACACTATCCAGCTTTGTCCCCATCCAATCTGTGACTCCTGGGATGTCACCCAACATGGGTGACATGAAGAAGAAGGAAGAAGAAGCACACCACACCCCAAATCCTCCATGTTGATCACGAGTCCCTTAACATAAACATCTTTAGAAATCCACTTATTCTACGTTCTAACAGTCTAATTCACACTTTACTTATTTTCGTGGCTTGCATCTCTTCCCTCAGTGTTGGTAAATTTTCCCAAGGGGTTAAATCCAGCCCCTGAGACACCTGGGTCTCATTCCGGGGTCTTTGGGAAACCTGCCAGGGGGGTTTTGAGACCCCCAGGGAAGCCAGGGGAGCACCCTGGACTCCCACATGCCAATTTTGTGATGATCACCAGCATTTTTGATGCAGTGGCCTGTCTCAGTCTGCAGGAAACAGGTCTGTGCTAAGTCCTGCCACAAGACAGGACTGTGCCTTTATGATCAGCTGCTTCCCTTGCACTCTTGGATTGCTGCTCTGCAGCCAAGGAGCTGAACTGCTTCAATCAGACATGTAACAGAGACCAGGGATGTCCACCCAGAGCACTCTGCCCTTGTCCTGCCCTCGATAGTCACCTGCAGCCAGAGCAGTCAGGAGTTTCAGAAGCACTGAGTGTACATGGCTTTGTCCTGGCAGCTTGATAGGGGAATAAGGGAGCAGCTCTGGAGGAGAGAGCAGCATGCACAGGGAGGAAGCAGCACCAGCTTTCACCAGGGAATGTGTGACAAAAGTTGGGTCAGGTAGATCATTGCAGTCCTTCATCACTCACATCATTCCCTTCCTCAGTTGTGCCTCTGCTCCCAAAATCTCTCTCTTCTGTCTGCTTTTCTCATCATTTCATTCAGAAACTCTTTCTCTTCTCTGCCACAGGTTTAATATTAAACCCAGCATACGTCAATGGAACCTGCAGAAGAGGCTGATGTTTCCCTACACTTTTAAATTTGTATCTAAAATCAGAGATGCTCTGGAAGGTGACCCTGAGCTAAACTGGGAGCATATGCTGAACAGAGCTGCTCATCCAGGTGGGAACAACATGGGACTCACCATCACCTTTTCACTGCCCTGTTAAGATTTTTCCCAGCTCAGGCTCCTGCCTCAAAATCTCCCCTCACTCAGAAATAGGAATGAAAAATTTCAAAATTAATTTTCAGCTGTACCCTTGAGGTTGACTCCTGAGATGGTGGGATTATCTCTACATTATTTTATTAAAAAAAAAAAAAAAAAAGATTGAGAGCAGTTAAGTATGGAATGAAAAAAATAAAAACAAACCAAACAACTCAAGAGCAGTTTACAGAAGGGAATCCTTTTATCTCCCACACATGATTTTGTTATGAGCACAAAGGATTTGCTCTGTTAAAAGTCAGATTTGATCCCCAGATTAACAGAGGAAAAAACCAGCTTTGCAAGCACCACTTCAGAGGGATGTAACGAGATACAGACTCTGAGAATGGGAGCTGTAGGTGATCAAGTTTCCTGATTTTTGGCAGAGAAGGATTTGGCAAGAGGAATCTCACAGACCTTGTACAATTTCTGGGAATGAAAGAGAAAATCAGAACAAATAGGAGAGAGGACAAGTTCAAAGCCAGCAGTTCCACAAGAACCTTGGAAGTGCAGTTCCCACCAGGACAATGTCCTGCCCTGGTGGTGACCTCACCTGGTGCCACCCACCCACCCAGCTGCTCTGCCCCTGCCCCTCGTCCTGCTCTGCCCTGCTGCTGCTGGATTGTTCCTCACACCTTCAGAACTCCTCTCTCACACCTGGCTTTCAACCCTTCCCTAAATATGTTTTCACAGAGGCTGCTCCAGCTTGGCTGACAGCTGAGCTTTGGCCATGCTGGGTCTGGTTTGGAGAAACCTGGGACTGGCTGTGTCCAGCACAGGGGCCACCCCTGTGGCCTTTTCCCACCAAGATCTTGTCCAATAAAGCCAAACCCACCTGTTAATTCTGCTAACCTGGAAGGCAGCAGAAATTCCAGAAAAGGTCTCCAGTATTGGCTGTGATGGATCTACCTTTCTTCTTCTACATGTGGGCAAGGGGAAATGGCTTCAGACTGGCACAGAGCAGGGTGAGATTGGATATTAGGAGGAAAATGTGCCCTGGCACAGGGTGCCCAGAGCGGCTGTGGCTGCCCCTGGGTCCCTGGCAGTGCCCAAGGCCAGGTTGGACACTGGGGCTGGAGCAGCCTGGGACAGTGGGAGGTGTCCCTGCCATGGCAGGGGTGGCACTGGATGATTTTTAAGATTCTTTCCAACTCAAGCCATTCTATGATTCTGTGATTCTACAACTCTCCTGCCTTGGCTTCCTTTTTTAGTGCAGGAAGTTTTGTGTTTTCCCTTTTTCTTTCTTTTCCTTTATTCAGCCTCTTAGTGAACCAATAAACCTTGGTGAGGGAAAGCCTTGGTAACATTTTCATTTCGTTACCCCATGGCACAAAACATTGGCAAAATTCTAAAACACTCTGAGGGCACTTTTAGATTCAGCCAAGTCCATGATCCTCTTCCTGCTGATTCTTAGGATCATCCTTGATTTCTGCAATGTGCCAACACTCCACATCTCCCATTTCTGAGGCCATTTCTGAGGATAATGCCCTAGAAAACTGTTTCATTTCAAGATGTAGCTTTGGATGTGGAGCTGAATAAGCATATTGAAAAGAAGAAAAAAAAAAGAAGATAAGTGAAAGAGAGATTAATATTTTCTCATTCCAATTCCTGCCCACCCACAAATCCCACATTGAACTAAAGACAACACCAGGGTTCTCAGGAGTTGTAACACTCATATCTGGCCTTTGATATTCACCAAATCTCACTCAGCTTCATAAAGGAGGTAAATTCAATCCTCAGTGTTTTATACATGAAGAAAGTACAGCATCCCTGGACAGTGGAAGGTGTCCCTGCCCATGGCAGAGGATGGAACAAGATGATATTTAAGGTCCCTTCCAACCCAAATCCTGTAATTCTGAATTTTGTTCTCAAAGTCCCCTTTCAGAGAAGCCTTTCTCTCTGCCTGCTCTGCCAACTGATGAATATTTGGATTTCTGGGCTTTTCAGAGCTCGTTTTTTTGTGCTTGTGCACATCCACACTGCCTTTGAGAAATCCTGGAGCTGCCACAGCCCAGGGGAGGCAGTGCCTGCAGCTGGGAGTTTTTCTGTGCTCTGGAACTGAACAGATTGCTGGGGATGGCAGCAGCTCTGCAGGTCCAGCCGTGGGAGAAAGGCTGCAGTGAAATTCTGCTCACATTGCTGATTTCCAAGCTGGTCCCACGTTCCATTAAAACTAATCCAGGATTCATTCCAAGGCCAAAGAGCCTCATCCAGCAAGTAATGAACAATAAAAAAGAAAGGCAATCAAAAGTAATTTCCCCCTCATATTCAGCAATCTTTTCCCTACTTCCTGAAATGTTTTGACCCAACTTGTACATGAGCATGGACAAATCCCAGGGGAAAAGTTCTCCTCCACATCCTGCTACAGGAGGATCAGTAATCAGACAATCAAGGGTGATTAAACAGATTTCTTATGAGCACCTCACTCTCAGCTTAGATGTCCAAATCAAAACCATAAAGCATTAAGAAAAAGGCTGCAGTCATGCCTGGATTTTGGCAAAAGTACAGTCAGAAGGAAGTGCTTGGATGAGGGTAGCTGTCTGGGAAACTTGTGGGATTTCAGGCTCTCCTGGTGTTTGAAAACCTTTCCCAGAGCAGCAGAGTTCAAGAATGAATGGGAAAGTGGGACTGGAAGGTTGGGAGGAGAAGGATGTGATTTGCCCAAAGGCCACTTGGCTTCTTGGTTGTGTTGGGCCACAGTGGTCCTGTCCCTCCAGTCCCAGCCATGCTCACCCCTGTGCTTAGAGAGGGGAAACGTGGAGGGGTTAAATTATTTCTGAGCTCCCCTCTCACTCAAGAGTGACTTTCTGTTAACATGGTATAAATTACCAGGATCTCAGCCAGAGAGCACTGAAATAACTCCTGAACTAAACCCTCACTCTGGACCAGAAGGCTTGGATGTAATGCAAAGGACTTTAGGGGGAAATGAGGTGATTCCCTAGACAACAGATGTGGATTTGAACAGCTTAAGGAAGTTTAGGGTAACAGTGGTTTTCTTACTACTTTTTTTCCTTGCAAGTTCCAAGACAGAGAAGAGGCTGGTTTGGGGTGGAGGGAGAACTTTGAAGAACTATTATAAGAAATATGCATAATCATCTGCAAATTAACACAATTTAATTGTATTGCAGTCTTCCATGGCTGTTATTTTTCACTGGCCCCAATTCCAATTTTTCCCGTTTTCCCAGAGGAGAGTTTGGGTTTTATTCCTCTCATTCTCTAGATGAAAAAAGAGCAAAACTAAGCCAACAAATCCAAACAATGCTTGAGAAGAAGAAAACTCCAAAATCAGGCCAGGAATGTTCTGCCCTTCCAAAAGCCCTAGATTCAAATTTCTGAAATTGTTGTGAGAAATAAAAGAGGTTTCTTCAATATAGTTTGTTTTATTAAAAAAAAAAAAAAAAAAAAAATGGGGCCACTGTTTCCTGTTAATCTGGAAAACTTGCTATTCCTGTTAAACTAAAGATCTGGCTACAAATGTCTGTCAACATTTTAAAACAGCATTTCAAGCAGCAGCTGAGCAAGGAGGTGTTACAATAAACATTGTCCAAAAACTCAGTGTGTCTCCAACCCCCGACCCACACAGAGAGAAAGCCCAAATCTACTTGGAATGAAAACAGAGTCCTTCAATCTGTGTCTGGCAGAGCTCCCAGGATAATGCCCCAGTGCTCACAGCTTGGGATGCTCCCTGAGAGGGGACAAAGGGGATAAGAGCTCTTGGGTCAGTGAAAAATTAGCCCAAAAAAAAGCTCCAGTATCACCTCCATTTTCAAGGCTTGCAGGTACACCTGTAAAAATCACAGCAGAGCACAAACATGTCTCAAAAAATGAGCTGTCCTATCCACATATCCTATAATACCCAACCCAGCTGTGTGCAAAATCATCTGGATTCCTTCTCTGCTCATTAGAAAGGTAAAAACACCCTTTTCAGTATGATTAATTTCTTTTTTTTTTTTTTTTTTTTCATTTAAAGTTGGGAGGAAATCCCCCTGGAAGTGCCAGTTTCTCTCTCATGGAAGAAACTCTGATAATTGCCTTACATGAGACATCAGCCTGGCAGTCAGGCAAGACAAATCCCATCAACAATTATGATCTTAAGGAGGCTCACAGAAAATCTCCTTCCCTCTTGTGGGATTCCCAGGTGTAAATAAAACCATTCCCAGTGGCTGTGGGAACAAACTCTTTATCCTGAACAGAAAAAGCACCCAAGAGAAGCGTTTTATTGATGGTTGTAAACCACTCACGTGGTTAAATCAACCAAGTCCACAAGGCAACACAGATTTCTATTAGGTTATATGTAAATATATCCCTAATGATGGTTCTATTCCTGCTGATTTGTGAGCTGGGTTGGGGGATTTTTCCACCAGTGGCAACCTCCAAGTCCCTTTGGTGAAGGAAATTTTTGGCCATGTGGCTGTTTTGTGTTGTTAAAGTGGTGTAAAGGAGCAAGAGGAAATCATAATTCTGGCTCATAACTTCCATGGCAGGTGCATGCAGAGGGTTTTGACTCCCCTAAATCCACACAGGCTTCTGGAAACTGCAGAAAAAACATGGCACAGGCTCAGATTCATCCAGGACACAGGAAAATGTGTAGATTTGCACAAGACATTCTAGGATGGACAGGCCTTAAACTGCATGCTACAAACCCAGGAAATCTTTATTTTGTCTTGAGCAGACAGCTCAAACACCAATTTATTTCTTTCACTTTCAAAGCTGAAAGACTATGGCAGGGCTGAGTAATTTGCTTAAAATCAGCCTGGATCACCCAGAGAAACATGGTATTGTGGGAAATCAGCATAGCAAGAAAAAAACCTGCAGAGGCACAGCTTTTATTGAAAAAACAAAAGTCCCTGCAGGCAGCCACAATGCCAGGAGGAGGGAGAGGGTGTTTTCTGCCATGGCTCACAAGGAAAGCTGTGCACTGATTTTTTTTTTTTTTTTTTTTTTTCCATTCAAGGCTGAGAACCTGAAGGAACAGCCTCCCAAAATCCTGCAGTGGGTGGAGTGGGATCAGCCTCAGGGATGTGCACTGGTGCCACTGGCAGAAAGAAATCTGACTTACTTCCCCCAAAAGAAAGTTGTTCTAACAGGCAGAGGGCCTGGGGGAGAGGGGATGTGAAATTCAGGGAATGGGGCAGATTTTATGGGAACTCTCTTTATCCATTGGAAGTGTTGCTGCCTTTTCTTAGCCAAGGAAAGCTGGACATAGCTTGATTTTATAGATCAGATAGATAGATAAGTTTTTGGATAAAGATATGCATTGTATGAGGAATATGAGGCAAAAATACACATTTTTTGCTTGCTTGATTTAATCCTGGTCCAAAAACACCCAAGAGAGAGGAAACATCACTCTCTCCTGCAGCAGAGCCAAGCAGAACCAAGCCCCAAGTGCTGTTTCACACTGAGAGCAAGAGGAAAACTGAAGATGTTTTCTCTGAAGCATCTGAATTGTCAGCACTGGAAAATGCTCAGGGGTTCTAAAAACTGCTGTTGGGGATGGTTTGACCAAAGGTGGCACTTGAAAGACAAATCACAGATGCTGTCCTGAACTTGCAGACTGGTTTATCCAAGGGGATGATGGATAAGCTGAACATCAGAGCAAAACTAATAAAGAAAAGGTGGAGTCTTTAACAGCCTCAAAGCAGGGATTAGGCCAGGCTTAAGAAATCCATGAGTTTGATGCTGTGTATCTGCACAGCTGTAAATTCCACCCTAAGAGGACTGGCAGTCACAAAGGAGACAGTATCCACAGAAGGAAGATCCAAATGCTGCAGAATTGGGAATTTCATAAACACTGAAATGTGGGATTTTGTGTACCTACCAACTCTGTTTAAACCAATAAAACAATACAAGTGTTATCAAGCTGATAACTAAAGTGATCTGATTTTCTCTGACCTGGTGTTCTGCTTTTGTAGAAATTTATGGATGCATCAGTGGATTTGATGGATGCAACCTGCTTAAATCTGTAGGGAAGGAGATCTATGTGTCTGACTGCTGCAGGCAGCTGCAGCTGCACTTCAGCCCTCACTTCTCCAGAGCTGCACCACTGAGACTGCATTTTTACAATATATTTATCCATATGTAGCAAAAACCATTAATTATTTATAAAGAACTATCATTAGGGCGTGCCTAAATTTAGCTGACTAAACCACATATCCAAGGATAAAGTGTAAATTGAGAAGTGCAAAGTCTACACAACGGTTTCATTTCTACAGCCTTCCAATTATCTTTTCTTCCTGCCTTCTTCAGTACCAAGTCTGTCTTTTCCTTTCTCCAATTTTTGTACAACCTCTTGTGTCACCTGAGCAGTTCCTGTTCTACCCTGAAATTGCTTTTAGAGCTCTTTTTGTCTTCCTTATGTCTAGATACTCCAGAAAATGGTGCAAAATGCTTCTGTTCATGGAGAGGTGTGGGAAGGTCTAAACCCAGCAATTAAACCAAATTCAAACCTACAATTTCACAACAGGTAGGAAGCAAAGCCAGAAAAACAGAGCGTAGAGAGCAGAGAGACCCCAGTCTTACAGTGGCACCATTTCTGCTGCCTGTGGCAATCAGTCAAACCCTCAATTAGGACATCTAATTATGTACCTTGATGTGCTGCACTTATACAGTTGAATTATCAACCCTAAGTTCTAAATGTTAATAACACCTTCCTGCAGATTATTCTGGCTGCTTTTGCTGAGTTTTTGAAATCTGTTCCATCCTAAATACCAGAGTGTTTGTTTCACCATGCAGTCCTTATTTTTTATGGTTTTCAAACTCCTTTCTGCCTTTCTTTACAGTACTCTTTATTTTAGAGGAGTGTTTTGCTTTGCTACCCTCCTGTATTATTTTGTGGTGTTCTCCTCAATCTTTATTTCAAGGCAAACAGGAAAGGATATTGATGCTATTATTTGTCTACCAGGGAGACATTTAGTAAGAGCCAAAACCACAAGCAAGATCAGTTGAAAACTATGATATATCACACAAACAACTTCCTCAGGGACAATCTGTGTTTGATGTGGTGCCAGGTGAGGTCTCCTTAGAAAATACACACAACTTCTAAGTGGATACACAAATCCATGAATTTCAGTCATCCTCATGGCCTTGTTTTCACTGCAAAGTCTGAAAGTTTGGGGGTTCAGCAGGCCTGGGAGATGAGCCCTTAAAAATGTGTGATTGTAAATGCTTTGAGTCAGAAATCTATGGAATTAAACCCAAACTTGCCCCATCCCAGTGTTGGAAATAACTGCCGCCTTTTTTTTTTTTTTTTTTTTTTCCTAAATCAATGGTTTTATTTACATTCTAATTAATTATTTTTAATTAATCATAACCAGTGTACTGATTAAAAGCAGTGTTTTAGCCTTATATAGCTTTTAGCCAGCATTTAGCCAAGTTGTCATGAGCTCCTTTTGTAGGAACACACCTTGGGAAAATTACGACTTGGAAGTTTTGATAAACTAACTCTAATGTGTTTCTATGAACAAAACCTGGGAGACAAAGGTGTATTATCAAAGTTAGACACCTGGAATGCAGAATTTATGGGCCATAAGGACATTTTGCAGAAATCAGAAGACAAAGAATAAACTAAGGAAGACTCAGTGTATGCATTGGAAAGTCAGAAAAATATATTAAACTATAGACTAATTAGCATGAGAAGTGAGAAATCAATAACCAACAGAGAATACTAATTAATTGAACAGAATTATGTTATTGTTGGGGTTTGACACTGGCCAAATGCCAGGCACCAACAAAAGCCGCTCGCTCACTCTGCCACAGCTGGGCAGAGGAGAGAAAAAATTAACAAAGGCTTCACGAGTTGACATAAGGACTGGGAGAAAACACTCCAAGGGCAAAACAAGCTCAGCTTAGAGATACAAAGTGAATATATTGCTAACAGAATCAGAGAAGGATAATGAGAATTAAAATAAGCCCTTAAAACACCTTCCCTTCCCAGACCCTCTCCCCAGCACAAAGAGACAGGACATGCAGGTTTGGTCAGTTCATCACCGAGATTTTCTTCCACTGCCCAGGGAGATGAGTCCTTCCCTGTGAGACCATGGGGTCCTTCCCACAGGAGACAGTGCTCCATGAACTTCCCCAGCTTGGCTCCACTCTTGAGAGCAGCAATCCTGACAAAAATGATCCGTGATAATCCCAGAGATTATATGACATGGTATTAAATTCATGCCAGTTGAGGACAATCCAAGAAGTCATTTTTATTTGTGTTGTTAGCAGTCCATGTTGTTCCCCACAAGTCGAGTCTAAAGAGCATTGGAGAATGAGATGCAAAGCTGCAATGGGCACAGCTGCCTCAGCACGGTGATCACCACGGCCTGCAGAGCAATCTCAGCTCTGGGACTTGGAGCAGCTCCTGCCTGGCCAACTCCACTGATCCTGGTATCTCCACATTGCTTTCCTCACATGTTCTCAGCTCCTCCTCTTCTCTAGCTAGAAAAAAATTGTGTGTGCCCCATTTCTTTATTTTAAATTTCTTCATATATATGTTCTAATTGAGGAATTCCCCACCCCTCTCCTTGGCACAGCCTTGGCCAGTAGCGTGTCCATCTACAGAGCCATCAGGAAATGGCTCTGCCAGACATGGTAGAAGCTTCCAGCAGCTTCTCACAGCAGCCACCTCTATGGGGCCCTCACTATCAAGAACCAGATCCTGCAAAACAGAAACAGTGCCCAAGGCTGGGCCTGCTCCGGGCCCGTTCCTGCCTGCCCTGCTGCTGTTGGGGTGCTGGGGTGGCCCTTGGTGACTTGGGCGCTCTGTGTCGGGGCCCTTGATGACACGGGACATGGTGGTGGCCAGAGGGCCTTGGACATCAGAGAGTCCAGCCCTGGCTGAGTGTTCCCAGGGGCACTGCAGGGTCCGGGGTGCCCAGTCCCAGGAGAGCCACTCTGGCAGGAGGAAGCAGCTCCAGGATCCGTCTGTGTGGAGGCCCAGAGTGACAGATGAGCACAAAGCCACCAAAAGCCGGCTTTGTCCTGAGCATGTCCCTGGGGCCGATTGCTCGTGCCCTGGGCAGCGCAGCCTGCAAACCCAGGGCTCTGCAGGCCGGGGCTGGGGCTGCCGTGTGCGAGCGCGGCCAAAGCCTCTCAGGGCTCTGGGCACAGCAGGGGCCACAAGGCCACAAGGCCGGGGCTGCTCCGAGCCAGTTCCTGGCTGCTTGTCCTGGTTTCTAGGACAGGGTTCTGCCAATAAAAGACAGAAGTTCCCCTTTGAAATAGAGAAATTAATTTCACCCCTTCTAAGTGTTATTATTGTTTCAAATCAAGGACTCAAGGCAGAGATAAGGGGTAGAAGTAACAGCTCTTTACTACTATATCTAATCGCCCTGGTAGAAAACAACAGCAGTTATTAAAATTACCAACAAAAAACCAGAATAAAATAACCCAGTTCCAGTCCTTTCTTTAGCCGCGGACACACTCAGTCTGTGTTCGTTCTCAGGGATGTAACACGTGCAGCAGAGCAGGTGGGAGTGAGGGAGGTGGAGGGGAGCAGCCATAGCCGGGCTGGGCTCAGGTGGGAGCCAGTTCCTCACTCACTGTTGTGTCCAAAGATTAGTTGTATTCCCAGAGGTAGGAGGCTAAGCAGGAAAGATGCAGAGGAGATGATAGAGGTGTCCGGGTCTCCTGCCTTCTTGCCACGTGTCGAGCAGACCGGGGGATCCCTCTTCTCGGCTCTCTTGCAGGAAAACAGAAATGCCCCTCCAGAAGCCCGCACGCTCCTCTGGGTAGCTGCGCCCAGAAGCCCTTGTGCTCCTCCGAGTAGCCCCGGTCCCACCTACCCGCCCAGTCCAGGGCCATCACAAGCCCCTGGGTGCAGCTGGCAGGCTTTGTTAGCATCACAATGGGAAAAATTTCTCCAAACTCATGCAGTAAAGGAACAAAAACCCAACCCCCAACACTGCTCCACTGCTCATGGGGTGCTGGGGGTGACCCTTGGTGACACGGGCGTGTCGTGTCATGGCCCTTTGTGATGTGGGACATGGTGGTGGCCAGAGACCCTTGTGACATCAGGGAGCCCCACCCTTCACTGAGGGTATTTAAGGGGCACAAACCCCTGGAGTGCTCAGTCCCAGGAGCGCCGCTCACCGAGGAGGAAGCAGCTCCCAGGATCGTTCTTCGTTTGACGACGCTGGAACTTATGGAGAAAATGGAGAAGAACCCCAGCTCCCAGGGCACCCAAGGCCCACTGCTGAGCCTGCGGAGGAGGCCACGAGCCATGGAAGAGGAAGGCAGGGGAGGCCAGCGGATGGAGAGGGCCAGGATCTTTGCTCTGCCTAGGGAGCCGTCTCCATCCCCATCCTCATCCTCCTCCTCATCCTCATCCTCATCCTGCTCCTCACCGGTGCCCATCAAGCTGCCGTCAGTGCACCTCGGGCAGCCAACGGTGGGGCCCAGAAATCTTCACCCCCTCATGGTCCCAGAGGTGCAGCCCCGGCAGCCACAGGCAGTGCCGCAGGGCAGGCGGAGCCAGGCCCTGTCCCTCTGTGGGGACAGGCTGCCACCGCTGCCACCTGTGCCACGGCTGCCAGCACTGCCTTGCCTGCTGAGCCCCAGGGACACTGAGAGCCGGGACACAGAGCTGGGCAGTGCAGGGGACAAGGGGCCGCAGCCCTGCAGCCCCTGTCCTTGGCAGCCACACAGCCCCGTGCCCAGGGTGCTCCTGCCCCCGCTCAGGGTGGCCCAGGAGGGCACAGCCTGTGTGTCCCCCAGCTGGCAGCTGCTGCCTGTGCCACCCATCCCCACGGGGGCTGCAGCCATGGAGCGCAGCCTCAGGGCCACAGGGCCAGGCAAAGAGAATATTGACTGGAAATGTCCCCGGGAGGAAAACAACTATTACAAGAGTCTCTTCCAAGTCATAGAAGAGTTGGAGCTCTTTCGAGAGGACAGCCTGAGTGACCAGGAGCTGTCCCCCTTGGAAGATGACAGCGAGCTCTCTCCAGGGGACAGTGACACAGAGCCTGAGCTGTCCCCAGTGGAAGAGGCCACTGAAGTTGGTCCAGCATACAGGAGAAGTTACCATCAGCTGTCCCCAATAGAAGAGGAGACTGAGGCCAGTCCAGAGGACAGCACAAATGACCAGGAGCTGTCCCCTGTGGATTATGACAGCGAGCTCTTTCCCGTGGACAGCACAAGTGAGAAGTCGCTGTTCCGAGTAGAAGAGGCCATCGAGCTCTCTCCAGGGTACAGATACACTAAGCCAGTGCTGTCCCCAGTGGAAGAGGTCAGCGAGGTCACTTCAGTGAGCAGCATAAGTGACAAGGAGCTGTCCCCAGTGGAAGAGGCCATCAATGCCATTTCAGGGGACAGCATGACTGATGAGGAGATGTCCTCAGTGGGAGAGGACATTGAGGTCATTCCAGAGGACAGCAGGAGTGACAAGGAGCTGTCCCCAGGGGAAGAAGACATGGTGGTGGTTTCAGGGGACAGCACAAGTGAAGAGGAGCTGTCCCCAGTGGAAAAGGACGTTGACGTAATTTCAGCAGACAGCTCAAGTGACAAGGAGTTGTTCCAAATGAAAGACACCATCATGGTCCTTCCAAAGGACAACCCCTGTGATGAGGAGCTGTCCCCAGGGGAAGAGGCCATCGAGGTTGGTCCAGAGGATAGCTCAAGTGACCAACAGCTGTCCAAATTTGCTGAGGCCATCGAGCTCTTCCCAGGGGACAGCAAGAGTGACAAGGAGCTCTCCCTGGGTGAAGAAAACAATGAAGAAGAGGAATCCGAAGGGGAGAGTGACTGTAACAAAGAGCTGTCCCAAGGGGATTCCTACGAGAATGAGAAGGTTTCCCCAGAAGATGACAAATATGAAATAGAGATGAGCTATGGGGAAGGCTGTGACCTCCAAGATATGTCCCCAGGGCCAGTAGATGTCAACAAACAGCTTTCCCTGAGGGAAGAACGTGAGCAGGAGGAGGTGACAAGGAGGGCCCTGCTCGGTGGTGCAGACACAGGTTCAGGCTCGTCACCTGAACTGAAACCACTGGGGACACGGAGCAGCAGGGAGCCCCTGAGCAGGGCTGTGCCGGAGGTGCCGGCACCGAGGCAGCAGCAGCAGCAGCAGCAGGAGCAGCAGCAGGATGCCCTGGAGCGCTGCAGTGCTGCAGAAAGGGAAGCAGCAGCTCCCCCAGCAAGGGAAGGGAGCTCTGTGCCTGCCCCGCACAGCCGCCCCAGCAAACGTCCCTCCCGCTTCAGGCGGGCGCTGCGGGCCCTGCGGGGGCTGCTCCGCTGTCCCTGCCTGCGGCCACGGCCCGAGGAATGAAAGAGATGAGGAAGAATATGAAGAAGTCTTGGACAATGAAAGAGATGATGAAGACAAAGAAGACAAAGACATAGGAAATTACAAAGAACAGGAAGAAGACCAAGACTAAAACTAAGGAGGCGAAGAAACAGACAAGACTTATTTAAGAAAATATAGAACAGTAATAAGAATTTAAAAATACTTAGAAGAAGAGTAATAGGGATAGGAATAAGAATTTAAAAATATATTTAAGAAGAAAAAGAAGAAGAAGAAGATTAAGGATTTAAATATATATAGAAGAAGAAGAAAAAGAAGAAGAATAGGAATAGGAATAGGAATAAATAAGAATTTAAAGATATATAGAAGAAATAGAGTAGGAAGAAATAGAAGAGTAGTAAGAAGAAGAAGAACAATATGAAGAATAATTTAAGAATAGAAAAATGAAGGGAAAATTTAAGGAATAAGTTAAATTAGCAAATAATCAGTACTGAATAAATACATTACAGTCTATAATATAAAAACATGAATATACAAAATGTTGTCATTACAATACATTACAATGTCCCAACTCTGTCCAATTACTGAAGAATTTGTGTGTTTTCTAATAAAGTTTGTAAAGCACAATAACAGAGTCTCTGGATTTCATGTGCTGTCTCTCCGAGTGCTGATGTATTTTCCCCCTCAGTGCCACTGGGTCCCCTGTGAGCAGCGGCTGCTCAGCCCCAGCGGCAGCGGGAGAGTTCCCGGCGGGGCCGGCAGGGCAGGGCTGTCCCTGCTCTCTGCAGGCAAACGAAAGGCGCCCGCTGAGCCCGGCTGAGAGAGAGCTGTGCTGGGACCCGCTGTGCAGCAGGGCTGCCCAGGGCCACAGGGAAGCCACCGCAGCTCGAGGCCATTTCCCCGTGTCGTGTCCCTGTTCCCTTTGAGCAGAGCCGGACCCCACCCGGCTGCACCCTCCTGTCAGGGGTACAGAAGGATTGTTCCTTTCCCAGGCCCGCTCCTCCTCCTCTCTGCTTTCCAAAATCCAATAACAACCATGGATGGATGGCAAATCCCACCGGAGTGTTTGGGGCGGAATATTCACCCATTTCTTCTGTCCCCGGGGACGACCAAGTGTCTCCCTCCTGTCAGGGTCCACACTACGAGCGGAGGCCTGGGAGGTTCTTTTAGGGATGTCAGGGTGCAAAAGACACAGCAGGGGACAAAACCAGTTTACTTTTGCAGAAATGCACTTTATTTAGTGCCAAACCAAAATGCGATGGGGGGGACAGGAAAAGAGAGAGAGAGAGAGAGAGAAAAGGGGGGTTCGGAGTTATAGCTACCAAACGGGCAGATGAATCCTCGTGGAAACCAGCCAATAGATGTCCATTGCCGTTGGGGAGATCTCAGGGGTCTTCAGTCCAGGGGTGTTTCTTTATAGTCCTTTCCAAAGCGAGGGGCTTCTGGCCAAAAGGTGGGAGGTTGATGGACTATTGTATGTGGAGATCACAACTCCATGACGCAGATGCGGAGACAGGTGGAAACAGGACGCTGCAGGCAGTACTTTGCTCAAGGGCAGAGCATCACGACAAGCTCTAGCCACCAAACCGTCTCTGTAGTTAGGGACAAACACGGCCTACGCCATATTGGACTAGTCCGTTGTTCTCACACCTGTGGGGAGCCTTGCTGAGTAAACAGGACACTACAGCCAGTACCTTGTTGGAGAGCAGTGTACCATGGCAAGCTCCAAGCACACCAACAAACAGTCCTTGGCAAGCATCCACCTTGGCCAGGCCAGAACTCAGTTCTGGAGCGAGTGGTGGGGGTCCCAGAGTCTCAGTCTCTGATGATGGATGTGAGGCAGCTCAGAGAAACGTCAGACTCTTACACCCCTCCCCTGCCCCATGTCAACAGCAGAGAGTCCCGAGGCCAGCGTTCATCTCTATGGGAGCAGCAGGAGGGGAGTTTGAGGAGTTCTGCAGCCCTGAGAGGGGAAGGCAGGAATCCTTCTGCAGGCCGGGGCTGGGGCTGGGGCTGCCGTGTGCGAGCGCGGCCAAAGCCTCTCAGGGCTCTGGGCACAGCAGGGGCCACAAGGCCACAAGGCCGGGGCTGCTCCGCGCCAGTTCCTGGCTGCTCCACTGCTCATGGGGTGCCGGGGGTGGCCCTTTGTGACACGGGCGTGTCGTGTCATGGCCCTTTGTGATGTGGGACAGGGTGGTGGCCAGAGACCCTTGTGACATCAGGGAGCCCCACCCTTCACTGAGGGTATTTAAGGGGCGCAGAGCCCTGGAGTGCTCAGTCCCAGGAGCGCCGCTCTGTGAGGAGGAAGCAGCTCCCAGGATCGTTCTTCGTTTGACAACGCTGGAACTTATGGAGAAAATGGAGAAGAACCCCAGCTCCCAGGGCACCCAAGGCCCACTGCTGAGCCTGCGGAGGAGGCCACGAGCAACGGAAGAGGAAGGCAGGGGAGGACAGCGGATGGAGAGGGCCAGGATCTTTGCTCTGCCAAGGGAGCCGTCTCCATCCCACTCCTCCTCCTCATCCTCATCCTCATCCTGCTCCTCACCGGTGCCCATCAAGCTGCCACCAGTGCACCTCGGGCAGCCAACGGTGGGACCCAGAAATCTTCACCCCCTCACGGTCCCAGAGGTGCAGCCCCAGCAGCCACAGGCAGCGCCGCAGGGCAGGCGGAGCCAGGCCCTGTCCCTCTGTGGGGACAGGCTGCCACCGCTGCCACCTGTGCCCCGGCTGCCAGCACTGCCCTGCCTGCTGAGCCCCAGGGACACTGAGAGCCAGGGCACAGAGCTGGGCAGTGCAGGGGAGAAGGGGCCGCAGCCCTGCAGCCCCTGTCCTTGGCAGCCACACAGCCCCGTGCCCAGGGTGTTCCTGCCCCCGCTCAGGGTGGCCCAGGAGGGCACAGCCTGTGTGTCCCCGAGCTGGCAGCTGCTGCCTGTGCCACCCATCCCCGCGGGGGCTGCAGCCATGGAGCGCAGCCTCAGGGCCACAGGGCCAGGCAAAGAGAATATTGACTGGAAATGTCCCCGGGAGGAAAACAACTATTACAAGAGTCTCTTCCAAGTCATAGAAGAGTTGGAGCTCTTTCGAGAGGACAGCCTGAGTGACCAGGAGCTGTCCCCCTTGGAAGATGACAGCGAGCTCTCTCCAGGGGACAGTGACACAGAGCCTGAGCTGTCCCCAGTGGAAGAGGCCACTGAAGTTGGTCCAGCATACAGGAGAAGTTACCATCAGCTGTCCCCAATAGAAGAGGAGACTGAGGCCAGTCCAGAGGACAGCACAAATGACCAGGAGCTGTCCCCTGTGGATTATGACAGCGAGCTCTTTCCCGTGGACAGCACAAGTGAGAAGCCGCTGTTCCGAGTAGAAGAGGCCATCGAGCTCTCTCCAGGGTACAGATACACTAAGCCAGTGCTGTCCCCAGTGGAAGAGGTCAGCGAGGTCACTTCAGTGAGCAGCATAAGTGACAAGGAGCTGTCCCCAGTGGAAGAGGCCATCAATGCCATTTCAGGGGACAGCATGACTGATGAGGAGATGTCCTCAGTGGGAGAGGACATTGAGGCCATTCCAGAGGACAGCAGGAGTGACAAGGAGCTGTCCCCAGGGGAAGAAGACATGGTGGTGGTTTCAGGGGACAGCACAAGTGAAGAGGAGCTGTCCCCAGTGGAAAAGGACGTTGACGTAATTTCAGCAGACAGCTCAAGTGACAAGGAGTTGTTCCAAATGAAAGACACCATCATGGTCCTTCCAAAGGACAACCCCTGTGATGAGGAGCTGACCCCAGTGGAAGAGGCCATCGAGGTTGATCCAGAGGATAGCTCAAGTGACCAGCAGCTGTCCAAATTTGCTGAGGCCATCGAGCTCTTCCCAGGGGACAGCAAGAGTGACAAGGAGCTCTCCCTAGGTGAAGAAAACAATGAAGAAGAGGAATCCAAAGGGGAGAGTGACTGTAACAAAGAGCTGTCCCAAGGGGATGCCTACGAGAATGAGAAGCTTTCCCCAGAAGATGACAAATATGAAATAGAGATGAGCTATGGGGAAGGCTGTGACCTCCAAGATATGTCCCCATGGGCAGTAGATGTCAACAAACAGCTCTCCCTGAGGGAAGAACGTGAGCAGGAGGAGGTGACAAGGAGGGCCCTGCTCAGTGGTGCAGACACAGGTTCAGGCTCGTCACCTGAACTGAAACCACTGGGGACACGGAGCAGCAGGGAGCCCCTGAGCAGGGCTGTGCCGGAGGTGCCGGCACCGAGGCAGCAGCAGCAGCAGCAGCAGCAGCAGGAGCAGCAGCAGGATGCCCTGGAGCGCTGCAGTGCTGCAGAAAGGGAAGCAGCAGCTCCCCCAGCAAGGGAAGGGAGCTCCGTGCCTGCCCCGCACAGCCCCCCCAGCAAACGTCCGTCCCGCTTCAGGCGGGCGCTGCGGGCGCTGCGGGGGCTGCTCCGCTGTCCCTGCCTGCGGCCACGGCCCGAGGAATGAAAGGGACGAGGGACAAGTTGAAGAAGTCTCAGACAATGAATGAGATGATGAAGACAAAGAAGATGAGGACATAGGAAATTACAAAGAACTGGAGAAGACAAAGACTAAAACTAAGAAGACAAAGAAACGGACAAGACCTATTTAAGAAAATATAGAACAGTAATAAGAATTTAAAAATACTTAGAAGAAGAGTAATAGGAATAGGAATTAAAAAATATATTTAGAAGAAGATTTTTAAGGATTGAAAGATATATAGAAGAAGAAGAAGAATAGGAATAGGAATAGGAATAGGAATAGGAATAGGAATAGGAATAGGAATAAGAATTTAAAAATACATTGAAGAAGTGGAGAAGAAGAAGAGTAGGAAGAAGTAGAAGAGTAGGAAGAAGAAGAGGAAGAATTTAAGAATAGAAAAATGAAGACAAAATTTAAGGAATAAGTAAAATTAGCAAATAATAAGTATTCAATATTTACATTACAGTCTACGATATAAAAACATGAATATACAAAGTGTTGTCATTACAATACATTACAATGTCCCAATACTGTTCCTGTTACTGAAGAATTTGTGTGTTTTCTAATAAAGTTTGTAAAGCACAATAACAGAGTCTCCGGGTTCCATGTGCTGTCTCTCCGAGTGCTGATGTATTTTCCCCCTCAGTGCCACTGGGTCCCCTGTGAGCAGTGGCTGCTCAGCCCCAGCGGCAGCGGGAGAGTTCCCGGCGGGGCCGGCAGGGCAGGGCTGTCCCTGCTCTCTGCAGGCAAACGAAAGGCGCCCGCTGAGCCCGGCTGAGAGAGAGCGGAGCTTTGAGCCTCGGCTCCGCCCGCCTGCAGCCTCCACCAGCTGGGATTGTTCCCTGCTGCCGCTCGGGTTTGCTTCAATGTTTCCAAAATAAAGCAGGCACAGTGAAACAAATTCAAAGTTGTAAAGACAAGAGCAAAGTGTGGCAGAATCGCATGATTTATTGCACATCTTTAATTTTATGAGCTCTTTTGTTAGTAAAGCTGTTGCTAACTACCTGTTTATGAGTTTTGACCCACGTGGATTTCTAATTGTATCGTTTTAGTGTTTATTATGACTTTTAGATCCGTGTACAACAGAACAGTGCGATCAGAACTGATTTTCTATCCCAAGTAGACAGAAAAACTAGTTTTTTTCTCCCAAATAGACCAAACCCTGAGGGTTTAGTGTCACATCTCACACAACTGGGCCCTGGGGCGATGCTGCCGCAGCCAAGCCCAGCCCTTGGGGAAGCTCTGCGAGTGCATTTGGAAGGGCACGGACACCATTTCAGCGCCGTCTGTGTTTGTGCTTCATGTTTGTGCTGCCTGTGCGGGCGGAGCGGGGCTGGCGGAGCCGCGCTCCCCTCAGAGCCCCTGAGGGCGGCAGCAATGGCGGCGCCGCTCCCTCAGTGTTATAGGTAATAAACGAATCAAACCGAATTAAAAGGTTAAATTGGCAAATTTTATTTTCGCGTCCAAAAATACAGTCCTGCAAAGCCACAACCGGAAAGAGCAACACCGAGCCCTGGTTCGGTGTTGGGTGAACCCACGATATTCCCCAGCCTCTGTCACACTGGGTCCCCTGGTGTTCACGCCGCCGTCTTGGTTGGCTCCCTTTTTATACTGTTTTTCATAGCCTGGAGCCAGATAGTCCTTTGTTTCTTTCAAATTCAGCTCTGGTGCCCACATAAGACAAAGTCCTTCCTGCTCTTTGACGAGATTTTGTGTCCGTTGTGTATTGCTTTTAGGTGGTGGTCTTCATCCAGAGTGGGGGAATGCAGTCCTGGGGGGAGAGTGATGGGATTTTCGGGAAATGCTGCTCCCCTGTGAGTTTCTAGGCTTCCCTAGGAGATAGGTGCTTATCGGTAGCAGTCTGACCTGTAGATATGTTAATTTACCTAGCTCTGAGGCAATCACTGCCTTTACCTGTGGCTCATTTATTTTTTATTTTGCAGACTTATTTTATATAAAACACGAATTACAATATGGTATATATATATATATATATCACAGCACGGACACCATTTCAGCGCCGTCTGTGTTTGTGCTTCATGTTTGTGCTGCCCGTGCGGGCGGAGCGGGGCTGGCGGAGCCGCGCTCCCTCAGAGCCCCTGAGGGCGGCAGCAATGGCGGCGCCGCCCTCAGCGCCCGGCCCGGCCCCGCGGGGCGGGAGCCTCGGCAGCGCCCTGCTGGCAGCAGGGAGCGAGCCCCGGCCCCGGGCTCTGTGCCCGTGGCGCCGCAGAGCCCAGGGACACCTGCGAGAGCGGCTGCGATGCTCGGGCGTTGGCCGGGCCGGCTGCAGCAGCCGCCCCTGGGCTCGGGAAGCGCTGGAGGCTCTCGCGGTGCCCCGGTGCAGCTCGGCCGGGTGCCCGTGCACGGCCCCGGCCTTGCGTGGTGCCCCTGCCCCGCTCAGCTCCCTGTGCCCTGCAAAGGCGCCGAGGCTGCGCTCGCTGTAGTAAATATTCATTGAGTACTGCCAGGGTATCCAAAGGGTCCCAAATAGTCACTTACCTCGGTTTTTTTCATTAAAGACAGTTAAAGTGTTCCAAATTGTTATGTATCTTGTTACTTCAACAAATTGTTCACAATGTTAACTTTTTAAGTATGTAACATTCTGCTGTCACACCAGCGATGCCCATTATGGAAATCACAACATGCACCCATAAGCCTCTTTGACCGAGAAATCCAGAAAAAAAGGAGAAAACCTACATAAACCATGAACTGACCCCAGACCTAGATCCCAAACCACCGTACCTAACGAGCAAGAAGATCAGCTCCGTAAAGCACCGAACTGTCTCTTCACCATCATGTACTGAGCATCAGATAGCAGAGACATCCCTAGTACAACAAATCAATTTGAGACCTCGGACATGTCTGCGTGAGGCTGAGATTCCCATGCCTATGTTTGTTGGGATTGGCAGGATTTCCTCCCAGTGTCGCCAGGGCCAATGGCAGCAGCGGGCATTGGCACCAATGAATCGGCACCAATGACCTCCACTTTTTAAATAAAATATTGTTAATTTAAATAAAGGCCTCGGCTCTGCTTTTTTATTTATAACACTTGCTGCCCCCGGCTGTCGCTGCCAAAGGCAGGGACGAGGCCCGGGCAGAGCCCTAAAGGACAGCCCTGCTCCCCGGGCTCCCGCGGCACGCGGAGCCGCTGCCCACAAGGCCCTGGCACGGCCCTGGGGCCAATTGCTCCAGACCCTTGTGACACCAGGGAGCCCCACCCTTCACTGAGGGTATTTAAGGGGCGCAGAGCCCTGGAGTGCTCAGTCCCAGGAGCGCCGCTCTCTGAGGAGGAAGCAGCTCCCAGGATCCATCTGTGCTTGAGGACGCTAGAACTCACTGAGAAGATGGAGAAGAACCCCAGCTCCCAGGCCACCCAAGGCCCACTGCTGAGCCTGCGGAGGAGGCCAAGACCCATGGAAGAGGAAGGCAGGGGAGGACAGCGGATGGAGAGGGCCAGGATCTTTGCTCTGCAAAGGGAGCCGTCTCCATCCTCATCCTCATCCCCATCCTCATCATCATCCTCATCTTGCTCTTCTCTGGTGCCCATCAAGCTGCCACCAGTGCACCTCGGGCAGCCAAAGGTGGGGCCCAGAAATCTTCACCCCCTCACAGTCCCAGAGGTGCAGCCCCGGCAGCCACAGGCAGCGCCGCAGGGCAGGCGGAGCCAGGCCCTGTCCCTCTGTGGGGACAGGCTGCCACCGCTGCCACCTGTGCCCCGGCTGCCAGCACTGCCCTGCCTGCTGAGCCCCAGGGACACTGAGAGCCGGGGCACAGAGCTGGGCAGTGCAGGGGACAAGGGGCCGCAGCCCTGCAGCCCCTGTCCTTGGCAGCCACACAGCCCCGTGCCCAGGGTGCTCCTGCCCCCGCTCAGGGTGGCCCAGGAGGGCACAGCCCGTGTGTCCCCGAGCTGGCAGCTGCTGCCTGTGCCGCCCATCCCCGCGGGGGCTGCAGCCATGGAGCGCAGCCTCACGGGCACAGGGCCGGAGAAAGAGAATAGCGACTGGAAATGTCCCCGAGAGGAAAACAGCTGCTACAAGAGTCTCTTCCAAGTGATAGAAGAGCTCGAGCTCTTTCAAGGGACAGCTAGAGTGAGCAGGAGCTGTCCCCTGTGGAAGAGAGCGAGCTCTCTCCTGGGGACAGTGACACAGAGGCAGAGCTGTCCGAAGAGGAAGAGGCCATAGAGGTCACTTCAGGGCCCAGCGCAAGTGAAGAGGAACTGTCCCCAGTGGAAGAGGCCACTGCAGTTGGTCCAGAGCACAGGAGAAGTTACCAGCAGCTGTCCCCAACAGAAGAGGAGACTGAGGTCAGTCCAGAGGACAGCACAAATGACCAGCAGCTGTCCCCAAAGGAATAGGACAACGACCTCTTTCAAGTGGACTGCACAAGGAATGAGCAGCTGTCCCAAGTAGAAGAGGCCATCGAGCTCTCTCCAAGGGACAGCGACACTGAGCCAGAGCTGTCCAAAGTGGAAGAGGCCAGAGAGGTCACTTCAGGGGGCAGCACAAGTGGCCAGCAGCTGTCCCCAGTGGAAGAGGCCGTCCATGTCATTTCAGGGGACAACCCAACTGATGAGGAGATGTCCTCAGTGGAAGAGGACATTGAGGTCATTCCAGAGGACAGCAGGAGTGACAAGGAGCTGTCCCCAGGGGAAGAAGACATGGTGGTGGTTTAAGGGGACAGCACAAGTGAAGAGGAGCTGTCCCCAGTGGTAGAGGCCATCAAGGCTGGTCCAGAGGACAGCACAAGTGACCAGGAGCCGTCCAAATTTGCTGAGGCCATCAAGCTCTTCCCAGGGGACAGCAAGAGTTACAAGGAGCTGTCCCTAGGTGAAGAAAACCACGAAGAAGAGCCGTCCCAAGGGGAGAGTGACAGTGACAAAGAGCTGCCCCACAGGAATTGCTAAAAGGATGACAAGCTTTCCCCAGAAGTTGTCAAGTATGAAACAGTGCTGTGATTTGGGGAAGACTGCGATGTCCAAGACATGTCCCCATGGGAAGCAGAAGACAACAAACATCTCTCCCTGTGGGAAGAACATGAGCAGGAGGAGCTGACGAGGACAAGCCTGCTCAGTGGTAGGGACAGAGATTCAGGCTCATCCCCTGAACTGAAATCACTGGGGACACGGAGCCCACCCAGTGTCCTGTTCAATACTCTGGCCAGCAGCCAGCTCAGCTCTCCTTGAGCCAGAACAGCACCAGGGAGCCCCTGAGCAAGGCTGTGCCGCAGATGCAGGCACTGAGGCAGCAGCAGGAGGAGCAAGATGCTCTGGAGCACTGGATTGCTGCAGAAAGGGAAGCAGCAGCTCCCCCAGCAAGGGAAGGGAGCTCCGTGCCAGCCCTGCACAGCCCCCCCAGGCCCCGGCCTGCCCAGCTGGGAGCCCAGGCCCTCTATGGGCAGCCGTGTGCCCCCAGGAAACGTCCCTCCCGCTTCAGGCGGGCGCTGCGGGCGCTGCGGGGGCTGCTCCGCTGTCCCTGCCTGAGGCCACAGCCCGAGGAGTGACACACACAGGGCACCCACAGCAGGGATTGCTCCTGAGCTGCCCTCCCTGCAGGGCTGCAGCACCCATGGCTCTGAACGACGGCCCCGGGCACCAACGGGAACAGGAACAGTGTGGCAGTGATGTGTGGGAGGCAGGAATGCCACACACACACACCAAAGGCTGTGCAGCAGCAGCCAACGTTACTGAGGCCTTGGCTCCTTCTATAGCTGAGAAGGCACATGCGGGTCATTCTCACTGGCCGAGCTCGTTGCCACCTGGCCAAGCAGCCAATGGCAGCTGAACCCCCAACGGCCTGGGCCTGCTCGCCCTTGATGACATGGGACATGGTGGTGGCCAGAGGGCCTTGACATCAGAGAGTCCAGCCCTGGCTGAGGGTCCCAGGGCACTGCAGGGTCCGGGGTGCCCAGTCCCAGGAGAGCCACTCTGGAAGGAGGAAGCAGCTCCAGGATCCGCCTGTGTGGAGGCCCAGAGTGACAGACGAGCACAAAGCCACCAAAGGCAGCCCCGAGTCCCAGTGCCCGGGCCCATGCCCAGCTTGCCGAACGCCCAGGCCCTCAGTGGGCAGTGGGCAGGAATGGGGTCAGGTCAAGCCTGACTCTGTCACACTCCAAGGAGGACAAGGGCACCTTTGGTTACATGGCCCATGAGCTTTCCGGGTGGGCATTTGTCATGGATCAGGAGATGTCCCAGTGAGAGGAAGAGGATTTTACATTGGAAGAGTTTTACCCATGGGGATCCTGGAGATGCTGAGAACTGCACTGCTGGCAGGTGCACATGAATGTGTGGGAATTGTCCCAACGCAGAGAGAGGACGCAGCAGGAGCTGCCCCAGCTTGAAGCAACGGTGACTGTCCAGGAGCTGCAGAGGTGGGAAGAGGATGGAAACATGCAGAGAGGGGTGCAGGAATCAGAAAAACAGGAGACAATTCAGCAAGGTGTCCCAGTGAGAAGAAGCTGTGCGATGGCAGTAGGAGTCTGGATGGGATGAAGACGAGACATCCCAGGAGCCGTATCACTGGAGAGTGCTCCAAGATTCATCCTTGGCCACGACCTGCCCTGAGGGAACAAGCACAGACCCTCCAGGCACTCCAGCTGGAACAATGTCAGCAATGCAGAGCTCGTGCAGGAACCCTGAGACGAATTGGCTCCAGCTTGTGGATGAAGTGCTTGGCTCCAGAGGAGGATGAGTGGGATGAGGTGAGCGTCCTGGAGCTGCCCAGGAAGAAAACAAAGCAGAGAGACTTTTTGGCAGAAGGGGTCCCAGTGCCTGTCCCTCGTGAGGCCTGGGTTGAGGAGCAGGAACCGGAGCCGTGCAGTCCCTCGTCTGCCTCCCTGGAAGGCCAAGCCCCCGTGGGACACGCGGCTTCTCCCGCCCAGGCCCTCCATGGGCAGCCGTGTGCCCCCAGGAAACGTCCCTCCCGCTTCAGGCGGGCGCTGCGGGCGCTGCGGGGGCTGCTCCGCTGTCCCTGCCTGAGGCCACAGCCCGAGGAGTGACACACACACAGGGCACCCACAGCAGGGATTGCTCCTGAGCTGCCCTCCCTGCAGGGCTGCAGCACCCATGGCTCTCTGAACGACGGCCCCGGGCACCAACGGGAACAGGAACAGTGTGGCAGTGATGTGTCAGAGGCAGGAATGCCACACACACACACCAAAGGCCGTGCAGCAGCAGCCAACGTTACTGAGGCCTTGGCTCCTTCTATAGCTGAGAAGGCACATGCGGGTCATTCTCACTGGCCGAACTCGTTGCCGCCCGGCCAAGCAGCCAATGGCAGCTGAACCCCCAACGGCCTGGGCCTGCTCTCCAACGGGCCTCACCGGTCCCGTTACGTAATTCACGGAATTACATCATCTATCACATTCAGTATAAAGTTGAAATGTTTTATAACTGTGAGGCCTCCAGGCCAGCTGTAGGCCACCACAGAACAGGGTCATGGAGAAGATGGAGATGGCAAGGAGACAATGAATATGAGAACAACAAAGGTGAACATGAAGCTTACAAAGGCAATGACGAAGATGAAGTCGGTGAAGAGAAAGAAAATAACAAAGACAATGAAGAAGACGGAAATGAAGAAAGTAAAGATGATGACAAAGACAAGCGGAAGAAGAATAATTTAAAGATACATAGAAGAATAAGAGTAGGAGAGGAATGAGAATTTAGCAACACACAGAAGAGGAATAGGAATAGGAATTTAGAAATACATAGAAGAAGAGAAATTAGAACTTAAAACTCTATAGAGGAAGAATTGTAATAAGAAATATATTTTTAGAATCCATAGAAGTGTAATAGAAATTAGAATTTGAAAATACATAGGAGAAGTATATTAAGTAGAATGTTAAAAAATGTGCAAGAAGAAAATAAGAATCAGAATAATGAGAATAAGGAGTATTAGAAGCATGATTTAGAATTCCATAAATAAAGTTAAAATCTCATAAATAAGTAAAAGTAGCAACTAATTTATATTTTCCTATAAAGTTTGTGATGTACAAGAGCAGTGCCTCGAGATTTCATTGCTCCTCTCTCCCAGCCATTGATGGATTTTCCACTTCAGCGACTGCTCAGCCCCAGCCTCCAGGATCCCCATGGGCTGTGGGTGGATCTCTGTACCCTTGTGTATCCCCGTGCTCTGCAGGGGCTCAGCTGCTTCACCGGAGTCTCACCACAGCTGCAGAGGAATCTTGGCTCCAGCACCTGGAGCACATCCTGCCCTTCCTTCCCCACAGACCCTCGTGTCTCCACATTGTTTCCTTCACATGTTCTCACCTCCTCGTCTTCTCTGGCTAGGAAAAACTGTGTGTGCCCACTTTTTTTTTATTATTTTATTCTTAAATATGCTATTACAGAGGCATTTGTAGTCACTCTCCTTGGCCCAGCCTTGGCCAGCAGCATGTCCACCTTCAGAACCATCAGGGATTAGCTCTGCTGGATGTGGCAGAAGCTTCCAGCAGCTTCTTCTAGCAGCTTCTTCCATGGCCCCCCTGCTACCAAAAACCGGGCCCTGAAAAACCAACACAGTTATTTAGAAGCAGGAGCATTAATTTCCTTGTTTGCTATAAATGTATGAATTAAAAATTTTTGTGTCCACATCTGTGGGGAGGCCAGACGCAAACCCTGGCTAAGAATAAAGTCAGGCCTGAGTCATTAACACTATACAAAGATTATTTTGGAGGGGTTTATCCCAACAATTTTGGAGGATTTGTTAAAACCAGGACACACATCAGAGATCAGTCTTTCTCTGTAGCAAAAAGAGACAGAAATTTTTTTGTTCTAGCAAATCCATTCCCTCTCCCTCACTGAACCTCTTCGAGCCCCTGCAGCCAGCTGTGAACAGCCAGGTAAGGAGGATGGGCAGCACACGTGTGCTGGCACTATCCAGAGCAGGAATGCTCTCTCTGGGGATGCAGAGCCAGCTGACCTCAGGTTAAAGCAATCCCCAGGCTGCTGCAACCAGACAAAAATCCTTCCTAATTGGCTTCCCAGCAACCCCAGCCCCAGCAGAGCTCGGCTGCAGCAGTGACTGTGACCCCAAATGCTGTGTAAATCCTGAAGTACTTCTGCATCTGAGAGGTTTCAGGTCTTTGTCTTCCATCATTAACCCTTTCCTGTGGAAGGAATTTCTGTAGAGAGCAGAGAAGTGAGTTTGCTGTACAAAACCTGTGTTTTCTTTCAAATATCACTGCAAAGAAAAGCTCTGGTTTATTGTGATCAATGCAATGGGTGTCACCTGTACTGTGACAGTGCCACAGAATCATGGAATGTTTGGGTTGGAAGGGACTTTAAAAATCATCCAGTGCCATGGCAGGGACACCTCTCACTGTCCCAGGCTGCTCCAAGCCCAATGTCCAACCTGGCCTTGGGCACTGCCAGGGATCCAGGGACAGCCACAGCTGCTCTGGCAATTCCATCCCAGCCCCTCCCAGGGAACAATTCCTAATTCCCAATATCCCATCCAGCCCTGCCCTCTGGCAGTGGAAGCCATTCCCTGTGTCCTGTCCCTCCATTCCATGTGTCCTGTCCCTCCATTCCCTGTGTCCTGCCCCTCCAGCCCTTGGGAATTGTCTCTCTCCATGTTTCCTGCAGCTCCTTCAGGCCCTGCAAGGCCACCCTGAGCTCAGCCCAAAGCTTCTCCTGTGCAGGTGAACAATCCCAGCTGTGCCAGCCTTTCCTCCCAGCAGAGCTGCTCCATCCCTCTGCTCATCCTGCTGCCTCCTCTCGGCTCTCTGCAGCAGCTTCAACTCCTCCCTGGGCTGGGACAGGGCTGGGACAGCTCTGCAGGTGGGCTCTCACCTGAGCAGGGCAGAATCACCAAAAAAACCCCACAAAAAATACAAAACAAAATGCAAAAAAATCCAACAAAATCAAAACAAAACAAACAAAAAAAGACAAAACAAAACAAAAAAAACCCCACCAAAACAAAAAACAAAAAACCCCACCAAAACAAAAAACAAAAAACCACAAACCCGAACCACACAAAATCTGAACTTGATGGAACCTGTGAACAGCACTTTGCTCTCTTGGTGCTGCAATTCCTGAGGCTGGAGCAGAGAATTTCAAGAAAGAGAATGAAGAGAGGAAAATTAATTGCAAGAAAGAGAGTTAAGAGAGGAAATCTGGTTCCAGCCTTCAAGACAGGCATGGCTGTGCTCAGTAAACATTTCAGACAAATGAGGGAATGGAAACAAACCAAATACTGCAGCAACATGAGCTTTTCTTCCCTCAGTAAGCGATTTCTAGAGCTTTTCTGCCAAGCCCACGGGCTCCTCAGCAGCATAGTGTGGTTCTCCTTGCTCATTCATGTGGACAGGCAATGATTACTGACAAGTAACATCTCTCTTGATGAAGGCAATTAAGTGCTGTAAAAACCCAAATGCTTTGAGAAAAAAAAAAAAAAAAAAAAAAAAAGGAAAGAAAGGAAGAAAAGAGCACACTGGCTAAGCTGGGATGCACATCACTGAGGCATTTTTGTAATTGGAAAGCTACCTGGGTTTTGCTTTCTGACTTATACAACAAAACCCGATTAAATGAGGCTCCAGGTGAAGTACAGCAGTGATTAATGTCACATCCCACTGTGACAAGGCACAGTGCTGCAGGGAGGTGGGGAATTAGTAGGGAGCAGGCACATTCACAGCCCTAATATCCAGGTTCAAAGTAGGATTTCTCTGATACACAGGCACAGTGCTCCAAAGGAAATCAGTCTGCAGCCTGTACCTGGCGCTGCTTTACAGTGCTCTGGCATTCAGGGAAAACAAATTCACAAAGCAGTGTGGACTTCTGTGCTGCTCTCATCATTATGTCTTCTGAGCAGCTCTGTAATTTCAGGGCAAATGTTAGGATGTGTTGTGCAGGGAGGAAGGGAGAGCAAAGGGATCCAGCTGGGCTTGAAAGAGAGGAAAGAGCAGTGGCAGCAGCCCCAGCACTCAGCACAGCTTCAGCAGTGCCATGGATTGGGCTGCACTTGCAAGGTCACAGAGGCTGAAGGGTGGAGGGGACAGCAGAGGGGACAGCAGAGGGGATGCATCCACACACACCTGAAGCTGGGATTCTGGTGCTTCCAAGGATTTTTTTTTTTAAATGCAGCTCCTGCACACAGGTCATGGGTTTCCCTTCTGCTGGAGCTGGTTGGCCAAGCAGGGTCACCTCCTCAACTGGGACCTGCAAGAAGCAGCAGCCCCTCCCCTAAGAACTAGCAGCTCCACAGGGTCAGAGATGGAGACCATGCCCAAGAGATCACAGATCAGCACCTGGCACTACAGCCCTGGCTAAAAAGCTGTCAGATGTTATCCCTGCCCTTGAATCTGGGCTTCATTTGCCATCTCTAGACCTTTGCAATTTTGTGTGATTTGTTCAGAGCTGAACATCTCTGCAGAGGAACAAGATTATCTCATCACCTTCTGGGAGAACCTCTCTCCCCCTCAATGTGCAGCCTGGGCACCAGGCAGAGGGACAAAAGGACAGAATGACAAAAGGCATTTGGGCACTGGGGACATGAAGATCAGCTGCAGCAGCAGAGAAGTGATGAGGAACAGTCCCACTTACATAAAGTCAAGTGCACCAGAAGCTGCTGAACCACCTCCAACAGTGGCTCCTACAACCCAGGAGTGGTCACACAGCAGCTGTATCCCAACAAAAGTAATAAATTAACAGATGACAGTTTCAAGTGAAGCCTGAGCTTTGCCAATTGTCCTAGAGCTGCAATTCCCAGAACTGCTAGTAGAGAAAAGGGTTTAGGACAGGATTACAAATCATATACAGGTTGGTGACTAAATCTGTGCTGGAATCTTCCTTCTCCTGCAGGGAACAGCTCAGCAGCTGCAGCTGGGCAGGTCTTGGCTTGCCTGGTCCTTGGGCATGTATCTCCCCCCTGAGTGTAAGAGCAAGTTAGGAGGTTTGCTGGGCTGAGGTTTGCTGGGCTAAGATTTGCAGCCAAAGTGTGCAGTGTAGATGAAATTTTGAATTGTCATTCAAATTCTCATCAGGAAACATGAGCAGGATGCTGTGGACACAGAGAAAGTAAAGGCATGATCTTACTGAAAACAGAGTACCAGCACTGCCTCAAAGCTCCAATGGACACATCTGGATGGGTTTAATTGATAAGGACATTTAACAGAAAAATAACAACCTCTGTGTTCTTCAAAACAGCACAAACATTCCTGCAGATGGGCTCTGCCCTTGGAAGGAAATCTGGCTGACTGTGTGTTCCCAGCCGTGTGAGGACACTGGGATGACATTGCTGGCAGGGAAAACCAGTGTCCTGTACCACAAACACTGCAGAGAGCACAGGCTGCCCAGTTCCACAGAGCCACTGCACTTCCTGCAGGCTGAACCTGCCCAGGAAACAGGACCCACACCTCTGGATGTGGTGACACAGGTAAGGAACTGCTGCTTTCAGGGGGTGTCTTCACAAAGCAGATTTAGGTACATCCAGAAAAGCATGGCCAGTGCAGGAGGAAAAGGGACAGCCAGCAGTGTCCCCATGCCAGGCTCCTCAGGCATTGTCTGGTCTATCAGGGTCTCAGGCTCTGGAAGCTCCTGACACACATTCATGGAAACCAAATTAAATGAACCAGAGACTGGGCAAACGTCAGTAAAGTATCAGTCATGGAAACACAGAATCATCAAGGCTGGGAGAGCCCTCCAGGATCATTCAGTGCCACCCCAGCAGCAGCAGCATCACCCCAAACCCTGTCCCCAAGGGCCACATCCAGCCTGTCCTGAACACTCCCCCAGGCAGTGACTGCAAACCTCCCTGGGCAGCTCATCCCAATCCTGACCACTCTGCCAGGGAAATTTTCTTTCCCAATCTCCACCCTGAGCCTGCCCTGGTGCAATTTGAGGCCATTTCCTCTCCTCCTTTCCCTGCCCCTCCTGTCAGGGAGCTGTGCAGAGCCGCAAGGTCCCCCCTGAGCCTCCTTTTCTCCAGGTTGAGCCCCTTTCCCAGCTTCCTCAGACCCTCCTGGGAATAGGTAGATGCACTTCTCTATTCCTGCTTCTCCAGATGTTCATACAGATTTGCAAGACCCTGTATGAGGTCACCTCCAGCAATGTGATCAAGGGCACACCTGTTTGATTATTTGGCATGCAGTCTGTAAATTTAAATCCTTGTTTGGCTTAGCTTTTTGTTTGAGACCAAAAATGAAAAAGAAGGCAGAATCAGCATGAAAAGACAAAGCTGAGTCAGAAAATGGATCCTCATTTCAGTCAGGATTATCAAATACATTGTAGTGTATTGATATATTTACTGTGAGGGTGAGCAGACCCTGGCACAAGGTGTCCAGAGCAGCTGTGGCTGCCCCTGGATCCCTGGCAGTGTCCCAGGCCAGGTTGGACATTGGGGCTGGAACAGCCTGGGACAGTGGAAGGTGTCCCTGCCATGGCAGAGGTGGCACTGGATGTTCTTTAAGGTCCCTTCCAACACAGTCACTCTGGGATTCTGTGATTCATGATCATTTTCAATTCAATTTAATGAAAAAACCCCAAACCAACAAACAGTTTCTGCCTAGGAGATGGCCTTGATGTCCAAATTTAATTCACAGATTAATCATTCCCTCCTTATCTATTCATAACAATTCAGGAACTGTTGCTGCCAAATTCAGAAAAAGCTGCACCTCCAGGAGTTCAGATTGGTTTGCTTGCAGGGTTCTGATCAAACAGGATAATTGTTTCACTAAAAGATGTGCTAAGTTCCTGGCAAATGGGAGTCCTCACTAACCTCATTTCTCATCACTTCTGAGAAAATTAGTGCCAGTTAGGTATCCAAGCAAATTCTTTCTGAACAAAGTGCTGTTCCTTAGTTAGACTGAGGCTGTGTGGTGCTCAGCAGCAGCAGAAGCTTTTATTAGTTTCTATAGCTTCGATCTGGCATGCTGGGCCATATGTTCTTATCCTTTTAGAAAGAGAGGTCTCCACTGTATGAAGTTCTGTCTCAAAACTGATGGCACGTAGCTTGCAGATTTCTCTGCAGCAGCTGATGTTGCTGGGAAGCTGAAAATGCCCATTTTTAACGTGCTGGGAAATAACAGGTTTGATTGGGAGTGTTCATTGTCCCTAATTACAGGCACCCAGCATTGCTGCTTGGTCTTCTCAGGCTAGCCTGGAATTCCTGGAGAAAGGCTTCTCTCAGGTGATCCAGAGTGATTAAGTCAGGGTTTAACCCGGAATTGTTCCCTGAAGTAATCTCTCTCACTTTACAAAAGACAACCAACTTCCAAAGCTAATCCCTCTTGCTAGCCTGATTTTGTTTTCATGCTCCAGGAAAAACGGAGAGTGTAGCAATATCCTGCTACCCATAGCTGGGCATGAAAATATTTAACTTTCCTTTAAGAAATGTGGTCGTGTTCAGGTCTCATTGTGCAGCAGAGTAAATCCAGGTTTCTTCAAATATTTTGGGAAAGAAAAGAGAAAGTGTGTCCTGTGGCATGCAGAATAACCAGGGTTCACCTTCTCCACTCTGTATGGTCTGGGCAGATGTGAGAATTCCCTTCCTCTGGGATATTTTGGAGGGAGGAGATGCATCTTGCCTGTGGTGTCCTCCCTTTTACCTCCTTTCTATCCCCAGCTCCCTTTCTGGACCGGAGATACGTAGGCTGACGAACACGTGTGATTGCCGAAAGCACTGCATGCCTTGTGAAAGCACTGCATGTGAAAAACGTCCCAGTTTTTCACACATTTGACAAAAAAACAAAACACTTCCAAACCTGAAATACTCCAACCTGCTCAATTCTGACATCAATATTTAAATATTCAAGGCAGAATGTCCCACTTTTCAGAGGTAGTGAACAACCCAAAATTCAGGCTAAGCGAAGTACCAAATATTCTTTATTTGGGCACATCTAGAAAATTGAAGCCTGACAGTTGACTTACTTGTCTTGAAGGAGAAAAAAATAATATTTGAGTGTTGTTAAATACAAGAAACCACCAGGTATGGCAAAATACTGCAGGGCTAATAGCTAAATAACAGATCTCTTAGTTTATAAAAACAGTTTTAAAAGATAAAGACTGTTTCTATTCAGCTCACATTAAGATATTTTATGGTTTTACATCTCAAGACATTTAAAACAGCTTTTATTACACCAGTATAGTGTTAATGCCATTAGTTTCATCTATTCCTACTTGTTATTCAGCCCTCCCCCAGCTTAAACCCCTGTGAGTGGGAAAATGTATGAGGCATTATATATGAAATGTCTAATAACAGTGTCTACAGAGAGAGAGACAATAAATAGCATTTTGATGGAGAGTAAAAGAATATTTTGAAGAGACAGGCTTATGAAATGAGTGGGAGTGGAGACTCACGATCATATTTGATTCTTCTGAGGTTATGACTGCATTAATTTTTTACTTTTAAAGAGGCAGGAATGGTGCTGCAGGCTGTAAGTGAATTAACCTCTGTAATCACTTCCCTAATGGAAAACGCTGAGCAAGGTTGCTGCAAGTTTGATCACTAGAATGGAACCAGCAGAAGGTGTTAACAGGTCATCTGTCTGTCACTTAAAATGAGCAGAACAATCCAAAGTGATAAGGCTAAAATGAGGCCACGTCATTACATTATTTTCCCACAAGGAGTAGGCAGAAGCTGTTCTGATTCATGAGCAGAGAAAGTAAAAACATCTCCCCACCTCATATCCAATTTGTAGATTTATTGAGAAGTCAAAACCATTCCTGGTAGCGAACTGATAAACAATAATCTTCCATGAATCCTGATTAAAAGGTGAACCCATTAGTTTTCCTTAATGAGATTCTGCTTTACAACAAAACCACAGCTGGTTTATTTCAAAAGGAGTGAGCACAGAGCCTGAACAACACTGGGAGCAGAAGGAAATACGTCTGGCTGCCACACATGTTTTCAATGCCAGGTCTTCTTCAAGGAACTAGAAAAGCAAAATGTACTGATAGAAGGAAATTTAAAATTTCTCAAATGTGGTTATTTGTATCCCCAGACCTGCTGCACTCTTACAAGACAGATAACCAAGATTCTGGGGAGTACTTGCCCATTAACAATATCAATAAATCAAAATACAAGTTCCAAATCATGAGGAACTGGACCTGTTTTCTCACAAAAACATTGAATTTTAAGACTTTTTGTGATCTAGGATGTGAAATTTAAAATCACACCCTGACCTTAATTCCTATGTAGCAGTATTTTTTCTTGTGCTTGGATAGACTTGTGGAAACACAGAATGATTTGGGTTGGAAGGGACTTTAGAGATCATTTCTTTCCAATCCCCCTGCCATGGGCAGGGACACCCAGGTCACTCCATTGGCATTATCTGTACAATCTAATGCCACTTGGTCCCTTATCTCTTATCTAACTTCTTCCAGGCTGTGCAGGGCTGCACAGAACAAACTCTGTGGGTAGCTGTAAACCCAGGTATCTACGTGTGCTGCTTTTGATGATGAACACAATTAAACCAGAAAGTATTTAAAATGCAAAATTATTTGCTCTTGAAGACAGGGGTATCCACTGATAGACAACTTCTTAAATAGAAAAAAAACCAAACAAGCGGGATGGGAAAAAACATAAAATTAGTGTCAACACAAATTTTAATTGCCTGGGATAAAATGTCTTTATGACTTCAGTAGTGGAGTTTTTCAGTCATTGATCAGGAATGACGCTGGGAGCGGAGACTGTGGATGCGGCCATGTATTCCCATCAAAGTCATGGCACATTCCTGCTTTCACTGTGCTTTTATTAGGATAAAGATGTTCCATCTGCAACAGGGACAGCGAGAGCCACACACTCCACTGATGAAGATTAATATCTGCAGCATTTTATTCATTGCTGCATTATGGACATTTCTTATTCTGCCTTAGAAATACTTCCAGGTCCATTTGCTTGGTCTGTAAACTGTTTTTTACACAGCTCCTGTTCATTTGGAGCTGGCTTCAGGGCCTGGAAACAACCAGCACGGTTGGCATTTCCTCTGCTTTACAAAGAAACATTTCCTCTCTGCCTGGAATTTTACACAACTGCCACGTTGAGGGTTGAACTACTGTTTTGCTTCATCTCTGGGAGAAATACAACCTTTCTGATACGTGCTTATTAGCTTCATTACACAAATAATATTTCTTGTGTGCACAGGAGACAAAACTTTGACAGCTGAGTCACGGAGACTGAGCACGCTGCTGTATTCTGCTTTTTGTGACAGGCAGCCCTGGGAGAAAACAATGACTTTGGTGACAGGTTCTTGCTAACGTTGGGACAGAGAATTCCTAACACATGTTTTATTCAGGCAAGCCATTAAGTTTGATAGTAAATAATTGGCCATTTCTTCTCTGGTGGAGCAGCCATCAGCACACACTCAGCTCAGGAGGGAAAGTGATTTACATGCTGTGAATTAGAATTTGGTGCAAGACAGAACTATGGCAGGGCTATGAAAAACAGCACTTAATTCTCCTAAAATGGACTTTTTAGTCCATTTAGTCACCACAAGGTGACACCAATGGTCACCTTGACCAGGATGTCTGTCCTTTGGAGCTGCTAAAGTCACACAAAGAAGCAGAGGACAGAGTCAAACCAAGTGATTCATCTCAGCAAGTTCTTTCAGAACAATGAAATTTCAGAGAATAATGCACTCATTTCCACCTGCCAGCAAGCATACATGGCTCATGGGTAGAAATAGAAAAACCCAAATAATCAAATTTACATTGAGAGGTCACTGGAATAATTTCTAGCATTTCTAAACTATGTAGGATAATGACATAGGTTTCTGATTTTGTTCTCACCAGGTGAGAACTTAGCAAAGCACAAGATAAGAATCTTTTCCATCATGTGCACTTAAATGTACAAAAGCACAACTGAAGAATCTGTTATGAGGACATGAGAAAAGTAGCCAAATTGCAAGAAGTGTTAATGTTGCTTGGCATGGAGTTGTTTCAAAAAATTTGCTGCAAAAATCATCTTAAAGTTATTGACAGCCCTTGTTTCAATGGTTTTTCACACATCCAGGTAAAATTATACTTAGAGATTACAAGAATCATGGGATCACAGAATGGTTTGAGTTAGAAGAGACCTTAAAGCCCATCCAGTGTCACTCCTGCTATGGCAGGGACACCTCCCACTGTCCCAGGCTGCTCCAGACCCAATGTCCAACCTGGCCTTGGGCACTGCCAGGGATCCAGGGGCAGCCACAGCTGCTCTGGCAATTCCATCCCAGCCCCTCCCCACCTGCCAGGGAACAATTCCTAATTCCCAATATCCCATCCAGCCCTGCCTTCTGGCAGTGGGAAGCCATTCCCTGTGTCCAGTCCCTCCATCCCTCGGAAATTGTCTCTCTCCATCTTTCCTGTCAGCTCCATTTCACCCAACTCTCTGGACATGTCACAGAACAAATATTAGCACCAAAATTGCAACTTGGCTACAACTTCTTTCACCTCATCTATTAGTTCACCTCATGGAAATTACAGTCAGTCTTTACAGTTTGGTGTTCACTGGCACTACTTTAACTTCAGTGACTGATTAACTTTTCTGAAGAAGAGCAGCCCTCTTTGAAGACGTAACACTCTCCCTCTAAAGTGAGATCAAATCCGTTCGACACTCCCACTCACGCTGCTCTCAAAGAGAACCAAGGAAGAGAGGACAAAATATAATTCAGAAACATTTCCAAACATTTCTTAAACAAGGTAAGGTGACAGAAAAAGCCAAATCTTTCAAAAATACTTTGCACATCACTTTTAATAACAGCTTTCTCCTCTGTGTGTGTTCTCCTCTCAGATCTCTTCTTTCCAGAGCAGGACAGGAAATTTTCATCTCCTGTCTTGCTGAATGCCCACTCAGATGTGCTAAGGTACTAGGATCACTGTCATTAAATCCCCCTAAAACAGAGCTCAGAGTAAAACAGAGAAGCAGAACTGAGGTTGAAACAGAACCAAGTGGAGAAGGGAGCTGGAGGAATCTCACCACAGAGGAACATCCCATCCTCCAGAAGAAGGAGCTGGGGAACACCTAACTCAGTTCTGCCCTGGCAGCAGTCAGGCATCACCACCCCAGATACAGCTGCCCTGGGGTCAGAGCTCAGCTGTGGGGGTTAAAACCCAGAATCTCCTGTATTTCTGATGGATAACTGGGATGCTGACTGGTTGCTGTTTCTGGGAATCTTGCTGGCCCTCAGAAATCAAAGGAATGAATGCAGTGCAATATTAACCATGATTTCTTGCTTGTATCACCATATCAAAATATAAAATATTGTAAACCTGGAAGTCACAGACTGCAGAAACTAAGCAAAGTAAATCAACAGGTAAATATCACCTGGATTGGGACATCAATCTTTAATACAATTCATGTTCGAGAAGACAGCATCCCCATTCTCATCCACATCACATCACCACAGCCTCATGTTTCCATCCCCACCATAAACACCATTTCTGTTGTAAACTTTCATTTACAGAGTCATCAAGAATTCCAGAATCATCAGGGTTGGAAGAGCCCTACAGGATCATCCAGTCCCACTGTTACCCCAGCACCGCCATCATCACCCCAAGCCATGTCCCCAAGGCCACATTCAGACACTTCTTGCTCATTTCCAGAGATGGCAGCCAGAATTCCTCTGCTCTCGAGATCTTCCTCCTCCTCCTCTTCATGCTCCTTCCCCTCTCTTCACAACAGGCAGGACCAAAAGCCCTGATTTCTCCTCTGGCTCCCAACAGCAGCTCTAGAATGCTGTGGTGTCTGCTGGAACCAGGGACTAAGAGCTCAGCAGGGATGGCACTCAGTTTGCCCAGCTTTAAGAATGTTCTCCAAAAGGCTTGCAAAAGCATCTTTGATGTTTAAAATGAGATAGAGAGTGAAAACAATACATATTTTAATTTCATTTTTATATCACTCAGAGAAGCTGTGGATCCCAGTCCCTGGCAGTGTCCAAGGACAGGTTGGACATTGGGGCTGGAGCAGCCTGGGACAGTGGAAGGTGTCCCTGCCATGGCAGGGGTGGCACTGGATGATCTTTAAGGTCCCTTCCAACCCAAACCATTCCCTGACTCCATGATTCTGTGGTATTTATACAGTGGAGGGGAGGGAAGTACTACAAAACCAGTCATTTAAATATCTATTTCCAGACTTTTAGACAGTTAGATCAGTGAGATATTTTAAATAACCCCTGAAAATGAACTTGAGCATCCACTCCCCAACAAAAGGAAGCAAAGGGAGAGTTAGCAGAAGCCTTTCCTCGGGTACCACTCTGGGTGTTCTTGGTGTTGCCCTGACAACCAAGCAGCTCCTGGCTCTTGGGCAACTGCTACTGACACAACAACTTTTAGGTTTCTCATTAGAACATTATTATTGTTATAAGACTAAAAAAAAAAAATCTGAAGGAAGAGCCATGTCAAATTTAGCAGAGGCACCCAGGTAAGGAGCACTCAGGAAGTCTGACTTTTAAATAGCTCCTAATGACTGGGGCACAGCCTAATTTTAGAGCACTGTCAATCAGCCAAAAGAGCCAGAGCTGCATTGATTCCTTGGTGTAACTGCCTAGACAGATGTTGGGATGTGAACTCCCTGTCTGGGCTTCTGAGCCTGGAACATCTTCTCCTCTGGAGCTAATCCTCTTTATTTTCTGAGGATACAGGATTCCTGCTACAGATCCCAGTGGCTACATTTACTTTTTTTACAGAGCTTGAAAAATCCATTGGGATATAAAGTCTTGAACAAAACAATCCCCCCCATGAATCCAAAAGGGATTTTTAAAACTATGAGACATGACCCAAAAATGAAAGCCTGTATTGTTCCAAGGTACTGAAACACTGAAATTCAGTCTTCACCCTTTCCTTTGGCCATCAAAAAGCTTTTTCAATAAATTAGAAGTCTGATCATTGTTGTCTTCTGGCTATTTAGGAGAGCATGGTTATTTTGAGGATTTATCCCAGTGGAAATGTTTCCAGAAAAGCACATAAAAATCTAGACCCAGCCTGCAAACAGCCCAAGCAGTGCTGCTTGTGTTCCTTTGACTGTCACCCAGGTCTCCCTGCTGTGTCCCTGTCCCCACCCATGAAAAAGTGTGAGCCAGTAATCAAACCCCCTCTGGGACCTGTTATGTTCCCAATTTCTCTGGTGTAAACCTGCAGCCATTCCATTCCCTCCCCCCCCTCCCATTTTAGAGTATTGCACATTTATACCTCTGCACCAGAGCAGATTTTGTCTTTCTGGGTGCTTCTGCCCAGCTCTGCCCAATTTTTTTGAAGGCACAGGCCCTCCATCTGTGCAGCCCATCCCCAGATCCTGATTTATAATGTGCAGGACAGACTGTGTGCCAGGAGGAGCACACAGGAATCAGCTGGAGCAGGATGTCTCCACAAGTTTTAATCATCAGATGTCATGCATGAAAAATGTTTCCCTCTCACCAGTCCCCTCATTAGCACAGCCTGTGCTTGCTAGCATGCAGCAAATATTGGCCTGTCATTCTTCTTGCTCTTATTTGTATGCCTCACGTTATTAACAGTTGCACTGTGTATCAAATAGAAGCTTTCGTGGATCAGGCAACAGAAAAGAGAGATAAAATGGTCATTTAATTGTAACTTTGAAGCTTGATTGCTACACACTTGATTTAGAACCTAATGGGTTTATTAATACTGCAGATAAGCAAGGCTGAGGGAGCTGGGGCTGCTCAGCCTGGGGAGGAGCCCGAGCTGAGAGGGAACCTCAGCCCTGGGTGTCCCTGTCTGTCCCTGTCTGTCCCTGTCTGTCTGTCCCTGTCTGTCTGTGTGTCCCTGTGTGCAGGGAGGGCAGAGCAGTCCCAGGCTCTGCTCCAGGGCCCAGCAATGGCCCCAGAGCCACAGGCAGGGGCTGAGCCCAGCAATTCCCCCTGCACAGGAGGCACAACTTGTGCCCTTGACAGGGAGCAGAGAGGGGCTGGAGTCTCCTCCCTGGGGATATTCCACAATATTCCACCTGGACACAGCCCTGTGCCCTGTGCTCTGGAGCAGGGAGGTGGCACCAGTGGCCCTCTGTGGTCCCTTCCAGCCTGACCCAATCTGAGATTCTGTGAAGACCAAAACTCTCATTCTTTTCAATTTGAAGCAAACCTGACAAACACTGTTCTTTGTGATATGTTATTAAAAGGCTTTTGGCCAAGAAACACAGAAATAATCTTCTGGTGAGTTTTATCTGGGCAGACATTGCAGTGAGAGCACACTTCAGAGTTCAGCCTGCAGTCTGTCCATATGAGAAGTCAATTATTTGTAGGATCCTAGGGAGAGTTACAGGGTGAAATAATGTTCTCAGGAGCTGTTCAGGTTCTTATACAGCCTGTCCAGTGTCACCACTGCACTCTGGAGTGACAGGCTGATTACAGCCTCTTTTCACCTTCAGTGCAAAGGAGGTTTGGGACCACAGGATCCACACACTTGTGGTCCTTAGAGAAGGTCCCCTTACTCTCTGGGGCATGAGATCCCACCATAAAGTCAAAAGAGGAAACCAGACCCAAAGCAATAATTGCAAGGATCATTAGGACAGTGATAGGCTGATGAAGAAATAATCAATCTCTGTTCACATCTTATTGAAGTAAATACTCGGTGTTGCAAATTCTCATACCTCTGTGTAAAGTGGACATGATGAAGAAGGAAGGTGTTGTAATTAGATAAACTGAGGTAAAAGGAAGAATCCACATACCCTGACCTATCTTCCGGCTCATCCCAGAATTCCTACTGTCCCTTGACCTTCCCTGATGACCTTGGAGCACATTAAGTTCTGTATCCTGATCCCCACTCCCCTGTGTCCCTATCCCATTGGCTGGCAGCCAAAACCACTCCCCATTCCCCTTCCCCTGAAGACCTGATTCCGAGAGGGGCTCGCCCTCTTTCCCGCATGGCACCGCAACGGAATAAACTGAACTGAAAGAGCCTCTTTTGTATCCCTTTTTCATCCATGCTAAAATACTTTGTCTGATCTTAGGTTAATTAGGAAAAAGACACAGTATCTTTTAGCAGTTGGCGCCTGTCTGTTTGGGCTGTTTTGAACCCCAATTTGCCTGAAGGTCTCAGTTTTTGGACCTTAAAAAAAAGGCCAATCGGGTGATACAACTTCCTCCGTGGTTGGAGCTGTTTTTTAACGGCTTTAAACACAGGAGGATGAAGCGGATACCTTCTTCGCATCCTCGGAGAAGCCGCTTTTGGATCGGAACTTTTGCAGAGTTACAGCGAAACCGTGCTCCGTTTGAGTAAGGTAATATATCCCTTCGGGGAGGTGGGAACCCCGAGTTAGCCCCGAGGTACAGGGGAGGGGGGTTTTTTAAACGGATAGCCCGAGACTCGTGGGGGGGTTTGTACCCGCGGGTGGGAAGCGGTAGCAGTCCAGCGTGGAGCGCAGAGCATGTGGCCGGTGTTGCGCAATCCGGCCGGCACACACGTGTTCTGCCAGTTCTGCCTACCGTGGGTTAGGCTGTGACCGTAAGCACAGACACCGGAGCGCTCCCTGTAAGAGGGATTCCCGGGACCGTCTGTGTGGCCATAGCTAAGCCACGTGGTGAGTAACAAAGGCTCAGCACCCCCATACACATCACCTGGGTTTTGCAACCGGCTGCTATTTTGTAACTTTTCTGCGAAAGACAGGGAATTGTGCTGTTTCTGTTTTATAACATCAGAATGGGGTGGGGGAATATTTCAGCACACCAAAAGAGTATTGTTACCCAGCTTAAAGAAATGCTAGATGTACAGGATGTTGTAATTTCTAAGAATCAGATTGGAAAGTTTGTTATCTGGTTGTCTCGAGAAGTTATGGAATTTGATAAGCAAAATATCAAATCGGTTTTATTTTGGGACAGTGTTGGAGATTTATTAACTTCTAAAATACAGAAAGGCGATACCAATGCTGCTTTATTTTTGCCTATATTTTTAAATATTCACAAACACTTATCACAATTAGAGAACAAAGATCAACCACAGGAAAATTCTTTAAAATCCTCTTTACCTAATTCGGAACCTCCTGTCCCTGAATTAAAAGAGAAATCAGAAATACCTCAAGAAACTACTAATACAAAAGACCCTCCAAAATACACAGAATTAGAATCTCCTGAACAACCTGCTACAAACTCATCATTGTATCCATGTCTCTCAGCACTGCCATCTGAACAGATTAATTTAGAATCTCACCCTTCTTTGGTGCAAGGGGAAAAACCTGTAGTAAATCCTAACGATAATGTGTCTTTTTCTTCCAATAATCCGTTCCTGCATCCAATTCCCATTTCTGCTCAGTATCTTCCTGGTTATTTTAATCCATTTTTTCAGGCATGTGTTTCCAGGCAGCCTTGTAAACCCCTTTACTAACATCGGGAGGGAGGAGAACAATGGAAGCTCTGGGAGTGCAGAGGCTGAGGGTGGGGGAGGGGAAGCACGTGTAACAGAAACACACACACAGCCTGCACAGACACAGAAACAATTAACCCCTAACTTACCGATTAACCCTGAACCTAATATGATTTTTCATGCTGCGCCAGTTCAATACATTGGTCGAAAAAATGGTAAAAGAAACTACCAACCATTATCATACCAAGATAAAAAAGAAATTTGTAAGGTACAAAGGGAATTTGGGAGGCAAAGTGAAATATTTAAGGGAATGATGAGAGCAACTTTTACATCAAATGAACTGGTTCCGCATGATTTAAAGGACCTTTTCAGGTGTTTGCTAACCCCAGCTGAATATGAATTATGGTTTAATATTTGGAAACGTTCTTTGAGCAGTCTTTTAACAGAGATTCACAAAAATCCTGAACATTCCAAGGATTCTGATGATAATGAAATTACATTAGACCATTTATGTGGGGAGGGGGACATACACTGCCCTGAGAAGCAGACTTGGTTATTGTCTAGATTTATTTTGGATAAAGTTTGTGATGTAGCTGAACAGGCCTTTATTAAATTGCCAACATTTGAAGTAACTACTAGTTATGTTAATATTAAACAATATTCTTCTGAGAATTTTTTGAGCTTTATAGATCGTTTAAAGACACAGGTGGAACGCCAGGTGCACAATCCAGCCATGCAGGCAGAACTGATTAAGGAATTAGCAGAGAAAAACGCCAATCAAGCCTGTCGGAGGGTCATCCTAAGCCTGCCGCTATACCCAGAACCAACCCTAGCACAGATGATTGAAGCCTGTACCCGCAAAGCAGAGCTGTTCAGTACTCCTGAGAGGACCCCAAGCCCAGCACCACCTAAGCCTTCAGCACCTGAACCACCACAGATGAAGAAGCCACAGTTATCAGCAGAGCAGCTGAAGAAGATCACCTGTTTCCAGTGTCAGCAGCAAGGACATTTTGCTAGGGACTGTCCTCAGAACAGGAAGCAGAAAAAGATCAACAAACAAAAATACTAGAACTGAGGCGCGGGCCTGCCATAAACACCATAGAGTGCCAGGATATAAATTCTGCAGGCTATACTCTAGCAAAAGCCTCTCTCTTAAAAGCAAAGGGGGAGGATGGGATGGACAATGTGGGTATAATAGATAATGTAAATGTTAAATGTTCTCTTAACAAAGACAGGCAGTTCTGTGGCCGTATTAGGCTACAGACTACCAAAGGTTTTCATTTCAGATCTGCTGAGTGGACGGTCATTACAGTGGACATCTCAAGCCCCTTAATTGATATGACGGTTTGCCACATGGAGAGTGAGTATTTTGTTGTGGGAGACACAGCACACACACCTTTAGAAATTGAAATAGCTCCTATGACCATGAAGGGAAAAATATCTAGTGTTATCATAATAGCTCATTGTCCTCAAGCACATTTCTATTTGTGTGAGGGACAAATTCTAGCCCAAGCTTTTCCTATTCCAGCAAATATCACAGCAAAAGATAAATCACCAGAGGTTTACTGGGCAGAGACAGTGAAGGAGGACAAGCCTTCTCTGGCGTGCAACATGACACATGGGTCAGACCATCTACATGTGAAGGGTGTTTTGGATACAGGCTCAGATGTAACCATAATACCTGAAGAGATGTGGCCTTCACACTGGGAACTGCAACCTGTAGCAGGGCAAATTCAGGGTATAGGAGGAGTTAGATTGGCACAAATATCAAAACACATTGCACAAATTGAGGGACCGGATGGCAGATTGGCCAGTGTTCGTCCGTTTGTAATAGATTACAAGTGTCCCTTGTGGGGAAGAGATGCCATGTCACAATGGGGAGTTAAAATGATAATTCCAAAGACTCTTCAGGATTTTTAGAAGCGGCCACTGTGGAGTGCCGAGTCCGGAAGCTAACATGGCTAAGTGACACACCTATCTGGACAACACAGTGGCCACTAAGGAAGGAAAAGTTATAGGCACTTGAAAAACTTGTAGAGGAACAATTGGCAAAAAAATCACATAGAAGAAACAACAAGTCCCTGGAATTCCCCAATCTTTGTAATAAATAACCAGGGACAGACAAATGGAGATTATTACATGATCTTAGGGAAATTAATAAAGTAATTCGGGACATGGGATCTCCTCAACCTGGGATGCCTTCTCCAACTATGTTACCTAGAGATTGGCAATTGGCAGTATTAGATATCAAAGATTGTTTTTTCCAAATCCCATTACACCCTGAAGATGCTCCCAGGTTTGCATTCTCAGTACCATCATTGAACAGAGAGGCTCCAATGAAGAGATACCACTGGAAAGTACTTCCACAGGGCATGAAGTGTAGTCCTGCTATCTATCAGTGGTATGTAGCTTCATTGTTGTCTCCTGTGCGTGCACAGAGAAGGGAAGCCATAATATTGCACTACATGTATGACGTGCTGGTGTGTGCTCCTGATAATTCAATACTCCAACACACGCTTGACCTAGTAGTTAAAGTTTTAACCTCTGCTGGATTTCAATTACAGGATGACAAGGTTCAAAGGATGCCACTTTGGAAATATCTGGGACTAGAGATCACTGCAAGGACCATTGTTCCACAGAAATTAGAAATTAATTGTAATCCTAAAACTCTTGCAGATCTCCATTCCCTGTGTGGGTCGCTGAATTGGGTAAGACCTTGGTTAGGCCTCACTAATGAGGACTTACAACCCCTTTTCAATTTATTGAAAGGGGAGAGAGAGCTGGTTTCTCCCAGGGAACTGACACCAGAGGCAAAGGCTGCAATTGGAAAGGTACAGAAAGCTCTGTCTGAAAGGCAACCTCACCGCTGTTAACCTGAACTGCCTTTCAAATTCATTGTTTTGGGGAAATTGCCACACTTACATGGTTTAATATTTCAGTGGATAGAGGGGCAGAGAGACTCACTCTTAATCATAGAATGGGTCTTCCTCTCCCACCAAAGATCCAAAACTATTACACAACCACAGGAACTTATGGCTCAGTTGATTCAAAAAGCAAGGATGAGATTGCGTGAGCTGTCTGGGTCTGATTTCACATGCATACACCTGCCAATTAAACTTTCTGGGGAGGGAAAGAATTCTCCTGAAAGGCTAACAAAAGAGATGTTTGAGCATTTGTTGCAGAGCAATGCCAGCCTCCAGTTATCTCTGGACAGCTACACTGGACAGATATCTGTTCACAGCCCAGCTCATAACTTGTTCAATGAGGAATTCCACCTCATACCTCGTGAGAAGAGGAGCAGGAGACCACTCAGGGCACTCACAGTGTTCACAGATGCATCAGGGAGTTCCCACAAGTCGGTGATGGCTTGGAGAAATCCCCAGACTCAGCATTGGGAAGCCGATGTTGAGTTTGTGGAGGGGTCACCCCAGATTGCAGAACTCGCTGCAGTGGTGAGAGCCTTTGAGAAGTTCTCAGAACCTCTAAATCTGGTAACAGATTCTGCTTATGTCGCTGGGGTGGTGTCCAGAGCGGAGCAGGCAGTGCTCAAAGACATTGATAATGAGCAGCTCTTTAGGCTGCTATCAAAACTAATCTATTTGGTTTCGCACAGAGAACATCCCTTCTATGTGATGCATGTGAGGTCACACACGGATTTGCCAGGTGAGATCACAGAAGGGAACTGTATGGCAGACACCTTAGCAGCTCCAGCAGAAAAGGCACGCCTTCCTGACATCTTCCAACAGGCAAAGCTGAGCCACCAGCAATACCACCAGAATGTACCAGGTTTGGTCCGTCAATTTCAGCTAACACAGAGTCAGGCCAAGGCTATTGTCGCCACCTGTCCCAGCTGTCAGCTCCAGGCCATGCCATCGCTGGGTATGGGGGTTAACCCCCAGGGCCTAGGCAGCTGTGAAGTATGGCAAACAGACATCAGACACATTCCTAGTTTTGGACACCTAAAATATGTTCATGTGAGCATAGACACATATTCAGGTGCAGTTTATGTGTCAGCTCATGCAGGGGAAAAGGCAGTACATGCAAAACAACACCTAGTACAAGCCTTCTCAGTTTTGGGGATCCCTAGAGAAATAAAAACAGATAATGGCCCAGCTTACACATCCAAGGAGTTCCTGGAGTTCACCCAGCAGTCGGGAGTGATACGTAAGACAGGCATCCCACACTCCCCTACAGGCCAAGCTGTGATTGAGCGCACACACCAGACACTCAAACAAGTACTAGCTAGACAAAGCAGTTCAACTGTGTGGATGTCTCCCCAGCAAAAGCTCTGTAAAGCTTTGTTTACAATCAATTTCTTAAACTGTTCATTTGAAAATATGAGTCCTCCTGTGGTTCGTCATTTTAACAGCAGTAAACAGTTTAAATTGTCTCAGCATCCACCAGTTTTGATTAGGGACCCAGAAACATGGGAAACCAAAGGTCCCTATGAGCTGGTAACCTGGGGAAGGGGTTATGCATGTGTATCAACTCTCTCAGGACCTCGATGGATCCCCCAAACGTGGGTAAAGCCTTTTGTCCCCAAAACTCCAGCTACAGCCGAAGGAGATGAGAAGCAAGTAAGCATTGCTTCGAAAAGAAGACGCTGCAGAGGAAAAGGAAACAAAAACTTCATAAAGGAATACCCTCAAGCAGACAAAGACTTATAACATGTTTTAAAATGTTTGTTTTTCTTTTTAGAAAAAGCTACCCTCCGGTTAACCCTGTGAAGAACCCCATCCAAGTTATCTTCTTGTTAGCTTTGAACAGTGTCGCAGGATCGTCCCTCAGCCTGGTCAGAACATCTGGGTAACCCTGGCACAGACACTCAAACAGGAAAACATATGTCTGTCCACTGCAGCAGCAACAGATCCTATGTCCACCTGCCTGGTAGGAGTCCCACTTAAAGTTAGTGAGTATTTAGGCAGCTTTGACATACACTTGCCTAATAAATCACCTGAACCATTCACTATTTCACCTAGGCAGTCAGCACAGGTCATAGGTAATCCTTTAAAGGACTTGCTGCCAAAATTACCCAAGGCAGACCAGGAACCCCAAGAGTTAGAACTGCTTGGTTCCTACCCAGCAACATACTGCATTCATTTTAAAGATTGTCTAACACTCACTGACACTAAAGGCTTTCATTTCATCCGACAATTTCGTAAGGAATTTGTGGCCACCAAGTGGTGTACTTACATAAGCCATATTCCAGCAAAAGATCCAGTTCATACAAGTCCCAAAATTCTACCAAAGGGATTGTTTTTAATTTGTGGGGACCGGGCGTGGGCTGGGATTCCTTCTAATCTGCTAGGGGGACCATGTACTATAGGGCGGTTGTCCTTGTTAGCACCCAACAAAACCTTAATTAGTGATTGGACACACAAAAGCAAATCAGGTAATAAAATACAAAAGAGAAGTGCAGATAATCTGGACCCAAATTGTGATGCAGAAATTTTCCATTGGGCTAAATCAAAAAGAATTGCTGTGTCTGTATACCTTCAATGGGTTGCAGCAGCAAAAGCTCTGGGTGAATTAGGTCACCTGGAGTATTGGGTAGTTAAACAAGCAAATTTAACTTCAACTGCCATCAGCTCCCTCCTAGAAGATGAAGAAGTAACCAGGCAGGCAACACTCCAAAACCGTGCTGCAATAGATTTTCTCCTATTACTACATGGACATGAGTGCCAGGAGTTTGAAGGACTTTGCTGTATGAACCTGACTTCAAAGGCTCCTAATGTCCACGCTGCTCTGCGAGATATGAAGCACCTGATTGAACAAGTGAAACAAGAATCAGAAGACTGGTTTAATGAACTGTTTAAGGGCTGGGGGTTTTCTGGGTGGTGGACTTCCATAGCCAAAACTATTATGTTGCTTGTTGTTATCCTTTTCCTTGTAGCTATGGCATTTGGGATCATACGTCATTTAATATTTAAGGCCATTAATGGAATCATTTCTTCTACCTCAGGGGACAATCATATAGAAATGACAAATATAAAACAGTCTAACTCTCCCACTTATCTCAAATGGCGGTCAAAATAAAATTCGGACTAGAATTAGTTTAAGTCATCCCCCTACTTAAAAAACAAAAAACTGGGAGATGTTGTAATTTGATAAACTGAGGTAAAAGGAAGGATTCACATACCCTGCCACCTTCTTCCGGCTCATCCCCGAGCTCCTACCCTTCTTCCTGTCCTTTGACCTCCCCTGGTGACCTTGGAGTACATTAGAGTTCCTGTATTTTGATCCCACTCCCCTGTGTCCATATCCCATTGGCTACCAGCCAAAACCACTCCCCATTCCCCTTCCCCTGAATATCTGACTCACAGAGGGGGCCGACCTCTTTCCAGCCATGTCACCGCGACGGAATAAACTGAACTGAAGGAGCCTCTTTTGTATCCCTTTCCATTCATGCTAAGATACTTTGTCTGATCTAAAGTAATTAGGTAAAGGACACAGTATCCTTTTAGCAGGTTACAATGTAAAGATGTGCCCAAACTGAACTGTGGAAACCAAATGGGACAGTGTTCCTTATCTCCGTGGGAGATATTCTCTGCTAATGGGCCAGCTGTTAAAAACCTGCTGGGGCAGTGTTCTTTATCTTTTCCATGACCCATCTTTCCTCCAGGAACATATCTTCTGTTAATGGGCTATTGAGTCCCATGTATGACTGATAAAATTACATCATCCCATTGGGAGATGCTCCAGCCAGGGGGAGGAGCCAAGCTATTTCTACCTAGATACAAACTAAGATTTGGAACACCAAGGCAGCCCTTACCCACTGGTTTCCAGAGACAAGAGCTGCCAGACCTTCTACGGGATCACTGCTTCAACAAGACCACTTCATCTGGACTGCTACCACCAACCTAACTAGCAGGGTGTCAGGTTGTTATCTGACTTTGTCAGTGGTTTTCATTTGTAATATTGCATATATTTTACTTTTTTTTCTTTTTCCTATTAAATTGTTTTTCTGACTTGGAGTCTCTCTCACTTGTTTTGCTTTCAAACCAGTACACAGACATAATGAAAACATAGTAAGGACATTTCTTATATTTTCTAGATAGAACAGATAGAACCATTTACAAGAATAGATAGAACTATATGTGTAAATTATGACCCTACTTTCATACTCTAGAGCTAAGATTCTAGTAGGTTTAGAAGGAATGTTTGAGGTTCATGTTTTTAGCGCATTGGATGATTTACGAATAAAACCCCTTTACTGGGGTGAGAGACCACCATCTTCATCACCATGAGGAAGAAGAAGAAGAAATGCCAGGCTGCTGCTGCTGCTGCTTCTATCTAGGACTCTATGCCAAAAGCCTTTAGCCTGGACTTCAATATTCTGAACTCTTTGTCTTTGAGACTGATGTACTTCTGCAATAAACAACTTCACAGCAACTAACAGCTGCTCTTGTCTCTTTGAAGACCCAGACCCATGAATAACTCGACAAGAGCCAGGTGACTTCCCCCTCCCAGTAACTCATCCCTCAGGATTGCAAGGTGCTCCAAAACCTCCTCAGTAACCAGATCACCCCAAGCTCTTCATCCCAGCGTGTAACTGTCTCATGACAGACGCCATCCCAGCCATCCTGCCTCTCCCAAACACAGCCCCGTTCTTGGCAGGGCAGAGCTGCTGCCGGGGGAATCGGTGTGTGCAGGGGATCCTTTATCCCCCTCGTGCAGCTCCAAGCTCCCGAGGGCAAAGTCCTGGTTTCTAGGGCTGTGCCCCTCCCCAAATTTGTCGTGTTTAATACCCAAGTGTGACAAGCCTGTGCCCTGTGGCAGCAGACGGTGCCGGGACAGCCCCAGGAGCTGTGTTAATGCCCGGCACTGCCCAGGAGGGACTGATGGGAGGGGAGTTCATAAGGAACCCCTGCGACCCTCGCTGTGCATGGGAAGGGAAGGTTTTTTAGTGCCTGGGATCGATTTACAGGGGTTTCTATGTAGTAGAACAGATTGTGAGAAATTAGGAATTGGGCTGCAGCCGAGCCTCACTCCTAATAGGGTGCAGCTGTGTAAGAGAGGTGAACATCATTAAAGGAAAAGGAGCATGGAATGCTGATTTATTTTGACCAATCACAAAAGACTAAAAGAGCACATAGGTGTTCTGTATATGGGTAAAGAGTATAAGAAGTTGCACTGGGGAGTAATAAAGTGCTGCTATTTGAAATTATTCCCGGTGTTAGCTGTGTGCCCTCTGTCATTTCTGGGCTCCAAGGGACCAAAGTGGCAGCTGCAGGACACACGTGGGGCAGCCGGGGCTGAAAATTTTGCAGTGGCCCCAGTGCAGTGCCCAAGGTCTGAGTGTAGTTGATTGGGAACACCCAGCTCATCTCAGCCACTCAAAGCCGCTTCCCCGGCTCCGGCTGCTGCCACCGCTCGGCCCTGCCGCGGTCCCACAGAGTCACCGCTCGTCTCGCAGCTCGAGGGGCTCGATCCGGGCCTCGCCCTGCCCACCCCTCGCTGCGGCTCCTTCAGTGACACGGAGCGGCCGAGACACCCCAGTGCTGCCCCGACAAACCCACAGGGTGGCTCTTTTAGTGTCAGGGAGGGGCTGCTGCTGGTGTGGGGTTTTTTTAAATTTTTCCTTCTGTTCTCTACCGCCGCTGCTTCTTGCTGCTCTCAGTGCAGCTCTTCCACCAGACACGGACAGTGGGAACCCTCAGTGTGGCTCTTTTCTTGTATTTTATGCTATTCTATATGTTTAATTCTATTCACACTTCCCACCCGCCCCGGCGCTGCCCTTCTGGCCACACCCAACCTTGCCCATCCTGGGGTGTGGCTTTTCAGTGACACCAGGTGCTAGGGAACCCCGGTACAGCTTTTCAGTCTATTTTACTCCATTCTCTGTATTTTATTCTGTTCACCACCCACACGTGTTTCGGTGCAGGTCCTTCAAACGGGAGCAGAGGAGACGTCCTTGGTGCGGCTCTGTGATTGCATTTTAGTCTCTTCTCCACATTTTAGTCTTTCATTTCATTCCCTTATCGCCCGTCCCATGAAGCGAGTCCTTCGGGGACCCAGGACAGCACAAATCCCTCGGGGTGGCTCCAACAGGGCCCCGCCAGCCGCCGTTCCCCGAGGCGTCCCCACTACTCCCCAGGGATCGGACACCGCAGGCGGCCCCAGCCCCTCCATCTTCTTCCTCTTCTTCCTCCTGACGGGATTGAGCCCCCGCCGCTGCCCGGCTCCTTCTGCTGCTCCTGCCCAGCACGAACCGGCGCTGCCGCTGACGGGGCTGGAGCGCGGCTGCCCCGCGACTGCCCCGCGCCTCAGGGCCGGGCCGAGGAGTGACCGCACGGGTGGGGAGGGACCCCGCTGGACAGGGGACAGACTGACCCCATGGAAGGGACCCCACGGCCTGGAGCAGGGCAAGGATTCCTGTCCCTGAGGGGGAAGCAGCAGCACGAACTGACCGGAACCCCCATCCCTTCTCCCTGCACCGCTGGGCAGAGGAGGGAGGGAACTGGGAACTGAGTTGAATTTTTACATTCATTGTTCCAAAGCAGAGAGTCACAAGCGGAGCTCTGCTTTCAGCTTCAAACGAGGGAATCCAACGTGTGCACTCAGACTCCCATTACCTCAGGGTGTTACCAGATTCTCGACACTTTAATTTTGGCACTACGAAGCCCTTCAGCAGCAATGTCTGTCCCACCCACTGGTTTCTGTCTCAGACTCAACTCGGAACTTGGGCAAGAAACGCAAAGTCCCAGGAGAAGTAGCTCTGCCATTACTTTACTTTTGTCATTCTTATTTTAAATTTTATTTTAGATGTCATACATATTTTACTTTTGCTTTTTCTATAATCCCGTGTTTATTCTCTATTTTTCTCCAGCCCTTTTTCCCCTCCCAGAGGTTTGTGGGGAGGTGCCATCCCGCCGTTCTTCCTGCCCCGGCACTCATGGCCGCTGAGAGAATGGGAGGAGGTTGTAAAGGGGTCCAGGATAGGCTGGAGGTGATTGGGAGGATGGTTAGAGGGACATGGGGTGGCTGAGAGAGGTTTTGAAGGGAGATCCAATGTTTGGCTTCATCTTCCTGGTGCGGGGGCTCAGCTTCAACCTGAAGGTGAAGGGGGAGTCCCGGGGTCAGGTTCCCCCTCCCCCGGAGCATGTCTGCTCCCCCTGGGTCCCCCAGCCCAGTGTCCCACTTTTTCTCTGCCCACAGAGCTCCTGACCCAGCAGGGGCTGCAGCTCCTCCCCGTGGCCTCGGACCCGGCCAGGACTCCCCACTCGCCCCCGTGCTGATTTTGGGGGACGTCGTGCCCCCTCCCCACAACCTTGCTGTCACTGTGCCCCCAGCCGGCTGTTCCCAGTGTTCCCAATAAAGCTTCCCAGTCAGACCCAGTCCCATTTATTGTGGGGCGGGACTGGGGAAGGACTTGGGGGGACCCCGCGGGGGGATCGTGATTGGGCGGGGAGGGCGGGGTCCAGGTGGGGAACACTGGGTGCTGCGGGTCTGCCCGGCAACCGGTGAGTCATCAGAGCTGCTCTCCCTGATTGGCTGAATCTTCTTCATTGCATTGTCTGATTGGCTGAGGAGAGGCCCGGGAGTTGAGAGAAGAAACAGGAGAGATCCCGCCCCGAGCACCGGCCGGGAACAACAGACCCAGCCTGGGCACAGGGAGGCAATTTATTACCAACCAAATCACAGCAGGACAAGGAGAAGGCAGAGAAATCTCTCTAACCCCTTCCCCCCACCCAACACGGATCACCAGGGCTCTGCCCAACGGGGATCACTGGGGATCATCCAACACCGATCCTCCCATGGGGGATGGAGCTGGAGCAGAGCACGAAGCTCTTCCCACATTCGGGGCTCTCACAGGGCTTCCCTTAGTGGAGCCTTCGTTGGTGTTTGGTCAAGTGAGAGCGCTGTGAGAATCTCTTCCCACACTCAGGACACTCGTAGGGCCTCTCCCCAGTATGGATGCGCCGGTGGACAGCGAGGTTTTCATTGCATTTGAATCCCTTCCGGCAGTCGGGGCAGCGGAAGGGCCTCTCCTCTCTGTGAATCCGCTCATGTACGAGGAGATTGGACCGGGTCTGAAACCTCTTATCACACACAGGACACTTGTAGGGCCTCTCCCCAGTGTGGATGCCCTGGTGTCTTCTCAGGTGAGTGCTCCACCTAAAGCTCTTCCCACATTCCAAGCAGGTGTAGGGCCGTTCTCCTGTGTGGTTCTTCTGGTGCTGCAACAGGATGGAGATGCCACCGAAGCTCTTCCCACATTCCCCACACTCATAGGGCTTTTCACCAGTGTGGATCATCTGGTGCCGGATCAGCCAGGAGCTGCAGCTGAAACCCTTCCCACATTCCAAGCACTTGTGGGGCTTCTCCCCTCCATGAGGCTTCTCCACCAGCTCTGAGCTCTGCCTGCATCTCTGGCCGCCTTCCCAGCTCAGGGAGGGTCTTTCCTCCTCGCAGCTCCCTGGGCTGGATTTGCAGCCCCTCCTCCTGAGGGATCTCTGAGGCTTTTCTGCCTTCTCCATCTCCTCACACTTTGCGAATGTAAAATCCTGGTCTGGGGAGAAAACAACAAGTGAGCTCCATGGACTGGGAGTAACTCCTTTCCCAAGTTCACCTCAGGAAACTTGTCCCACACAAGTCCCACACACTGCCCACATATCCTCTGCTCAAATCCTCTGCCTGGCCACCCTCCTTTGGCATCTCCAGCCACTGGGGCCAATCCTTGCTGCCACTGCTGCAGCTTGGCTGCTTTCTGTGCCTGCACTGCCACAGCTGCTGGGGAACACAGCGGCAAAATTCCACTCTGGCTCTCAATATACAAAGTTTAAATTTTTAAAAATTTTATTCTTTACTCAAGCTTGGTTTCCCTTTGGTTAGAGAAAGGAATTTTAAAGAGGCTTTTTAAGAGATTTTGCACCACTGAGGGAGATGAGTTTAAAATCTCAATAGACAGGGAATAGCCCAAAAAATACCCACAAAGATAACGACCATCAACCGAACATCAAGGGCCATCAGCAAACATCAAGGAACACCCACCTCAGACACAGCTCTGGGCAGAGCTGGAGACACCTGCTCAGGAAAAGGCAGAGAAGGAAATCCAGGAGTGCGGACCTGTTTTAACATCAGAAGGACAGAACCAGAGGCAAAGAAATACGGGTAAATAGTAAACCAGATGCTAAATATTATACAACTTGGAAGGAATGAACATCAAACCAATGTATTTCAATGAGTTCAGACTGCATGAAATTTAGGAAAAATCCAATACAACAACTCACGTGTAATGAAATTATTTTCTCTGCACACCCGGGCTATGTGTGGAAGAAATTATTTCTGTTGCACATCTTCGCAAGAATCAAAGAATGCCTTGACTCTCTAACAGTAAAGATGTCAAGTAAAAAGCAGATTGTGAAGGGCCATATGTGAGTCATGCAATGGCTGCTCCATAAGAGAAACATTGGTTCCAAGCAGCCAGGAGAGGAGCTTTAGAAATGCAAATTAACACTGCTAGGGCAAAGTACCCATTTACCATTGGAATTACAAGGACAGTCTCTGAGAATGTCAGGAAAATTAATCCACAACACCAGAAGTTTATGTCCAAAAAGGAGACAGAAGAGTCCTTCTTTGCTTTATTGGAATAGAGGGAGAGGCCATGGGCCATTCCTCTGTGATCTCTCAGATTTTGGGGGGCCGCAGCCTCCTTTTTACCCTATTTTCCCGGCCGTATTTCCCTATCTCCTTTTCCTTTGGCTGAGGTACTTGAGAGGTACAGACATCCCGGAATGCCTGATACCTGAGATTCCCATCTAATGTATAACCCCCACTTTAAATTCTTAATTCCTATAGAAGTCATGGCTTTCCCCATTGCTTTTTTCATCTTTCAAAATCCTTTCAATTCACTTATCAGCAAACCTACACTTTGTTTGTAAAGGCAATTATCTTTTTCTATTCATCAATCAGTGGAAATATCGCGTTGTTTCTTTTATCTCTCAATGCTGGTTTTATCTACCAGCGGATCCGCAGCTCATTTGTAAAGACAAATCCTACATTCCTTTCAAGAATAATCCCAAAACCAAAGAGGACTCAGGAAAAGAGATTTGATCAATAGAAACTAAAATATTTTAAACAAAATTCCTGAGAAAATGAGAAGACGAGGAAGTGAAAGCAGTCAGATTAATATCGTAGTAAAAGTGCATAATGAGGGGGACATGCAGTAGGTGGATCGGGAAGTCTGAACTTTCCAAGTACCTCAGCCAGTGGGCAAAGGGAGAGGCAGATGGAGATGGGACAATGAGGCAAAAAAGGAGGCTGTGTTTTAGAGACATATTCACACATTTTAACACAGTTCCTCCCACATCCCACCTTTTTCAACCATGTGCACTTGTCCCAGTCCTGATAATTTGTTACTTTTCAATACATTCAACAGTTTTCCATTCCTCCATCGGTTAAATGTTAACATTAAAAGAACTCTTCAGCATTGGTATCACAACAAAACATTCACTTTAAAAGATCTCTAAACATTAGCATAACTTCTTTTACAAAAGTCAACCTTATAAAACACATAGTATTGATTCTAACAATTGTTAAAGTCAACACTGTAATATATTTATCAGAGTGGCCTTGAGCTTAGAGCCAGGCTTGGGCTAGGGAGTGACTGGGACTGCCTTTGGGCTTAGGTCCAAGAATGGTGCTGGCCTTAAGGCAGGAATTGGGGCTGAGTTTGGGAGTTCAAGCTAAAGCTGGCATTGGAGTGTGGGCTGGCGCTCAAAGCTGCACTTAGGGCTTGAGACTGCCATGGAGGTTGGGCTTAGAGTTGCATTTGGGGCTGGCTTTGGACTTAGGGCTAAACGTGGCATTTGGTTTAGGGCTGAGCAATTGGCAAGGAGCTGGAATTGAGGTGAACTTGGCAGTTAGGGCTGGGTTTTGGATTAGAGCTGGAATTGTTGTTAAGGCTAAATGTGCCATTTACCTTAGGCCTGGCCTTGAGGTTGGCTCTGGGTCTGCACCAGTCTGGCACTGGGATGAGATTAAATCCGGGGCCGTGAGTGTGTCTCAGCATGGAGTGAGACTGAGCTCAGGATCAGGGTGAGCTTTGGGACCGAGCGCACACCCAGACGGACAGGGGAGATGTCGCTGCAGGATGTCCCTGGCATCGTCACAGCCCTGCTCAGGCACCACCAAAAGGCAGCAGGAGCTGGCTGCTCCCACATCCAGGTGCTCCCAGCACCCAGAATATCCCTCTGTCCAGTCTGTTCCGCTCTCCTGGACATGCTCCCTCCAGGCTCTCTGTCACCTCCTCCATGGCAGAGCATGGGACATTGAGTGGCTGAACACAGGTGGCTCCAGGACACTTCCTGCCGGGACACTTGCCTCTGGGAACAGCTTCTTGGACATGGCTGGGCTCTCCTTTTTACTTCCAGGCATTTCCTGCCCATCTGCATCCTCAGGGATGAGGCTGTTTGTCTCACAGCCGTGGCTCTGAGGGAGCAGGGACGCCTGTCCAAAGGGCTGCCTCCCTCTGCACTCTGGCAGCTCTCACTGAGGCTCTGCCAGGAGTGAAGGCTCTTGCAGAAATATCCCAGGCTGGAGATCTCCCTCATCCTGCTCCTCCACTGCTGGTGCCACAGAGTTCCTGCACATAGGAACAACACCTTTTCTTCTGGAGGAACCTGTTCCAGCACAGCACCAAGGTCTTCTGCTTTGGTGCCACCACAACATCCTTAATCCATGGGCTGGGAAGTGACAGCTCCTGGCAATTGCTGCTGTGTGTCTGGCTGAAGGGAACCCTTTCTGCAGTGGCCTGGGCCTCCACTTTTGCTTTCTGGAATTTCCTTGCCAGTCTGCATGCTCAGGAAGGAGCAGGTTCCAGTGATATCTGTGGGGAAAGAAAACAAAGAGGATTTGTAGTAAGAGAAGAAGGAACACTACTGAGTCGAGGCAGGAGAAATATAACAAGTTTCTAAAAGCGAGTCAGTAGCAGAAGTAAGGTGGTGTAGTGGTTTTGATTTGCCAATTTCAGTACAGTCATTTCCTGCTGTGAGATAGGATTCAGAGCAAAAGCAAGGCAGGCTTAAAACTTAAAGCAAGTAAATGAAACTTTTATTAACAAACAAAAAATAAATAATAAAATTCAAATATGAATAATTTGCATAATAAAATTCAGAATAAAACCTTGTCTTAGGTTGCAATAGAGGATGTGACCAAAAGTATGCATTTTATCATCATCTGTTGAATCCAGGTGGGGCAGTGATCCTTATCTCCGTGGGAGATATTATCTGGTAATGGGCCATCTGTTAAAACCAGATGGGGGAGTCATTTTATCTTTTTCACAACCCATCCTTCCTCCAGGGATAAATCTTCTGTTAATGGGCCATTGAGTCCCACTGCATGACTGATAAAACCACATCATCCCATTGGGAGATGCTTCACCCAGGGGGAGGAGCCAAGCCTTTCCTACCTAGATAAAAACTAGATTTGGAACAGCTTTTTTGCAAAGGAAAACCAGAGCATTTCACATCATCACTGGAGCTTCAGAGGAAAACTGCACCCTTCTACAGGACCACTGCTTCAACTGAACCACATCCGTAACTCCAGGAGGACTGAATCCACCATTTAATCAGACTGCTACCAACACCCTGACTATCAGGGTGTCAGGTTGTATTCTGAATCGGTGAGTCTTTTGGGTTTGTTTTTGCTCTTTGTAATACTGTATTTCTATTTCAATTTCCTAGTTAAGAAGAGTTATTCATATTCCCATATGTTGCCTGAGAGCCCCTTAATCTCAAAATTATAATAATTTGGCGTGTGGGGGTTTACGTTCTAAATTTCAAAAAGAGGCTCCTGCCTTTCTTAGTAGACACCTGCCTTTCAAACAAAGACAGGAAGATTTTGGGGCTGAATCTTGTGGTGTTCGGGAGGTTCTTAGACACAAAAAATGCCCAATGATTTCCTGAGATGAACTTTGGAAAGGAGGAACTCCCAGTCCATGGAGATCTCTTCTTGGTTTTTCCCCAGACCAGGATTTTTCAGTCCCAAGGAGTGGGGAGATGGAGAAGGCAGAAAAGCCTCAGAGATCCCTCAGGAGGAGGGGCTGCAAACCCAGCCCAGGGAGCTGCGAGGAGGAGAGACCCTCCCTGAGCCAGGAAGGCGGCCAGAGATGCAGGCAGAGCTCAGAGCTGGTAGAGAAGCCTCATGGAGGGGAGAAGCCCCACAAGTGCTTGGAATGTGGGAAGGGTTTCAGCTACAGGTCCAGCCTGATCCGGCACAAGAGGGTCCACACTGGGGAACGGCCCTATGAGTGTGGGAAATGTGGGAAGGCCTATACGAGTATTTCTAATCTGCTGCAGCACCAGCTGAAGCACACAGGGGAACGGCCCTATACCTGCTTGCAATGTGGGATGAGCTTTGGGTGGAGCTGCGCCCTGAGAAGACACCAGATGATCCACACCGGGGAGAGGCCCTACAAGTGTCCTGTGTGTGATAAGAGGTTTCAGACCCGGTCCAATCTCCTAGTACATGAGCGGATTCACAGAGAGGAGAGGCCCTTCCGCTGCCCCAACTGCGGGAAGGGATTCAAACGCAACTCCGACCTCACCAAACACCGGCCCATCCACACTGGGGAGAGGCCCTACGAGTGTCCTGAGTGTGGGAAGAGCTTCTCACAGAGCTCTCACTTGACCAAACACCAACGGAGGCTCCACTAAGGGAAGCCCTGTGAGTGCCCCGAATGTGGGAAGAGCTTCGTGCTCTGCTCCAGCTCCATCCCCCATGGGAGGATCGGTGTTGGATGATCCCCAGTGACCCCCGTTGGGCAGAGCCCTGGTGATCCGTGTTGGGTAGGGGGAAGGGGTTAGAGAGATTTCTCTGCCTTCTCCTTGTCCTGCTGTGATTTGGTTGGTAATAAATTGCCTCCCTGTGCCCAGGCTGGGTCTGTTGTTCCCGTTCGGTGCTCGGGGCGGGATCTCTCCTGTTTCTTCTCTCAACTCCCGGGCCTCTCCTCAGCCAATCAGACAATGCAATGAAGAAGATTCAGCCAATCAGGGAGAGCAGCTCTGATGACTCACCGGTTGCCGGGCAGACCCGCAGCACCCCGTGTTCCCCACCTGGACCCCGCCCTCCCCGCCCAATCACGATCCCCCCGCGGGGTCCCCCCAAGTCCTTCCCCAGTCCTGCCCACTATAAACGGGACCGGGGAAAACTGGGAAGCTTTACTGGGAACACTGGGAGCAGCCGGCTGTGGGCACAGTAACAGCGGGGTTGGGGGGAGGGGACACGACGTCCCCCAAAATCAGCGCGGGGGCGAGTGGGGAGTCCTGGCTGGGCCCGAGGCCACGGGGAGGGGCTGCAGCCCCTGCTGGGTCAGGAGCTGTGAGGGCACAGAAAAATGAGTGACACCGAGCTGGGGCACCCAGGGGGAGCACACATGCTCTGGGACTCCCCCTCATCTTCATGCGCAGGTAGAATCCGAGCCCCAGCGCCAGGAAGACTTAGCTCAACATGGAGCCCCTGATCCCCATCAGCACCTTACTGCAGGCGGTGTCCAGCCGCATCTCTGGGGGTCTGCAGGGGTCAGGACCCCCCAAAACCTCTGACACCCCAAGCTCCTCCAAGCACCCTCCCAATCACCTCCAGCCCACCCAGTATCCCCTGAAACCTCCTCCCAATTACTTCCCAGCCTCTCTAGTACCTGCAAAATCCCCTAAAGCCACTCCTATCCCTCTCAGAATCCCATAACCCCCTCCTACTTGCCCCCCCCCACTGCCCCAGGACCCTCAAACCCTCGCCCAGCCCCTTCCCATCCCCACCAGGGCTCACCAAGACCCTTCCAGTCTTTCTAGCATAACCAACCTCATTTCAAGCCCTGTTTTTCTATCCCCAATCTCCATTCATCCCATCCAGACTCACTCAAATCCCTCCCCACTTACACCCAGCAGCCCCAAATTCCCTCCCAGCACCCACCAGCACCCCAGACCCATACCACCCTCTCCAGCATCCTTCAAACTCCTTCTCAGCAATTCTAAACTGTCAAACCCCTCTCCCAGTTTAGACCAGGCTATCTCAGACTCCCTCCCAGTTACTCCCTGGACACCCCAACCCCTCTCCCAGCCCCCCAGTGCCTTCCCACTCGCCCCACCCTGTGGGGTTCAGGCTATGCCCCAGTGCTGCCTCAGGGGGTGCTCCAGGCTGACATGGTCCACCTGGCTGGAAGTTACCCCACTCCGGGGGTTGGGGTTCCCAGCAGCACGAGGGGTCCAGTCCTCAATGGGGACCAGGTCAGTGGCCACCACTGAGATCTGCTGGCCCTGGAACCACCTCAGCTGGATCTGGGCAGGGTAGAAATCCATCACAGAGCAGAGCAGGCAGCTGGTGCTCAGCTGGGAGCTCGAGGGCCACAGTGAGATGGATGCACTGGGGGGCACTGGGAGAGAGTGGAGACACATTGGGATCAGCTGGGGGGAACTGGAAGGGATGGGAGAGGGCTGGTGTAGCACATTGCTGCCAAAATGCAGGAACTGCTCCCGGTTGGAGATGTTCCTCTCCATGAACCTCACTCGGTTGGTGTCCTTAATGAAGTGGCACTCGGACTTAACCATGTCCTGGAACAGCCCCATGTGTGCTGGACACAGGTCCGGGGATACCTCCTAGCAGCCCTCCAGTAGCCCATAGTAGCCAAGAGCTCCATGGCAACCCCAAATCTGCACCCTCAGTGCCTCCTGGCCGCCATGGGACCCTTCTTCCTGCAGTCCCACTTTCTCTTTTTCACCCTTCTCTGTATTTTCCTCCCCCTTTCCCATAACTCCCTGTGTTGGGTTGATGTGGCCAGAAATGTGTATTCTATCACCATCTGTTAAAACCGAGTGGGGCAGTGATTCCTAATCTCCGTGGCACACATTATCTGCTAATGGGCCATCTTTAAGACAAGATGGGACAATCACCTTTATCTTTTTCACAACTCATCCTCCCTCCAGGAAGATATAATTCGCTGATGGCCCATTCAGTCCCATTGTATGACTGATAAAATTCCATCATCCCATTGAAAGATGCTCCAGCCAGGGGGACAAACCAAGCCTTTCCTACCAAGATTAAAACGGAGCTGATGGACAGCAAGTTACCCTTCTTTCCACTGGATTCCAGAAGAGAAGCCGCCATCTACATCATTTCTACATCATCCCTGGACTTCTGGAGGAAGGCTGCACCCTTCTGCAGGAGCACTGCTTCAGATCTACCACACCTGCCACTGCAGGGGACTGTAGCCACCATTTGATCAGACTGCTGCCAACCCCCTGACTGACGGGGTGTCAGGTTGTATTCTGACTCTGTCAGGGTTGGGATTGGGGGTTTTTTGGGGTTTTTGGTGGTTTTTTTTTTTTTTTTTTTTTGTATTACTGTATTTCTATTTTAATCTTTCTAGTAAAGAACTGTTATTCCTAATTCCCATATCTTTGCCTGAGAGCCCCTTAATTTCAAATTTATTATAATTTGGGGGGAGGGGGTTTACATTCTCCATTTCAAAGAGAAGCTTCTGCTTTTATTGGCAGATAACTGTCCTTAAAACCAGGACACTCCCCAGTCACAAGCTCCACCCCCCAACATCTGGAGCTCCCACCTCCCCATTTCCCTTTCTCTCCCCGCTGTTCCCACCATCCCACCAACTGGGATCCCTGGTGTTTGGTTTGAATAGAAGTGTGTAATGTCACATGGTGGAAAATTTAGAATTTAGGGGTTTAGAGTATAGTAATACATATAAAGCAAGATGCAGATTTTAGGATGGAGATTTCTTTCTTCTTCACCTTCTTCATGGGTCTCGGTGGTACTTTTGGAATTTGGATAGAAAATTCCACATTGTGGTCATGGGTGATTGGTTTTTGGGTTAAAAGTAAAAATAGATTAGGTGTCTGTTCTTAATTGGACAGATTGGCCCTTAAAAGGCCTTGTAGACAGAGAGATACATCGCCGTTTTTAGCTTGTTAGCTAGAAGTGCTGTAGAACTCACTGTAATATAGATAAGAATTAATAAACATCTGAGTCCGAACACGAAATACCGTCTCTCAAGCATTTAATCCTGACCCTGAAAGAACAAGAAAGAAGATAAAACGTGGTACCTGCCTCCCCAAATTCTCCTGGCAGGGGCCTCTGGGGGTGAGGGCAGGGCACGGGTGGAGTCTGGGTGAGGAGCTCTGGGCTCTGTGGGACTGCCTGGTCCCTGAGGAGTCATCAGCACCGCGTGTTCTGATTGGCTCAATTATTTTAGTGACTTCTCTGATTGGCTACGGCGAAGCCCAGGAGTTTAGAGGAGGACTGGGAAAGACCCTACCCCAACTCAGCGATGGAAGAACATCCAATTAACAAGGTGTGCATATCATTTCCAAGTGGTTCCCACACTCCTGTAGGAACTAAATGCACTGAGGATCTCATGAGGGTCACCAACTCTCTGGCAGTCAAATCCAGCCCTGTGCTCCCTGTGGCTGTGGGCACTCTGGGAAGGGTTCAGCTGTGGGTCAGGTGGCCGGAGAGTGTGTTGGTGGTCACCTTGTGTGTGAGGCAGTGATTGGCTGGGGAGATGCGTGGGAACCACATGATCAGAGACCTGACTGGGTAAAGGAACATGTCAACAGCAACACCACAGTGACAGGCAGCCAATGTGTGCTTGCTTCAGTAAAGTTTGGGTTAAGTTTGCGTTAAGTTTTGAGTATAAAAAAGGCTCAGTTGGTTACAATAAATGATCTTCTTTGGAGCAAGTAAGCAACTTTGTGTGTCGTTGTTCCTTATTGTAATGCATGACCATGAGACAGCCATGATGATGACTTAGCTATGATCCTGACATGACCATGATATGATTGCTGCCCTGAGTTAACTATGAAGTGACCATGACCCACCATCATGACACCACCATGATCACGAGATGACCATGATATTATTTTAGCCACGAGTTGACCATGAGAGAATCATGAGATGAGCATGACCATTTCATGGCCATAACTGTGATCATGCCCAGGAGATGATTGTGACCATGAGAGGACTGTGACCATCAGATGACCATGACACAGCCAAGAGCATGACATTGTGACCATGAGAGGACCATGATCGTGAGCATGAGATGACCATGAGCTTACAATGACCCTGACTGTGGCCATGACACAGCCATGGTCATGACATGACCATTACAATGAGATGACCATAAATGTGAGATTACTTGTGAGCATGTGATGACTGTGAGCAAGAGATGACAATAAGATGACCATGCTAATGAGATCATTGTGACCATGAGATGGCCATGAGGTGACCATGATGTGCTTGTGATCATGAGATGACCATAACAATGAGATGACTGAGAGGATGAGATGATGACTATTAGGATATGCCAAAGATTGTGGCAAATTACTTGAATATGAGATGATTGTAAAATTACCACGACCATGACACAATCATTAACATGAGGTTACCATTACAATGAGATGACCATCACTGTGAGATGACCATGAGATGAGATGATCAAGACCATGAGATGACCATGAAGTGATCACGAGATGAACATGACCATGACACAACCATGATCATAAGATGACCATTACAGTGAGATGACTGTGAATGTGACCATGACATGACTGTGACCATGAGATGACCATGAGCATGAGATGATTGTGACCAAGACATGACCACAATACAACCATGGCCATGTGGTGATCTAGGCCACGAGAATGATGTCTCAAGTTTTAGCTTTCATTTTTTCCAGTTTCTTTACTGCATTATTATATAACTCTGAACTCCATAGAAAGTGTTAGCAAGTTCTCCTCACAGTTTAGTTAGATAAAAGAATCCTATTCCAGCCCAAGAACCAAGGACACCATTGCAGCTTCAGGCTCAAAAAATATAAACAGCAGTGAATTGAAGAGAGCAATCTGGGAGGATGGGTGCAGCCAATGGCACTGCCCCTAGAGGTGGAGCCAGCAGGCAGAGACTCCACCCAAGAGGGTGGAGAGGGAACCTCCCATGGAGGGAGTGATGCCTCTACCACTGCCAGGGCCGTGAGTTTCCACAGCAACACTGTGCCTGTGGAGCTGCCTCAGGAGATGGCGACATCAAAGCAAGAGGCTTCCAGCCTGGCTCCCACAGCGCTGTAAGTCGTGCCAGGCGATTTCTAATATCAGGATTGGTCAAAGCAGATCTACCACAGCAGATTCAACAAAGTCAGACAGCTCTTGCTCAGGTCGCTCTTCTGAAGAGGAAGATGAGTTCACAGGTGCCCTGAGCAGGCAAAAGAAGGGAAAGATTGCCCGAAAGTCCATAAAAGAACACAGCCCTACAGCAAAACGTACTAGGTCAAAAAAGGACAAAGGAAAAGAAGCCATTCTGCAAGCCCCTTTATGGCAAGCAGTTGGCAACGAGGGGCCAATATATGTAAAGGTTCCATACTCCCTTCTTGAGTTAGAACAGTGGAAAACTACTGTGGGGAAATGTTGCTGCATAAGGGATTACAGAGCGGCGAGAGAAAACAGCAACAAATCACTCTCTTACTTGGTGCAAGAAAGAGCAGTTTATTGAAGGAAGTCATTGTTTTTTATAATACAGTTCATGCAAAACAAAATACAGACAATTCATTGGGCAGAGAAGGAGATACCTCTTGTCCCAGGCTTTCTCACAGAACCAGCAGGTGTTTATCTATTGTTATAATTCTTTCTCTGGTGTTTACAGTACAGACAGAGGCCCTAGCCTGGGAAAGGTCCCAGCTAGGCCTGAGAAGGTTTCACGGCCTAAGAAAAAACTCAGACCCTGTGAGAAAGGCCTGGCTGAAATCTGCCTAGGCCTGCAGCAGTGTCCACAAGTCCCCCTTTTAGTTTAAAGGAAAAAAGGAAAAGTGTTTGTAGACCTTTACAGGGTCCCTTTTGCAAAGGAGAACAAACATCACTCAGGAGATTTGTGGACACCTGAAGTGCCTAGGGTAATCTTTAGGCTTGGTGCTTTTTCTCTGCAAAACTTAATTTTAATACAATAACAAAACCCATCACCATTCACCAGACTTATCAAACAGTGAAAAATCAACCACTAAGTGATTATTCTAATACAACAATGAAAACTATATCAACACTTCCAACATGAACAGATGAATGTCCATTCCCTGCTTGTAGAGGGATCATCTGTGAACATTTTCATTTGGTCGGTGTTTGGTGAGCTGGTCAGCAAGTGAAAGCTGAGCTGTGATCACACTGTGCCCCTGGTGCAGGTCAGGGTGGACACCTTGCAGGTCAGCAGGAAGGACCTAGGCATGTCTCATCTGAAGCCTGAAATGAGACAAAGGTGATTCACAATAACAGGATCGTTTAGATACTTTCTTTCTTTTTTTCCAATCTCGCTGTTCTATCATAGAGACAGCATCAGGCACAGGAGAACTCTGAGTCTCTCTCATTTGAATATCAGAGACATCTGTCCCAGCACTCCCTCCTCCCTTGCCACTGCAGGAATGAAACCAGCACCTGCTGCTCCCCCCTCTAAAGTGAGGACAAAGCCATCATTGCAGTCAGCATAGGGTGGGACCGGCGAAGCGGCTGGAAATGCTGATGGGAGGGGTCTGTTTGTGACCAGACAGGAGGGCAGAGCTCCTCTGGCTGGCGAGAGCAGCCCTGGGGTCAGCACCGCTTCTGAACGAACGAACGAGGAGGCTGAGGGGAAAAGAGAGGGCGGCCCTGCCTCTGCCGGAGCAGAGAAGGGCGGCCAAGACCCTGCCTGGGCAGGCGGGTCGAGCTCCGACATCGGAGAGGAGGGAGGAGCCGGCACCCCCTCCTTCTCTGGGGTGTCTGGCACCGACAGTTCCCTCTCTGCAGGTGGGTCGGGGTCAGCCAGCATCTCGGACGGAGGGGCCAGCACGACCCCCACCTTTTCAGGGGGTGGCACTGCCCCGGCAGGCAGATTGAGTGATGGCCCCGGCACGGTGGAGGGGCAGGCTGATGGCACCTCCTTCTCGGGAGCAAGCGGCCTCTCCTGAAATCTGCCTAGGCCTGCAGCACTGTCCACAGGGAAATATAAGGAAAACCCAGATAAGGTGGCAAAATTAGTAGAAAGGGCAATTAAAACACTAAACCCTGACTGGGCTGATTTGAACTCTATGTTTGACACATTGCTTGATCCCAATGAGAGATGAATGGTTAATAAAGCTATTACAACATCAGTATAAGCAAGTAGAGCAAGAATAGCAAATGGATTGACCTAAGGCACCATTACAGAGGTATTCCTGCTAGAAAATCTGGGCTGGGACACTAATTTACTGGAACATATGGCGAAGTTAAAACAATACCAAAATCTTGTGGTATATTGTTATGATGGGGGTCGTTTTTCAGAGACATACAAATGACACAAACTCTCAGAGATCCTTGTTATAACAACCCAGGTTTATTCTTCCAGGCAACTTTTATAGGAGGTTTAACACTCCTGGGTCTAGATAGTTGATTGGTCTGGGTTTTAGCACTGCTCAGCTCCCTGACCAATGATATATCTGCATTTAGGGCTCAGTGAGTTTGGCTGAGGGTCTCTGTGTAGGTTTAAATCCAACCAATCCTTGCAGGGATTGTTTACTTCTAGGCTGGTTGAGTTTTGGTGGCAGCTTCAGGCTAGCTGCCTGTGACAGTATATGGGTTAAAACATGGTGTCCCTAAAGATCTAAATTGGTCCAAGCTTTACAAAGTACAGCAAAATTATGATGAATCACTCACTGATCTTTTAAATAGGTGAAGAAGAACTCCCGTCAAATCTACAGATCTAGATCCTGAATCATCTGAAAGGAAAGCACATCTAGGTTTCTTGTTTATGGGTCAAGCTCCAAATGATATAAGATGAAAGCTGCAAGAGATAGAAAGAGTTTTAAATAAATTGCTAGAAGTGGCCTGAAACATATTTCGAGGCAGGGGCCCACCTATATGAAAGAGTTAGATCCCAGCCCATTAAGAAGGTAACTCATGAAAACTCACCCAAAAAACCTTGATGAAACCTTGAACAAAGATGAGTGTACCTATTGTAAAAAATGGGGACATTGGAAGAATGACTGTCCCACATTGAAACAAAAATTCCCAGTTCCCCAACTCCCAGTAGTACAAAACTCAAGCTAAGAATGGTGGGTACCGAAGGCTTCTCCCCCAGCAAAGCCCTCAGTTAGAGCTTAACTGGGGAAAGATGACATGGAATTTTTGGTAGATACTGGAGCAGCATAGTTTGTGTTAAATACCTTAGAAAGGAAAATGAGTCAATACTGTACATCTTGTTGGGGCAACTGGGGTAAGGGGAACATGGTCTTTCTTCCAACCTTTAAAATTCACACTGGAGAGCTACTGGGTAACCAATCAGTTCCTCTATATGCTTAACTCACTTAAACCATTGCTGGGGAGGGATTTGCTAAAAAAATTGGAAGCAGAAATTAAATTTAAGAAGGGAAAGGGTATTCAAGTTGTCATATCTGAATCTAAATTTGTCCAAGTTGCTGCACATTTTATACAGCAAAAAGTTGGTGAAATCCTCACTGAAGTTGAAAATGCAGTCAATCCAAAGTGTGGGCCAGTGATATCCCAGGAAGATCCAAACAGGCAGAACCAGTGAGTATTGCACTCAAACCAGGAGCCACATCAGTAAGGCAAAAACAGTACCCTTTGAAATTAGAGAACTGTAAGGGATTGGTATCTTTAATGGAATAATTGCTCCAACGTGAGTTACTAGTGCAATGTGAGTCCAAATACAACACCTCCATATTAGCTGTTAAAAAGCCAGATAATAAGATAATAATTATCAATTAGTACAAGATTTAATAACAATTAACAAAATTACAGAGGACTTATACCCAGTGGGAGATAATCCCTACACCCTTTTGACCACACTGACAAATGAATTAGGGTGGTTTACTGTTGTAGACCTGAAGGATGCCTTTTTCTGCATTCCTGTGCACAAAAACAGCCAAGAGCTTTTTTACTTTTGAGTGGAAAAATCATGAAACAAGGAGGAAAAGTCAACTTACTTGGACAGTTTTACCCTGAAGTTTCAAGAATAGCCCAACAATATCTGGAAAGCAGCTAGCAAAAGAATTAGAAGACTGGAAAAGACAAGAAGCAGAAGGAGTTATTCAATATGTGGATGACATCCTGATTGCAGCCAGAACCAGAGATGACTGTGTAAGATTTACCCTAAGTTTATTAAACTTCTCAGGACTGAGTGGGTACAGAGTTTCTAAAGACAAAGCACAGATTGCCAAGGAAGCCGTACTTTACTTGGGGCTTGAGATCTTCCATGGACACAGAGAGCTCAGCAATGAATGGAAAGAAGCCATCTGTCAACTCCCAGAGCCCCATACTGTGAGAAAGATGCAAGCTTTCCTGGGAATGGTAGGTTGGCGTCATTTGTGGATAGCAAATTACGGATTGCTGGTACAAGCCCTCTGTGGAGAATTAAAAGCAGCCAAAAAAGGAACTATCATATGGACTGAAAACACTAGAACAGTGTTACATGATCGGTGCTGAGCCCGAGACATAGACACAAGCACTCTCTTTTTCATGTGACAAAAAGCACTTCACTGTTCTGTACTGCTCCTTAAATAACCTCCTTAATGTTCCTTGGCCTGCACTTGTGATTGTTCAAAGTTCAGGCTGCCCAGTCTTTTTGACCAATGCAGCCCAGGCAGGAGCCCATAGGTCCAAATCCCTGTCTGTTTCCAAATTTGTCCTATTGCTGTTCCTGAAGGACTGTCTGTCCCACCAGGCTGCTTCTCCATATATGCCCAAGTCAGTTGCCCAGTAACAAGAAAGCTTGTGACAATTCCCCATTTCTTTTTTATTAATTTGAAGAAAATTTTCAAAATGCAAATATGCAGCTTGTTCTCTGTTATCTTGCCTGCAAGGATCCTTTTGCATGCAAGATGACATTGTCAGCATAAATTCAATTTGAATGGGTCTTTTACCTAGCTTAATAAATCTGGTTTCTTAGAGGGTGATAGGTTCCACGTATCTGCTTATGTTCAGGAGTGGTTGGGTATTTAGTTACATTCTGGTTTCACATATCACAATTTAACTGCTCAACAGTACAATAATAACATAACATAACATAAAAAAACATTTAGCTTCAGAACAGTGTAATACTCCAATTCAACAAAGCAATTTGGAAACAATAAAATATTTTGTAAACAAACAACTCTTATTTCAATGTCCTATACCCTGTGAGGTAGGTACAATTCCTGTTATTCATGTTACAGGCTCAATTGCTTAGTAACGATAATGTTACAATTAAACATTAAACATGAACCATTCCGTTCAAATTAACATTTCAAAAACAAAAGACCATTTAACTTAAAACCATTTCAAATAAGAACATACACATTTCCTTTAATCCTTACTCCCCTTTCTTTGTTTTATTTAAAAACAATAAACGATTTAACTTAAAACTGTTTCAATTAAGAACACACATGTTTCCTTTTCTCCTTTCTCCCTCTTTCTTTGTTTTTAGAAATTAGAACAGGAACAAAACATGCACTTTTGAATTACCTTAATTTGGTGAGAATTATACTTGCTGGTATGTTACAATCCAGTTTTAGTGTTTAATACTGTTGAGGAGTTTTCCTTTAAACGATAACTTAGGAAAATCTTCTCCGGATAAGATTCTTCATGTTTATTCCAAAGGAAAATGTTTTAGCTTTTGCAAGGCTCAATCAGCTAGTCAAAATTACTTCTTTTCATTTTTATCTCAGAAATATTTGGATTTTATAATTTTCTCTCCTTGTCAGTCAGATTTCAATCTGGCCACAATTGAAACAGACTGAGAAGGCTTTAATGGTAAACATTTCCTTTTGCTTAGTTAAAATCTCAACTTGGCCATGATTGAGACTTTAGACTAGGCAAAATTTTCAACTATATTTTAAAACAAACCTTTACTAAATTTTGAATACTGTAAACAAAAGTGATAAGATGAGGTATTTTAGAAAACTGTGCAATTCTAATTTGTCAATGAAATATTTTTTACTAAACTAATCCACATAGATTTGATTTGTTGAATTTATAATATGAGAGTAAGCAAGATCTTCAAATTTTTCCAGATGGCTGATTGAGTATGATGCTACTGTGAACTTCAACACACACTTAAGAAATTTTAGACTATATTTGCAAGTTGATAAAACACCTTTTCAGCAAGTGTAAAAGAACTAATTTGTGCAACCTCAGTACCTATAAACAACAGCAGTAAGCATTGTACTACAGATTTTAGGACATGTTTAACAAACTGCAGCCCATATTTGCAGTACTGGCATGGTATCTTCACTGCAACTGCAAAAAAACAGTTAACAAGGCAAATATTAATTGAGTAAAGTTTTCAAAATATACAGGCTTTGGCAAAGTTAAAATAGAGGTGGGTGAAACAGCTGTTAAGCTCTGCTGAATGAGAATGTTGGCTACACCGCCTTGTTGTTAGAGTTTTTAAAATTTTATTTTCACTGTCTCTAAGACATGAGGAAAGTAACATGTTGTTACATTTGTTGAGAAGATGGTTTGTCCTCTGTTGCTGTGTTCTAGCTTTTCTATGTGTCTGGTGGTATCTTTTCAGGTTGGCTTGTTTGTTACTGTCTCTACAAAGCTTTACTTTGGTAATGCTTTTCTTGCCGTTTTTCACTCAGCAGCATTTTGCAGGGATTTTTTCCCGCACTCTAAGTTCTGGTTCTGATGTTAGTATAGGTGTTTGCGTCTCACCCCCTACCTGGGATGGCAGCTTTTCGCGTGATTGTGGCTAATTGAAAATGCTACATGGTTGCAGACATTCCCCTTTCATATCCATGTGTTTCTCTCCCCCATAGCTTGGCAGAATGTTAGTGTGTACGTGTTTATTTCTTGGGGAGAGATTTCCCTGTTCCCACGGAAGCTGTGTGTTAAACTAGGGACTTAAAAATCTCCTCCCGCTACCCTTACAAACTTACAGTTTTGGGTTGGAGGTGTAGATAGGCTTGGAGGTGTGGTCAAAGGCTTGGTTTTGGATATCACAGCAGGATGGGAGCTGTTATTTGAAGCAGAAATTGAGTTCAGAGCTTTGGTGTTTTTACTTCCTGCTTCTCTGGGTTTCTCAAGGTGCCCAAAGGTGCTCCTAGTATGAGATCATCGGGTGTCCCAGGGAGGCCCCGAGGCCCCCTGGAGCATTTGGAATCTCCAACTCTCAGCCAGCGCTGTCTGTGGGATTCAATCCTCCGTGCAGGGTTTTCCCCCAGATTGGGTTTATTTCCAGAGGAGTTTGTGGTTTCCCTTCGAGCCGGGGCCTGACAGCACCAGAGAGGCCGTGGCTGCCAGGGCAGGAAGAACGGTAGGACAGTGCCTCACCACAAACCTCCAGGAGGGGGACAAGGGCTGGGGAGAAACAGAGAATAAACACAGGATTATAGAAAAAGAAAAATATGTATGATATCTAAAATAAAATTTAAAATAAAAATTTTAGAACACTGAAATGTGTTTTAGCAATGCAAAAAAAATAATGGCAGAGCTACTTCTCCTGGGGCTTTGGATTTCTTGTCCAAGAAACTTGCTCAAGTTCCGAGCTGGGTCTGAAGCAGAAAACAGTGGGTGGGACAGACATTGCTGCTGAAGCGCTTTAGAGTATCAAAACTAAAGTGTCAAGTATCAAGTAACACCCTGAAGTTACAGGAGTCCCAGTGCCCACGTTGGATTCCCTCGTTTGAAGCTGAAAGCAGAGCTCCACTTGTGACTCTGCTTTGTAATGAGGAATGTAAAAATTCAACACAATTCCCCATTCCCTCCCTCCTCTGCCCAGGGGTGCAGGGAGAAGGGATGGGGGTTACGGTCAGTTTGTGCTGCTGCTTCCCTCTTAGGGACAGGAGTCCTTGCCCTGCTCCAGGCCGTGGGGTCCCTTCCATGGGGTCAGTCTGTCCCCTGTCCAGCGGGGTCCCTCCCCACCCGTGCGGTCACTCCTCGGCCCGGCCCTGAGGCGCGGGGCAGTCGCGGGGCAGCCGCGCTCCGGCCCCGTCAGCGGCAGCGCCGGTTCGTGCTGGGCAGGAGCGGCAGAGGGAGCCGGGCGGCGGCGGGGGCTCAATCCCGTCAGGAGGAAGAGGAGGAAGAAGAGGAAGAAGAGGAAGAAGAGGAAGAAGAGGAAGGGGCCGGGGCCACCTGCAGCGTTCGATCCCCAGGGAGCAGTGGGAAGGCCTCAGGGGGCAGCGGCAAGCGAGGCCCTGTCAGATCCGCCCCAAGAGGTTTGTGTCACCCCAGGCCCCTGAAGGAGTCACTCTGCGAGATGGGCAAGGTGCAACGGAAGGAGAGACTAAAATGCAGAGAAGAGACTAAAATGCAATCAAAGAGCTGCACCCAAGGGCGTCTCCTCTGCCCAGGTCTGAAGGAGCTTCACGGAAGCACAGACAGGTGGTGAACAGAATAAAGTACAGAGAATAGAGTAAAACAGAACAAAAAGCTGCACTGGGGTTCCCTGGCACCTGGTGTCACTGAAGAGCCGCATTGCGGGATGGGCAAGGTCAAGTGTGGCCAGAAGGGCAGCGCCGGTGCAGGTAGGACGTGTGAATAGAATTAAATACAGACAATAGAATAAAATACAAGAAAAGAGCCGCACCGAGGGTTCCCCACCACCCATGTCATAAAAGAGCTACACTGAGAGGCAGCAGTGGTAGAGAATAGAATTAAAAAATAACAAAAAGCCAGCAGTGGCCACGCCCCAACACTAAAAGAGCCACCCTGAGGGCTCGTCAGGGCAGCACCGAGGGGGGGAGGGGGGTTGTCTCGGTCGCTCCTTGGCACTGAAAGAGCCACAGCCAGGATGAGCTGGGGCTTTGTAGCTGCCCTGAGGGCTCTCAGGCCCCTCGTGTCACTGAAGGAGCTGCAGCGAGGGGCGGGAGGGGGGCGGCCCGGATCGAGCCCATTGAGCTGTGACACGAGCGGTGACTCCACAGGACCACGGTGGGGCCGAGTGGTGGCGGCAGCCAGGGCCAGGGAAGTGGCTTCAAGAGGCAGAGACAAGCTGGGTGTTTCAAACCAGCTCTGCTCAGCCCTGGAGCACTGGGGGGGTTCCGGGGCTGTTCCCAACCAGCTCCCTCAGCCCTTGGGCACTGTGCTGGGGCTGCTGCAAAATTTTCAGTCCCCCACAGGCCAGACCCCACAGGTTCTGCTGCCACTACCTCAGTCCCTTGGAGCCCAGAAATGACGGAGGACACATGTGGGAATCCAGGATATTCCTCTGGCTTCCCTGGATGCCTTGAGACCTGGGCAGGGGGCTCAGAGGCCTTGGCACAGTGCCCAAGACCCCTGTGGGTTTGATTTCAGTCCCTGGGAAAATTTACCATCATTACGCAAAGTCACAAAAAATAAGTAGAGCACAAATTAGATTGTTAGAATGTAGAAAAGTGAATTTATAAAATTATTTATAATAAGGGGTCCAGAGCCAAGATGGAGGATTTAGGGCGTGGTATGTCCTTCTTTCTCCTTCTTCGTGGCATCCATCATTTGGGTTAGGATGGCACCTCTGGATTGGTTTGGGAGAAAGCTGGACAGTCAATGTAAGTGCCATGTATTGGAAAGTAATTGTAAACATCATGTACATAATTATAGTATAAAAGATAAGACCTGCCCAGAGGGCAGGCAGTGTGCCTCCGACTGACCTGCTGGACACACCTCTGTAGGTCAGGGAAAGAATTCCTTAGATAAGAAAGAATAAACAACCTTGGAAACCTCAGAAAACAGCTTCTGACTCTTCCTTCGGTGCTTGAGCTGGAAAACAAGAACTCTAAAACCATCACGTGTTGTGCAGTGAGTGATCTCAGACTCAAAGAGACGTCACTGATCGCAACAGCCTTGTAGCCCCAGCCGTGCCCAGAGCCCCGGGAGGCTTTGGCCACGGTGTCAGCGACAGCCCCAGCCCCGCCCTGCAGAGCCCTGGGGCTGCAGCCCGGGCTGGCCGGGGCAGCAGGAATTGGCCAGCCGGACGTGCCAGGGCCTTGTGGGCAGTGGCTCCGTGTCCCGCAGGAGGCTGGGGACGAGGGGTGTCCCTCAGGGCTGTGCCTGGGCCCCGGGGCTCGTCACTGTTTATTGGAGTTTTTTCACTTTAATCTATGAATATTAATTTACTATTGATGGAAAGGGATTATTGGAACCCTGTAGAGGATATGACAGTCACTCCAGAGTGTCCTCTTAAAAATCATCTCTCAAACTGAGACACACTACAAGAGCTTGGAATGTGGAATGAGCTCCAGCCAGAGCTCTCACCTGATCTGGCACCAGCAGATCCAAATTAAGGAACATATCTGCTGGTGCTTGAAATGAGGGAAGAGCTTCAGCAAGAACCCCTACAGCATCAAGGACCACAAGATCCATACTGGGGAGAGGCCCCTATGAGTGCAAGGAGTGTGGAAAGGGATCCTCACAGAGCTCAGCCTTGACCAAACACCAATGGAGGCACCACTAAGGGAAGCCCTGTGAGTGCCCCGAGTGTGGGAAGAGCTTCGTGCTCTGCTCCAGCTCCATCCCCCATGGGAGGATCGGTGTTGGATGATCCCCAGTGACCCCCATTGGGCAGAGCCCTGGTGATCCATGGTCCTAGTGATCCCCGAGGGGTGGGGGGAAGGTATTGGAGAGGTTTCTTTCTCTTCTCCTTGTCCTGCTGTGATTTGGTTTGCAATAAATTCCCTCCCTGTGTCCAGGCTGGGTCTGTTGTTCCCATGCTGGTGCTTGGGGCAGGATCTCTAAGGTTTGTTTCTCAACTCCCGGGCCTCTCCTCAGCCAATCAGAGTCCAAGAACAGAAATGCAAATCTGAGAGCTGCTGTCCCTTCGTACCGAAGGTATGTCTCACCAATCATTCACACAGGCACCCACACAGTCAGGGCACAATCAAAACAACAGCACACAATCAAAATGGCAGAAATAAACAATAATTTGTCCAATTCACCCCCAAATTGCTAGTGGGTCCTTAGCGACACAGCAAATCCTTTTGCTGGCATTTAAAGCCTTCTGTTGCTTGCAAGCTGAACTGTATAGGCTCACGTTGTGCACAAGGATGTCTCGTGTGACTTATCAAGAGCCTTTTGGCCAGACATACACCTTACAGGCTACAATTCCATCATTTTAAACATACCGTTTGTCCGCAGTCCCAGCAGGTCTTGTCTGTCTCTGCAATGAGCAGCTGGGGAGCGGAGGTCCCCCAGGAAGATCCCAGTGGCACAGCAGAGACATCCACAGCCTGGTCCAATCTAGCAGCCAGACAGAAAATCTCCTGGCTGGCTTGCCAAATGAATCGCGGAAAGGACTCCCACCTCATGATAGATAGAAAGTGGTATGTTTATTGACAGCACAGACACATGGGGAGTAACCTCCCACAGATGTGTGCAAAATTCCCAGAGCTCTGGCTCTCTATTTATTCACAAAAATCTCACATATTCATATAATTACCCAACACGCCTATACGTATGCATTACCTAGCCCCGCCTATCCCTCCTTTGTATTAAAATGAGCTCAAAGTCCTTTTATACTTGCACAGTCCTTAGTTTGAAATGAGCTGGTGGGTCCTGAAATGGGTCAGTGGTCTTCTAAGATGAAGTCAGGGATGTCTTCCTCATGATAAATTTTCCACCTTTGTCTTGTTGACAGGCTCTCTGGTCCCTTGGCCACAGTCCAAACTCCCCAGCCAGTTTCTGACTGGTCTTGGGGCCCAGGTGCTGTCATGGTTTCTTCATCTTTACAATGCCCTATCCTCCCATACTGCTTCTATAAATACAACAAAGTCAAGCAAATGATACACTTTCTTAGCTCTAACTAGCTCCATCTGCTAATAATTAGCCCTTCTACTCTGGCTCTATTCTTCTTGCTAAACTCGTAATCTATATATATATTGCTTCTATCCTTCTAGCTAAACTCTTAACCTTTTTAATTCTTTCAGACCCTTGGTTCACCCTGACCCCTCCCCCCATCCCACTGCCCCTCCAGGAGCCTGACATGGCCAAACCCTCCTGGGGACACCTCGGACATGGGACATGAAGCGGGAAATGAATCCTGGGTGGGTAGAGCCAGGCGTGGCTGGTAAGTCCCCATTCCAGTCCTGGTGTCCCCATCCTGCTCCTGGTGTCCCCATCCCTATTCCTGCTGTTCCCACCTCTGTCTCTGCTGTACCTATCCCATCTTAGTGTCCCCATCCCTACTCCCAGTTGTCCCCATCCCTGTCCCCAGGGTCCCCATTTCCATTCCTGGCTTCTGGAGAGGAACTGCTGGCCACTGGAGGAGGGAACCCAAATTTTTTTGTCCCAAGCAGGACTTATTGCCCAAAGCAGGATAATTTCACACCAGAACTAAAGCATTGGGAATGTTTGTGGTTCTTGGCTTTAAAACACTGGAAAATGGGAAACTGATTCCTTAGAAAAAGCTATGGGTGGGTGGGAGCAGTGGGATGAGCTCTGCTGGCAGCTCTTGGCTTTCCTGGGAAGAGGGAAGGGGCCAGATGCTGCGCCATGGATCGCTCAGGCAGTGACTCCTGCTGGGATGAGAGAAGGTCACAGTGTCACCCTGTCCCTGTCCCCATCCCACAGGATGGACCTGGCTGGAGCCCATGGAGAGCAGAAGCTGCTCCGGAATCCCACCTGATCCCGCTCCAATCCTGCCCCATCCACCCTGCACCAATCCTGCTCCATTCAAAGCATGCGACCCTTCTCCATCCATCCTGCCCCAATCCTGCTCCATCCATCCCACCCGATCTCGCCCCAACAACCCTGGCCCAATCCCTTTCTGGAATCCCAGCCTGATCCCTTCTCCATCCATCCTGCCCCAATCCTGCTCCATCCATCCCACCCGATCTCGCCCCAACAACCCTGGCCCAATCCCTTTCTGGAATCCCAACCTGATCCCTTCTCCATCCATCCCGCCCAATTCTGTTCCATCCATTCATCCATCCATCCATCCATCCATGCATGCATGCATCATCCATCCATGCATGCATCTATCCATCCATCCATCCAACCATCCATCCATCATCCAGCCATGCATCATCATCCATCATCCATCCATCATCCATCCATCCATCCATGCATCATCCATTATCCATCCATCATTCATTATCCATCCATCATCATCCATTCATCATCCATCCATCCATCCATCCATCCATCCCAAACGATCCTGCTCCAGAATCCAGCCCCAATCTCATGCCACGATTCCATCTGATCCTGTTCTGGAGTCCTGGTCTGATCCGGAATCCCTCCCTGATCCCAATCTGTCCATCCTGTCCTGATTCCCCTCTGGAATCCCACTCCGATCCGGCTCTGTACCTGCACTCAAGCCATTAGTTCCCACGTCTTTTCCTGCAGAAAGAGAAGATCCATGAGATTCCAGCACAGATCACACACTGGGATTAAACCCAGGATCCATCCTGAGATCCACATGGAGGGGATCCAGAGCTGGATCTGCCACTGGGACTCACCGGTTGCGATGTTGTATCCATTCCTGTCCCTCTTTCCTGTGGAAAAACACTGGGATCAGTACTGGTGACATAGAATTCCCAGAACAGTGCTGGGTGGATCTGTGCCCCTTCCCACCCCCATCCTGTGTGTTACCAGATTGGCACTTCCAGACGACGAATCCGATGAAGGCAATGAGGATGATGATGATGGCAGCAATGGACACAGCGACCACCAAGGTGAGATTCCTGCCAGATGTGGGGTCTGGGAAATGCGGGATGGTGAGGAGGGGAAGGGGAATCCCCATTTGGGAATTCCAAATTCCCAATTCCCACATTCCACATTCCCAGCCTCACCCCAAGCGAAGATCCCAGGCTCTGACATTCCAGGATGCTCCACCCGGCACCGGTACTGCTCCCACTCCTCCGGCCGTGCCTCGATCCTGGCCCAGGTGTGGAAGGTGCCGTCACTGTTGGGAACGACCCCACCCCACTCCGTCTCCTGATCCCGGATTTCATCCCCCTTCATCCAGTTCAATGCAATGGTGCGGGGGTAGAATCCATAAGCGTGGCAGGACAAGATCAGCGTCCTGTGTTCCTCTTTTCCGGATACATGGACATCAGGGGCCTCTGGAATGGGATAATGGTGAGAGACATCCATGGAATTCCACGGGAATGGGATGGGGGTGAGATCTGCCCATGGAATTCCATGAGAATGGGATGGCTGTGACATCTGCCCATGGAATTCCCAATGGAATGGGATGGGGGTGAGATCTGCCCATGGAATTCCATGGGAATTGGATAGGGGTGAGATCTGTCCATGGAATTCCCACAGGAATTAACATGTTCCCAAGTCCTCCATTCCCAAATCCCACATTCCCACAGGAATTCTGCTCCCACCTTTGCGGTCCAACTCCTTCTGCCCATATCCAACAAATTTCTGGAGCCATTCGAGGCATTCATGCTCCAGGTAATTCGTCCACTTCTCAACCTTGTTCTCACGTTCCCAGTACCTCCTGGTGATCTCAGCAGCTCTGTCAGCTGCCACGAATCTCCTGGATCCCAGGTCAAAGGAGATGAAATCCCGCCCATCGTAGCTAATCCGGTGGGATCCACGGACGCTCCCATCGGACAGGTGGTCACAGCCGTAAACTCGCAACCTTGTGTGGAGACCTGGGGGGATTGTTCCATAGAGACCCATGGAATTGTGTCCCAGCCCCACAGAGACACATTCTGGTCCTATGGATCTACATCCCAATCCATGGATCACAAGATATCCCATATCAGCCTAATGGATCCCCATCTCAGCCTCTTGGTGCCCTGTTAATCCACATCCCAGTCCCACAGATCCCACCCCAGTGCCATGGATCCCATCCCAGCTCCATGGATCCCATCCCATCCCAACCCCACAGTTCCCATTCCAGCCCCATTAATCTCCATCCCAGCCCCACAGATCCCCCGACTCACCCCTGCTCTGGTTGTATTTGTTCCGTAGCTTCTCCAGGTGTCTGGCAGTCAAGTGCAGATTTCCCACGCAGATCTGGGTTTCCCTATCCCAAAATCCCGACTCGGCTCCGTCCGCCATCCATTGTGTCAGTGGCACCATCTGGCCCCGCTCACTGTTGCAGCGCTCGAAGGGGATCCCATCCAGGTACCCAATAGTCATGTACTGGGGGATGCCCAGGCTGGGCTCTGAAACTGCCACATCCAGGAAATGCAGGGAGTGGACAACTGGGGGGACACAGAGATTTGGGGGGGTTGAGGGGGTCATGGATCAATGAAAGGGGAACTGGGAGAGCGGGAAAGGGGGTGTATGGTGTCCAGGAATGGGGGCACCAGGGGATCCCTGTGCCCAGGAAAGGGGGCCCAGGGGTCCCCAGTGCCAAGGAAAGAGGGGTCACCAGGTGGGGAGACCCAGGATGGCTGGAATGGGGAGCTCAGGGTCCTTGATGGAGAGGGAAAGGGGGGCTGGAGACAGAAAAGCAGGAATGAGGGTCCAGGGGTCTTAGGGTTAAGGAAAATGGGGTCTGGAGCTGGGGAAGGTGGGATGGATGGGAAAGGGGGTGCATGGGGGGATTGGTACTGGATAAGGGAGTGCAGGGGGTCCCAGTGCCCAGGACTGGAAATTCAGGGGAGTCTCAGAGCCCAGAATCCCCCCTGGGACCCACCATGACCCCCCAGAGACCCTCCCAGACCCCCTGGGACCCCCTCGCAGGACGAGCACGGGGTGGAGAACTGGGGGGACGCAGAGATTGGGAGGCAGGAAGTGGAACGGGGAGAGCCGGGAGAGCCGGGAGGGGTCCAAGGTTCAAGCAAGGGACTGGGAGAGGCGGGTTGGGGGATCCAGGGTGTCCCTGTGCCCAGGAAAGCGGGTCCAGGGGTCCCCGGTCTTGAGAGAAAGGAGGGCCTGGGAGCTGGGAAAGGCAGGAGTGGGGATCCAGGGAATCCCTGAGTCACGGGAAATGGGGGTCTGGGGCTGGGACAGGTGAGCGGATCCCGGGGTTGCAGCCTGGGAGACGGGAAAGAGATCGAGGGAGTGAGGTGGGGAGGGAGGAAAGAGAGAATTCCAGGGAGTTCATCTGGATCCCACTGGATCCCCACTGCGACACCCCTGAGACCCCTGGGACGTCTGGGACCCCGTTTCGGGAAGCGCCAGCAGTGGAAAACGGGGGGACACGGAAAGCTGGGAGATCTGGGGGTCCAAAGGTCAAGGAAAAGGACGAGACTGGGGTCTGGGAAAAGCGGGATGCCCGAAAAGGGGGTGCAGGGGGGTCCCAGGCCCGGAAATTGAGATTTTAGGGGTGTCCCAATGCCCAGGAATGGGGGTTCAGGGGGGGTCCCCGTGCTCAGGAATGGGGGTTCAGGGGGGTCCCCGTGCCCAGGAATGGGGGTTCAGGGGAGTCCCAGTGCACAGAAATGGGGGTTCAGAGGGGTCTTTCTGCTGGGAAAGGCGATGGAGAGGTAACGGGACACAAAATGAGAGTTCACGGGTTTCTCCGTGCCCAGGAATGAAGGTTTAGAGGATTCCCAGTGCCCGGAAATGGAAGTTCAAGGGAGGTCACGATTTCGGGGGTCCCACTCACCTCTCGTCGCTGCCCCCGGGTCACCCAGGAGCCCAAGGAGCCCCAAGAGCAGCCCCAGCCCCAGCGCTGGAGCCATGGCGCAGCTCCCCTGCCGGCCCGCCCCCAGCACTGGCCCCGCCTCCAGAGCCGCCTCCGGCCCCGCCATTGGCACCGCTATTTCCTACCCACCAATGGAAACTCAATCTTTAAGTGACGTCATCGGTCGCCGGGTAGATCCCGGTCTCTCGGGTTAGGACGCAGAAGCGAAAGTGACCGAGGGAGCGCGGGGCGGGGAGGGGACGGGACGGAGGAATTCCTCTGAATTCCCCTGGATCCCCGCTGCGACCCCCCCTGGAGCCCTCTGAGAACCACCTGGGACCCCCAGGGACCCCCTGAAGAAAGCGGCGGGAGTGGAGAAGTGGAGGGACACGGAAGTTTGGGAGATCTGGGGGTGCAAAGGTGAAGGAAAAGGGCGGGTCTGGGATCTGGGAAGGGCGGGATGCCCGAGAAGGGGGTGCAGGGTGTCCCAGTACACGTGAAGGGGGTCCAGGAGGGGGTCCCAGTGCTGAATAAGGGGGTGCAGGGGGGATTCCCCATGCCCAGTATGCCCAGTAATGGGGGGTCAATGGGGATCCAGGGGGTTCCTGTACCCAGGAAAGGGGTGCACGGATTGAGGAAAGTGGAGGGTGGGGGCTGGAAAAGGCAGGAATGGGGGTCCAGGGGTCCAAGGAAAAGAGGGTTTGGGGTCTCCGAGAGGGAGAGGGTCGGGAAAGGGGGTGCGGAGGGGCACTGGTTCCGGATAAGGGGGTGCAGGGGGGCACTGGGGCTGGAAAAAGGGGGTGCAGGGTGGTCCCAGTGCATGAGAATGGAGCGTTTGGAAGAGTTTAATTCCTGGATATGGGGGCGCACGGGGTCCCGGTGCAGCGGAATGGGGGTTCAGGGGGTCCCGGTGCCGGATAACGGGATGCAGTGGGTGCCGGTGCCCAGGAAATGGGGTTCAGGGAGGTTCCCTTCCCGGGTTCTGGGGTTCACGGGGTTCTGGTGCCCGAAAATCGAGGTTCAGGGGGGTCCCGATGAGCAGAAATGGGGGTTCAGGGGCGTTTCCGTGCCCGGGAATGGGGGTTCAGGGGGGTTGCAGGTTCCAGATAAAGGGTTGCAGGGGTTTTCAGGAGTGGGGAAGGGGGGAATGGAAGTGCAGGGGGGTCCCCGTGCCAAGAACGGGGGTTCAGGGGGTTTCGGTGCCGGGGGCGGTCACCGATCCCGGGGCGGATCCCGAAGCCGCAGCTTGGGAGAGGCGACAGTGACCGGGGGAGCGCCAGGACGGGGAGGGGAGAGAGGAAACCCTGGGAATGCCCCTGAAATCTGCCCTGGGACCACCCAGGATGCCCCCGCAGGACGAGAAGGGGGTGGAGAACTGGGGAGAAACAGAGATTGGGGGGTCTGGCGGCGTCCAAGGGTCACGAAGCGGAACTGAGAGAGCCGGGAAGGGTCCAAGGTTGAAGGAAGGGACTGGGAGAGGCGGGATGGGGGATCCAGGGGGTCCCAGTGCCCAGAAAAGAGGGTCCAGGGGTTCCCAGTGTTGAGAAAAGAGGGACCTGGGAGATGGGAAAGGCAGGAATGGGGGTCCAGGGGGTCCGTGGGTCACGGAAAGGGGGCTGGGAGACGCGGGCCGATCCTGGGGACGCGGTTTGGGAGACGCGAAAGCGAGTCGGGAGTCAAGGGGAACTCCAGGGAATTCATCTGGATCCCACTAGATCTCCGCTGAGACCCCCCGGGACCCCGGAGCACCCCCTGGAACCCCCTTCCAGGAAGCACCGGGAATGGAGAACTGGGGGGATGCAGAAATTTGGGAGATCTGGGGATCCAAAAGGCGAGGAAAGGGGCGGATCTGGGGAGTGGGAAGGGCGGGATGGCCGGGAATGGGGGTACAGGGGGTCCCAGAGGACTGACGGGGGTGCGGGCGGGATCCCAGTGCTGGAGAAGGGAGTACGGGGGAGTCCCCGTGCCCAAAAATAGGGTTCAGGGGGTGCTGGTGACCAGAAATGGGGTTTCAGGGGGGTCTCCGTGCCAGGTAAGGGGGTACAGAAGATGTTAATGTTGGGAAAGGAGGTACAGTGGGGTCCCAGTGCTAGGCAAGAGGACTGAGGGGGGCTCACAGGACCCAAAATGGGGATTCCGGGGGTTCCCCTGCCTGGGAATGGAGGTTTAGGGGGTTCTCAGTGCCTGGAAATGGAAGTTCAGGGGTGGGAAGATGGGTTCTAAGGATAGTGCAGAAGGCAATCTTTCCCAATGAATTACAGCTCTGCTGATTACTGAGGAGTGGAAACAACCTTGCCTGCCCAATGAGGGTGGGTGTTATCAAAGAGGAGTCAGCTGGACACAAGCTGCTGCTGGAGTTGGAGCTTGAGACCCAGGGTCTGCTGCAGCTTGGCATGGAGCATGCTGGTTGTGCTGTGGGTAGGTAAGGGACATGCAGCTGTGCAAGGGACAGACAAGGTAAGAAGTTGTGTGAGGGACAGGTTGGGGTTTAGCCAGGCATGTAGAAGGAAGAAGGAAACTTGCAGAGAGGAGAGGAGTCAGAGCTGTGTGGAGCTGCCTATGAGGAAAAGAGACAGATTTGCCTGAAAGAAGTTCATTGAAAGAAGGCACGAGAAGCTTTTAATAAAAGACTGGTGATGATGCCAGTTGTGTCCATCTCGACATAGTAACTACATCCCCCATGTCCCCACCCCTGTCTCAGTTCAATGTCTTTATTTTTACCCCAGTGTTGGATGTTTTAAAGGGATGAAGAGAAATCAAAAGCAAATCAAGGCCAAAAGAAAAGAATTTCCATGCCTGTGTGAGCTGAATATCCATATACGTGGGAGGGAGGGAAGAACCTTTTTGGAGGGATTTCCATCCCACTGTCTCCAAAATCTTGGTCTTTGCCCCAGTTTATCAGCATTTGGCTGCAGAACACAGCCTTGGTCAATAGGAAATCAAACTCCTGGAATTGCTGAGGTTGGAAAAGACCTCCAAGACCATTCAGTATTCCTGGATGCTACTAGAAGTTAGGACTGAATGCAGAAGATTTTCTGGGGTTGAAAGCCAACAAATCCACTCTCCCCAAGGAATTCCTCATTCATTCAAGTCCCCACAGAGAGATAGGATGATGCAGAGCCTCCCAGTCGCGTGTCTTCCCAACAGGGATCACCAGGACCACGGATCACCAGGGCTCTGCCCAACAGGGGTCACTGGGGATCATCCAACACCAATCCTCCCATGGGGGATGGAGCTGGAGCAGAGCACAAAGCTCTTCCCACACTCGGGGCACTCACAGGGCTTCCCTTAGTGGACCCTCCGTTGGTGTTGGGTCAAGTTAGAGCTCCTGGAGAAGCTCTTCCCACACTCAGGACATTCGTAGGGCCTCTCCCCAGTGTGGATGCGCCAGTGTCTGATGAGACGAGAGTTGCGTTTGAATCCCTTCCCACAGCTGGGGCAGCGGAAGGGCCTCTCCTCTCTGTGAATCCGCTCATGTACGAGAAGATCAGAGCTGGTCTGAAATCTCTTCTCACAGTGAGGACACTGGTAGGGCCTCTCCCCAGTGTGGATGCGCTGGTGTCCTCTCAGAGTGGAGCTCTGCCCAAAGCTCTTCCCACATTCCAAGCAGGTGTAGGGCCGTTCCCCAGTGTGGATCACCTGGTGCCGCATCAGATCAGATATTGTGCAGAATCTCTTCCTGCATTTCCCACACCCGTACGGCTTTTCCCCAGTGTGGAGCATCTGGTGCCGTAAGAGGGTGGAGCTTCGGCTGAAGCTCTTCCCACATTCCCCACACTCATAGGGCCGTTCCCCAGTGTGGACCCTCTGGTGTCGGATCAGATCAGAGCTGTAGCTGAAGCCCTTCCCACATTCCAAGCAGGTGTGGGGCTTCTCCCCTCCATGAGGCTTCTCCACCAGCTCTGAGCTCCAGCCGCCTTCCCGGCTCAGGAAGGGTCTTTCCTCCTCGCAGCTCCCTGGGCTGGGTTTGCAGCCCCTCCTCATGAGGGATCTCTGGGGCTTTTCCTCCTCTTCCATCTCCCCACGCCTTGGGAATGAAAAAGCCTGGTTTGGGGGGAAAAAACAGGAAGACATCTCTATGGGCTGGGAGTTCCTCCTTGCCCAAGTTCAACTCAGGAAGTCATTGGGCATCTTGTGTCTGTAAGAACCTCCAAAACACCAGGATTCAGTCCAAAAATCCTTCAAACATCAAGGTACAATTTAGAAAATGTCCAAACACCAAGATTCAGCCAAAATCCCCTCCATAATACAAAGATTCAGCCCCCGCAAAAAATCAAAGCACCAACATTTAGCTGCATAAAGCTCAGATACACCAAGACTCACACCTGTGAAAATCGTGGATCACCGTCTACTGCCACCTGTTGCACTTGGGGAGCAACAACGCTCCTGGGGCTGGGGAGAGGCTGCAGATACAGAGAGGAGTGGACCCTTGTGGTGCTTCCTGTTTCTACTCTTCTTCCACGTCCAGTTACCCTGCTCTTCCTTACACTCCTATTCCTCCTACTATTTTTCCTTCTCTTCCCACATGTAGAATGTTTGACCATTTTGTTCTCCAACCCTGCTTCTCCTCCCTTCTCCTGCTGCCCCCAGGCCCAGCACCCACTGCCGGCTCCCTCTTCCCCCCAAACCCACAGCATCCCAGCGCAGGGGCAGGGATGGAGCTGGGGCAGCTCGGGCTGGGGCAGCGCTGGGCTCTCGGCCGCTCCCGCCCGCACTCGGTCCCCACTGCAGCCCCTCCCGCCACGGCAGCGCGGGGGGGGCCCGGCCTTGGCAACTGCAGAGACCCCATGGCAAATGGCCCATGGCCTCTGCCCCTTCTTCTGTCAATGAAATTACTTTTACAAAACGCTTCTTTCTTCTCTGTGCACAGAATCCTCAGGGGATGTGAAGTTTTCCACACACCCTGGGGCTCGGCCGAATTCCTTCCCCCGTCCGGGGCGGGGGCAGCGAGTGGAGCTCAAGGCGCCTCACCCAGTTTGGGTGATCGGCTCCCTTGGGGGGCGGCGGCACCGGGCACGGATTGGGTACCTGATAGTGACCAGGAGACAGACGAGGGACACATCAGGGGGGCTAGGAAGAGTCGGCAGCCAGAGAGCTCTGAAAATCTCATCAGTGAGTGCAGTGGGATCTTCGGGAACTAAACATGGCAGGGCACCCATGGAGGGGAGAAAGGGAAAGCCAGGAAGGGCTCCCAGCAAAAGGGATGATGATCCCAAAATATCTCCGAAGGGTCCCCTGGGAGCATGTTGAGGGAGTTTGCACATTCTCCCAGAGGTAATCAAGGACATGGACACCCAGATGGGCAATAAGGGAAATCCAGAAGGGATTTAGACAGCAGTATTCAGGAGATAACTGGGAAAGATGAGCTGGTGTGTTTTATTCCATCAGTGTTAGAAGATGTGGGGGATGGGTTTGAAATGCAGGAGCTTTTATTTATTCCTAATTCTGATTGTAATTTACTGAGAAGAGATTTGATGGCTAATTTAGGACTACAAATTAATACTGAAAAGGTGATACAGAGTTGTGCCTTTGTCTGGCAGATGTCTCGCAAGGCCTATGCTAAAGTGAATGCAGAAGAATGGGCAGCTCCAGGAAAATAGGGAAAATTAGATATGGAGCCTCTCCAAAACACTTTGAAGCAACCAGGACAAGTGGTGTTTAAAAGCAATACCCTATTCCAAGGGAGGGAATGAAGGGCTCAGAGACTGTTATTGAGTCCTTGCTAAAGGCAGGACTTTTGGAGCCAGGGATCTCTCCCTAGAATGCTCCTCTCCTGCCATGAAAGAAGTCAGATGGAATCCATAGAATGGTGCAGGACCTAATAATAATAAATGAGATTATTAAACCCAGGCACCCCACAGTCTCAGATCCTCACACCATCTTGAACCAGGTTCCCTCCTCACACTGACACCATTCAGCACTTGATGTCAAAGATGCTTTCTGGGGATGCCCACTGTCCTGGGGTGACGTTGCAGTGCTTTGTACTCCTATCGTGTCTCTTCATGCCTGGCAGAACTGACTTGGAAGGTTTGTTGTGTCTACCCCTCCCCCCACCGTCTACGCTCAGCCGCTGCTGCCGCTGCTCCTGCCGCTGCTTTTCCCGCTTTTTTGCGGCTTTTTGCCGCTTTGTTTTTGGGTTTTTTCCTCTTTTCTTTCCTTCTTCCCCTCTTCTCCAAGATCATCTGAGCCTGCTTCAGATGGGATCTGAAACATCAAGGACCTCCCAGAGTCTGTCAAGAGAAGCTTGGCACCCTGCCCAGCAGAGACTTTCAACAGTTTGTCCATCCTCACTCAGACTGGTGAAAACGTTTTTGTCATCTGGGACTGTTTTTTCTTGTGTTGGGGAGTGGTGTTTTTTTTTTTTTTTGGTTTTTTTTTTTTGTTAATAAATAGGTTTTTTTCCACTTTTCCTCTGAGGAGATTCTTCCTGAACCCAGTGGTGGGGGGAGAAGGAGTTGTGGGGTTTTGTTTTCCGGGGGGCTCCTTCTGGAGATCTTCCCCTAATTTGTCCTAAACCAGGACACCCACTCACACAGGATGCTAAACTGTATTTTGCCTTGGAGTGGGAACAAGAAGTAGAGGGGAAAATGGTAAAGACATGGACAGTCCTTCTGCAGGGATGCACAGAAGCACCAGCCTTATTGGGGCAAGCCTTGCAGAAAATATCACAAGCATTTACCCCACTCCAGGGACTGGTTAATGCAGGATGTGGGTGACTTGCTCCAGTCAAGAGGACAAGAAGTGGTAGCAGAAGCCTCTGTGAAATGGATGAATGTTCAGGCTAAAAAGCATCTTTGAGTATTGAAAAAAAAAGCACAAATGCTAGAGAAAAAGGTTAAATATTTGGGACATATATTAACTGAATTTTGTGGTGTACTGACCCAGAGAAGGACCAGGGAATCTCAGAAGTAGCATTACTCAGCACTAAAATGGAGCTGTGGCAATTCTGAGGATTAACAGGGAATTGCAGGACCAGGATTGAGGATTCCCTCTACAAGCCAGAACACTGTAAACCCAGATAACCTCAATGCTGTGGTATGGACATGAGAAACAGCAAAACTTACAAAAATGAAATAAAACCAAAATGATTGGTACCCTAGGCATAGCTTTTTCAGATTCAGAAAAGAAATTTTAACTGTATGTGTGTTCTAGTACATATTATATTATTGCATTTTTGAAAATATTAAAATGAATGCTATATGTATAAGGTTGGAAAAGTTTGCTGTATGAATATAGTTTCATTTAGTTTTCCTATTAACAAAGCTTAAAAATAGTAGTGTAATAAATACATTTTTATTGGACTATAACATGGTGATGTAAAAAGCTTTTGTTCATGCAACTAACTCAGAGAATGGTAGAATAGAAAAGATAAAAAGGAAATTCTTCACATTCTTGGATTATAGGACAACAGACCCCCAGGGATGGAAAAAATGTCGAATAACAGGTTTGGAATGATTTTGAATAATTCATGAAGACCTATGAACAAGTTGATGCATTTAAGGAAGTGTTTCTGAGTCAGGGTGTGTTTTGGCTGAAGGCCAAGCACTTTGCTGTTATAACATTTTGCTTTACTGTTTGCCTCTTATTGTCAATCATTAAACCTTTTAAAATTTACCAGGATAGTGAACCTGGTTTTTTAAAAGAAGGATATTACACAGGGCCATGCCAAAGGAATTCTCGAGCAAAAATGTTTAACCCAGTGGCCAGAGTGGCCTCACTCTCTGCAGAATTGTGTAGACACAGCTTTAATGGGACCTGAGGCCCCAAAACCGATGGCAGGAGGATCTCCTGTTGTTCAAGTCTAGCACCAAGTTAAAGCTTTGATAACCAAAAGAGCCTCTACATGGATGAGCAGTGCTCAGTGATTACAGAATGAAACTTGTTCAGTGGCACAGGAGGATTTAGAATTGAGGACAGGGGAAGGGTTTAACCCAGCCTCCTGTTTGAACAGCCTGCACAGGGGCTGGCAACAAACCCATGGCTGCATTCAAAGGACAGAGCTCCAGAGCCAGGATTGGAGAGATTGATGAGACATTCCCTGGCCTGAGGGACAAAATGTGTTCATGGATGGGTCTGCAAGGACAGGAGAAAGGAAAAGAGTTCCAAGACACGCTGTGATTAAGGAAAGGGAATTAGAGCAAGACTTACACTCTGCCTGGCCACCCTCCTTGGGCATCTCCAGCCACTGGGGCCAATCCTTGCTGCCACTGCTGCAGCTCGGCTGCTTTCTGTGCCTGCACTGCCACAGCTGCTGGGGAACACAGCGGCACAATTCCACTCTGGCTCTCAATCACACTCACACACTGGGCTGCCTGGGATTCAATTATGGGAAAATATACCAAGTTTAAATTTTTTTAAAATTTATTTCTCTACTCAGGCTTGGTTTGCCTTTGCCTTGGGGAAAGGAGTTTTAAAGGGTTTTTTTAAGGGGTCTTATACCACTCAACACAGATGAGTTGAACATGCCAACAGACTAGGAATAGCCCAAAGATACCCACAGAGATAATGATATCAACAATGTATCTACTACCATCAGGACACAGGAAGGAACACCCACCCCAGACCCTGCTCCAAGGCATAGAGGGAGACACCGGGTCTGGAAAAAGCTGAGAAGGAAATCCAGGAGTTTGGACCTAATAACATCAGTTAGCCAAATCCTAAGGAAAGATCTTCCCCTCACCTCCCCCTGCTTCCTAGGCTCAACTTTATCCCATATTCCCTCCCCCCTCCCCACCCAGAGGCACAGGGGATGGGTGTCACAGTCAGGTCATGTCACAGCCGCCCCCCTCAGGGACAGGAATCCTTGTCCTGATCCAGTCCGGGGTCCCTCCCACGGGACACAGCCCCTCAGGAACAGGCTGCTCCAGCGGGGATCCCCCACGGTCTCACAAGTCCCGCCAGGAGCCACTTCCATGGCCCTGCAGGGGCTCCCACGGGCTCGGGGCCTCCCTCAGGCCGCCCCTGCTCCAGCCCGGACACCTGAGAGGACTCAGGTGGGTTCCTGCTCCATCCCGGCCTCACCCCCAGCTCCCAGCGCCATCAGCTCCCAGCTCACCCCGAGCTCCCGGCGGTTCAGGACAGCAGCGGCTCCTTCAGCCTCAGCCCGGGCCGGGCTCAGCGCCGCAGCCGCTCCGCAAGCGAAGTTTCAAAAAAATGGCGGAGCCAGGACTATGCAGGGGTCGTGCGCAGAGCCCGCCCCTCGCTGCGATTGGCTGATTCTGCCGTCACTCCTCGTTCTCGCGTGCTGATTGGGCAGTGCGGGGACAAGCCCGGCCCCGGGGCCAAAGGCGCCATTTTCGCCTCGGCACGGACTCCCCTCCCTTTCCCCTAGTTCCGCCATTTCTCTCAAACCTCGCCTGAGGAGCGGCTCCCGCGCAGGGCCCGGCCCGGGCATCGGGCCAAGGAACCGCTGCTGCCCTGAACCGGCGGGAGCTTGGGGTGAGCAGGAGCTGAGGGTGGTGGGAGCTGGGGGTGAGTCCGGGATGGAGCCGGGACCCACCTGGAGCCCGGGAGGAGCCTGAGGCGGGCAAGGGATGTTTGAGAGAGGCCCCGGGGCTGTGCGGGAAAATTCACGTGGCCAGAGGTTTGTGTGCACAAAGGAGACAGAGGAGTCCTGTAAAAGTGACTTTATTGATGAACAATGGGAGAGGCTGCAGGCATTTTCCATGCGTCTCTAAAACGCAGCCATTTTTTTTTTTTATCCTCATTTTCCCGGCTTCATCTCCGTCTCCCTTTGCCCACGGGCTGAGGTACTTGGAAGGTTCAGATTTCTCGATTCGCCTGCTGCATGTCCTTCTTAATATGCACCACTCCTTTATTCTAACCTCCGATATTCCCGGCTGTGTTTAGTGTTTCTCCTTCTCGAATGTCAGGAATTGAGCAGGATCTTGGCTGTGCAGCAGTCCGTGTTCAATTCGTAACATTTTCTGAAACTAAAGAGTTTTGCTATTGCTTCTCATGTACAAGTTCCTGGCCCTATCTCCAAGCAGATTCACTCATTGACTCTTTTTTTTCTTCCTGGGTGCACTTCAGTTTTGGGATTATTCTCAGTGCCCTCACTGCCTGTCCTTTTGTAGCCGTTTCTGGATCAGGCCTGGCTGCCACCTGCATCCCCTTGCTCAGCTGCTGAATGAGCTGCACTCAGCAAGGTGTCGAGCATGGGAAAAAGATGAGAGTTGCTGCAGCACATCAGAGGAGGAACAGCATTCGTTTAACCCATGGTCTGCCAGGGAGCCACAAAAATGTGTCCCATTCCCATCCTTTCCCCATTTGGACTGGTACATGATCTACTTTTTTACTTCGTCACCTGTTTCACTACTTTTCAGTTATCTCTTTGGAAACAGCAGTTTCAGTCATTTAATTTTCCATAAACTCCTCCTCCTTCTGTTAATAGGTGATCTGATCCCATCCCATGGTGAAATGTCTTCTTCATTTCCCTGGGTTTGTCAGAATGAAAGTCAGGAGCTGGAGGTGGCCAATTGTTATTTTGAGGACTGATAATATATTCTTTAGTACATAATAATAATAGTAGTAATAATAATAATAATAACAATAACAACAACTACAACAATAATAATAATTGTATGAGTATTAATAATAATAGTAATAATGATCATAAATTTAGTTTTTAATCTAAATATGGTACTCAAAGTATTGGTGAATATTCTCTCTCCTCATATGAATTCCTTAAGTTTCCCAGGGGCTGGTCCATGGATTTGTAGGGTTTTTTCTGGTTTCTGTTCATCTTTTCCCCATTTTTGAGCACGCCCTCCAGCCAGGGCTTCATCAATTGACCACTTTTCTCTAATTAAATCATCAAATATTTGGATTCCCAAATGATTTCTCTGGACTAGCAAAAACACCCCAGTGCTCTAATACACCCTATATAACCTAGACAGTGACAGCACATGTTGGAGTGGGGACAGGGATGATTCCCCCCCACTATTTTAGTAAAGTTTTCACAACATTCTCCATTTGCTGTTTCCCTTTGCAGCTTAACCAATTTCTGTTGCAGTCAGATATCCTCACTGTGGGCTCTGCCTTCAGCTGTGCAAATTCCATCTGTGCAAGCAGGCAGAGCTTGGGGTGAGGGACTCAGCCCAATTCCTCTCCCAGGGAAGAAGACCCTGGTACATTGTCCACACTTTGCCCCAGCAGTGTTAATTTGCATTTCTAAAACTCCTCTCCTGCCTGCCTGGAATTAAGCTTCTGTTCAAGAGCAGCCATTGGATGACTCATATGTGGCAACCCCACAATCTGCTCTTTTGTTTTCTTCTTTTTCTTTTTAAAAAGTATTCTGTTATCTGTTGATACATCAGAGCATCACCTTTAAAGCCCTTCTAGTTTAGCAAAATCCATCCTAAAGGTGAACATCGAAAAACCCAAATTTTGCCATCACTAAGAGCCTCGCCAAAATATACGCAAAAAATTCCCAGTGCAATCAAGTTATTTCTGCTTCTCCTAGGAGTTAAAAATTGATTGTCACACCCTTGGCCCAAACCTAACTGACAAGACAGAAGTAGGATTATTCTCCACTAGGTGGAGAATTACCAGAGTTAGGAATTCCAAACAGCAATTCCAAGGGAGATAATTGAATATCTGCTCTGGGTCTGGCTCTTATTCTTGCCACAGCCAATGGCAAAAGCTGTACCCGTGGCATCTTGGTTTCTATCACCAGTTTCTGAAGAAGTTTCTTTATTTCCCCATTCATTCTTCCTGCCTGACCTGAGCTCTAGGGGTGCCAGGGCTTGTGGAGGTCCCATTGTATTCCTAAAGCAGCCATAACCCCCTGAAGGATCTTTCCTGTAAAATGAGTTCCCCGTCTGAGTCTGCTGCTTCCACAATCCCTTATCTTGGAATTATTTGTTTTAGAAACAGCTTAATAAGCGATCTAGTAATTCCTGAAGAGGTGAGAATTGCTTTTGCCCCCCTGTTAGTTGCCATGCTGTCCCCAGCAGATATTTGAGCCTTCCTGCTCAGGGCATTTCAGTGCCAGGCTCTTCCAAGCACACACAGCTCCACTGGTTGAGCTGACCATGCAGGCGGTGACCTGCGCTTGCTCTAATTCCCTTTCCTTAATCAGAGCGTGTCTTGGAACTCTTTTCCCTTCTCCTGTCCTTGCAGACCCATCCATGAACACATTTTGTCCCTCAGGCCAGGGAATGTCTCATCAATCTCTCCAATCCTGGTTCTGGAGCTCTGTCCCTTGAATGCAGCCATGGGTTTGTTGCCAGCCCCTGTGCAGGCTGTTCAAACAGGAGGCTGGGTTAAACCCTTCCCCTGTCCTCAATTCTAAATCCTCCTGTGCCACTGAACAAGTTTCATTCTGTAATCACCGAGCACTGCTCATCCATGTAGAGGCTCTTTTGGCTATCAGAGCTTTAACTTTGTGCCAGAGTTGAACAACAGAAGATCCTCCTGCCTTCAGTTTTTAAGGCCTCAAGTCCCATTAAAGCTGTGGCTGCACAATTCTGCAGACGATGAGGCCACTCTGGTCACTGGGTTAAACATTTTAGCACAAGAATTCCTTTGGCATGGCCCTGTGTAACATCCACATTTTCAAAAATGAGGTTGACTTTCCTGGTAAATATTTAAAGGTTTAATAGAAGACAGTGGGAGTCAAACAATAAAGCAAAAGGTGATAACAGCAAATGCTTGTTCTTCCAGCCAAGAGCACACCTTAACTCAGAATAACACTTCCTTAGATGCATCCATCTGTTGCATATTTTTAAGTCTTCATGCATTATTCAAAATCATTCCCCCCCCAACCTTTAAATCAACATTGTTTCCTTCCCTGGGGGTCTGGAGTCTCATAGTCCAAGAATGTGGAGAATTTTCTGATTATTTTCTTTTCTACCATTCTCTGAGTTAGTTACATGAATGAAAGCTTTTTACATTATCATGATATTCCCCAAGAAAAATATATTTATCACTGTACTATTTTTAAGTTTGGTTAATAGCAAAACTAAAAGAAACTATATTCATACAGCAAAGTTTTCCAACATTATACATATAGCATTCATTTTAATATTTGCTAAAAGCAAATAATATGTACTCAAATGCACAAATAATTCAAATTTCTTTTCTAAGTCTTAGATTTGGCTGGGCCACCAATCTTTTTGGTTTTATTCAATTTTCCGAAAAGTTTTCTGTTTCTCGTGTCCATATCACAATACTGAGGCTATCTGGGGTTAAAAAGTCGTACAATGTTCTGGCTAGAGCAGGGAATCCTCAGTCCAGGTCCTGCAATTCCTGTTAATCCTCAGAATTGTCCCAGCTCCATTTTAGTGCAGATGCTGGGAATCTGATTGGAAATAGGGCCAGGGACATGTACATAACGAAGATACAGCAGAAGCCACTGGGTTCAGAAAATATTATTAAGCACACAGACTGCTGCTCAGCCAAGGTCCTGCTAAATTATTGAACTTCCAGAAGAATGAAGTTTTGTTTCTCCAGTGTCCCAGACAAAATGCTTAAAAGCTGATCTCGATCCTTCCACATCCCATCCCCATTTCCCAGCTGTTCCTTTCTCCTGGTCCTTGTGCTCCCCTGCCCTCCCCAGCCCGTATCCAGAGCCGGTCCCTGTCCTGCCGCAGTGTCCAAACGCGGCCCCCCCGGCGGGCAGGGCCGGCAGCTCCCTGGGGCCGGGCAGCGGCCGGGGCGTCCCGCAGCCTCCTGGGGGCTGGGGGCCACTGCCGGCCCTGCCCGGGGGTGCTGGGCTCAGGCAGTGCCCGGCGCTGAGCCCCAGCTGCCCCACAGCCCCGGCCCGGCCCCGCAGCTCCCCACAGCCCCCAGCCCGTGCTCCCGGTCCCGCCCCTCTGTGCCTGCTCCTGCCACTCCCAGCACAGAGAAACCCCCTGGAATCCTGACCTCCTTGTCTGCCTGTCCTGGGAGCGGGGATACAAAGGGTCTGGATCAGCTGGCAACTTTTGAGGATAAGAGCCTGCTGAAAAACATCCCCATTTTCAGTATTTTTCTCTTACTCCTCTTTTCCATCATCCATTTTCTTACCACATAGGTTTCTCCTGCCTCTTCTTTCCTGAACTGTATTCCTGCACATTCCCCATTCCCTTCCCAGCACACCAACAGCATCCATCTCCTGTTGTCTAAATCCCTTATCGATTTCCCTTATTGCCTCCCTGGGTGTCTCTGTCCTTGATTACCTCTGGGAGAATGTGCAAACTCCCTCAACATGCTCCCAAGGGACCCTTCAGAGGTATTTTGGGATCATCATCCTTTGTTCTGGGAGCCACAGCTCCCAGCGTTCCCCACCTGGACCCCACCTGCCCCCCGGGCCCCAGCGCCCCCTGCGAGGGGAATTTGGGGAGGTGGGAGGGGGCAGCGCCAAGGCCGGGCCCCCCCGCGCTGCCATGGCGGGAGCGGCTGCAGTGGGGACCGAGTGCGGGCGGGAGCGGCCGAGAGCCCAGCGCTGCCCCAGCCCGAGCTGCCCCAGCTCCATCCCTGCCCCTGCGCTGGGATGCTGTGGGTTTGGGGGGAAGAGGGAGCCGGCAGGGGTGCTGGGCCTGGGGCAGCAGGAGAAGGGAAGGCGATCAAATGATGCACGTGGGAGGAAAAGGTGGGATTGTGCAGGAAGAGGAGGAATAGTAGGAGTAAGAGGAATGTAGGAAGAGAATGGAGGAGGAGGAGCAGAAACAGGATGCAGCACAAGTTTCCACCCCTCCCTGTGTCTGCAGCCTCTCCATCAGCCCCCAGAACCTTGTCCCCCTCACATGCAGCAGGTTACAGGGGAGGAGGATCTACTGTTTTCACAGGGGTGAATCTTGGTGTTTCTGAGCTTTATTAGGCTAAACGTTGGTGCTTTGGTTTTTGTGGGGGCTGAATATTTTTTGGAGGGGATCCTGACTAAATCTTGCTGTTTGTGGGAGGGTTTGTTCTGTGTATTGGTGTTTGCAAGATGTTTGGGCTGAATCTTGGTGTTTTGGTGGTTCTTAAGGACACACAATGCCTAATGTCTTCCTGAGTTGCACTTGCACAAAGAAAAACCTCCAGCCCAAGGTGATCTCCTCTTGTTTTTTCCCTATATCAGGATTTTCCATTCCCAAGGCGTGGGTCCATGGAGGAGGAGGATAAGCCCCAGAGATCCCACAGGAGGAGGGGCTGCAAATCCAGCTGTGAGAGCTGCCGGGTGGCAAGACCCTCCCTGAGCCGGGAAGGCGGCCGGAGATCCAGGCAGAGCTCAGAGCTGGTGGAGAAGCCTCATGGAGGGGAGAAGCCCCACAGGTGCTTGGAATGTGGGAAGGGTTTCAGCTACAGCTCCAAGCTGATCCAGCACCAAAAGATCCACACTGGGGAGAAGCCCTACGAGTGTGGGGAATGTGGGAAGGGATTCAGAGACTGCTCCAGCCTGATCCACCACCAGAGGATCCACACTGGGGAACGGCCCTATGAGTGTGAGGAATGTGGGAAGAGCTTCAGCCAGAGCTCCAACCTGATCCAGAGGATCCACACTGGGGAACAGCCCTATGAATGTGGGAAATGTGGGAAGAGTTTCTGCACAATATCTCATCTGATGCAGCACCAGGTGATCCACACAGGGGAATGGCCCTACACCTGCTTGGAATGTGGGAAGAGCTTTGGGCACAGCTCCACCCTGAGAAGCCACCAGCACATCCACACTGGGGAGAGGCACTACAAGTGTCCTGTGTGTGGGAAGAGGTTTCAGACCAGCTCCAATCTCCTCCTACATGAGCGGATTCACAGAGAGGAGAGGCCCTTCCATGCCCTGACTGCGGGAAGGGATTCAAGCAAAACTCCCACCTCATCAGACACCAACACATCCACACCGAGGAGAGGCCCTATGAGTGTCCTGAGTGTGGGAAGAGCTTCTCACAGAGCTCAACCTTGACCCAACACCAACGGAGCCACCACTAAGGGAAGCTCTGTGAGTGCTCCGAGTGTGGGAAGAGCTTCGTGCTCTGCTCCAGCTCCATCCCCCATGGGAAGATTGGTGTTGGATGATCCCCAGTGACCCCCATTGGGCAGAGCCCTGGTGATCCGTGGTCCTGGTAATACCCTCTTGGGTGAGGGGAAGGTGTTTGAGAGCTTTCTCTCCCTTCTCCTTGTCCTGCTGTGATTTGGTTGGTAATAAATTCCCTCCCTGTGCCCAGGCTGGGTCTGTGATGCCCATTTTGTTACTTAGTGAGGATCTTTCCCCATCTTAACCTGACCCAGGAATTCTTGTTTAAATTTTCTCTCCCCTGTTGCAGCTGGAAGAGCAGGATCAGAGTGGCTGTGGTGGGTGCCTTGCATCGGGCCAGCATCACCCAGGCCATGGGCACCCCTGAGATCCCAGTGTGACGACACATTCCCCCACTTCTAGAGAAAGTGCCAACCCAAACTGTGGCTGGGATGAAACATCGTTATGACTGGAGTCCACTCTATTGTGATTCCAAAAGGAGACCTTTGAGCTCTCCTGGGCCACTGTGGGCTGTGACCAGCCCTCTGAGGGGCCTCTCAGAGGAGCAAACCCTCGGCTTTGCTGTGCCTGGAGGATCACTGGAACACGACGTGTCCTGGGCCCATCCCCTCACTCCTCAAGGTCCGATCCTTCAGCCAGTGGGAGAAGCAGAAACATCTGAAGGGAGGATTTCACTGAGCTCTGAGGGGAATTTTTCACAGGTACCTTGCTTGCACTGAGTGTTCCTGTCTGTGTGTTTGCCCCTGCACATACGCTATAGCAAATCTGGGAGAAATACAGCTTTCCTAGATGTGGAAGTACCTTGGATATCTCAGTTAGGCTTGTAAGGAAGGTTCAGTTATAGTTATGGACTTACTTAAATGCTGCTAAGTGTTGTTCTTTTGCTAAGTTTTAAAATGTAAGTAATAAGCTAAGTGTTGTTTTTCTATTAAGTTGCTAAGTACAACTTGGAAGTTACAGCTATAAATTAGGTTATATGCTGTTACGTGTTACTGCTCTGTTGAATTGTGAAGTTAAGAGTTAAATTAGATATAAGTTCAGTGTTGTTCCTCTGTTGAATTGCTAGGCCTAAAGACTAAGTTAAGTTACAAATGAAGGTAGAAGTTAAAGTGCTGCTCAGTGTTGTTAGGTTTTTAGGCTGTGTTCCTTTTAATCCCTGCCCACACTGTCTTTGTCCCATGCACCTAAACACAGCACACACCCACCCACACTCCTGTCTTCTTTTGCCTACTGGTCGGGGAGGTAAGCAGCAGCTCTGGGGGGTGACTCTGGGCCCCTGGCGTGGGGCCTGGCCTGGCCCCAGCGCGGCCCAAGCCCCGGCAGGGGGAAGGGCCCCAGCCCGTGTGGCCCCGGGGGAATCCCTGCACGGGGTGGACCCAGCCCGGCCCAGGCAGCCCCACACCGCCCGGCTCGGTGGGAGCCCAGCCCGGCCCGGCCCAGGGCAGCCCCATGTGGCCCGGCTCAGCTGAGCCTGGCCCAGCCCGGCCCCGGCTGGGCTTGGCGGGGCCGCGGCTTGGCTCCCCGGTTCCTGCTCAGCCAGGTTTTTCCTTCTCCATGCAGCATGGCCGAGTGGGGGATGGGAGAGCTACCGAGGCTCTCCTTTCCCCCTGTTCTGAGAAGAGAGGCTCCAGCCAAGCAGGCGGTAGAGGGAGGTCCAGCCGTCTCCACTTGGTCTGCTGGTGGCCACGTGTTCTTTCCCAGCGTAGCTTCAGCCTGGCTCCTTACTTTCTGGATACAAGTTTAACTCTTAGTGCCTGGATGAGACTCTAGATTTTTCCTGAGCTCCCCGGAACGAAAGGAATAAAGCAAGAAGGATTACAGAAGTCAGCGAAATGAAGACAGAGTTTCCTGACAGAGAGATGAAGAGACACCACTGATAAGTAGCTGAAAACTTTTTTTTGTGGGCTCTAGGGGACTGTGACTTCACTGAAATTCCTTTAAACTGTAGAATATACTTGGGGAGGTTAGGTGCTTGAGATGAAGGCTTTTTGCCTCAGGGAAATGAAGCTCTCTCTGTTTTGGGACTGGAATATTGAACAGAGAATATTTGATGAAGAATGAGACAAAGAGACTTTTGTGTTTTCAGCAGCCTGCCTTTAAAATGGTACCCCATGTGTGCAGCAACCCATAACACAGCTCTGGAAGGACTGTGAGAATGGGAGGAAAAAATCAAAATTTGTAGGTTCCCGGGCAGATGCAAGTTATGAGAGTGAGACACTCCCAACCTAAACTTAAAAAAGGACTTTTCTCTCTAGAATAAACTGAAATGATTGTTTAAGTAGATAACTGACTAAAGTGTCCTCTGTATGTTGCTGGTATGAAGAAAGGGGGAGGAGGGAATAATCTAGAAATCTTATTCTGAATTGTTTTGTGTTATTAATAAACTTCCTCTTATACCTTTTCAAGTTTTAACCCTGCCTTGTCTCTGCTCCTAAATCCTATCTATAAAAGAAATTAAATGTATTAAAATTGGCAAACCCCAGTCACACCGTGACAATATCTAATAATAGATAAATATCTAACAGTAGTAACAGTAAATATGTAACAGTAGTCTTGCACAGTTGGCTATCATGCAAAGGAGAATAATGATTATTATGAACAGTTATTTAAGCACAGAAAAGGAATAATTTTAAACATGTTTTCATCTTCAGTCTCTGTTTTTTCAGTTGTTTAAGGAGCAGAAGCCTTCTTAACCCTGGAGCAGTGAATCCAGCGTCCTTTGTCAGCAACTTTGACTGCGGTGAGGGTGGGCAGCAGGACTTAGAATGATCCTGTCCACTTGGCTTGTAGAGGATCACTGTCCCACCACTTCACATAGACCCAGTCTCCAGACTGGATGTCCCATCCTATGGGTCTGGATAGCACAATGTAATTCTGGAGCTTCTGCAACTTGGAACCTAAAGCCATTAGATATCTCTGTTAATCAAGTTTCTTTCCCTTGTGAATTTCACCTGGAACATGCAGAACCAGATATGGCTGCCTATCACAGCACAGGGGGTGTTTTCCCTTTGCGACAACCTCACCAGCTTAACAGGGTCACAGCGTGGCTAGTAATGATAACAATAATAAGCAGGATGGAAACCATGATGTGCCTGTGATATCCTTTTAATCCATCTGTGACCATGTGATCTGAGAGGCAACATCCAAAGACCAGGTGGAAGGGTTGGGTTAACAATACACAGGGATACCTGAGAGCAAAGGTCCAATCAGAAATGAGAACTAGGGACATGTCTGGGCCTGCCTGACATGTCCTTACAAATCCCACGGTTCTAGGCTTATGTCTCTGCATCTGCAGGGCAGGGGCCAGACCTAATGTCTAAGGCCTTGCTTTTTAACAGCTTGCCTCCCAGGACCTTAAATTTATGCCTGGACTAAACCCCAGTCCATCTTAGCCAAATTGACTACCACAGGAAGGGGCCGGATCCTGCTCCGTGGATTGCTCAGGCGGTGATTCCTGCCCAGATGAGAGAGGATCACGGTGTCACCCTGTCCCTGTCCCCATCCCACAGGATGGACCTGGTTGGAGCCCATGGAGAATGGGAGCTGCTCCGGAATCCCACCTGATCCCACCCCAATCCTGCTCCATCCATCCCAACTGATCCTGCTCCATCCATCCCATGCAATCCCACCCCATCCATTCTACCCCTAATCCCTTTCTGGAACCCAAATCAATCCTGCCCCATCCACTCTGCACCAATCCTGCTCCATCCATCCATCCATCCATCCATCCATCCATCCATCAATCATCCATCCATCCATCCATCTATCCATCGACCATCCATCCATCCATCCATCCATCTGTCTGTCCCAACTGATCCTGCTCCATCCATCCCACACCAATCCTGCTCCATCCATCCCACACTAATCCTGCTCCACTCATTCCAAGCAATCCCACCCAATCCATCCTACCCCTGATCCCTCTCTGGAACCCCAACAAATCCTGTTCCATCCACCCTGCACCAGTCCTGCTCCATCCGTCCATCCATCCATCCATCTCAACTGATCCTGCTCCATCCATCCCACACCAATCCTGCCCTATCCATCCCACATGATCTCGTTCCAGAATCCAGCCCTGATCCCACTGCACAATTCCATCTGATCCTGCTCTGGACTCCTGCTCTTATCCCAAACTCCTCCCTGATCCCAATCTGTCCATCCTGTCCTGATTCCCCTCTGGAATCCCACACTGATCCCACTCTGTACCTGCACTCAAGCCGTTGTTCCCACATCATTTCCTGCAGAAAGAGAAGATCCATGAGATTCCAGCACAGATCACACACTGGGATTAAACCCAGGATCCATCCTGGGATCAGCATGGATGGGATCCAGAACTGGATCCATCACTGGTACTCATCGCCTGCCATGTTGCATCCATTCCTGTCCCTCTCCCCTGTGGAAAAACAGAGGGATCAGTGTTGGTGGCACAGGATTCCCAGACCAGTGCTGGGTGGATCTGTGCCCCTTCCCAACCCCCATCCTGTGTGTTACCAGATTGGCACTTCCAGACGACGAATCCGATGAGGACAATGAGGATGATGATGATGGCAGCGATGGACACAGCGACCACCAAGGTGAGATTCCTGCCAGATGTGGGGTCTGGGAAATGCGGGATGGTGAGGAGAGGAAGGGGAATCCCCATTTGGGAATTCCAAATTCCCAGTTCCCACATTCCACATTCCCAGCCTCACCCCAAGCGAAGATCCCGGGCTCTGACATTCCGGGATGCTCCACCCGGCACCGGTACTGCTCCCACTCCTCCGGCCGCGCCTCGATCCTGGCCCAGGTGTGGAAGGTGCCGTCGCTGTTGGGAACGACCCCGCCCCACTCCGTCTCCTGATCCCGGATTTCATCCCCCTTCATCCAGTTGACTGCGATGGCATTGGGGTAGAATTCATACACGCGGCAGGACAAGATCAGCATCCTGTGTTCCTCTTTTCCAGACACATGGACATCAGGGGGCTCTGGAATGGGATAATGGTGAGAGACATCCATGGAACTCCATGGGAACGAGATTGGGGTGAGATCTGCCCATGGAATTCCCACTGGAATGGGATGGGCGTGGGATCATCATTCCTGTGGAATTCCCACAGGAATTACCATGTTCCCAAGTCTTCCATTCCCAAATCCCACACTCCCAACAGGAATTCTCCTCCCACCTTTGTGGTCCAGCTTCTTTTGCCCATATCCGGTGTATTTCTGGAGCCATTCTGGGCATTCATACTTCAGGTAATTCGTCCAACTCTCAACGTTGTTCCCTTCACGTTCCCAGCGGCTTCTGCTGATCTCAGCAGTGCTATCGGCTGCCGCGAATCTCTCGGATCTGAGGTCAAAGGAGAAGAAATCCCGCCCGTTATAGCCGTACCAGCTGGATCCACAGACACTCCCGTTGGACAGGAGGTCACAGCCCAAAAGCAGCTGTACAGTATGGGGGCCTGGGGAGATTGTACCCACAGAGACCCATGGATTGTGTCCCAGCCCCACAGAGCCTCATCCCAGCCCCATGGATCCACATCCCAACCCATGGATCACAAGATATTGCATACCAGCATAATGGATCCCCATCTCAGCCCATTGGCACCCTGTGAATCCACATCCAAGTGCCATAAATCCCATCCCAGGCCCATGGATCCCCACCCCAGCCCAATGGACCTTTGGCCCCGGGGCCGGGCTTGTACCCGCTGTGTCCAATCAGCACGTGGGAACGAAGAGTGACGGCAGAATCAGCCAATCGCAGCGAGGGGCGGGCTCTGCACACGGCACGGTCTCTCCTCCCTTTCCCCGAGCTCCGCCATGTTTTGGAAACCTCTCCTGCAGTACGGGCCGGCAGCTGTTACTGGCCCAGGCATCAGGCCAAGGAACCGCTGCTGCCCTTAACCGCCAGGAGCTCGGGGTGAGCAGGAGCTGAGGGCGCTGGGACCCACGTGCAGCTTCAGCAGGAGCCCGGGCTGGGGATGTTGAGAGAAGCCAAAACCTCTCTGTCACTTCCCTCCTCACCCTGGGCAGGGAACAGAACACAGAATGAAAGGCTTGAGGAGGTGGAGATAGTTTAATCACTGATCAACACACCTGACTTGAGGAAATGAATTGAATTTATTATCAAACAAGTCAGAGAAAGAGAATGAGAAGTAAAATAATTCCAAGCTCCATTCCCTCCCCTGTCCCCACCCAGGGGATGGGGGTCACAGTCAGATCATGTCACTGCTTCCCGGTTCCTATCTGTAGTACAGAGGTGGCTGCCCTGTCCAATATGCACACACACCCGCTTTTTTTTTTTTTTTTTTTTTTTTTTTTAACCAAAACGATATTCATAATTCTCTTAAGTCTTTGGTCTTCTCTAGCTCAAGAATTTAACATGGCCTTGGCTGAACAACAGTCCATGTCAATCAGTACCATTTTCTACAAGTGACAATCTTCTTCCTTACTTCTTATCTACAAGTCCCTGGTGCTGTTTCCAAGCAGACTCGCACGGTTTGTTTCAGTGACATTCACACTGTTCCTTTCACCCATCACTGCCAGAGGCCCCTCCCCTGCTTGCACTTGCACCAAATGCATGTCCTTGTGTAGACACTGCTGAAGGCTCGAAAAATCCAACTCAAATTTTTTCCCAGGCTGTTAGCTTTCTCAACTCCAGCTCAGATCTTTCCCAAGCTGGGGACGTTTCTCAGAGATAAACAAAAAAAAAAAAAAAAAAAAAAAAGAAGAATTAATAACATAGATGAACACCTGTTGTTGATCACAAAGCCATGTGTGTGTCTCGTAATGTTTTACAGAAAACACGTTCTCAAAAAAGTGTTGCCTTCTTAAACCAACAAGGCTTTTCTATGTTGTTTTCCACAATCTATCTTCTATACATGCGATGGTTTTTCAATAAATGGCTTCTTCTTGCTCCTTTGAAGAAGTCGTGTGTGTTACTGTGTTATTCGCCGTTCCTAATCAGACAGCGACATCCCTGCCCGCAGCCCCAGCGCCCACCCTGCCCTGGCTGGGCTGGGGCAGTGAGCCTGACAGAAACCAGCACCCGCGGGGCGCTTTGGATCGCAGGGGTGGAAGGTCCGAGGCTGCTCCCCTTTCCCTGCTCCACTTGGTTTAGGATTAAATTTTTGGCCGCTGTGGGAGGGGATAAAGTCGTGGTTTTTCTCCAACACTGGGTGGGGTTTTCCCCGGGCCCCTCCTGCCCTCTGGCAGAACCAGTGGCATTTTCCACCACTCAGAGTTTGTAACCAAGAGTTGGCTGCAGTCAAGAAGGCTCCAAGCGCCTCCTCCCCGGTTGACTCTGCAGATGTTGATGCTGCTCTGGGCTCTGCCAGCCTCTGCTGGGGCTAAGCTCTGGGTGAGGTTGGGCTCACTCTCCCCTCACATTGCTCAGGGCAGCCGAGTCACAGGGGGAGAAGGAAGGGACACAAGTGTGTTGAGGTTTAAGAGAGTTTATTCAAAAAACTGCCATAACAAACAGGCTGTCCTAACAACCCTTACTAACTAGCAGTGCTAACTACCATAACTAACTAGTTCTAACTACTGGAACACAAAGCTGTTCTCAAGTGCTTCATCTCCTCCGCTGCACCTGCGGTTGCTTTGCTGCAGTGACCAGAGGGGTCAGGCTGGAGAGAGGCTTGGCTGATGATAAAAATGGGTGAAGGTTTAAGAGATTACTTACTGTTACTCACTGTTCAGTCTTTGTGCTATGGTATTGTGTTATGAAGTTGTACCCCCTTAAGTTATTGTTTTCTTTCATTCCAGTGTAATCCCTGTTACATCCGCCCTTCTCCTTCCTCACTTCCGTTGTTTCCCTCACCCCTTCCGCCCTTACACTTACCTAATTTCCGGTCGCCTGCTGCTGCCTCCCTGTCCATCAAGAGTTCCCTGCCTACTATGCAAATAGCAAGTCCTCCCAAGTGGACCTTGCGGGAGAGGAAGTCCCGGAGAAAGTAGGACATTAGAAAATAAAAACAAATGCAGAGTCAACTACAAAAACAACCGAATGCCAGCTACTAGGAACCTCTCCAGCTACGGAATAAGAACCTTATCCAATATACCATGATGGCAACAGTGCTAAGAAAGAATGACATCCCCTAGACCGAACCAGCTACCTCTTGAGGATCTGTGCTTGCATGCGCGGCTGGGACCTCTCTCTCCCGTGTGAAGGTGGCGGAAGGACTGGGCTGCAGATCTTGGATATGAGCGGTGGCAGGCGGCGGCCTTCCCATTTGCCCCACTCAATAAAAAGAGCTGAATTTTAATAAAGGCTTCGGCCCTGCTTGTTTATTACAATTTTTTTGGGGGGCTCATCCGGGAGAGGCCCCGCCCGAAGAGGACCTCCGAGGGAGCTCCACCCAGAAGAGGCCCTCCAGGACAGCGGGCCACCGCCGGATCCTGACCGGGAGGATAGGTAAGCAAGCCGGTGGCGCGAAGAGGGGGCGAGTGAGTGGAGAGTGAGTGTGACGGGGGCCAGTAGCTTGGCCTAACCGGAGCGAGTGTGGACCCCCTACTACCGCGGTTCCACTACCCCGCGAGGGGAGTGGCCGGGAACGGGGGGAAGCGAAAGAGGATTGAGTGAGCGAGGCGCCCCCGGGAGGGAGGATAGGACCAGCCCTAGTCGCGGTGTAGGCCCAGATTCTCCCACACCCCCACGGGCAGGGTGGGTGTGTGTAACCAAGGGGAGTTAAGGCCGGGGTGTGTAGTGTGCGACTATCCCCACAGGGCCTTGCCCCCCACCAAGGATTGGGTTGGGGCACGCCGCACACGGCAAACCCCATGGAACCCATTCCTCCATACGGTGTGTGTGTGTCTGAAAGGGCCGCGGTGCGTGAGTGAAGGGGGCCCTGACTGTTCGAAAGGGGTCCCCGCCGCGGCCCGACTGTTTGAAAGGGCCGCGGAGTGAGGGCAAGAGTAGAGAGTGTACGTGTGAGGCGCGTGTGACTGGTGTGATCGGGAAAGAGAGTACGAATGAGGAGTAATTGAATTCGAGAAAGAATGGGAAAGTGTGTAAGTAAGCATAAGCAAGAAAAGGAAGAATGCCCGGACATTTCCCCTGAGAGCCCTTTGGGGCAACTGTTGTGGGGGTGGGAACAGGAGGAGAGCGTGAGGGGCCTGGATCAACTTAAGATGATCCACTATTGTGTGGAGGTATGGCCTGCTTTAAGCTTGCCAGAACAGTGGCCTAAGTGCGGGAGCCGAGACCCTTGGCTGTGCTCTCAATTGATCCAACATTTGAGGGAAAAAGGGGGTGTGAGGAACCACCAGTTACGGTATGCAGTAGCTTGGGAGGGACAGAGTAGGGACAGGGAGAGGGTACGAATTTGTAAGTTGAGTAAGAAGAAGGATGCAAAAGAGTTGAAGGAGGAAAGTGGGGAGGATTCCCGGTGTAAGTGGGATCCCTTGGATCATCTGCCCCCTCCTTTGCCTCCAGAATATCCCGTGTTGTCTCAGGTACCGTCTGTGAACGCCCCCTTGTCTCCTAGTCCTGGAGGATCCGTTCCAACTCCGGCACTTCCTCCTCCAATCTTACCCTGCTCAGTTGCTCCCCCAAGTATACCCCTTGCATCTTCCACACCCTCTTCAGTTTCGTTTCTCCCGTCCGTACCTTCTCCTCCAGTAGTATCCTCGGTTGCCTCCCTCTCAGTCCAAGCTTCGCCTTTAGTTTCTCTGGACTCAGTCCCAGCTCTTTCCCCAATTACCTTAACCCTAGACCAAGCATCTTCCTCAGTGGCCACGACTCCAAGTCAAGCCTCCTCTTTGGTTTCTTCGGTTCCGGTTTCAATCCCACCTCTTGCCCAAGTGTCCTCCTTAGTTTCCCTAACCCCGGTGCAAGCCACTCCTGCAGTTCCCCAAACTTTAGTACAATCCATTTCTCCATCCCCTCTGGAGTCAGTCTTACTTTCTTCCCCAGCTTCTCCAAGTCCGGTCCAACCATCTTCATTGGTCACCCCCTCTACTACCCAAGCTCTGTCCCCAATCTCCTCAGCTCCCCCACATCTGTTCAAGCCCCTCCTTCAATTCCTACGACTACGGTTCAGACCTCCTCTCTGGTCTCTCCACTTCCAACCCAAGCCCCGCACCCAGTCTCCTTAGTTCCTCTTGTTCCTCCCGTTCAGGTCTTTCCCCAGGTTTCTCGGGATTCCGTTCAGTCTACTCCTTCCGCTCCCCTGAACTCTGCTCAATCAGCCCCACTTCCATTGCCTTCTTTAGTTCCCCAACTCCTGTCCAACTTGCTCCCTTAGCTTCTCCAGGTCCCGTTCAGCCTACCCTTTCCCAGCTCCAGAACTCGGTTCCAAATCTTGTTCCAACCTCCTCAGTTCCACTTCCGCCCCCATCTTCAGTTCCTCTGACTCCTGTCCAACCGGTCCCCTCAACCTCAGTTCCACCTATCCCGTTGGATTCCTCGACCTCAGGTCGAAATCCCCTCTCAGATTCTTTAGCAACTCCTCCACCTTTGCCTTTAGAGGTACCTCCTCCTCCCGTGAGTTGGAGCTCTGAGTGTAAGGGAGGACCAGTTGAGGCAGAGATAGGGAGTCATCCGTATTTCACCAGGTCGAAAGTGAAATTATTCCCCCTACGGGAGGTCCCCATGGGGGGCATGAGTGGCGGTATTGGGTTTGTGGATGCCCCACTCACCGCCTCAGAGGTGAGGAATTTTAAGAAAGACTTAGGACAACTAGTGGAGAACCCCATAGAAGTAGCAAATCAAATAGACCAATTCCTTGGTACCAGCATTTACACCTGGAAGGAAATGAATTCCATCATGAATATCCTATTTAACCCTGAAGAGGTGAGATTAATAAGGACTGCAGCAATCAAAGTCTGGGAGAGAGAAAATCGGTCGGGGCCTCCAGGCGAATATAAGTTACCGCTCTTAGATCCTGGGTGGCAGCCGAATGTAGAAATCGATAGAAGAAGTATGGAAGAATACCGAAGTCTTATGATAAAAGGAATAAAAGAGGCAGTTCCCAGGTGTAGTAACATCAAGCTGGCTTTTGATATATCTCAGGATAAGGAAGAAACCCCTTCTCAGTGGCTGAGCCGGTTAAGGAAAAATCTGCAGCAGTACTCTCACATCGATCCCGATACCCCAGATGGCCAGGCATTCCTCAAAGTCCAGTTTGTATCAAAATCTTGGTCAGATATACGGAGAAAACTAGAAAAAATTGAGGACTGGCAAAACAAGGATTTGAATGAATTACTTAGGGAGGCATTACGGGTATATCTGAGACGAGAAGAGGAAAAGAACAAATCTCACGCCAGGGTCATGGTGGCGGTAGCTAGAGAGAGTGTAAGAGATCTGATTAACCAGCACCCCTCTAAGGCACCTACAAACGAGGAATCGGGAGGGTCACCAAAATCAGGAGGAACGGGAACGATGTCAAATGAAAAGAGTAATTCTAGACAGGCAGAACCTCGTAGATGTTATTATTGTGGAGAGACGGGGCATATCAAAAGTACTGTAAGAAAGTTTCCTTCGATGAGGCTGTGGAAAGAGAGCAGGAGATTTTAGAGAGGTTGTTAAGAGGAACTGGAGATGATCAAGATTAGGGGTGTCATGGGCTCTTTCCGATGGGGGACCCAATGGATGACACCGAAGAGCCCATTGTAAATTTGGAAGTGGGTCCCCAGAGGCAAGACATCACATTTGTGGTAGACACCGGAGCAGACCGGTCTAGTTTTAAAGAACCCCCCCTAGGGACAGTGGTAGGGAAGAGAACTTGTGAAGTCATAGGGGCAGGAGGGAGACCATTTTGAGCCAATATTATTGAGAATGTAGAAGTAAGAGGAAACTTTCGGCAGAAGAAAGCGGATTTCATTCACATACCTTGGTTAGGTGGAAACTTACTGGGGAGAGATCTCCAGGTAGAGTTTGGGATTGGAGTGATTCCCCAGGGAGGGAAAATGGTTGCAAAAATGATGACTTTAACTACAAAGGATTTGAGTGAAATTAGAGCTGATGTGTGGGCCGAAGAAGGCAAAACTGGCCTCCTTAAAATACCACCTATACAACTAGATATGGGGGAGGCAGAGCCTCCAATAAGGATAAAACAATATCCAATGTCCCTTGAAAGCAGGCAAGGGCTAGCGCCAATAATAACGCATTTACTAGCGGAAGGAATTTTAGAGCCATGTATGTCTCCTCACAACACGCCAATTTTAGCCATCCGAAAAGCCGAAAATAAGTATCGTCTCATGCAAGATCTTAGAGAAGTAAATAAGAGAACAAAGACCAGACATCCAGTGGTTAACAATCCATACACATTATTGAGTCAAGTTCCGAGGAGTCATACATGGTTCTCAGTCGTGGATTTAAAGGATGCGTTTTGGACCTGCCCACTAGCGGAGGGGAGCCGTAATTGGTTCGCTTTCGAGTGGGAGGATCCGCACACGCGTAGGAAACAACAATTGAGATGGACAAGATTGCCGCAAGGGTTCACAGAGTCACCTAACTTATTTGGACAAGAGCTAGAAAAGATATTAGAGGAATTTCATCCTGAAGCTGAAACACAAGTGCTACAGTATGTAGACGACTTGCTGGTATCAGGAAACAGTCGGGAACTGGTGAGGAAGACTACTATAGAGCTACTTAATTTCTTGGGTTCGAGAGGCTTGAAGGTGTCCAGGAATAAGTTACAATTTGTGGAACCAAAAGTTACCTATTTAGGACACATTTTGGAAGCGGGAAATAAAAAACTAAGTCCGGAGAGGGTGTCTGGGATATTGGCCATACCAGCCCCAAAGACCAAACGAGACATTCGAAAATTGTTAGGATTATTCGGCTACTGCAAATTTTGGATTGATAAGTATACACAAAGTGTTAAATTTCTTTATGAAAAATTAGTTCAACCTGATCCAGTTCAGTGGACCGAAGCAGACGAGGAACGATTAAAGGATCTAAAACATAAATTTGCCTCGGCACCTGTTCTAAGCCTCCCGGACCTAAGAAAAGAGTTCGAGTTATTTGTCAACACAGACGAAGGAGTAGCTTATGGAGTGATTACTCAGAGGTTCGGCGGGCAACACAAACCTATTGGTTATCTGTCCAAACTATTGGATCCTGTTGCCCGAGGCTGGCCGACGTGTATCCAAATCATTGCGGCTACTGCAATATTATTAGAAGAGGCACGAAAAGTAACACTTCAGAGCAAAATCTTAGTACACACCCCGCATAATCTGAGAGCAGTCTTAAGCCAGAGAGCTCCAAATTGGCTTAGCGACTCACGCCTCTTGAAATATGAGGTCATGTTAATGAATAGTACTGACTTAAAATGGGTAACATCAAAAACCCTGAATCCAGCCCAATTCTTAATGGGAGAACCTGAAGACCCACTAGAGCACGACTGTCTAGAGGTAATAAGCTTGCAAACAAAAGTCAGGGAAGATCTGGACGACCTACCCTTGATGTACGGTAGGGAACTATTTACAGATGGTTCATCGAGGGTAGAAGATGGAAAGAGATGTCAGGTGTCCACCTCGGAGTGCCCCTATATGACCAACTGTTAAGATCCCCCAGAAAGGGGAGAAGTCCTGCTGTCCTTAATAGTGCACAGAAATGGAAAGGGAATGTTTGGACCCCTGAAAGAATTATTAAAACGTACGGGCCGGCCACCTGGGCCCAAGATGGGTCCTGGGGGTACAGAACCCCAATTTATTTGCTAAACAGAATTATCCGCCTACAGGCAGTCCTTGAGATTGTGTCCAACAAAACAGCCCTAGCTTTGGACTATGTGAGCGACCAACTCGCCCAAACCAGATCGGTTGTATATCAGATCAGGCTAGCTGTGGACTACCTGTTGGCAGATGAAGGTGGAATTTGCGGGAAGTTTAACACATCGAAGTGTTGTTTGGAAACAGATGACAAAAGTCAAGTAATCAAGAACATCTCTCAGGAAATCAGGAAAATAGCGTATGTGGGTGACCAGAAATGGACTCCTCTGATGCCATCAGATTGGTGGGATAACTTTTGGTCATTTGGGGGCGCTTGGTGGAAGAAAATAGGTTTTATTATTTTGATGTCCCTCACTGGTTTCTTAGTCCTACCGTGCTTGCTCCCCTGTCTGATTAGGCTCATTACATCCACAGTTCAGACTCACTTTCAAATTACTCCGGCCACAAGCTCTGAGAAGGCCGCAATATTAAAACTGGAATCTCAAGAAAATGAAGAGGTCAACGTAGAAGAAAGAGAACAAGAAGTAGGGATGGCCAAGACTATTTATAATAAGTTCCGCAAGCTTAGGAGAATTTACCATGAGTGCCAGGATGAGCCCGAGATTGATGCGGGACGTTAAAGTCCCGATCAAAGATTAAGAGGGGGGAATTGTAGTAGACTTACAAGGTTTAAGAGATTACTTACTGTTACTCACTGTTCAGTCTTTGTGCCTTGGTATTGTGTTATGAAGTTGTACCCCCTTAAGTTATTATATTCTTTCATTCCAGTGTAATCCCTGTTACATCCACCCTTCTCCTTCTTCACTTCCGTTGTTTCCCTCACCCCTTCCGCCCTTGCACTTACCTAATTTCCGGTCGCCTGCCGCTGTCCATCAAGAGTTCCCCGCCTACTATGCAAATAGCAAGTCCTCCCAAGTGGACCTTGCGAGAGAGGAAGTCCCGAAGAAAGTGGGACATTAGAAAATAGAACAAATGCAGAGTCAACTACAAAAACAACCGAATGCCAGCAACTAGGAACCTCTCCAGCTACGGAATAAGAACCTTATCCAATACACCATGACGGGAACAGTGCTGAGAAAGAATGACATCCCCTAGACCGAACTAGCCACCTTGAGGATCTGTGCGTGCACGCGCGGCTGGGACCTCTCTCTCCCCTGTGAAGGTGGCGGAAGGACCGGGCTGCGGATCCTGGATAGGAGCGGCGGCAGGCGGCGGCCTTCCCATTTGCCCCACTCAATAAAAGAGCTGGATTATAATAAAGGCTTCGGCCCGGCTTGTTTATTACACTTTGAAGCTCAGGAGAGGGGGGCAGGCTCAGACGAGGTCTAAGGAAGAATTTTTTTCCCAGAAGAGTGGGGAAACACTGACAGAGGGTGCCCGGAGATGTGGTAGGTGCCTCCTCCCTGGAAGCATCCAAGCTCAGATCAGGCAGGGCTCTGAGCCACCTGACCCACTTGAAGATGTCCCTGCTCATTGTGGGTCACCAGGTCCAGATGAGCTCGAAAGGACCCAGCCAAGCCAAAGCAGGCAAAGATTCTGCTGGTTTTGTGTGTGGAAAGCAGCGAGACTGGAGATTATCGGATGTCGTTAGGATACTGCTGGGAACCAAGAAAGCAGCCCTTTCTCAGGCTGCTCAAGGACAAGAAACTATAACAATGATTAAACACCTGCTGGAAACGTGAGAGACGTGATGTCTTCATGAAAACATGTTTTCAAAGAGGTTGTTGCCTTTTTGGATCAATGAGTCTTTTCTATTCTGTATGGCACGAACTACCCTATAGAAGTGTAGTGTTTCTTTAAATACAAGCTCTCTCTTTCGCTTCTCCATTCCATGAAGAACTATGTTGCATTATCCTTTTCACCACTCTCCTATAGCTCGAATGCAACATTCGAAGACTATTTTCTTCGGGGGCCCCCCAGAAAACCCCTCCCTGGCGCTGCCGTTTCTCCCGCAGCCGCTTTGCACTCACCTGCAGCAGCTCCTGGGCAGAGAAGCGCCGCTCCTCGTCCGGCTCCAGGCTGCACTCGAGGAAGTCCCGCAGCAGAGCCGACAGGCGCCGGGGCTCCTGCAGCTGCGGGGTCCCGTTGTGCCGGATCAGAGCGCGAGCCTGCGGGAAAAGCAAACGCGGCGCTCTGCCAGTGCCCTTCACACCCACGAGTGCTCACAGCGAGCCCAGGTTCTCAGCCCCAGCTCCAGGGGCAGTTTCTCCCCTGGCAGAGATGCTGCTCACGGCTCATTCTTCTATGCCAGCCAAAAACCCCAAACCCTGATGCAGCCTCAGTCATTGGAACATCCAAATGATCTTGCCTTGAGAGCCAATTTCATTGGCTGACTTTGTTATTAGGAATCTCCATCAGAAATAGCACATTTTGCCTCTCCAAATATGGACACCAGCTTTACAGGCCATTTTCAGGAGTCAGAGTGCTCCGTGTGTCTAATTTCAAAGGATTCTTACATCAAACACATGTCTGCAGTGCCACTGACACTGAAGGAAATGCATTCCTGATGCCCCATCCCAGAAACTGCCAGGCACGAAGCAGGGAGTTTGGGTTGCTGAAAGCTCATGCTTGATGACAGAGAAAGTAGCTTGGACTAGGAAGGCAATCTATTGGACTATGGGGATGTTAAGCAATCATCTTCATGTTTTAGACAAATTTCCCAGTGAAAAAAATCAGAGGGGAGTTCATCTAACAAAACCTTCTTTAGAAACTCCTTCAGAAAACTTGTTGGGTTTAGGGGTGGGTTTTGGGGCTGGTTTGGGGATTTTTGCAAGATAACATTAGAGCTGCTACACTGGCTTCACATTTTCAGGTCATCCTCACAGAGGGAAGAGCTACAACAACTTAAAACCCAAAGCCAATTGTTACTAGAGACTGCCAAATATTCATCAGTGTTCAGGCTCGAGTCCTCTGGGAATTCCCTTCCCCATGTGCAGAAACCTCCAGCTGCTCCTCCCTGTGCTCACAGGCCTCTGCAAACACTGCAGAATTTGCCTCTTACCATAGCCCCTGTTTGCTTGAAGTAAGGAGGCTCTCCTTCCACCATCTCGATGGTCACAATGCCCAAGGACCAGATGTCCACCTTGGGGCCATAAGGAGACCTGGTCACAACTTCTGGGGCCATCCAGTGAGCAGTGCCCACCATGGAGCTGCGCTGGTCCTGCTCAGGGCTAAGCTGAGCACAGAGGCCAAAATCGGCTGAGGACAGAAACAAACACTGTCAGAGACAGCTGGGATGAGGAAAGCAAGCACAAAGATTCCCCACTCTCAGTCTGAAAATGCAGTAGTGAAGTCAGCTGGAAAAGTCCTCAGGGCTGTGGGCAAGGAATGATGGAACTGGACCCTTAAAGAAATCCTCAGTGTTCATGCAGCGGCTTTCAGTGATTCCCTTGAAGTTTAGATTCCAACTCCCATCCCTCTGGAAGGGCCATAGCCAGAGCAAAGGCACTGCTGACACCCTGCTCCTTTGCTGAGCTCTCTGCAGGGGCAGCTGCTCTCAGCTGGCAGCATGGGCCGGGCAGTGCCCCCAGCAGCACTTGTGGGGCTCTGGCTGTCACTGGAAGCAGCCTCACACCCACATCCCGTGCCTGGCCAGGAACACCCACCCAGCTTCACCGAGCCGTCCATTCCCAGGAGGATGTTGGAGCTCTTCAGATCTCTGTGGATCACCCGGTTGGAATGGAGGAAATCCAGGCCCTGCAGACACTGAGAGAGAACAAGAAACACAAGGGTAAAAATCAATGGCCAGAATACATCACACAAGAAAGGACAGGCTGGAATTCTCCCAGCAGCAACTTTGCTGTGACAGGCCAGGAGACAGTGCAGACAAGCTCCAGGCAAATGTTTCAAGACAAAACTGAGAACAGCAAATCCAATCCAGAAAAGACAGAGAAAGTACCACAACAGCAGGAAAGAGGACAAGAACAGAGTGCAAGTGCAGTGATACTGGCAGGCCATTCACTTCAGAGGCTCTTTCTTCTCCAATTCATAAAAGCAGTACAGAAACACAGGCCTGAGCATGGAGCCACTCCTGTTCTCACACCCTCTTAGGAAGGACCATCGTGTCCAAGCCCTGGGAAGCACAAGCAGGATCCCTCACCTCCCGACTGACAGCTGCCATCTCTCCTTCAGCCATGCGTGTCTGTCTGACAATGTCCTGCAAGGTTCCTCCATCCATGTATTCCATCACCAGCCAGAGATCTTCATCCACAAGGAAGCTGGAAGAGGAAAACAGCAGCATGGAGATGAATGTGCACTGCTCAATTCCCCCGTGGAAAAGCCTCAAGTGGAGTTTTGTTTCCAGGGCACTTGCCAATGAGAACAAAATCAGATGGAGAGACATTCCTGCCAGCCTGCACAGGCCTTGGAATATACACAATCTGAAGGAGAAGGAGACACCTGTGAGAAAGGAGATGCCTTAGATGGCAAGCAAGTGAAATGCGATTTAGCAACAGCCCAGACCAATGTGGAAGCACAACACTTGCCCCCAGCTGGTTCAGCATCTGAACTCATCAGTTCCACCATTCCCTCCAGAACAAGGCAACACAACTTGCAGAGTTATCCAGGCAAAGAGGCCGTACAGCACTTGGGACAAAAGTTATCAACTGTTTGGAAAACCTTGCACAAAGTCCCTTCAGAAACAGGCAAGGCCATTGAAAAAGGGGCAAATGAGGCATTTCTGGAAACCTGGACTTCCTGGCATCTGCAGCAATGGAAAAGAGTTGTGAAGAAGAAGCCAAGGGAAATTTCTGCCATGCTTTATCAGCCCTTCTCATAAGACACAGCAAAAGGGGTCAACTTGAAGAAAAAAACAAACAAGAGCATGGGGGGAGTGAACTGCCAGGCTGTTGTTTTGGGAAGATATGGCCGGGTCAGGCTTTTTCAAAACAGGCTACAGACTACAGATGAAAGATTAACGCAGGGCCCTTGCACGGGATAAGACCTGGAGCACTCACCTGTCCAAAGAGTTGACAATGTTGGGGTTCTTCTTGCCTTTCAGGACCAGGATCTCATTCACAGCTCGTTCCCTGTTCTGCTCTCTGAGACTCATTTTCTTTATGGCCACCTGAAGGGACATTGCAGACCTTTAACTGGAGGGGTCTGTGGCAGGAGACCACAGCAAACACAGAGCAAATCTTTTCGGAGTGACGGAGCCAGGCTGTGCCAAACTGCCTTGGGATGGGACAGCAGAGCCCAGCAAGTGCCATTCCCACAGCCCATTCCTCTGCTCGCTGGGGGCTGCTTACAGGACACGTGGCCAGAGACATTTGATCCCGTAAGCCCTGCAGAAATGGTCCCTCAGCTGTCAGCCTCAAAGCTCTGACAACATTTCCTGCACCTACAGTCTTCTCAAATGGCCTTAGTTTACCACCACTCTGATGATGATGATCATTATTATTTAAACATATTTTGCAAGCAGGAAGTCATTCTGGTCCTTGAAACAGGGCAAAACAGCCCAGAACCCTTTAGCAATTCTATACGATTTGGTCATGATTTCAAATGTCACTGCTCTGTTTGGGATTGCACAACAAAGCAAACACGGACATCCATTGTCACAGGCTGTCGCTGTCACCAGACCCAAACACAACTGCAGCGTTCAGGAGAGAACTTTGCTCTGAACATCCATCTTCTCATTTCTCTCCCTTTCTCTCTGTCAACAGCTGCAGTAGGACTAAAACCCCAAACTGAGCCCAAGCAGGATCTCCCCCTAATTAGGCCGTGAGGTATCCTTTGAAGATGAAAAGCAGGATGGAAAAACTGCTAAACAGTGTTCCTGTCCAAGGCTGGGATGAAGATAAACTGGGCCTCAGCCTCCACCAGTTGATGCAGTAATGGTTTTAGATATGAAGACCAAGGCAGCGTGTCCTGCTCTGACAGACACCACCGCCCTCCTTGCATTCCTTTGGCACTTCAGAAGGACCAAGTGTGTCCCAGCTGTGTTCTGAAGGTGACACTGCTCTGCCTTCAGAGGTGCAGCCTGTGCAGGAGAGCTCTGCTGGGCCCCCAAAGCTGCAGCCACAGCTCCCAGCAGAGGCGAAAGCCCTCAAGAGCTGCCAGCCGTGCTGGACGTGTTGGCACTGACCTCTCCTCCAGTGGCCCTGTCGAGTCCTTTATAAACAGCTCCAAAAGCCCTGGAGACAAAACAGCAGAGAGGAAAGAAGCAGCACTTTAGGCTCTGGGAGTGAAGGCCAGCCCAGACAGGAGATCTCTGCTGCCTGCAGCATTCACAGAACACCTGGGTGCATCGACCCTTCCAACAACAGCACAGCAGCCACCAGCCGTCTGCCAGGCAAGGTGTGCAAGAGAAAACTGAGCCTAACATGAAGGAAAAGGGCTAGAGCAAATCCCAAATGTCCACACTGAACTCCTTGAGTTCAAAACCTGAGGTGGGAGGTGGGTGTCTAAAGAACTGGAAAAGAATGTATTTCATCCTTTTGCATTTCCTGCCTAAGATTTGCAGGATCCACAAGGGCCCTACCATCAGGCAGCTGATGCATTTTCCCTTTGAGTGCAGCAGCTCTGTGTCTGTTACTGAATGTATGGGATTTGCTACCTGTGCTGAAAAATGCAGCTATTAGTTCTTCTTGAGAACTGTTTCCTGAGAGTCACCAGGTGGTGAGTTGCTCTTTAAGGCAATCAAATTCCAGGCACCAAAGATCTTCCAGGTCCTGCTCCTTGCTGCAGGCAGGACACTGCCAGCCTCAGGGGCCTTTGACAGTGCCTTTTGAGCACAGTTACCAATTCTGATCAGGACTGAGAACAGCAGGATCATAGCCCAGTGTCTGAAGGTGTTTGGAGCTCTCCTGACTTCTCATTTGATCCTTCACCTGCTTGTGCAGAAGGAACTGCCATGCACTTACCCTTGGCCGATCCGCTCCAGTTCCAGGTATTTCTCAGCAGGCTCCCCCACGCTCACCATGTTCCCTGAAAGAAGCCACAAGGAAGATGCTCCCTCCCAGATGGAGACCCCACCTTGCAGCAGAGCCAGAAGCCACAGTGTACAGAGTGCAAACTGCAGCAGCCACTTGCTGGATCATTGTGGCTGCACTGCACACGTCTGCAGGCTGTGCCCTGCAAGCCAGAAGGACACGTCAGGGTGGGCTGGCTGCTGGGAATGCCTCGGGCAGGAGGATCCTCCGGCAATCAGCAGCACCCAGAGCTGCTCTGGGCTGAGGCCTCTGTGTCCCACAGCAATGGGAACACCGCTGGCATGTGCACGTTGCTGTGACATCACAACAGCAGCTCACGCAAAACCGCTTGGAAGGTTCTCCTGTACAGCACAAGAATCCTCCCAGGGCACAGCCTGTGGATGACAAACCCCGGGAAAATATCCATGGGAAGCTCTCTCCTGAGAAACAAAGAAAATTCCTCTCACTGAGACAATTTCTGCCTGAAAATTCTATCACTTTAGAGTTTTATTGGTGTCAAGTTAGCGCAGTGATTGGTTCTTAGAGTATTAGTGAAATATAATTGGATATTGAGTTTAACTAAAATGCAGCAAACAAGGACACCCCATAGTCCAGCCCTGAACACTGAGGAGGAAAAAGGACAGGACAAACCCCAAAACATGACCTTTAGTCACTGATGCTTCTGACTAAAACCAGCAAGGCTTGTTCCATCTGGGACCTTTGTTCTAGTTCTGAAAACAAGCACGTTTCTCTAAAGATGCAGAGTGCAGAAACTGGAGAGGAGGTGGGATTGGGAAGGAGGAGGAGCAGCAGGAGGAGGAGGAGGGAGATGGGAAAAGGAGGATCAGGAGCAGGCAAAGAAGGAGAAACAGGAGGTTGAAGTGCCCCCTGTGGCCACCCAGCACCCCGGCCACGGGACCATCGCCCCAGCGCACCCTGCAGGGAGCGGGAGGAAAGCTCATCCCAAATCTATCGGGGGTCCTTGAGAGGTTTTTATTGGGGTGTGTTTGGAGCTCGCAGAATTACAGAATTGAGCCCCAAAGAGTTTCAGTTGAGCTCCAGCCTCACCAAGAAGCACGAGATCCACACCAGGGAACAGCCTGAATGTGGGAAGACCTTCAGGGTGGAATTCTGAGCTCAGCACATCCACACCAGGGAGAGGCCCGATCCAGGGATGGAGACAACGGCGGACCCGAGCTCTCACTTGACCCGACACCAGCGGAGGCTCCACTAAGGAAGCCCTGTGAGTGCCCGAGTGTGGGAAGAGCTTCGTGCTCTGCTCCAGCCCATCCCATGGGAGGATCGGTGTTGGATGATCCCCAGTGACCCCTGTTGGGCAGAGCCCTGCTGGATCCGTGGTCCTGGTGATCCCTGTTGGTGGGGGAAGGGGTTGAGAGATTTCTCTGCCTTCTCTTGTCCTGCTGTGGATTTGGTTGGTAATAAATTCTCCTGTGCCTAGGCTGGGTCTGTTGTTCCCGCCGTGCCCGGGGCGGGATCTCTCCTGTTCCTTCTCTCCACTCCCGGGCCTGTCCTCAGCCAATCAGCTGGGCCTGGGCAGGTCAAGGCCGGAGCAGCGCTGGCTCGCCACGGTTCCTGTGGGTAGCACAGAGGTGGCTGCCCGTCCCCGCGATGCTGCGCTGGGGCCGCCTCCGAGCTCCGCCGCACCTCCCGGCTCCGGCCGCCCTGACTTCTCCGCCAATGGCGCCTTTGCTGCCCCAGGGGAGCTCTGGCGGCGGTACCGGGGCCGGGCTTGCCTTGTTTTGCCCAATCAGCGAGATCGAGGAGTGACGGCAGAATCAGCCAATCGAAGCTTGGAGCTCTTTTTCGCCACGGATTCTCCTGCCTTCCTCGAGCTCCCCATTTCCCGAAACTTCGGGCTGCCCTGCACCGGCGGGAGCTCGGGGTGAGCGGGAGCTGAGGCGGAGCTGGGAGTGATGAGCCCGAGCCGAGCAAGGGATGTTTGAGAGGCCATGGGCTGTGCGGGAAAATTCACGTGGCCAGAGGACAGAGATACCAAAGGAAAGTCTTGCCACAGGGTTGCCAATTAGTCTGACACACTGCAGCAGGCTGCAGCAAGCTTTTATTCATCAGCTATACCTTCCACTGATATCTCTGTGTTTATCACCACTCCGGATTTACATCCGACAGGTATCACTGGCCAGTTACCTGGGAGGATGAGTCTGGTTGGTAAATGCTGGAAGGCCATGAGACAGGTTCTGCTCAGATAATTGAGTTGAAAGCAGTCACAATGGCATTCCAACAGTTTTCTCAGGTACCTTTGAATTTGGTCAAAGCAATTTTTTATAAACAGAAAAGGGGAGTGGCTGGTGAAGTACCACACAGCCGATTGGGAAAAGCTTTGTACTCCTTCAATCATTCTACTGTGCCACAAGATTCCAATAATCCTGTTATTGTGAATCATTTGAGGCACAGCCTTTGAATGCTGACCAACATGCCGATCACCAGCCAGACTGTTCCTCTACAAGCAGAGGATGAGCATTCATTTGTTTCTCCTGGAAATGTTTTAAGTCACTGAACATTATTAGATGGGTTTTCTGAAATGTATTAGAAATTATAAGTCTGGTGAATGGTAGCGGGTTTTTATTATTGTATTAAAATTAAGATTTGCAGAGAAAAGGCACCAGGCTTGAAGATTTCCCTGGCACTTTGGGTGTCCACAAATCTCCTGAGTGATGTTTGTTCTCCTTCGCAAGGGCCCTGTGGAGGATTACAAACATTTCTCTTTTCCTTTTTCTTTTAAACTAAAAGGGGGACATGTGGACACCATTGCAGGTCCAGGCAGAATTGCAAGGCTTTCCTTCAGGCTCTGAGCTCGTTTTCTCTCTCTCATGCTGGGAAACCCTTTCCCAGGCTGAGACAGTTTCTTAGCTCTGGCCTGTGCCTTTTCCCAGGGTGATAGCATTTGGGAAAAACAGAGAGGAATTATAACAAAGATAAACACCTGCTGAACCCGTGGGAAACCAGGGACAAGAGGTGTCTCTCTCTCTGACCAATGAGCTGTCTGTATTTTGTTTTTCACGAACTATCTTATTTAAAGCCATGGCTTCCTTCAATAAACTGCTCTTTCTTGCATCAAGTAAGAGAGTTGCCTTGTTGCTGTTTTCTTTTCGCCGCTCCGTTACCCCTCGTGCAGCAACACATAGTAATAATAATAGTAGCATTAATAGTAATAATAACAATAATAATAATAGTATTAATATTAATCATAATAGTAATAATGATAATATTTAGTTTTTAATTTAATTATGCTACTCAAAACATTGGTGGATTTTCTGTCTCTTGATATGAATTTGTTAAGGTTCCCAGGAACTGGTCCATGGATTTAGATTTGTTCTGATGTCTGTTCATCCTTTCCCCATTTTTGGAGCTCCATCCAGCCATGGCTGCATCAATTGGCTACTTTTCTCTAATTAAATCATCAGATACTTGGATTCCCAACTGATTTCTCTGGACTAGCAAAAACACCCCAGTGCTCTAATACACCCTATATAACCTAGACAGTGACAGCACATGTTGGAGTGGGGAGAGGGATGATTCCTCACTACTTTTTTTAGTAAAGTTTTCACAACATTCTCCATTTGCTGTTTCCTTTGAAGATTAACCAATTTCTATTGCAGTCAGATATCCTCACTGTGGGCTCTGTCTTTACCTGTGCAAATTCCATCTGTGCAGGCAGGCAGAGCTTGGGGTGAGGGGCAGAGGGAATCAGCCCAATTCCTCCCCGAGGGAAGGAGACCCTGGTACTTTTTCCACACTTTGCCCCAGGAGTATTAATTTGCATTTCTAAAGCTCCTCTCCTGGCTGGCTGAAACCCCTGCTTCTCTTCCAGAGCAGCCATTAGATTATTCATATGTGGCCCCCCCCCAATCTGCTTTTTATTTTCTTAATAACAATATTCCGTTAACATTTTATCTGTTAAAGTGTCACCTTTAAAGCTCTTCCAGTTTTGCAAAATCCATCCTAAAGGGGAACATCGAAAACCCCATACTCAAATTTTGCCATCAATAAGAATCACCCACGTATATACACAAAAAATTCCAATGCAAATGGTCAAACGCTGCACATGGGAGGAAAAGCTGGGATTGTGTAGGAGAAGGAGGAACAGTAGGAGGAAGAGGAATGTGAGGAACAGTAGGGACACAGAAGGAGGAGGAGCAGAAACAGGAAGCAGCACAAGGTTCCACCCCTCCCTGTATCTGCAGCCTCTCCCCAGCCCCAGGAGCTTTGTCCCCATCACATGCAGCAGGTGATGGGAGAGGGGGATGCATGGTTTTCACAGGGGTGAATCTTGGTGTTTCTGAGCTTTATTTGGCTAAATGTTGGTGGGTTTTCTTTATTTCGGGGGCGGGGCTGAATCTATTTTGGAGGGAGTTTTGGCCAAATCTTGCTGTTTGGGGTTCTTTTTTTGTCTGTGTCTTCATGTTTGGAGGACTTTTGGGCTGAATCTTGGTGTTTTGGAGGTTCTTACAGACACAAGATGCCCAACAGCTTCCTGAGTTGAACTTGGGCAAGGAGGAGCCCCCAGCCAAAGGCCCTGTCCTCTTGTTTTTTTCCCCAAACCAGGATTTTTCATTCCCAAGGCATGGGCAGACGGATGAGGAGGAAAAGCCCCAGAGATCCCTCATGAGGAGGGGCTGCAAACCCAGCCCAGGGAGCTGCGAGGAGGAAAGACCCTCCCTGAGCCGGGAAGGCGGCTGGAGATGCAGGCAGAGCTCAGAGCTGGTGGAGAAGCCTCGTGGAGGGGAGAAACCCCACAAGTGCTTGGAATGTGGGAAGGGTTTCAGCTACAGCTGCAGGCTGTTTCAGCACCAGATGCTCCGCACTGGGGAAAAGCCCTATGACTGTGTGGAATGTGGGAAGAGTTTCAGGCACAAGGGCCAGCTAAAGCATCACGAGGTGGTCCACACTGGGGAGAAGCCCTATGAGTGTGGGAAATGTGGGAAGGGATTCAGAGACAGCTCTCACCTCATGGGACACCAGGTGATCCACACTGGGGAACAGCCCTACCCCTGCTTGGAATGTGGGAAGTCCTTTGGGGACAGCTCCAACATGAGAAAACACGAGCGCATCCACACTGGGGAGAGGCCCTACGAGTGTCCTGAGTGTGGGAAGAGCTTCTCAGACAGCTCTCACTTGACCCGACACCAGCGGAGGCTCCACTAAGGGAAGCCCTGTGAGTGCCCCGAGTGTGGGAAGAGCTTCGTGCTCTGCTCCAGCTCCATCCCCCATGGGAGGATTGGTGTTGGATGATCCCCAGTGACCCTCGTTGGGCAGAGCCCTGGTGATCCGTGGTCCTGGTGATCCCTGTTGGGAAGACACCTTGCTAGGGGAGCTCTGCATCATCCTGTCTCCCTGTGGGCACCTGGATGAACACAGAGACAGGAATGTCCGTCCATTGGGATACAAGCACAGAGGGAATTCCCTGGGGGTGAGTGAATTTGTTGACTTTCAACCCCAGAAACTCTTTTGTGTTCAATTCTCTTTTCTAATGGCATCCAGGAATACTGAATGGTCTTGGAGGTCTTTTCCAGCCTCAATGATTCCAGGGTTTTGATTTCCTATTGCCCAAGGGTGTCTTCTGCAGCCAAATGCTGATAAACTGGGGGAAAGACCAAGATTTTGCAGACAGTGGGATGGAAATCCCTCCAAAAAAGGTTTTTCCCTCCCTCCCAAGTATGTGGATCCTCAGCTCACACAGATATGGAAATCTTTTTCTTTTGGCCTTGATTTGCTTTTCATTTCTCTTCATCCCTTTAAATCATCCAACCTTGGGGTAAAAATAAAGACATTGAATTGAGACAGGGGTGGGGACATGGGAGGATGTAGTTATTATGTCGAGATGGACACAACTGGCATAATCACCAATCCTTTATTAAAAACTTTTTGTGCCTTCTTTCAATGAACTTCTTTCAGGCAAATCTGTCTCTTTTCCTCATAGGCAGCTCCACACAGCTCTGACTCCTCTCCTCTCTGCAAGTTTCCTTCTCCATGACTGGCTAAACCCCAACCTGTCCCTCACACAACTTCTTACCTTATCTGTCCCTTGCACAGCTGCATGTCCCTTACCTACCTACAGCACAACCAGCACACTCCATGCCAAGCTGCAGCAGACCCTGGGTCTCAAGCTCCAACTCCAGCAGCAGCTTGTGGCCAGCTGACCCCTCTTTTATAACGCCCACCCTCATTGGGCAGGCAAGGTTGTTTCCACTCCTCAGTAATCAGCAGAGCTGTAATTCATTGGGAAAGATTGCCTTCTGCACTATCCTTAGAACCCATCTTCCCACCCCTGAACTTCCATTTCCAGGCACTGAGAACCCCCTAAACCTCCATTCCCAGGCAGGGGAACCCCCGGAATCCCCATTTTGGGTCTTGTGAGCCCCCCTCAGTCCTCTTGCCTAGCACTGGGACCCCACTGTACCTCCTTTCCCAACATTAACATCTTCTGTACCCCCTTACCTGGCACGGAGACCCCCCTGAACCCCCATTTCTGGTCACCAGCACCCCCTGAACCCCCATTTTCTGGCAGCGGAACCCCCTTGAGCCCCAAAATCTGGGAAGGAAACTCCCCCTTAACACACATTCCACAGCATGGGAACCCCTGAAACCCCCGTTTTTGGGCACGGGGACTCCCCCGTACTCCCTTCCCCAGCCCCGGGACCCCCCTGCACCCCCTTATCCGGGGCTGGGATCTCCCCGCACCCCCGTCAGTGCTCTGGGACCCCCCTGTAGCCCCATTCCCGGCCATCCCACCCTTCCCACACCCCAGATCCGCCCTTTTCCTCGGCTTTTGGACCCCCAGATCTCCCAAATTTCCGCGTCCCTCTAGTTCTCCATTCCCGAGACTTCCTGGAAGGGGTTTCCGGGGAGTCCCCCGAGGTCCAAGGAGGTCTCAGCGGAGATCCAGATGAATTCCCTGGAATTCCTCTCTACTCTCGTCTCGCTTTCGCGTCTCCCAAACTGCGTCCCTGGGAGCCGCCCGCCCCTCCCAGCCCCCTTTTCCTGTGACCCAAGGATCCCCTGGACCCCCATTCCTGCCTTTCCCAGCTCCCAGATCCCCCTTTCCCTCAAGACTGGGGACTCTTGGACGCCTTTCCAGGGCACTGGGACCCCCTGGATCTCCCATGCCGCCTCTTCTAGTCCCTTCACCCTTCCATCCCGACTCTCCCAGTTCTGCTTCCTGACCCTTGGATGCCGCCGGACACCCCAGTCTCTGAGTCCCCCCAGTTCTCCACCCCCTTCTCGTCCTGCGGGGGCATCCTGGGTGGTCCCGGGGGGGATTCAGGGAAATTCCCAGGGTTTCCTCTGTCCCCTCCCCGTCCTAGCCCTTCCCCGGTCACTTTCGCGTCTCCCAAGCTGCGGCTTCGGGATCCGCCCAGGGGCCAGTGACTGCCCCGGGCACCAGGAACGCCCTGAACCCCCGTTCCTGGGCACGGGGACCCCCCTGCACTTCCATTTCCGGGAGAACCCCCCTTCCTGGGCACAGAGACCCCCTTGAACGTTCATTTTGGGGCACCGGGACCCCCGTGTACGCCCTTCCCTGGTCCTGAAAAGCCCTGCATCCCCTTATCTGGAACCTGCAACCCCCCTGAACCCCCATTACTGGGCATGGGGACTCCCCCCGCACCCCCTTATTCAGCATTGGGACCCCCTCCTGGACCCCCTTCTCGGGAATCCCGCCCTTCCCGCATCCCAGACCCGCCCTTTTCCTTCACTTTTGCGCCTCCAGATCTCCCAAATTTCCGGGTCCCCTCAGTTCTCCAGTCCCGGCGCTTTCTTAAGGGGGGTCCCAGGGGGTCGCAGCGGGGATCCAGAGGAATTCTCTGGAATTCCCCCGTCCCGTCCCCTCCCCCACCCCGCGCTCCCTCGGTCTCTTTCGCTTCCGCGTCCGAACCTGAGAGACCGGGATCTACCCGGCTACTGGTGACGTCACTTAAAGATTGAGTTTCCATTGGTGGCTAATAAATAGCGGCGCCAATGGCGGAGCCGGAGGCGGCTCTAGGGGCGGGGCCAGTGCTGCGGGCGGGGCCAGCGCGGGGAGTGGGCCCGCAGCGGAGCAGCGCCATGGCTCCAGCGCTGGGGCTGGGGCTGCTCTTGGGGCTCCTGGGGCTCCTGGAGTTCCTGGGTGACCCGGGGGGCGCGACGAGAGGTGAGTGGGAGCCCCGAAATCGTGATCCCCCTGAGCTTCTATTTCCGGGCACCGGGAACCCCCTAAAACTTCATTCCCGGGCACGGAAACACCCTGGAACCCTGTTACCTCCATCCCCTTCCCCAGCACCAGGACTCCCCTGAGCCCTCTCATCTCGCAGCGGGACCCCCCTGAACCCCCATTTCTTTGCACAGAGACCTCCCTAAACCCCCATTCCTAGGCACGGGGAACCCCCTGGGCGCCAATTTCCGGGCACCGGGACCACCCTGTACCCCCTTCTCCAGCACCGGCAACCCCTGCACCCCCTCATCTGGCACCGGGACCCTCCTGATCTCCATTCCTGGGGGTCTGGATCCCTTTGAACCCCGAATTGCGGACCGGGACCCCTCTGAATCCTCATTCCTGGGCACTGGGACACCCCTGAATCTCCATTTCCGGGCCTGGGACCTCCCTGCACCCTCTTTTCGGGCATCCCGCTTTTCCCAAACCCCAGTCCCGCCCTTTTTCTTGACCTTTGGACCGCCCGGACGTCCCAACTTTCCCTGTCCCCCCCGTTTTCCACTCCCGCCGCTTCCCGAAATGGGGTCCTAGAGGGTCTCAGGGGGGTCGCAGCGGAGATCCAATGGGATTCAGATGAATTCCCTGAAATTCGTCCTTTCCTCCGTCCCCTCCCCCACCGCACTCCCTCGGTCTCTTTTCCCGTCTCCGAGGCTGCGCCCCCGGGGTTCGCTCGCCTCTACCTGCTCCCAGACCCCCCTTTCCTTCAACACCGGGGACCCCTGGACCCCCTTTCCTGGGTACAGGGACCCCCTGGATCCCCCATCCCGCCTCTCCCAGTCCCTTCCTTGAACCTTGGACCCTTCCCGGCTCTCCCGGCTCTCTCCGTGCTGCTTTCTGCCCCCCCAGTCTCTGTGTCCCCCCAGTTCTCCACCCCGTGCTCGTCCTGCGGGGGGTCCCAGGGGATCCCAGAGGGTTCCTGAAAGTTCGTGGAGGGTCCCAGGGGGGATTCTGGGCTCTGGGACCCCCCTGAATTTCCAGTCTCATGCACCCTCTTTCCCATCCATCCCGCCTTCCCCAGCCCCCCCTTTTCCTTGACCCTGAGACCCCCTGGACCTCCATTCCTGGTTTTTTCAGCCCCCAGCCCCCCTTTCCCTCTGCATCAAGGACTCCTGAGCTCCTCATTCCTGTCATCCTGGGTCTGTCTCCTCACCTTGTGACCCCTCTTTCCTCGGCACATGGATCCCCTGGAACCCCCATCCCACCTGTCCCAGTCCTTGTATCCTCCTTTCCTGGGCACAGGGATGCCCTGAGCCCCCATTCCTGGACACTGGGACCCCATGCACACCCTTCCCGGCTCTCCCAGTTCCTGTTTCATTGATCCATGAGCTCCTCAACCTCCCTAAATCTCCGTGTCCCCCCAGTTCTCCACTCCCTGCATTACCTGGAGGTGGCAGTGTCGGAGCCCAGCCTGGGGATTCCCCAGTTCATGGTCCTTGGGTACCTGGATGGGATCCCCTTTGGACGCTGCGACAGCGAGCGGGGCCGGGCGGAGCCGCTGGCACAGTGGATAAAGGATGGAGTCGAGCCGGGATTTTGGGATGGGCAGACCCAGCTCTGCGAGGGGCGCCAGCAGTGGGCTGCCAGGAACCTGGAGACACTGCAGGACCGGTACAACCAGAGCAGGGGTGAGTGGGGGGATCTGTGGGGCTGGGATGGGATCGATTGTCTGACGGGAGCGTCCATGGATCCCGCCGGTATGGCTACAATGGACAGGATTTCCTCTCCTTTGACCTGGAATCCAGGAGATTCGTCACGGCTGACAGCGCTGCTGAGATCACCAGGAGGCACTGGGAGCATGCGAATGTGGCTGAGGGGTGGACAAATTTCCTGGAGGACAAATGCCCGGAATGGCTCCAGAAATACATCAGATATGGGCAGAAGGAGCTGGACCGCAAAGGTGGGAGCAGAATTCCTGTGGCAATGTGGGATTTGGAAATGGAGGACGTGGGAACACGATAATTCCTGTGGGAATTCCAGGGCCAGATCTCACCCCCATCCCATTCCAGTGGGAATTCCAGGGGCAGATCTCATCACATTCCCATTGAATTCCCTGGGCACATCTCATCCCCATCCCATTCCAGTGGGAATTCAGGGGCAGATCTCACCCATGGAATTCCATGGATGTCTCTCACCCTTATCCCATTCCAGAGGCCCCTGATGTCCATGTATCCGGAAAAGAGGAACACGGGACGCTGATCTTGTCCTGCCACGCTTATGGATTCTACCCCCGCACCATTGCATTGAACTGGATGAAGGGGGATGAAATCCGGGATCAGGAGACGGAGTGGGGCGGGGTCGTTCCCAACAGCGACGGCACCTTCCACACCTGGGCCAGGATCGAGGCACGGCCGGAGGAGTGGGAGCAGTACCGGTGCCGGGTGGAGCATCCTGGAATGTCAGAGCCTGGGATCTTCGCTTGGGGTGAGGCTGGGAATGTGGAATGTGGGAATTGGGAATTTGGAATTCCCAAATGGGGATTCCCCTCCCCCTCCTCAACATCCCACATTTTCCAGACCCCACATCTGGCAGGAATCTCACCTTGGTGGTCGCTGTGTCCATTGCTGCCATCATCATCATCCTCATTGCCTTCATCGGATTCATCGTCTGGAAGTGCCAATTGGGTAACACACAGGATGGGGGTCGGGAAGGGGCACAGATCCATCCAGCACTGTTCTGGGAATCCTGTGCCACTGACACTGATTCCACTGTTTTTCTGTAGGGAGGAGTGACAGGAATGAATACAGCATGACAGCCAGTGAGTACCAGTGATGCATGCAGCTCTGGATCCCATCCATGCTGATCTCAGGATGGATCCTGGGGCTAATCCCAGTGTGTGATTCGTGCTGGAATCTCATGGATCTTCTCTTTCTGCAGGAAACGATGTGTGAACAACGGCTTGACCACAGGTATGGAGAGGGATCAAGGTGGAATTCCAGAGGGGAATCAGGACAGGATGGACAGACTGGGATGAGGGAGGGATTCTGGACCAGAGCAGGGGTCCAGAGCAGGATCAGACGGAATTGTGGAGTGGGATTGGGGCTGGATTCTGGAATGGGATCATGTGGGATGGATAGGGCAGGATTGGTGTGGGGTGGATGGAGCAGTATCAGTTGGGATGGATGGATGGATGGATGGATGGATGGATGGATGGATGGATGGATGGATGGATGGATGGATGGATGGAGCAGGATTGGTGCAGGGTGGATGGGGCAGGATTGGTGCAGGTTGGATGGAGCAGGATTGGTAGGTGTTCCAGAGAGGGATTAGGGGTAGGATGGATGAGGTGAGATTGCATGGGATGGATGGAGCAGGATTGGTGTGGGATGGATGGAGCAGGATCAGTTGGGACGAACAGATGATGGATGGATGGATGGATGGATGGATGGATGGATGGATGGATGGATGGATGGATGGATGGATGGAGAGGGATTGGTGCAGGGTGGATGGAGCGGGATTGGTGCAGGGTGGATGGAGCAGGATTGGTAGGGGTTCCAGAGAGAGATTAGGGGTAGGATGGATGGAGCTGGATTGGTGTGGGATGAATGGAGTAGGATCAGGGAGGGATTCCAGAGCAGGATCAGCTGGGATGGATTGAGCAGGATTGGGGTGGGATCAGGTGGGATTCTGGTGCAGCTCCTGCTCTCCATGGGCTCCAGCCAGGTCCGTCCTGTGGGATGGGGACAGGGACAGGGTGACACCATGACCCTCTCTCATCCAGGCAGGAATCACCGCCTGAGCAATCCACGGAGCAGGATCCAGCCCCTTCCTGTGGTAGTCAATTTGGCTAAGATGGACTGGGATATAGCCCAAATTCCCTATAAACAGGGCATAAATTTAAGATCCTGGGAGGCAGGCTGTTAAAAAGCAAGGCCTTAGACATTAGGTCTGGCCCCTGCCCTGCAGATGCAGAGACATAAGCCTAGAACTGTGGGATTTGTAAGGACATGTCAGGCAGGCCCAGACATGTCCCTAGTTCTCATTTCTGATTGGACCTTTGCTCTCAGGTATCCCTGTGTATTGTTAACCCAACCCTTCCACCAGGTCTTTGGATGTTGCCTCTCAGATCACATGGTCACAGATGGATTAAAAGGATATCACAGGCACATCATTGTTCCCATCCTGCTTATTATCATTATTACCACGCTGTGACACAGTTAAACCAGTGAGGTTGTCGCAAAGGAAAAACACCCCCCATGTTGTGACAGGCGGCCATATCTGATTCTGCATGTTCCAGGTGAAATTCACATGAAGGGGAAACTTGATTAACAAAGAGATATCTAATGGCTTTAGGTTCCACATTGCAGAAGCTCCAAAATTACATTGTGCTATCCAGACCCATAGGATTGGACATCCCTTCCAGTCTGGAGACTGGGTCTATGTGAAGTGGTGGGACAGTGATCCTCTACAAGCCAAGTGGTGAGGACCATTCCAAGTCCTGCTGACCACCTTCACCACAGTCAAAGTTGCTGACAAAGGACCCTGGATTCATTGCTCCAGAGTTAAGAAGGCTTCTGCTCCTGAAACAACTGAAAAAACAGAGATTGATGAAGATGAAAATGTGTTTTAAATGATTCCTCTTTTGTGCCTAAAGAACTGTTCATAATAATCATTATTCTCCTTTGCATGATAGCCAACTGTGCAACATTACTGTTACATATTTACTGTTAGGACTGTTAGATATTTATCTATTTTTAGATATTTATCTGTTGTTAGATATTTATTATTTCTAGTTACTTACTATTGTTAGATACTTATCTCTTATTAAATACCTATTATTACTAGATATTTAGAATAGACTTTACAAGGTAAAGGCCTTGTCAAGCCTCTAAAAGGGGGAAATAATGCATTAAGTTTTAGTTTTCATATTTTTCAGATTCTGTACTGCTGTAGCTGGCAGGGGCTCCGGGTCCCAGCATGGGGCCCGGCCCGGGCTGAGCTCCAGGAGGAGGAAGGGCCCAGCTCCGGGATGACTCCTGGCCCGGGAAGGCCCCGGGGTGGACTCGGCTCTGGCCCCGGCGGCCCCGGCACGGGGCGAGGAGAGCCCGGACTCGGGAATGCCCCGGAGCGGCTTCGGACCCGTGGGGAGCCCGGCTCGGCTCGGCTCGGCTCGGCCTGGCCCGCTCCGGCCGGCGGCCCGGCCCGGCTCGGCTCGGCTCGCTCGGCTCGGCTCGCTCGGCCTGGCTCCAGGCCTCGCACAGCGGCAGAAAGAAGTCCAGCCATTTCATCATCTCGTGTGGCTGTGTCTTTTCCAGCATGGCTTCAGCCTGGATCTTTACCGTTTTGGATACAAGTTTAACTTTTAGTGCCTGAATGAGACTTCGGATTTTCCTGAGCTCCCCAGAGCGGAAAGCATGAAGCAGGAAGAAGTACAAAAGTCAGCAGAAGGAAGACAAGTTCTTATAGCAGGAGAGATGGAGGAGTCGCCACTGATAAGTAGCTTAAAACCTTTTTCTTGTGGGCTTTAGAGGACTGTGACTTTACTTAAAATTCCTTTAAACTGTAGAATATACTTGGGGAGGTTAAAAGTGCCTGAGAAGACCTTTTCAGCCCTGAGAAATGGGCCTCGGGAAGTGGAGCTCTCTGTCTTTGGGACTGGAATTGGACAGAGAAATTTGAGTGGAGAGTGAGATGAAGAGTCTTTTTGTGTTCTCAGCAGCCTGCCTTTAAAATGACACCCCATGTGTTTTTCAGCAACCCATACACAGCTCTAGAAGGACTGTGAAAATGGGAGGAAAAATCATAATTTGTAGTTTCCGGGTGGGTGCAGATTATGAGAGTGAGACACCCTCTAGGCCTAAACAAAAAGAAGGGGCTTCTCTCTCTTGATTGAACTGAAATGATTATTTAAGTGAATAACTGACCGAAGTTTTTTTTTCTGTATGTTGCTGGTATGAGGAAAGGGGGAGGAGGGAATAATCTGGAAATCTCATTCTGAATTGTTTTGTATTGTTAATAAATTTCTAGTTCCCTTTTTAAGCTTTGAGCCTGCTTTGTCTTTACTCTTAAACTCGATCCCCAAAAGAAATTAAATATATTAAAATTGGCAAACCCCAGTCACACCGTGACAGTGTGTGACTTTGAACTTCATATAAAGTATTAGCAAATTCTCTTCACAGCTTAGTTAGACAAAACAATCCTTTTCCAGCCTGAGAACCAAGGACACTGTTGAAGCTTCAGGCCCAAAAAGTGTAAACAACGGTGAATTGAGGAGAGGAATCTGGGTGGATGGGACTCCATAACCTGAATCTGTCATTGGACAATTAACCCCAATATGGAAATGGACCAAAACTTATACAAGTGTTAAAATTTGTGACCAATCCTCCACCTTGGGTCCATCTTTGGTAGAGCCACAAATGTGCTTTTGTACTGCCCAAGGTGAATCCTTTGAAGGCCTCTCTGCCCAGTGCCTTCAGGATGGTCCGTTGCACCATTCAAGTTTCCTGGCAGCTAGTACATGATAAGGGATATGATATATCCATTCAATGCCACGTTCTCTGGCCCAGGTGTTTATGAGGCTGTCCTTGAAATGGGTCCCATTATCTGACTCGATTCTCACAGTCATGGACAATTTGAAAAATACTGTCCATGGTTAGATCCACCCCTTGGTCTCTTATGTTGCCAATCTAAATCTATCTGTGACACCTCTATCTGTGCAGCCTGATCTACTTGCTCATTGTGCCAGTGTTCTTCATCAACCAGACTCTTGGGAACATGGGCATCCACATGACGGACTTTCATGGGTACCTTCTCTACCCGAGTGGCAATGTCTTTCCACTCATCAGCAGCCCAGATTGGCTTTCCTCTATGTTGCCAGTCAGCCTTTTTCCACCTTTCCAGCCAGCCCCACAGAGCATTGGCTACCATCCATGAATCAGTGTAAAGGTAGAGCTTTGGCCATTTCTCTCTCTCAGCAATGTCCAAGGCCAGCTGAACAGCTTTGAGTTCAGCAAGTTGACTTGATCCACCTTCTCCTTTGGTAGCTTGTGCAGCCTGATGTGTGGGGCTCCATACAGCTGCTTTCCACTTCTGGTTCATCCCTATGATGCAACAGGAACTGTTGGTGAAAAGGGCGTAGCATGTTTCATCTGCTGGCAGTTGGTTGTAGGGTGGAGCTTCCTCAGCCCAGCTTCTGCTCCTCTTCATCAGCGAGACCAAAATCTTCACCTTCTGGCCAGTTTGTAATTATCTCCAAAATCCTAGGGATATTTGGGTTGCCAATACGGGCGTGCTGCGTGATGAGGGCAATCCACTTGCTCCATGTGGCATCGGTGGCATGGTGGGTAGAAGGAACCTTTCCTCTGAACATCCACCCCAGCACTGGCAGGCGGGGTGCCAGAAGAAGTTGTGCTTCCGTGCCAATCACCTCTGAGGCAGCTTGAACTCCTTCATAGGCAGCCAAGATTTCCTTCTCTGTGGGAGTGTAGTTGGCTTCAGACCCTCTATAACTTCTGCTCCAGAATCCCAGGGGTCGGCCTCTAGTCTCACCAGGCACTTTCTGCCAAAGGTTCCAGAACAGACCATGGTTCCCAGCTGCAGAGTAGAGCATGTTCTTTGCCTCTGGTCCCGTCCTGACTGGGCCAAGGGCTACAGCATGAGCAATCTCCTGTTTGATCTGGGCGAAGGTTTGCTGCTGTTCAGGGCCCCAGTGGAAATCGTTCTTCTTGCGCGTGACCAGGTAGAGAGGGCTCACAATCTGGCTGTACTCAGGGATATGCATTCTCCAAAAGCCTATGGCACCTAGGAAAGCTTGTGTTTCCTTCTTGCTTGTTGGTGACCTCAGTGGGGATCTGGCTCCATCCATCTTGCCACTTCACTCCCAGGAACTGGATCTCTCGGGCAGATCCTTTGACTTTGTTATTGTTAATAGTGAAGCCAGCTTCCAGCAAAATCTGGATGATTTTCTCTCCCTTCTCAAAGACCTCTGTTGCCGTGTTCCCCCACACAATGATGTCATCAATGTATTGCAAATGTTCTGGGGCCTCACCCTTTTCCAGTGCAGCCTGGATCAGCCCGTGGCAGATGGTGGGGCTGTGTTTCCACCCCTGGGGCAGTCGGTTCCAGGTGTACTGCACGCCCCTCCAAGTGAAAGCAAACTGAGGCCTGCACTCTGCTGCCAAAGGAATGGAGAAAAATGCATTGGCAATGTCAATGGTAGCATACCACCTCGCTGCCTTGGACTCCAGCTCGTACTGCAGTTCCAGCATGTCCAGCACGGCTGCGCTCAGCGGTGGAGTCACTTCATTCAAGGCACGATAGTCCACAGTCAATCTCCATTCCCCCTCAGACTTGCGCACAGGCCAGATGGGACCGTTGAAGGGTGAGTGGGTTTTGCTCACCACCCCTTGGCTCTCCAGCTCACGGATCATCTTGTGGATGGGGATCACAGCATCTCGATTTGTCTGGTACTGCCGGCGGTGCACTGTCATGGTGGCAATTGGTACTTGTTGCTCTGTCACTTTCAGGAGTCCTACTGCAGATGGGTTTTCTGACAGTCCAGGCAAGGTGTTCAACTGCTTAATGCTCTCTGCTGCTACAGCAGCTATTCCAAAAGCCCACTTGAACTCCTTTGGGTCTTTGTAGTAGCCATTCCTGAGGAAGTCTATGCCTAGAATGCACGGTGCCTTCTGGGCCAGTTACAACTGGATGTTTCTGCCACCCCTTCCCTGTCAGGCTAATCTCAGCTTCCAGCAAAGTGAATTCCTCTAATCCCCCTGTAACCCCAACAATGGAAACAGGTACCTTCCCCACATGTTCTGATGGTATCAGGGTGCATTGTGAACCAGTATCAACTAACATTCTATGTTTCTGTGGCTTTGATGTGCCAGGCCATCGCACCCACACTACCCAGTAGATCCTGTTATCCCATGCCTCTCCCTGGCTAGAGGCAGGGCCCCTCTAGCCCTGGTTATTATTTCCTTCCTGGGCATACATAGTGGAGGTCCCTTCCAGGGGATCTGACAAATCATCCTCCCTTTCGTAATACCCTGCACCTTGGTTGTGGGAGGTTGAGGCTACCTTCACTTTAGTGTGGCTCCCTTGGTTAGCATTTCCCTCCCTGAGTTGATGCACCCGTGTTGCCAGGACAGAAGTGGGTTTCCCATCCCATTTTTGCATGACTTCCCCATGGTCTCGCAGGAAGAACCACAGGTCAGCTCGTGGGGTGTATCCTCTCTCCTTACTGGAGGGCGTTGGGTTCTAGATTTGGGGCCTGTGACTCGTACTGGTGCCGCACTGATCTTCCTTATCTCCTCCCTCATCTCCCTCACCTCACCTCACCTCTCAACTCTCTCATTCCCTTCACCTCATCTTGGACCTCTTGGAGGTCCCTGGCCACTGCAGAGACATTGGCCTGCATTGGGCCATTAATCATACTCTCAAAATTTCTGAGCTTGTTCGCAAAAGAACCCACTGTCTCTTGGTGGTCATCAGCATTAATCATTGCAATGAAGGTGGTATATTGAGATGGTCCCAGGGTTGCCAGATTCCACAACATCTGCCCTGTGCACCTGACCTTGTCAGGGTCATTGTCATGCTGTCCACCCCTCCCAAAGGGTATCTCTAATACTGCCACTTCTCTCAGCTGCTGGATCCCTTCCTCAAGGGTCTTCCAGCGCATTCTCAGGTGGTGGTCCTGCATTCTCTCTTTGTGGACAAACTTCTCTCTTACACCCATTAAAATCCATTCCCAGAGGGAAAGGGGGCATTGCTCCTTTATGAATATCTGGTCCACACCTGAGTCCTGGGCCAAGGATCCCAAATTCCTGGCCTCAGTGCCATCCAGTTGTACGCCTCTCCCCATAAGGTCCCAGATCAGGAGAAGCCAAGTTGTAAAAGCCTCACAGCCCCGTCGTGCAATGTCTTTTCGCAGATTGTGGAAACTGTCATATGAGAGAGACTCGGTGACAATCTCAGCCTCTGGCTCCCTTGCTGGTCATGACAACCCTTCTGGCTGATCCCCATTATCTAGGTGCCTTGTTTTAATCTTAGATTTTCTAGTTTCCACAGGGGCAACTGCTGCTGGCTGTGGCTGCCCCTGTGATCCAGCTGGAACCTGGACAGATGTAACCTCTACGGGTTCCACTGCAGCAACATCAGACTCTCCCTCTTTAGGGCAGGGGGAGGGTTTCTCACTAGCTGGGGAAAGGTGCTCCTTCAACATCTGGTCGTGCTCCTTCAACACCTGGCCCTGCTCCTTCAACACCTGGCCCATGTCCCACATCTCCTTCACTAGAATCCCCACCCACTCTGGCTGGTTCATTTCTGCAGTGGGCTGTGGGGCAGTACCAGGCTCTAGGGCAGCATCCCTAGTCCCTGGGGCAGGATCAGGCTCCAGGGCAGCATCCCTAGTCCCTGGGGCAGGTATCAGGGTTTTTATCCAAGCCAATATTCCCTTGTTTCTGAATGCTAAGTAAAACAGGCCTATCAGCAACACCAGCCACATAATAATAACACTAGTGATTAAAGCAGATCTGAAATCCTTGAAAACTGGTGAGGTAGCCTCAAAAAACTGGGTGATGGGTTGGGAGAAAATTTCCCTTGCATTCATTGCCTCACAGTAAGTACCATTACTGAAATAACCCCAGAAACACCCAGTTAGAGTACGACAGCTCTGGATCCATGTGGTCACTTCCCATAAAAAATTAAAAAAACATTAATTCCTGATGTAATCAATCCACCACACAAATCGGATCATAGCTACAGTAAGTTTGGTGAGGGGGCCCATATTCAAATAAGGGCTTGCAAATGGGAGAGAGATATCTGTGACCACATGGAGCCAAGCCAGATTAAAATAGATGACATGTTGCCACTCAAGAGCTGCTACTCCTCTCTTAACTCGCCTCTTAATGCCCTCTGCCCCACATTTGGGTCGCCAAAATCAGTCCTGGTTTGAAGGACAGGTGTCTGCCGATGAAGGCAGAAGTTCCCCTTTGAAATAGAAAATTTAATTTCACTCCCTCCAAGTATTACAATTGTTTGAAATCAAGGACTCAAGGCAGAGATAAGGGGTAGAAGTAACTGCTCTTTACTGATATATCTAACCGCACAAACAGAAACAACAGCAGTTATTAAAAATTACCAAGAGAACAGAACAGATAATTCAGTTCCAGTCTTTAGCTGCAGGCACACTGCCTGCGCTCGGTCCCGTTGATTCAGACGGGGCTAAGCCTGACAGCTGTGGGGAAAGCAGGCGGGAGCAGGGTGGGGGTGGCAGCGGCCGCGCTGGTCTCAGGTGGGAGCAGGCTGGGGGGGGGGGGCAGTTCCTCGCTCATAGTTTAGTCTCTGGTGATCAGCAGTGCCTCTGAGGTAGCAGGGCAGATACAGGGCAGCTGATTGCAGCAGGTCCGACTCTCCGGCCTCCTGGCCAAGTGCAGAGTAGCCGGGAGTCCTCCTCTCCGCTTGGCTCGCTGGAAACACGAGTAGCCCCGCCCGGAAGCCCGCTCCCACCTAGCCCTTTTCTCCTAGGGTCGTCAGAAGATCCTGGGTGTAACCTGGCAAGCTTTGTTAGCATGATAATGGGAAAAATTCTCTAAACTCACATAGTAAAGGAACAAAAACCCAACCCCCAACCCCCCCCCCCCCATATCCAATAAGGAATGGAAGTTCTCCTTGTCGCTCCTTTTCCCATTAACGTATTTATAAAACCATTTTTGTTATCTTCCACAGAAGTGGCCAGGTTAAGTATTTATTGAAATTTCACTTCTCTACTTTTCATCTTTCAAGAACTATCAACATTCTTAAACAGTTTCTGGGTTGCTTTCCCTCTGTCCAAATTTGATGCAGCTTTTTTTTTCCGTGAGTTCCAGGAAAAAACTCCATGCCCAATGTGGCCAGCCATTTTCCTTGCTAGATAACTGTTTGGCACATAGGGACAGGCTGCTCCTGCACCTTCAACATTTCTTTCTTGAAGTGGTTTCATCTTCCCTGGGCCCCTTTGTTTTAAAAGGCTCTTTCTTTAAAAAAGTCAGTACATGATACAGTTATTCCCAAATCCCCATGTCCTGAATAGGCCAAAGTCTGTTCACTCGAATTCCAGTGAAGAGACCCTTCAGTTAATGCCCCTCAGTCTTCCACAGAATATTTTAAAGATCAATCAATGTACTCCAAACTCCCTCTGACCACCACAACTCCCATCATCCCTTCTCTGTTTGTGGACAGCAGAAGACAGAGCTTTCCTTTCAAGTGGGAAGAGAAGGAAACCTCCCCAAAGGGCAGCCTGGAAGGTTCAGCCTGGAGGTGAGGAAATAGAAAAGTCCCTCCCAGGGCAGAATGTTGGTGGCCGAGGTGTCCCAGCGTGAGGCTGGGCCATGCCATGGCTCTGTGTGCCAGGAGCCGGCAGCGCTGGGTGCAGGGAGCCCAGGGAGGGCACAGCAATGCTGGGCTGAGAAATGCTGGGGGGACAACGAGATGGGCGTGTGCAGCTGGCCAGGGCAGGGGAGCAGCACGCACAGGGGCACAGCCTGCAGGAGAGATGGCCAAGGGCTGGGCAGGGCTGGCAGGGCCAGAGGCACCCAGGCCTTTGTGCCCTGGGCTGGGCAGGGCCTCTGCAGGCCCCACAGAAGGAACTTTCCTTGCAGAGGCTGCACTTTTCTTCTGCCTTGGCCCTCCCTGAGCAGGCTGGCAGGACTGGCAGGTTGATGCCATCTGTCCTTGCTGCCCCTCACATCCCACTGCCCCAGGAACAGCCCCCAGCCACCCGGGAGGGACAGGCCCTGCTGTGCCAGGCCTGGACTCAGCCCTTGGCCTTTCTGCTGCCTCCAACCAGCCCAGGCCTTGCTCAGCATTGCAGTTCCTGCTCACAGCCCTTGGGTCCTGCAATGCTGGCCTCAAGGATCTGCTCTCACCAGTCCCTGGGGAGCCTTGGGCAGTCCCTGCCCTCAGTGGGGCCAGTGATGCTCCAAGGGATTTGGAGTTTTGCTTCTGACTCCTGGAGCAGCTTCTTCAACCTTCTCTCAGTGCCTGATGGTCCTGGACTCAGCCCCAAATCCACCCTGGAGGTCAATAAAATAAAGAAAACCATCAGGATTTCTTTGTCTTCTTTCAATTGTCATTGAGTCTTCAGGGCTTGTGCAGCTGCTTGGAGTCAGTTTGGAGTTCTGTTAAGGAGAAAGATTTCAAAGTGCATCTCATGACTTTACTTACCCAAGGGATTGTTTTTTATTTTTTTCACTTCAGAGAGAAACTGATAGAAGCATTCTGCAGGTGATCTGGATGCTGAATGTCTCCTTAGGAGGTCTGGGAACAGAGAAAAATTAGCTCCTTGCAGGCTGACCCAGTTTGGACAATCTGCTCCTCACCCCCAACCTCACCAACTCATGATATCTCCCACCTGGGACTGACAACCAAAAATATAAAACACCTTCATAAATTTCTCTTTATAAAAAAAAATGTTATTAAGTAATAAAATTGTATTTTTCTGAGATATACTATTACTATTCTATACATTTTAACCTAATTTTTATAGTTATATTGATAATCTTTACATTATTAACAACCAAATAAATTATTGGTCATTTTTTCTAAGTAACACAATTCCCTTTAATAATGATTAAGCTCTATTTGTTATTTATTTCTCCCTCTTTAAGATAATTTGTAATATTTGCAAGTCATTTTATCATCATTATTATCAACTTTTTCTCAGGGTAAAAGTGGGCCCTTCAGGGTCCAGGGAGACATTTCTGGGGCACATTCGGGGCAGTTTTGGGTCTGGAGAAAGAATTTAGCAGGAAGTCTGGGCTTCCAAATGGCACTTGAGGGTCCAGGGGTGCCCTTGGAGGTCAGGGAGGGGAATCTGGGAACCTTCGGGGTCCAGGCGAGCACTTGGGGGTCTCTAACGGGGCTCTCTGGAGCGCGGGGGATGATGGGAGTTGTAGGCGTGGGTATTATAGGGTTTAAAGGGGCTGCGGAGCATCATGGGAGCTCCAGGCGCAGCTGCAGTGTCTCTCTGTGAGGTGCGGGGCATGATGGGGGATGAAGTCTCAGCTGCAATGGCATTTTACCGGGACCGTGGAGCATGATGGGTGCTGAAGTCCAGGAAGTGCATCTTGCAGAGAGTTTGGGGTCCGGGAGGGCAGTTTGGGGACACTTTTGCCTCTGAATGGCGACTTGAGGTCCTCAGGGGTGAATGTATACGGTTCGAGAGAGCTTGGAGGGATCTTGGGGAGCTCTAAACAGGGTCTTTAGGGTACGGGGCACAGCAGGAATTTTAGGCGACTGACTGGGTTATAAGGAGCTCTGAGCTCACGGGGAATGGCAGGAGATGAATTCCCAGAAGTGGCTGTAAGGGGCATCTGTGGGGTTGGGAGCATTCAGGGGATCCTTGGATGCGTTTGGGCGGTTCTGAATGGGCACTGAGACGGCACGTAGGGATCCTGGAGAGTCTGAGGCATGCTTATTGGACCTATGGGGTGATACTGGGGTTCTGTGGAGCGCAGGGCATGATGGGCATTGTAGTCCCGGCTCCAATGGGGCTCTATGGGCCCACGGGGCAGGATGGGAGTTAGAGGCAGAAAGGAAAGATGGCGCTGACTCCAGGCACCACCCCCGACGCACTGATCCCCAGCCCTGAACCTCCTTGGTGGCACCTTGGGCTGGCACACATCTGAGCAGTGTGTCTGTTTTCACTGGGGAAAATTAGAAGTTTTAGATTGTTTTAAGGAAAAAAAAAAAACTTCTCTTTCCCTGAGTGCAGCAGCTCTCCAAGCAAAGCAGGTCCCAGGTGAAGCAGGACAGACAGGATGGGGTTGGGGAATGTGGAGCAAGGTTGTCCACACTGGGTCAGACCTCAAGACCCAGCTTCTCTGAGCAGGCCAGACCTGAGGAGAGACCCTGGATCAATATCTATCACTGAATGCTGCAGTCACCTCTGCTCCAAAGAGAACAGGAATAAAATGCATCCTTTAAAATGGGAATCTGTATTTCTTAGAAGCATTTTGAAATATTTCCCCATAACTATAATAGGAAACATTCCTAATGAAATGCACCAGACCAGAGGGAAATCAAGGCACAGCCATGGTTTGTTAGGAAACCTCTCAAGAATTCCAAGTGAGAATCAAACTCCAAAGTTTCTTGAAGTTTTAATGGGTCCCACTGAGAAACACAATGAGAAAGTGTCCCCAAGCCTCAATCAGAGCAGAGAACTGGATACAGAGATGGCTGGTGGGGACAAAGAGAAGGCAAGTCTTGGTTCCCAGGGCACAGCAGGGTCTGTGCCACCAAGGGCTGTGAGGAGACACCTTGTCCTGAGCCACTGGGGCCTCCTGGCACAGCCCCAGCAAGGCTGGGCACTCTCACCCCTTGTCCTGCCCTCACATCCCCCCACATCCCAGTGGCCTCAGGGATCTGCTGGGACCAGTCCCTGGGGAGCCTTGGTCAGGAATGGCCCTGGGGGGGGTCCTTCATGCTCCCAGGGACTGCAGGTTTTTCCAAGGAGTTTGGGTTTTGCTTTTGCCTTGGAGTCTCTGAGAGCTTTGTTCAATCAGGGCCTCCAATTATCTGCTTTAATTAGTCTCTTGAGAGCCTTTGTCAGTAACAACACTCAGTGGGGCTCATTAATGCTTCAAGGTACTTCAGTTTTTTAAGGTACTTTGCTTTTTCCTTTATTTTCTGACACTCTGAGAGATTTCTGGGCAATCATGGCCTCCAATTCTCTTCTGCAAGGAGTCCATGGGGGCCTTGTATTGGGCATGGACCTCAGTGGAACCCATTAATGCTTTGAGAGCCTTTGGGTTTTTCTTCTGACTTGGCCTCCTGGAAAGGTTTGTGCAATGTCCTCTCAGCTCCTGAGGTTCCAGGGCTCAGCAACAAATGCACCATGGTGTTGCTGCCTGTCAATAATTGTGCTACCCTTCAACAATTGAATATGGGGTTGAATAATCCAGTTGTTCACTGTTGTTTAACAGAATTATTTTAATTTCTCCTCGATAATCTGCACTGATTACTCCTCCCAAAACACTTTTCAAGGCCAAGCTTGAGTGAGCATTTATCAAACCAAAGAGTCCTGGAAGGATCTGAATTCCCATTCCACTATTCATAACTCTCATTTGCTTCTGATTTTTCCTAACTAATTCTAATGCATAAAGGTCCAGCCCTGCAACCTCTGGAGTGGCTCTGTCAGGGGCCATCACACCCAGAATAATTTCCCAGGCAGTCCAAGTGTCATTGCCCATGGTTGTATTTGCAAATTGGGTGCAGCCCTGCACATCCAGGGGGTTTCCATTTCCCCAGTGGGGCAGTTGTTAAGGGTATGGAGCACATCTGTGAGATGGGATTTTCATTGTGGCACATTCCCATCTCCTCATTGTTTTCAACTGCTCTCCCAGTTCCAGTCCTTTCTTTAGCCGCGGACACACTCAGTCTGTTACCGGGGATGTGACGCATGGCAGGGCCGGCACAGCTTCCAGCGCTGGCAGGAGCGAGGGAGGTGGGGGCGAAGCAGCCACGGCCTGGCTGGGCTCAGGTGGGAGCAGGTCCTCTCTCACTGTTGTGTTCAGAGGCCAGTTGTATTCCCAGAGGTAGGAGGCGTTTAGTCTGTGGTGGTCAGCAGTTCCCTCCGAGGTAGCAGGACAGCTGATTGCAGCGGGGTCTGGCTGTCTGCCTCTCGGCCACGTGTGGTGCACACGGGGGGATCCCTCCTCTCTGCTCCATCACCGGAAACAGCAGTGCCCCTCCAGAAGGCCGCACGTTTCTCTGGGTAGCCCCGCCTGGAAGCCCTCACGCTCCTCCGAGTAGCCCCGGTCCCACCTACTCACCCCGTCCGGCAGGCTTTGTTAGCATTACAGTGGGAAAAATTCTCCAAACTCACGCAGTAAAGGAACAAAATCCCAACCCCCAACACTCTGCTCCCCCTGTGCTCAGTGGCTGCTGCCCAGGACTGTGGAACTGGCACAGATCAAGGGCTCCAGCCCCTCCTTTATCTGCCCTGGCAGCTGCCTGCTCACAGCAGCCTTCTCCATCTGGAAGCTCTCTCGGGATCAGCCACAGTTTGGGTGTTGCTGTCAGTGCCAGCAGAAGCGGTGGCTGGAGCAGTGGGTGCTGACAGTGCCCCAAGCCCCAGGGCCAGAGGGGTCCCTGGGCTGGGGGCTGGGAGGGAGCTGCCCCTTGTTCTCCCTCTGTCCCACACAGAGCTGGGCTGGGCACAAGTGGGCCAGCACAGTGTAGGATCATATTGACAATGGAAATTAAAAATGGACATCTACTAAAGGAACCAGCCTAACCTTCTGAATGAAGTCATCTCTGTGGATAAAAACAGCTGATGTTGGAGGAAGAAAGAAGAAGCAGAAAGTTGCTGACAAACATAAAAATGTCAGCCAGAGTAAAATGACGCTTATGGTATCAACCATAAGATTTAGATTAAGAAAAAGACACGTGCTTGCCTCGTGGACAAAGTGGAGCTACCAATCAAGAGATTAAGTGTAAATTAACCCCAGGGAAAACATACAGGTCACATCTGCCAACCAGACAGGACAGCAATCCTTTTGTTTTTCTATGACCACCCTGGGGGATCCTTTTAGGACCTGTCAGATTGGATTGCCATGGTTTGAGGCAACACAATTTAGGGACCTGGTAAAAAACAAAATGTGGGCAACAATGAATCTGACTCAAGCTAATGCAATGTGCAGAACTCTGAAACCTGGGATTGATGGGAATGTTTGCTGGATGGGACAAATAACAATGCAATTGAATCATACACAGATTGGGCCACAAGAATTACATTTGTTAGGATCATTACAGCCAAAGGATGGATGTCTGTATTTTAACGGTAAAGTAGCTAATAGAAAGCTAATAGCAAGTCAATAAAAGTTCCTGTACAGCCTAGCAGTGTACTTTATAGGCACAGAAGGCATGACTCTAACAACTATTGCCCCAGAAAAAAAGGTATACAGTGACGTGTGGGGAAACAATACCCAGGGATTAAAATTACCCAATGGAATCTTTTTGATTTGTGTTGCTGTTTCCTGGGCTGGAATTCCTAGTAATCCAGTAGCAGTTACTGAATCACACAGCATGGAATGTTACAAAGGCAAGGAGAAAGAGAGATGTAAATCAGTTAGACTGTGATGACACAGTACAGTTTTGGGATGAACCTGCACATGTTCTAAACTCTTTGTTTTTACCCCAAATTGCAGCAGGAAAGGCACCTTAGATGCTCAACAAATTAAGATGTTGGACCACTAAACAAATAAACTTTACCCCTGAAGTGATATCACAGCTTTTAACTGATGTAGATAGCATAAGGCATGCAATTTTACAAGATACAGCAGCTGTTGATTTTTTACTGTTAGCTCAAGGACATGGGTGGGAGGATTTTTAAATAATGTGTTGTATGAACCATTCTGATCACTCAGAATCAATTCACCAGAAGCTGGCTCAATTGAAAGCGAATATGAAAAAATTGACAGTGACTGGTGGAGGATTGTGAGAATGGCTCAAAGGTTGGGAAATTACTGGATGGTTAAAAGATATTCTGATCCAGAGACTTACTGCATTGATAGTAATAGTATTGGTGTTATTGATTGTACCATTGATTGGTACATTGTATTGATGTGTACTCAAGGGAATTATGGGGATGGTTGAGAATGCTATAAAGAAGGTTTGGCTGGTTCAAGAAATAGAAGGGGGAATTGTAGGATCAGATGCATGGAAAAATGGACATGTACTAAATGAACCTTCTGGAATAGGTCATCTTTGTGGGTAAAAAAGCTGATGTTGCAAGATGAAAGAAGAAGCAGAAAGTTGCTGACAAACATAGAGATGTCTACCTGAGTAAAATGACACATAGTATCAACCAATTAGATGAAGAAAAAGGCATGTGCTTATTTCATGGACAATACAGAGCTACCAATCAAAAGATGCATAGACAAAGCGAAGCAACCAATAAAATAATGCGTGACTGAATAACCAAAGTTAAGAAGTAAATATAAACAATGTTTAGAGGCACAATAAACAACTTTTGTTTGATTCACATTGAGTCGAGCAGAGTCCTTGGTTTTTCTCAACAGGTATGGTCAGTGGGTGTGGTCCTTGGGTTGGTCATTGGGGTGGTCAATGGGAAGTGGTCGGTGGGTGTTGTCAGTGGGGATGTGGTTATTGGTTGTTGTCAGTTGATGTGGTCAGTTCGGTTGTCATTGGGATGTGGTCAGTTGATGCAGTTACTGAGGGTAGTCGGTTGTATGTGGTCAGTCGGTGTGGTCAGTGGGTGTAGTCAGTGGGTGTGGTCAGTGAGTGTGGCCAGTGGGTGTGGTCAGTGGGTGTGGTCAGTGGGTGTGGGCATTCCTGTCTGCACATTGGTTGTCAACAAGTGTGGCCATCAGGGGAGGTCAGTGGGTGCAGTCAGTGGGTGTGATCACTAGTTGTGGGCAATGGGTGTGGGCAGTGGTGTGTGTTCAGCAGAGGTCAGTGGGTGTGGTCAGTGGATGTGGTCAGTCAATGTGATCCATTGGGTAGTCAGGTGGGGGTGGTGTCATGGTCCGCTCACCCGAGCAGGGGTGGTGAAGGTTCTTTTTAGGGATCTCAGAGTGCAAAAGACACCACAGGGGACAAAATCAGTTTGCCTTTGCAGAAATGCACTTTTATTGAGTGCCAAACCAGAATGCGATGGGGGAGAGAGAGAGAGAGAGAGAGAGAGAGAGAGAAAGGGGGTCCAGGCATAGCTATCAAATGCTCAGACGAATCCTCATGGAACCAGCCAATGGAAGTCTGTCGTCTGGGGAGATCTCAGGGGGCCTTCGGTCCAGTCTTTATAGTCCTTTCCAAAGCGAGTGTCTTCTGGCCAAAAAGGTGGGAAGATATATGGACTTACTGTATCTGGGGATCGTAGCTCCATGACGCAGATGCGAGGACAGGTAGAGACAGGCTGCTGTGGGCAGTAGCGTCACCACAAGCTCTAGCCACCAAACCGTCTCTGTAGGGAGGGACCAACACGGCCCACGCCATCTCGAGCTAGTCGATTGTTCTCACACCTGTGGGGGCCTTGTTGGGTAAACAGGACGCCACAACCGATACCTTGTTCAAGATCGTTGTACCATAGCAAGCTCCAAGAGCACCAACAAACAGTCCTTGGCAGGCATCCACCTTGGCCAGGCCAGAAACTCAGGGCTGCAGTTTGAGTGGTGGGAGTCCCAGAGTTTTAGTCTCTGATGATGGTTGTGAGGCAGATCAGAGAAACTTCGGACTCTTATACCACCCTGTGACTCACGATCATCAGCAGGAGCACTTCTTTCATGGTGTTGTTGCAGAGTCTTCTGGACTCGTCCGAGTTGGTAGCCAACCCCAGAAAACAGGGACAGAAAAAGGAAAAGAGAAAAAGGGAAGGGAAAAGGGAAAGGGATAAACACAAAATCAAAATAATCACAACAAAATTGATTAAAAACAATTCTTCAAACAAATCACAATCATGTTAGTTACAATAACTTTCAAACAATTAAAATTCAAACAATTAATTAAAATTAAAACAAATCAATATTGATCATAATATGTTCTTTTATAATTAATACGATTATTTTTCCAAAACTATTTTCAATCAAAACTTAACATTACTAAAACTGATCATACCAATCATAACAATTAACAAAAAATTCTAATTAGTTTGCTGCTAGAGGCCTAACCCTTGCTGCTTGTGTAGTTTGTCTGGTGTCGATAACCTTAGGGGTATCTTTGGCAGATGGTATAGTGATCAGATTGTGTGCTTCCATTGCTGATGCCAATTGTGTCAGCCGTTTTACCATTCTCCAATTCTGGATGTATAGAATGGCTGACAGAACAAAACCAATCAAACCCAAAATCAAAAGCACAACAATGGGATGACACAACTTGTTTAAGATGCCGGTAGCAGTAGGTGGCCACCCAAAGAGAGTATCCCACCACCTGAGTTCAGCATCCCCTTTTACCCTTTCTAAAACCTGATGTATCTTCTTCACATCATGATGAACTGTCACCAGGGTTTTCTGTCCATTTTCCTTGATCTTTCTCAAGATTCCAATTAAGTCCTGGTGAAGTAACAATTGTTTTACCAAAGTGAGGTTCATCCAGATGAGAGCAGGCACTAACTGATGAATCAGTGTAAAATTGGATTGCAAAAGGTGATAAGACATAACCAGAACAGTATAGGAAAAGTCACAGCCTCTAATCATGGTAAAATTACAGACACAAAAATTTGAATTATTTTTTAGATTCACTGCTACGTTTTCTACAAACACTAATTTACAAGCAGTTCTTACACACACACATCCATTACCTATGTACACTAGTACTGTTGCAGGAGTCTCATCAGGGTGTATTTCAAAATGACAGATATTTTGCTCTGTGTCTAAACAGATGTCTTGGGCCACAATGACATTGCTTTCACAAATGAAACCCTGTTGCTCCCGAACAACACAAAATTCCAAATTAACAGTTTGCCACCTTTTACCGACTTGATGGGCCCATTCTCCATGCTGGAGAGGATGGAGAATTGTTCCGTCGTGATTCAATCCTAATGCAATGATGGGGTATATCAGGTGCACTGAAGCGTTGCGTATTGTCAGCACAAAGGCTGTAGCTGTGTTTGTACTGGGGTTGTAGGTAAAGTTTACCAAATTCCACCAGGACTGAAACTTCTTTTCAAAATCATTAGCATTGTCCCAAATTATTGTCCGGATTTCAGTAGGGAAAATGCCTTCTTCCCCTTCCCTTATAATTGAGGCAACAACAGTTTGCATCCAAAGCTGTGCCTGGATACAACTGAGGGCTAGGGATATGTTATTTTGAGCAGTACCAAGAGCATCAATTTTCAATTTGTGATCATTTACATTTGCCTTTTCCCAATCCGGTAAAATGTTTGATAGTAACCACTGTTGCGTCCCCAGGGCTGTTAAAGAGGACTGCAGGGGTTGTTTCAATTTCGTTAAGTCTCTGGTTGTGGCAACCACTTTGTTCATTAATACCTCTGAATCAATGCTATTTAGAATTCCCAAACCTGTTCCCACAACACCGATTATGTCTTTTGCCATGTGTTTTTTGGAAGGGGTCCGCTTCCGCAGCCAGGTGTCCACCCCTGAAATGAAGTATGTAAAAAAGGTGAACATTTTGGCTGAATTTCCGAGACATTTTTCTGCATCAATAATTTAACTTGTTTAAGAGACCACACCGGATTAAACAATATTTGTTATTGTCCAGTTTTCTTAATTATGTAAGGCCCAATTTCATAAATTCTTGGCTTCAGCACAATCGATGGTTGGGTAGTGGGTGCAATAGGCATTATAACATTGATATCAAGTTCTCCCCAGTGTTTAGTGTGATTCTCACCACATGTTACCTTGTGAGGAAATTGCACATTAGTTAGGTTCAGCCAACAATTCTGATTTAAAGCCTCACAATGTAACACACGGCCATGGGGTCCTATGCCAGAGCTGTGTACGGGTTCGACAAGAGATCCCACCACTAATTCACATCGGATTGCAACATCAGAACCTTTTGTTAATGTAAAGGGAGGAAAAACTTTATTTTTGCTATCCAGCACTAGGGGAGACGGCATACCAGAGTATATAATTACTGCAGTTAACACAGGTTGTGCTAAAACATTTATTTTGAATTTGTAATTCAAGTCTTTCAAGCCTGACGGATCTGCTGGTTTATTTTGCCAATTACATGTCACAAAGACTGATTTGGTCAAGGTAAAATTGTGCCAGTGGGTTCATGCTTACAAAGCTTGGTGACTTCAACATTGTTGTTACTGGGATCTAAGGTGTAATTACCAATCTTATCCTGCTGACAGCATACCAGAAAGGGGATCTGCGTATTGCAGTTCAAGGCGGTACCAAGACAGAGTTTCTTTGTGATGTTGGGGTGCAAGCCACTCGTTATGTCTGGTTCCAAGAGGTTTCCAGATACCGTGATGGATGTGACCCTCTCATGAGAGGATCCCTCTACCTTTCTGCATCCTACCTCAATTTTTTCACCAGCTATACCAGTTAATACTCGTGTCCAGTCCTTTCGGTCCCAGTCCCATTCGTTTTGACGGTATACCTCCGAGTCATGCAGCGCTACGGTCGCTAGGTTTGGACCACGACCTGCAGGGTAGGATCCGTGAGCACTGGTATACCTGAGGGTGGCATGTGTCCATGGCCATTTAGTTGGACTCTGGCCATGCAGATATGGAAGAATGCAAAGGAGTATTATTACGGTTAACATGGTGATTCGGCTTTCATTCGAAAAGTCCCTCGGAGTTCACCTGCAATTATAAACACAGTAAAGTCTGCCATCTAGTGGCAGTGCATTAAAATGACAGAACAATCCAACGAGTATTTATCCGATGTTGTTTACCTCCAGCGTTGGAGGCTACCCATGCAAATTTATTTAAAGGGATTTTCAGCACAAGTGGTACCTCTCCTATCGTAGGAAGGTCTACTAAGACAGGTTGTCCAGGATAATGAGCTTTATTCCTAGGATTAGCTGGTCTTTTTAGTGAAGGAACTATAGTTGGAGCTTTGGGACAAAAAGCATTAATTTTCGGGCATCCATTTACCCCCCACCTCTCATTTACACCTTGAATGGCTTTAGTCAATCATCCATCCCAGTTTCCTTCCTGTGGTTTCAGAAGCCGTTTCAGGAGACCATTGGTCCTTTCTACGATTCCATTGGCTTGAGGATAGTAAGGGGTATGAAATACCCATTTTATTCCTTCACTCTGTGCCCACTCTTGCACTACTTTAGCAGTGAAGTGAGACCCATTATCAGATTGAATTTCCTGCGGTTTCGGGAAAGTGCCAAACCATATCTGTAATGCTTTAACAGTATTTTCTCCTGTAGCCCTTTTAAAGGCCTCGGCCTGCACTAATCCTGATGTTATCTCAACCCCCACTAGCACGAAGTATTTGCCTCCTGAGGGCCTAAAAGGATCGATATAATCTATCTGCCATGCATCCCATAAACCTTTTCCCCCCCTCAGGTGTAATGGGTCATCCTCTAAAGGATGTCTCTCCAGCCGTTTGCGGCACTGCTCGCAGGCTGATACACAAGTTTTACAGATTTCTCTGGTAACAGGTCAACCTCGAGCATGAGCTTCTCTGTACAAATCCTTTGCACCTGTGTGTTGTCTTTTTATATGTAACCACTCCAGCAACCGTTCCCAATCCTCAACAATTTCTTCCTTTTTCAGGGGGCTTAATCTTGCTAATTCATCTGCTCTGTTATTCCATTCTCCTGCTGGATTCCCGTCTGTCTGGTGAGAAGCTACCCACCCAATAGCAAAATTTCCCTGACCTGCAATTTCTAAAATGTCTTGCCATTTTTCTTTCTGCCACACTGGAATCCTATTCACTTCCCAATCATTCTGTTGCCAGAATAGTAGCCATTTGGTACAACCTTTAAAAACAGCATAAGAATATGTATAAATGCAAACAAGGGAAGTATTTTGTTTTTCCTTTTGGAAAACACTCCAAACATCTATAAGTTCTATCTGTGCACTGCCTTCTCCTTCTGTGATGATTTGCTCACCAGAGGAAGTGCGTAAGGCTACAGCTTTGTATTTCCACACTTTTCCTTCTCTCTTGGCTGAAGCATCAGTAAACCAGGCATTTTCTGTCTGCTCGGGCGAGAAGGGAGGGGCTACCTTGATTACTGAAGCCAGTTTTTCCTGGCTGCTGTTCAAGTTTTCTGTTTCTTGTATTGACAAAAATTTTACAGCCCCTTCAGATATCCGGAACATATGACAATAATGTTCAATCTGTGCAAACCATTTTCTGACAGAGGCCCTTTGGGCAACCCCTTCTGGCGGATGGTTCCCAGAGGTAACAGTTTTAATTACTTTAAAAGGTCCTCTCAATACAATTGGCTGTTGTCTCGTGATTTTTTCTACTTCAATCAAAGACAAACTAACAACAAACAGCCCTTTTTCCCAAGTTGTGTATCTTTTTTCAGCATCCTTAAAACTACGGGCGTAAAAATTAACAGGTCTGGTCGGCCCCTCAGGCCCTCTCTGCCATATGTGTACAGATAACCCTGAAGAAGCAAAACCCCATTCTACCTGGAAAGGATCTGTTGGGTGAATAGGGCCTAGGGCCTGATGGGCTCTTGCTTCAAAAATCAATAATTGTAATGCTTCCTCCTGAGCTGGGCTCCAATCCCATTTTACCCCCTTTTGTAACAGATTATAAAGGGGCCTAGCAATAATTGAAAAATCAGGAATGTGTTTTCTCCAAAATATTAATAACCCTAAAGCTTGTTGAAGTTTCTTTTTGGATTCAGGTATTTTAATCTGATCTATTTAGGTTAATGTGTCTGGTGGAATGCAGGTCATTCTGCTCTTCCAGAAAATCCCTAAAAATTTGACTTCCTGTGAGGGTTTCTGTATTTTCTCTGGAGGGATCTGCAAGCCAGGTTTTCTAGGTGTGAGATTATTTTTTCTTGAACACCCTCCACTTCCTTTTTTTCTTCTCCTGCTATTAATACATCATCAATGTATTGATACACAGCTACTGTATCAGGTTTGGATATAGTTTCTAGCTCTTGGGCTAAAGCATGATGGGCTAAGGTGGGAGAGTGTCGGTACCCTTGAGGTAACCTAGTGAAAGTGTATTGTTGTCCTTCCCATGTGAAAGCAAAACGATTCATGTCCTCTGGCCGTATCGGTATCATAAAGAACATATCTTTTACATCTATTACAGCCATAAATGTGTGGGCCTTTTCTTGGATTGATAGTATTAGTTCAGCTAAATTTGGAACTGCTGCCGTGAGGGGAAAAGTATTGGAATTAAGGCGACAATAATCAACGGTTAACCTCCACTTCCCGTTTGGTTTTTTCACAGGCCAAATAGGAGAATTAAAAGGATTGTGTGTGTGAATGATTACTCCTTTGTCCTTTAACTCTTGAATTACTGGCTTTATGCCTTCTTTTGCACCTGACGGCAAAGGATATTGTTTTTTAGAAGTGATTTTACTGGGTGGGAGAGATGGTGCGGTCTGTAACAGCCTGATGTTTAAGCGTGGTGCTCCAAAGGACCACACGTTACCGTATTGGTCTTCCCACTGTTTTCCTGTAAGTAAATCCAAACCTATCAAACCGTCTGGGATATCTCCAATTACCATTTGAGTAGCAATTGGGCTGTCATCCCCAGGTAATGTGAGTTTTACTAAAGTAATGCTCATAGGCTCTGCAGTCCCCAAAGCATTTATAACACAAGAGCATCTATTGCTAGGGACCACCCCACTTTTTTGTGCATCTTTGTGTGTTGAAGCACTTATTTGAGCCCCTGTGTCAGCAACAAAAGTTATTAGTACTCGTTTGGGGCCAACTATTGCTGTGATCAATAAATCACCTGTTGTTGGGTCTCTTGTGAGCTTTCTTAAATACATGTAATCTCCGTCCCTGTGCTCACCACTTAGGGATGGAGCTTTTAGTTTAAAACTTGCTGGTTTGGTTTATTTTCCTGCTGTTGAGATAGAGGTGTCTGTGTTTCATGTGATTGAATGGGAACTGCTTGTTTTTGCAATGCTTCACTCCTTGGTGCTCGTGAAAGGAAGAGTTTTGGCTTCCTGCCCAGAGCTTGCATTAAAGGTGCGCTGGGTAACTTAGGTGTTTTTTGTATTAGAGCTCTGGGAGAGTGCCAGTTTGAAATTAATTGAGCCAATTTTTCTTGTGTCAAGCATCCATCAAATCTCGTGGCACTCCTTTTTTAATTCCCAGTAGCCAGAGTCTTTGGCGGTTTGTCTGAATATTGTGTAGTGGTTTAAGCCTTCCTGGTTTTTCATTAGGGGAGGCAATATGTCTGACCCCTCTAGGTTTTTTGGGCTTATCTTCTAAAGCTTTTACTAGCCCATATTTTCGGTTATAATTAATCAATTCCTCTGCGACTTCTCCCCATGTCCAGACTTTATTGTCAATGTATGTGTTTGAACGTTGTTCGGGGGTGTTAGAAGGCGAAAAGCCAGAGGTTTCAGCAGAACCGGTTTGGCTGCCTGAGCGTCGCCGGCCTAAAAATCTGTCAAGCCAATCTATTGGAGAAATGGAGGCTATTGTTTTTTGAAGAACGATTGCTGTTGGTTTTAGTGATTCAGGCAGACCTCTAATTAACGGTGTCATAATCTCTGGTTTTACAGGCAATTGCATTGGAGACTCGTAATTAACATTTAGAGTCCTTTCGTGTATCATCTGTAAACAAGCAGCTTTATGAATATTCTCTAAGAGTTGATCCGGGCCACCAATTATAGCTAAAGGATCGCCTCTTTCTAGGGGGCTAAGTCCCCCAGCCTAGTAGGCTGCACGCTGTGTCAGGGACCATGGAGCATGGGTATTTCCTGTGGTTAAGAAAACACCTGGACCCCAGTAACCAGAAGCTTCTTGTTCACTTAATTTAATTTTATCTCCTCCAGTAAGAGAAATTCTAAAAACATATTCTGTCTCGGATTCCTGGGGGAGACGTGAATATTCTTTCTTTAGTTTAGCCAATTCAGTAGCAGTGTATGGTATTTCATTATATGTCATGTGGGGTTCAAAGTCATCTGGACTCAGATAACTATATTCGGTTTTAACAAGAGGTCTCAATTTAGAGCAACAATTTTCCCCACAATTTTGTATGTGTACCAGCTCTCTGTGTGGGTATATCTGCTTTATGTGATATGTTTCCTTTTCTCCTATTTCCTTAGGTGTATCTGTATGTTCTGAGTCATGTGATAATTGTAACAAATAATTGTTATTTCTTTCTTGCTCTAGTTGCTTTTGTAGAGTTTCAACCAGATTTCTTTCTTGTTTTAATTGGTTTTGTAAAGCTTCTACTAAGCTTTGCAAGGAATTTATCACTGCAGTTTCCTCACTAACTCTGTTTGCACGCGATTCTACCACAGATGAAAGGCAAGCGCCTACTACTGAGCAAATTATAGTTTTATTGTTTTTGCCCAGTCTGATCTTTGATTCATTTTGTAGAGATTGTATTCTATCAACTACATTTTCTAAATTAAACCAGTTATTCTTAGCCCATAATTCTCCTCCTTCAGAGGGTCTAGCATTGTGTTTACCTAGCAGGTCGTAAAATGCAGCTTTATTATTGTCAGACATTTTGCGAGGGGGAAAAATGATACCACTTCAGGGAGTTCGGAACTTGAGTTACACACACAGCTGTCTGCTGAGCTCAGCTCCCCCTCTCTTCCCTGAGTGGGTGAAGAGACATACACTTACTTGGGAGGTACTAACTTCACTAAAAACACTTTGTCTCTTCGCTATCCCAAGAAGTCAAATACAGCAACTCACAAAAACACAAGTCCCATCTTTTGCACAACTGAGATAATTTTCAAAATATTCTCCGATAACTGAAAATGGAGTTGTTTACACCTGGGTCTGTGTGCAGATTGCGGAAAGAACCAATACCACCTCCCTTGCTTTCTACCACTGTTCAGTTTTCACTGACAGGATAGGTGCGGCTGAAATGGTAAGAATCTTCCCCTGTTACAAAGTGCACAGAGTACCTCAACTCCTCCAGTATCGGGAATCGAAAGCCGACTATGCCAAAAATGTCACGGTCCGCTCACCTGAGCGGGGGCCATGAAGGTTCTTTTAAGAATCTCAGGGTGCAAAAGACACACAAAGGGACAGAATCAGTTACTCTTGCAAAAATGCGCTTTATTTTGTGCCAAACCAATGTATGCAATAGAGGAGGGGGGGAGAGAGAGAAGGGAGAAGAGAAGAGAAGAGAAGAGAAGAGAAGAGAAGAGAAGAGAAGAGAAGAGAAGAGAAGAGAAGAGAAGAGAAGAGAAGAGAAGAGAAGAGAAGAGAAGAGAAGAGAAGAGAAGAGAAGAGAAGAGAAGAGAAGAGAAGAGAAGAGAAGAGAAGAGAAGAGAAGAGAAGAGAAGAGAGAAAGGGGGGAGAGGAGGTGAGTATAGCTACCAAATGGTCAGACGAGCCCTCGTGGAGCCGGCCAATAGGCTGTCCAGTACCGCTGGGGAGATCTCAAAGGGGTCTTTGGTCTGGGGGTGTCTTTATAGTCCTTTCCAAAGTGAGTGGCCTCTAGCCAAAAGGTGGGAAGGCTTATGGACTATTGTTCTCTCATGGAGGCAGGTATGACCAGGGAAAGGAGTCCAGCAGTAGCTTAGTGGAGCAGAGCGTGACCAATTATCAGGGTCAGCAAGACCCATGCTCGTGGTCCCATTGTTTCTTCCATCTTCGAGTGAACACAGTTCCAATCTCATGATCGGTTGCCATGAGAACACATCCTGGTCACCTGCACGTAGTCCATATCGCACCCCACCTAGGCTAAGCCACAGTCCTGAAAACCGTAGTTCAGGGGTCTTCTTCAGATGGTCGTTGGGCAATACAAGCTCTAGACGGACTCTCACATGCCGTCAGTGGAGTGTGGTCACTGGTTGTGGACAATGTGTGTGGGCAGTGGTGTGATGTTAGTGGGAGCGGTCAGTAGGTCAGTTGGGAGGTCATCGGGATGTGGTCAGCAGAGGTGGTCTGTGAGTGTGGTCAGTGGGGAGTAGGGTGGGGTGGTCACGTGTTCTAATGGCATTTGGTCATTGGTGTGGTCAGTGGGGGTGGTCATTGGGTTGGTCAGTGGGATATTGCCGTTAGGGTGGCCACTGGGGTGTGGGCAGTGCATTTGGTACGTGGGATGCACTCAGTGGGGTGTGGTCAGTGGGTTTGGCTATTTGGGGTGGGCCGTGGTGTATGGTCAGTGGATGTGGTTAGGGATGGTGTGTTCAGCTGGGTGGTCAGTGGTTGTGGTCAGTGGGGTTGGTCAGTGGGGTGTGGTCAGTGGATGTGGTTAGTATGGGTGTGTTACGAGATCACAATCACAAGACACAGTGCAACAGAGAGTGGTCAGTGGGCATGTGGTCAGTTTTTCTTGTCAGTGGATTTGGTGAGATGGGTTGTTATTGGGGTGTGGTCAGTGTGTGTGGTCATTGGGATGTGGTCACTTGGTGTGGTCAGTGAGTGCAGTCAGTGGTGTGTGGTCAGGGTGCAGTCAGTTGTGTGGTCAGTCTGTTATTCAGTTAGGTAGTCAGTAGGTGTGGCCAGTGGGTGTGGTCAGTGGGAGGGGTCAGTGGGGGTATGGACAGTGGTTGCATTCAGTGGGTATATGGTCAGTTGGGTGGTCATTAGATTGTGGTCAGGGAGTGTGACAAGTGGGTGTGGTAAGTGGGAGTTGTCAGTGGGGTGTGGTCAGTGGGTGTGGGCAGTGGTTGTGGTCAGTGGGGTTTTTGGCATTGGTGTCTGGGAAGGGGGTGTGGTCAGTGGGCTTGGTCAATTGCTGTGGTCAGTGAGGGTGGTCTGTGGGGGTGATCAGTGGGAGTGTGGTCACTGTTTCTAATCAGTGGATGTGGTCAGATGTGTTGTCATATGGGTGTTGTCAGTGGGTGTTGTCAGTGGAGGTAAGGTCAGTTGGGGTGTCCTTGGGGTGTGGTCAGTTGGTGTTGTCAGTGTGTGCAGTCAGGGTGTGGTCAGTGGGTATTCTCATCAGGGTGGTCAGTGCGTGTGGTCAGATGTGTGTGGTCAGCCGGGATATGGTCAGCTGGATGGTCAGTCAGTTTGTTCAGTTGGGTGGTCATGGGATTGTGGTCAGTGGGTGTGGCCAATGGGTGTTGTCTGTGGGGCTGGTCAGTGCAAAGTGGTCAGTGGTTTTAATTAGTGGATGTGGTCAATTGGGTTGTCGTTTGGGTGTGGTCAGTTGGTGTGGTCAGTGGAAGTATGGTCAGTTGGGGGTTCATTGAGGTATAGTCAGTTGTTGTGGTCAGTAGGTATGCTCACTGGAGTGGCCAGCTGGTGCTGTTACTGGGTGTGGTCAGTGGGGTGTGGGCAGTGGGTTTGGGCAGTGGTGTGTGGTCAGTGGGTGTGGTCAGTGGAGTAGCCAGTTGTTGTGCTTCCTGGGGCTGGTCAGTGGCAATTGGTCAGCTGGTGTGGTTAGTGGGTACGGTTAGTGGGTGTGGTTACTGGGTGTGGTCACTGGGTGTGAGCAATGGGTGCCATCAGTTGGTCTGTGGGGGCAGTCAGTGGCAGCGGTCATTGGGTGTGAGCAGTGCTGAGTGGTCATTGGGTGTGGCCGGTGGGTGTGGTCAGTTGGGTGGTCATTAGAGTGTGGTCAGTGGCTGGGGTAGTGAGTGGTGGTCACTTGGTGTGGTCAATGGGTGTGGCCAGTGGGTGTGGTCAGTGGAGGTATGGTCAGTTTGGTAGTCAGTGGTTGTGGTAAGTGAGGATTCTGGTCAGTGGGTGCGGTCGGTGGGTGCAGTCAGTTGGTGTGGTCAGTGGGATGTAGTCACTGGTTGTCAGCAATGGGTGTGGTCAGTGGGTGGGTAAATAGAGTTGTGGTCACTAGGGTGGTCATTGCAGTGTGGGAAATGGGTTGTGGTCAGAGGCTGTGTGGTCAGTTGGGTGTGATCCATTGGGTAGTCAGTAGAGGTGCTCAGTGGGGTATGGTCAGTGGTGTGGTCAATGGTGTGGTCAGTGAATGTGGTCAGTTGGTGTGGTCAGTGCAGGTGGTCAGTGGCTGTGTGGTCAGTGATTGTAATCAGTGGATGTGGTCAGTTGGGTTGTCATTAGGGTGTGGTCAGTGGGTATGATCAGTCAGGGTGTGGTCAGTTGGGGGGATCATTAGGGTGTGGTCAGTGGAGTGGCCAGTTGGCGTGGTTACTGGGGGTGGTCAGTGGCTGTGGTTCAGTGGGTTTGTGTCATAGCTAACAGCTGGCCTGAAGGCCTTACAGTTATAATTAATCCCAATTGTAATTTTATAACTGAAATGTAAGTAATTATAGGACTGCCTTAATTATATAGCTTGACCAGTCTGGGCCACTGGGGAGCAGGTCTGGGCCATGGGGGACACAGGCAGCCAGTGGCCAGTTAGCCTGGTGGACACTAATTAGAGCTAAATTAGAGCCAATTAGAGCAAAACATGCGGACTTCAAAAGCAATGTAAGGAGAACAGCCCTCAATAAAAGTTGGTTATTGCCAACACAGTGTTGTGTCACTGCTTCCATCTCAGCTGCAATGCACACCCAGCACTTTTTCACAGCACAATTCATGGTTAAATTTCATGAATACTCATTAAATTCCTTGGGATAGGAGTGGTTATACAAATTACTTCTCAGAAGTCATTAATATCATGACCACATGTGATGTGGAGGCACAATGTACTCTGGTAGTTGCACCAAGGAAGGCTCTGAGTCATCCTCGGGGCCTTTTCCAGTGAAGGCCACCCCACTTCCTCAGCTCTGCAGCCCCTGTTGCCATCCCATCTGCCCAGGCCAGCACAACAGCCCCGGCCTTGGGGCCCTCCAGAGCTGCTCTTGCTCCAGGCCCAGGGCCCATCCCAGAGCTGGGGCAGCCACAAAGCTGTGCCCATTGCTGTTCATTCCTGCTCTGATGGGGATGGAACCTCAGCCACTTTGAGGTTGTTGATGAATTTTGTTACTTCAGAGCCCTCTTTCTGGGGCTCTTCACTTGGGAAATTCAGTGACAAAGGCTCATAAATATTTGTTGAAAACACTCAAACAAGAAAAGCCCTTGGGAATAATTTCAGTTTTAAATCCTTCTGTGGTTAATTAGAAACATTTCAGAAGTGTATTTCAAGTGAATTTAATGTATTGCAAAAAATCCAGAAAGAAGAGTTTAATTTTGTTAAATATTCTTTTCATGTTTATAGATAGATATCAGCAATTTCCAATTTATATTGACCCCCAGAAAACTTCTAATGCAGTCTGAATAGACATGAAAATAAAGACCATTCATGGCTGACAATCAATCACACTTTGTCCCCACCATTTCCCAACTATTTCCCTCATCCAACCTCTGGGACTCCTATGGGTCAGGAATGGTGTGGCCACGAGGAGCAGGACAGTGATTTTTCACCTGTGCTCAGCACTGTTTAGGCAGCACCTCAATTGCTGTGTCCTGTTCTGGGCCCCCCAGTTTAGGAAGGACCTGGAGGGGCTGGAGCGTGTCCAGAGAAGGGCAACAAGGCTCGTAAAGGGGTCTGGAACTCAAGTCTTCTGAGGAGTGGCTGAGGGAGCTGGGGATGTTTATCCTGGAGAGGAGGCGGCTCAGGGGAGACCTCATCACTCTCTACAACTCTCTGACAGGAGGGTGCAGCAAGGTGGGGGTTGAGCTCTGCTCCCAAGGAACAGTGACAGGACAAGAGGACACAGCCTTAGGCTGCACCAGGCAAAGTTTAGGCTGGACATTAGAAAATACTCTTCACAAAAATGGTGATTTGGCATTGGATTGGGCTGCCCAGGGAGGTGGCTGAGTCACTGTCCCTGGAAGTGTTTCAGGAAAGACTGGATGTGGCACTGAGTGCCATGGTCTGGGTGACAAGGTGGTGTTGGGTCACAGATTGGACTTGATGCTCTCAAGGGTCTTTTCCAGCCTGGGTGATTCTGTGATGATTGTGACACTGCAGGGCCCTGGGGAAGCAAGGGGCCATTGTGACACTGCAGGGCCTTGTGGAACTGAGAGGACCAGAGTGACACTGTGTATGACATGGCACTGCAGAGCCAAGGGGCCACTGTGACACTGTGGGGCTACATGGAAGCAAGGAGTCCATTGTGACACTCTGGGTCCTCGTGGAACCACAGAGGCCACTGTGACACTGCAGGGCCTTGTGGAACCAAGGGGCCATTGTGCCACTGTGGGACCAAGGAGAGCCTTGTGAGAACCTGGGCCCAATGGAATCAAGGGGCCATTGTTGCGCTGCAAGGACTCTTGGAACTAAGGGAACAATTGTGACACTGTGGTGCCCTATGGAACCAAGGGTCCCTTGTGACACTGCAGGATCTTGTGGGACCATGGAGAGCATTGTGACAGAGCAGGACCTCATGTCATGATGAGGGCATTGTGACACTGCAGGGACCCATGGAACCAAGGGGCCAGTGTTTCTCCTCAGGTGCTCATGGAATGAAGGAAACATGTTTGACACCGTGGTGTCCCTTGGGACCAAGAGGCCATTGTGACACTGTGGGACCAAGAAGAGCATTGCTGCACTGTGAGACCTCATGGAACCAAGGATCCATTGTGACACTGCAGGGCCCAAGGATCCAATGGATTTTGTGACAGCATGGAGTCCCATGGAACCATAAGGACACTGTGAAAATGGGAGGCCTCATAGAATCATGGAGACCATTGTGATGCTCTAGGGCTGCATCGAACTGTGATGACACCAAGCTGGGTGTCAGTGTGGATCTGCTGGAGCATTGGAGGGCTCTGCAGAGGGACCTGGACAGGCTGGAGCCTGGGCCCAAATCCTGGTTAGGTTTAACAAGACCAAGTGCCAGGTCCTGGATTTTGGCCACAACAACCCCTACAGTGCTACAGGCTAGGGACAGAGTGGCTGGAGAGCGGCCAGGCAGAAAGAGACCTGAGGGCACTGATGGACAGCAGGCTGGACATGAGCCAGCAGTGTGCCCAGGTGGCCAAGAAGGCCAATGGCTCCTGGACTGGATCAGGAATGGTGTGGCCAGCAGGACCAGGACAGTGATTCTTCCCCTGTGATTGGCACTGGTTGGGCAGCACCTTGAATATTTTGTTCAGTTCTGGACCCTCCAATTTAGGAAGTACATGGAGTGGCTGGAGCATGTCCAGAGAAGGGCAAGAAGGCTGGTGAGGGGTCTGGAACACATGTGAGGAGCAGCTGAGGGAGCCAGGGTTGTTTATCCTGGAGGAGGCACAGAGAAGACCTCATCACTCTCTACAACTCCCTGACAGGAAAGTGTCTGTCTCATCTGCCTTTGAAACACCAGGGATCCTCTATTTTATTGAAAAATAATTACTTCTCATCCAGATGCCCATAGAGAAAGGTGGGATTTGGCCTCCCAAATTCTGTCTAACAAAGGATTCTTCCCTGTCTACAGGTATGGATGGCCTTGGCCTCTTTGGGGTTGCCTGTAATCAACCTTTGAAACCTGGGATTCCACCCTTGATTTTCCTAAGTAGAAGAACTCTCATTCTGGTTGAGACACCCATGGCTTCCAAATACCAAAGGGTTGCTTTCAGAAGAAAAGTGGAAAGACAGACTGGTCTGGCCTTGGCCTCTGGTGAGTGCCTCTCATCTGCCACCAAAACCCTGGGGTTCTTGGTTTCCTCTCCATAGAAAAGAACTGTCCTTCTTGTCCAGCTGCCCATGCCCTCAAGGACATGAGCACGGTGTAGGGACAAAGGAGCTCTGTGCTCAGTGGGGTGGACACTGAGGACAGAAGAGAAGTCCCTGAGAGGGACTGAGGGGCGGTTTCAGAAATGGTGGGTCCTTTTGACATAGTAGAGAACAGCCAAAGAAAAAAAGAATAAATGCAAAGGGAAGCTGGGGAGGCCCAGATTGCACCAAAGGAGAAAGGAATTTCTCTCCCAAGGCAGGGCTGGAAGTGACATATCCCCCAGAAGGAGTCTGGAGCAGCCCAAGGCTTTGTGTGGCCAGGCAGAGGCAGGCAGGGAACAGAGCTGTCAGCAAAGGAAGGGGCCAGCCAGATGGGGCAGCCGGGGGATGACGACAGCCTGCAGGGACAGAGGCGCAGGGCAGGGACACTGTAGGACAGCCTGGGCTGCAGAGGGCACAGGGATGGGCAGCAGCTGAAAGGCCCTGCCAGAGCCAACTCCTGCAGCACTTGGGCCATGGCTGCTGGCCCTGGGCCCTTGGCCAGCAGGGGACAAGTGAGCCTTGCTGTGCTGGGGCCTCATTGCCTCCTTGTCCCTGCTCAGCAGCCTGGCAGGGGCCGCCCCATGGTCCTGCCCTGGGCATTGCACATCCCCAGAGCCCAGTGCCCCGGGAAGAGCCCTGAGCAATGAGGGAGGGACAGGATGTGCCTTGCCAGGGGCTGGGGCTCAGGTCTTGGCCCTTTGCATTCCTGAAACATATCCAGGTTTCCTCAGCATCAGAGATACCTTTCCCTTGTTTGTCCCCACCTGTCAGAGCCACGAGTGTTCTGCTCTAAGTGGAACCTGGGAACACTTTCTCAGTCATATTCCTCAGTGGGAACCATTAAAACTTCAAGAAACTTCAGAGTTTCAATTTAAATTTGAGTTATTGAGGAAATTTTTTGAACACTCTTTTAGGGACTGAATCTGATGTAAACAACATCAAAGCCCTGAGAATGTCATTAAAGTCCTTGAGCTGTGTCTGTACTGCTGAGCTGGGCTGAGCTCCTGGCACTGAGGGAGATCCTGGCAACCAAGAAGAGCTTCTAAAAGACATTTCTACTGAATTGCAGCTCTTTTTCCAGTCCAGCAACGCTGAGGGCACTGCCTGCAGGTACCTAAGAGGAATGAAGCAGACAGAGGATTAAACCAGCTGAAATGAAAATTCTGAGCTCAGTCATGGAGAAATCATCACAGCATTTGAAACAGTCTCTGGCTATAGGGATCTCCTAAATCTGACCCATGGCAGGACTGACATGACTGTAAGGATGGCTCTGCTGCTGTTCCTGGTTTGGGGGAGGATGTGCTGCAGAGCAGGGCTGCCCTGGGCACCGTCAGAGGGACAGGGCAGGATGGCTCCTGCTGCCAGGGCCGGCTGCAGGGGCTGAAGCTGGGGCTGCAGCCAGGGCTGCCCAGGGCTGTCCTGCAGAGCAGCTCCTGCAGCCCTGAGGGCTCTTGGCCAGCCCAGGGGATGTGCCACCTGCCAGGGCCAGCTCTCAGCCTGCCTGGCAGCTCCCCATGGACTGTGGGGAGAAGTTGGAGGTGGAAGGAGCCACCCCCATCAGGGCAGATTCCTCCTGCTGTGCAGATGGTGCTGCATGGCCAGGGCTGCTGTCAGCTTTCTCCTCAAGGGAAGGGAAAGGGGCTGTCAGGTGCGTCTGTGTCCCTGAGACTCCTGCACTGCCCCACTGGGCATCAGGATATCTGCCTCAGATCTCCCTCACGAAGTGCCTCCTCACCCTCCTCTGCCTACAGACAGCAGCAGCAGCACCTTGTCTTGCAGCATCTCAGTTTGTCTGAGCTGCCGTTAAGGCCCTGCTGGCAGGGAGATGGCCCTCGGCAGTGCCCTGTGCTGGGAGGGGTGTGCAGGGCAGAGCTGAGCCCCCAGGCCTGGGCTGGGCTCTGGGAGCACAGGAAAGGCCCAACCCTGTGCACAGAGAAGCAGCTGCTGGCAGGGACAGCTCCATGCAGCATAGTGCCAGATTAAAGCTGGATATCCCTCTCTCTGTCCATCTGCACAGCGAAAGAGAAAAGTTTAGAGAAATTGACTTTGCAATGGTACCCTTCAAAAAGGCCTTTTAATTTTTCCAGCAATTTAAAAGTGTGAGAACCTTGAAGACGAGGCGGGGTGTAATGAGCAAAGGGCATCTGTGTGTGAGCAGCAGGTCTGACTCAACTTCAGCACAGGCAGCCCTATTTGCCCCCTGGGCTCCTCAGTGTGCAGTCTGAGAGTGAGGCTGGCGATGAGGCAGTAACTCAGCAGCAAAAGCTGGAATTCCAGAAAGTTTTTAGCAAAGTTCCCCCACAGGAAGAGCAGTCATTTTGAGGGGATCAAAAAAAAAATGCAATAGATTTAACTGAAAAAATTTGTCCCAGCTTTTCAATGTCTTCTTTCAACAGTCCACCATGCCTAGAGTGAGGAAATGTCCAACAGCAGCTCCATCAGCCACTTCCTCCTGCTGCCATTGGCACACACTGGCAGCTGCAGCTCCTGCACTTCTGCCTCTTCCTGGGCATCTCCCTGGCTGCCCTCCTGGCCAACGGCCTCATCATCAGCGCCGTAGCCTGCAGCCACCACCTGCACACCCCCATGTTCTTCTTCCTGCTCAACCTGGCCCTCAGCGACCTGGGCTGCATCTGCACCACTGTGCCCAAAGCCATGCACAATTCCCTCTGGGACACCAGGACCATCTCCTACTCAGGATGTGCTGCTCAGCTCTTTTTTTTTGTGTTTTTCTTTTCATCAGAGTTTTCCCTCCTGACCATCATGTGCTATGACCGCTATGTGTCCATCTGCAAACCCCTGCACTACGAGACCCTCCTGGGAAGCAGAGCTTGTGCCCACGTGGCAGCAGCTGCCTGGGCCAGTGGCTTTCTCATTTCTCTGCTGCAAACAGCCAATACATTTTCTCTGCCCCTGTGCCATGGAAATGCCCTGCACCAGTTCTTCTGTGAAATCCCACACATCCTCAAGCTCTACTGCTCACACTCCAACTTCAGGAAACTTGGGCTCATTGCAGTTAGTGACTGTTTAGTCTCTGGATGCTTTGTTTTCATTGTTTTCTCCTATGTGCAGATCTTCCGGGCTGTGCTGAGGATCCCCTCTGAGCAGGGACGGCACAAAGCCTTTTCCACCTGCCTCCCTCACCTGGCTGTGGTCTCTCTTTTCCTCAGCACTGCCACATTTGCCTACCTGAAGCCCCTCTCAATCTCCTCCCCGTCCCTGGATCTGCCACTGTCAGTTCTGTACTCAGTGGTGCCTCCAACCCTGAACCCCTTCATCTACAGCCTGAGGAACCAGGAGCTCAAGGATGCCCTGAGGAAAACTATGACTCTGTCTTTTCAGAAGCAATAAACTTTCTTGTTTCTGCTCCTGAACCTTCGGAATGTAGCTCTTTACAATCTCAGCCTTTTTTTTTTTTTTTTTTTTTTCCTATTTGTCCATTTTTCATTGGGACTTTTCTTCTTTCTCTAGTGTTATAATGTTTCATACAAAATCCTGTAATACAACTCTCAGCATTTCTACATGAATATCTACCTTTCTTTAGAAACACAAAGACTTGCAGGAGGCTTGTTCCCTGTGCATTTTAATAAAAAACAATTGGCTTCCTTAATTTGTGTGTCCAGGGCTTTTTTCTTGGCCCTTCTCTGTCTCTGCAGAGGCAATGTCTGTGACCAGAAGTGGAGAGACTCCCAGCACAGCAGCACAGCCAGGGACAATGGCCCTGACTCTTTGCACATCTGCTCTTCCCAACTCCACCCTCTCCTTCCCAGCCCTTCTGTGGCTGTAAGGCCACAGTGCTCTGGCAGCTTGGTCACTGTCCTGGTGTGTGTCCATGCTGTGACCACAGGCAGGGACAAGCCATGGGCACTGCTGGGACACAGCTGGGCTCCAGCACAGCAGCTCCACCAGCAAAGGGCATCTCCTGAGGGCAGGGCAGGAAGGCTTTGCTCTCCTCCAGAGCTGCTGTCAGCAATGGGCTCCAGGAATGCCCTGGCAAAGCACAGCCCAGTGCCTGGGGCAGGGGGGCAGTGTGCAGGGGGCACACAGCAGTGTCCTGGCACAGCCAGAGTTCCTGGCATGGACCTGAGGGAGCAGCAGAGCAGGGCCTGGGCTGTGTCTCTGTTCTGGGAACAACCTGGGAAGGTGTCCCAGGGCAATTGTCCCACACCAGCCCTTGTAACCACCATACCCAGCACTGGCCTCTGCCCCACCTGCAGGAGGTTGTTTGTCCCTGCATGGAGGGACACCAAGTGACCAGGCCAGCAGTGTGTGTTTGCTCTGTACTGAGGAGATTTCAGCAGTGCACTGTGTGTGTGTGTGTGTGGTGGGGGAGATGAACCCAAGTGAGCACAAAAGCATTCATCAGCACTCAGGGGTGGCACAGTTCTGGTGGCACAAACAGTGCCTTGAGGCCACTTAACTCTGGGGAACTACCTGAATTCTTTGCTGGGCTGTGGTTAGGACTGCATAGAGAGAAACATCCCAGGCAGGGAGGTTCCAGGAAAAGTCCAGCCAAAGACTGTACGGAGAGACCATTGGGGTGCTGGGTCTATTAGGAGAAATCAGAGCTGCCTCCCTTCTGAAACATCCCAAGGACCTGGACAGAGCTGTGCTGTGTTCTAGGCACTGACCTGGGACAGAGGGAAAAGGCCTTTGGTGTCAGGGATGTTGACAAGGCTGGGCAGTGCCACTGTGAGACCTCTCTCAAACCCCTTGGAAAGGCCAGAGCCATCCCAGAGGGTCCTGGGCACTTGGGAAGGGCAGACATGGAACCAATCTGCAAACAGGGCAGGGAGGGGCACTGGGACAGTCACAGACTGGTCAGGCTCAGCAGGGAAGAGCATGTGGCAAATCCTCCTTTAGCCATTGCAGGCACTGGCAGCACAAGGCAGGGATTGCAGAACGCCCATGGAGGGGAAAGAAGAGGATATTGTGTGCCCAGACTTTAGCCAGGCTGTGACATGGTCTGCTGTGCACTCCTCAGAAGCCAGATTGGAGAGAGCTGGGCTGCAGGAGTGGAACATGGGGTGGGTGGGATTTTGGCTGAACAATGAGGGTCAAATATCATCCATGGCACAGAGTCCTCTTGGCAGCCACTCCTTGGTGACATCCTCAGTGACCAGCCCTTGATCACCACTGTGGAACATTTCTGTTATCTCTAGAACGGCATGAAATGCACTTTCAATTCCTTTGTGGATGCTGCCAAGTTGCAGGGATTTTGTGACTGAGCTCATCTAGTTAATGGTGACTGGAAAATGTAATTGGGCAAGATGACTTGAGTTGGGTAAATTTCTCTTGCTGTCAGGTGCCAACGAAGCCACAAGGAAATGCAGAAGAAACTTATGCCTCAGAAAAAAAGGCAAAAAAATGGAAAATGGAAAAAAACGGAAAAAAAAAACAAACCAAAAATAAAAAAACCCAGTCAGATCCACTAACAACAACAACAACAACAAAAACCACAAACAAACCAACCACAAAAAGCAAAGGCCACACATAGAAGAAAAGCAAATTTATAAAAAATCCTCTATCACCAGAAAATGTTTAACCACCTTGTGGCAGGAGAGGATTCTTTATGGGTAGGTGCTGTTTTGAAAGAAAAATATCTTAAAAAACAAATCAATCCCCTACACTGCTTTCCCCCACTTCTCTCAGTTTATTGCTGATCATGGTGTGACACGGAATGGAACATCCCTTGGGTCAGTCCTGCACAGCTGTCCCATTCCTGTTCCCTCAGGAACACTTGCCCACCCTAAGCTCATAGGATGGAGGGGGTTTCAGCCACAACTCATGTGGGGAGAGCACTATGACAAGAATAGGAGAACAGAACAACATTTATCAAGGACAGTAGAACAGAACAGCACAACCTTCGTGAAATGGATAAAGGATGTAGCTGAGGCAAACAGAAGTAATTCAAAATGTAAGCAGAATGCCAGCTCAGCTCTACAAGGCTGGTAAAGCAGAAATTATGCAAAACAATGAAATTGCCATTATTCAAAAGCAGGGATCGAGGAACAAGCCCTTAAAAAGGACATTGGATGTTGAAGACAGACCCTAAAGAACCATATAAGGACTTTTGATAAGGAAGTGGGGATAGAAAATGAATGTGTAATCAGTGTGTCTGATAAAAACTGTTCACCTGATGCTTAGTGCACTTGGACAGATGAAGGATTGCCCAAGTGAGCACAGTGCTGTAATAAAGAATACCTGCTTTCAAATACTCGAAACTGTGTTCAAAAGATTCTGTCCTGTGGATTTCAGTATCAGTGGTGTCCTTGACTCCATTATGGCCCTTGCACAATTTCACAGTGGCCCCTCGGTTCCATGAGGCCCTGCTGTGTAACAATGGACCCTTGCTTCCATTAGGGTCTATACTGTCAAAATGGCCTCTTTGGTTCTGCACTGCCACAATGCTTTCCTTGGTTCCATGATGCCTTGGTGTGTCACAAGAGCCCCTTGGTTCCATGAACTGCCATAGTTTCACCATGGTCTCTTGGATCTGCAGTATCACAGTGGACAATTGATTACAAACAACCCCTGAGTGTCACAATGAACATTTGGTTCCACGGGGCCCCACAGCGTCACCATGGCCCCTTTGTTCCATGAGGCCTGGCTGTATAACATTAGCCCCTCAGTTCCATGAGGTTTTGTTCTGTCAACAGTGGTCTCCTTGGTTCCGCAGTGTGAAAATGGCTGCTTGGTTCCATAAGTTTCCTCAATGTCAGAGTGGTCTCCTTGGTTCCATGAGGCTCTGCAGTGTCACAGTGTCCCACAGTTTCCATGAGCTTCTTTCCTATCAACCACGACCTTTGTTCCAGTGAAACCTTGCAGTGTCACAATGGCCCCTTGGTTCCTTGAGGTTCCATAGCGTAACATGGCTGCTTTGATTCCAAGAGGTCCCACTGTGTCGCACTCGACCCTTGGTTCCATGAGGTTCCGTGGTATCGCCATGGTCTCCCTGGATCCTCAGTATCACTATGGACCATTGGTTCCACTTGGCCCTGCTGTGTCACAGTGGCTCCTCGGTTCTGGACTGTAACAATGGACCCTTAGTTCCAAAAGATTCCATTATGTCACAATGGACTCCTTGGTTCCACGAGGCCTTGTTTTGTCACAATGGACCCTTGGGGTTCCATAAGCTTCCCTAGTGTCACCATGGTCTCTTTGATTCTGGAGTGTCACAATGGACCCTTGGTTCCATGAGTATCTGTAGTGTCACCATGTTCTCCTGGGATCCATATTGTCACAATGGACAATCGGTTCCATGGAGCCTGGCTGTGTCACAATAAACCCTTAGTGCCATGGAATGTCACAGTGGTCTCCCTGGTTCAATGAGGCCTTGAAAGTCACAATGGTTCCTTGGTTCCATTGAACCATAGTATTCTGCTACAGCCTAGAGAATTGTATGTTTGGGAAACAAGTAATGGGATATCTTAGAAAGCTTAGAAGCTGGAGGTTAGGAATGTAACCCATAAATGTAGATAGCTTAGTAGAAGGATTAGAAGTTGACAAAGATTGTTTAACATTCAGAACCAGCTAAAATACACAAATAGAAGCATTTAAGTGAAATGGATATACATTAGAAAATACTTAGAGCAAGCCAGGGGAGATCTACACATCACAAATTTTGACACTGAACCTAATAAAGACCAGAATGGAGGGATCAGCAGATTAGGTATCCATAGTAGCAGGACAGAGGTAAAAAGTTTAGAGCCAGGTAGACAGTCCATACTTCCTCCCCTGAAACCCTCCAACTCATTTAAAGACCACCGACCCAGTAACAAGGACCACTCAAACCGCAATGAGTATGCAGCTAATTTTAATACCGAGTGGGGAATGGGCGGTGACAGGTAATAAATGTGTATAGGTTTTTTAGAATATGCAAGACTTTTGTGAATAAATAGAGGGCTAAAAGCCTTTGGGAGCAATCCTGCCTGTCTGCCCAGTGCTGAAATAAACATATCCTTTTGACTAAACTGGTTGAAAGGTATTTTGTCCTTGCCTTTCGTGAATCATTTTAGCGGCTGTGACAGGACCTTCTCTTCCCACAGAAATAGATGGGTGGGTGACAGCTCCAGGTGCACCAACCCAAGTTGGACAAGAGACCTCCTCTCCTGCCTGCTTCAGTGTGGGAGACAGACAAGTCTGCTGGCTAAGGACAAAATGGTATGTTTATGATTTTAAAATTACCCCAGTGAGAGGGCTAATTGGTAAGACATAGAAGATGTTCTATGCACGATGTGGGCAGAAAGGTATTGCTTGCAAGCAGAAAGAACTGTTTAAGTTACTGGTGAAGGGATTCTGCTGTGCTGTAAAGGGCATCACTAGCAAGTTCTGGGGGTGGGCTTGAGCGAATCCTGGTGTTTAAACTACCAGTAGAAGGATTTGTTGTGCCGTGGAGGGCACCACTAGCAATTCTGGGGGAAAGTTTGGGCAAATCCTTGTTTATTGCTGCAATTTTGGTGAGCTCTTGTTGTGGTTGTGATCGGATGTGTATGTGTTTGTGAAGAGTGCTAGATGAGATTCTGCTACGATTCTATCACATATTTTTTGAGACAACACTATCATCTTGTGTTGAAAGTTGTAGTTTCAGCAAGATAATAGTCGCTTAGTTATTGTGATACAACACTACCATCTTGTGCTAAAAAATATAATTGCAGCGAATTGGGAACTTTTGTGTAAAACCGGCCATTTGTTTGTTCTTAATAAATCGTTAGAAGTGGCCAGCGAAGCTTGGACGCCAGCTGCAAGCGCCCAGCCATCCAGGGAAGGGCTCTCTAGATGGTTTGGGCTCCAACCAAGTGAATTTTTAGCTGAAGGAGGAGACAGGGCTATTGTAAAATGGGGGAAAGGGAGGAGAGAGAGGGTGTTTTTAGGGGAATTGCATTAGAGTCGAACAAGTAATTATTTGGTTTTTGACTGGGAACTACCCCCAATTGAGAATAATCTCAGGAATCCACAACAGTGGGGACTAATAAGGTAACTCCTTGCTCTTTGTGTGGGCTGATGATTTTTCATTGGGAACTAGAGTGGCATCCAAGTTGGGCCCTTCTCCACTGTAGAGGGTGCAACAAGAGATGGTATTGTATACCTTATAGAAGGAGACCTAGGTGCCCTGGTGTGCCCTGGAGCCCCTGAGATGCTATAATTGGGAAGTAGCACACGATCAGTTTGAGATAGTGAGTCTAGTCTGTGGAGAAGGTTTAAAGCCGGAGAATTTGGATATTTTTGAAGAAGACTGGGAATGGTGCCAGCTTGGTAAAATGAATTATAAGGCTCCCCTTGTAGTTTAACTTTTTGTATTTGAGACACAAGGGTGTATTTGTGGAATTTCTGCCTGGTCAAATAGGAGAAGGAAGCAGCCAGCTGTTTGAGATATTGGAGAAGAAGAATTTCAAATAACTTAGAGGAGAGAGCAGAAATAATCAGGACTACATGTGCTCAGTATTTTCATTCCCTGAGACTACTAGGTCAAGGAAAAGAGCTGGTACAAAATAAAGGAACTTAAGGGGAAAAAAAACCAACCCAAACAGGAAAGAACAATGGGCACCAGCCAGAGCAAGGAGATTCTAAAGTCAGTTCCCTAGGCTTTATTCTGGCACATTGGAGAGAACCTGTGGGGTATGGAGGTATTGAAATCTTGTGAAGTTTTGTACACAATGATGGCCACTTTATAAATTGGGAGAAGGTGTCTGATGGTCGCTCTTGGGGAGTTTGGATTATGAATCCATATGGCAGTTGATATGATCTTTAAAAAGGGAAGAAAAATGGGAGGAGGTGACATATGCTGATATGTTTTTCTCTCTCTGCAATCATCCTGAATGGCAGAGAAGTTGTGGGATTAGACCTCCCTCTGACTCCTTTGTACTAGCTTTGGAAAAGGACAAGCAGGCAAATAGAGGGAAACCTAAGCATTGCTATGATGCCTGCTCCATAAATCAAAAGTGCATACAGCCTAATAAAGTTTATCATGGAGTAAAACAAGAACAGAAATTAACAGATTTGCTCAGGCAACCCCTTAAAAGGCAGGGTAGCCGAACAGAGGGAACGGGTTCAAGGGAATTGCCACACTTAACCCCTGCTTCAGTGTTCTTAGAAAAGAAAGAGACTGAGCAGCCTATTCCCTCACCTGCCAGAGCACCATATCCATATAGCAGTGATAGTGATGATGAGCTGTCTTCTCCCCATAACCCACCTCTCCAAAGTAGTCCCACAGCTACCCGAACTAGAAGTTGAACCAAAGAGATAATACAAGCAGCCTTATGAGAGGCAGTGGGACCAGAGGGAGCAAGGATGTTAGTTAAAGTACCCTTTTCTACAAACAATTCAGAGGCATGGGAAAAAGTTACTAAAAACTACCAGAGTGATCTGATTGGTACCACCAAGAGATTCAAGTTTTTGATTAAACAACACAATCCAGACTGGGTGGACATCCAGCTAATGCTAGATGCCTTAATTGAAACAGAATAAGCCATTAGTTTTGAAAACAGTAGGGAATTAAGCAGAAGATTCTCTTAGAGGAACAAATCAGGATGTTAAACAATTTTTCCCCTCCAGGATTCAAATTGGGATCCAAACAATTGACTTCATAAAGACATATTAGGGAACTATCAAGAATTTATAATAAAAGGAATAGAGATGGCAATACCTACAGCCATAAATTGGTCAGTTCTTTTCGCAGTCAAGGAGGGTCCTTCAGAAAGCCCTTCTGAATTTTTAGATATATTGTGAGCTGGAATGCAACATCATACATCTCTAGATCCTGCATCAGAAGAAGGGATACAACAGTTGGTGAATTTATTTTTAGGACAATCCATGGGGGACATTAGGCATAAACTCCAGAAGATCAAGGAAACAATGGGGGGAAGGAACTTAGAGACCTTACTAGGAGAAGCATGGACAGTTTTTAGCAATGGAGAAGAAAAGTATAAAGAAAGGAAATTGGTAGCAGTAGTAGGAGAGGAGGACAAAGGGAGATGTGGACAAGGACCACCTAAACATGGTCCACCTCACCTCAGGAAAGACCAGTGCGCACTTTGCAGAAAATTTGGTGACTGGAAAAATCAATGTCTTGAACAGAGAGAAGGTGATGAACAAAGAAGAGGGAACCCCAGAAAGGGAGGGGATGGTTGCCCGTGCCAAAGAAAACTGAGGAGGACCAGAGGGTCTTACCCTGGCAGACCCTAAGGTTATAGTTAAGCTAGGAAATGAAGGAAAGAAAATGGAATTTTTAGTGGACACAGGTGCAACATATTCAGTGTTGAATAAGGGTCTTATGCCTATAACAGATGATTATGTTATGGTAAGTGGCCAAACCAAGAAAGCATACTTTTGCAGTCCATCAAAATATAAACTTGGGAAGCAGTGGGGGATTCATAATTTCCTATACCTTATTTCCTATGCCCTATGCCCCAAAAGCACTTTTGGGTAGAGATTTATTGGAACAGCTAGAAGCAAAAATCATATTTAAGAATGGGAAGATCCTTTTGGAAGTTAAGGATCAACAGTATGTGGAAGTACTAAGTCTAATGTTAACAGTTGATTAGACAATTAATAAGGATAAAACTAAAGATGAAGAAGAAAGTCACAAGGAAATAATGGATCAGGTATTTCCAGGAGTGTGGGCCTCTAGCACACCTCGAAGGGCAAAGAATTAATCCCCTGTGCAGGTCAAGCTTAAGGAAGGGAAGCAACCAGTTAGGGTCAAACAGTATCCCCTGATAAAGGAAGACAGGGAGGGAATCAGCTCAGTAATTGACAATTTTTCAGATAGGATTATTAAAAGAATATCAATCTGACTTTAACACTCCCATTTTACCGGTTAAAAAGCCTGATGAATCATATAGATTAGTACAGGATTTGGGAGTTGTTAACAAAATAACTGAGGACTTATACCCAGTGGTTGCAAACCCATATATGTTGTTAACATACTTGGCCCCTGAACTAACCTGGTTCACTGTTTTAGATTTGAAGGATGTTTTCTTTTGCCTCCCTCTCCATGAAAACAGTCATAAAATCTTTGCATTTGAATGGGAAACCCCAAATACAGGTTCTAAGACTCAGCTCACACTGATGGTTCTGCCCCAAGACTTTAAAAATAGTCCTGTGATATTCGGAGAAAAACTTGCAAGAGACCTAGAATCTCGGGAAGCCCCACCAGGAGAAGGGCAGCTGTTGCAGTATGTAGACGACCTCCTGATAGCTACTCAAACCCAAGAGGCATGTATAAACTGGATGGTAAGCCTTTTGAACTTTTTAGTTGTGCAAGGGTATTGAGTATCTCAAAAGAAGGCTCAGATGGTAAAACAAACAGTTATATCTATTTGAGCTATGAGATCAGTGCTAGACAGAGGACTCTAGGACAAGGTCGTAAAGAGGCAATATGCCAGACTCCAAGACCCCAGTCAGTGAAAGAACTGAGAACTTTTCTGGGAATGACAGGGTGGTGCAGACTGTGGGTTTAAAATTATGGACTGTTGGTTAAACTCCTGTATGTCCTGATCACAGAAGGGAACAAGGATCTCCAATGGACAGAAGAAGCTATTTGAGCCTTTGACCACTTAAAGAAAGCCCTCATGTCAGCCCCAGCCTTGGGACTTCCAGAGGTGAGTAAACCATTTTTCCTGTTTTCTCACGAGAAGCAGCAAATGGCTCTGGGAATACTAGCACAGGACCTTGACCCTTATCAAAGAGTGGTTGCTTACTTTTCTAAGCAACTAGATGCAGCAGCCAAAGGGTGGCCAGGGTGTCTTAGAGCAGTTGCTGCTGTGGTACTGAACATTCAGGAAGCAAATGCAAATTAACCCTGGGCCAGAAGATGACTCTGTTAGTGTCCCATACTAGTATCTGCAGTAGTGGAAGTAAAAGGGGAATATTGACTCTCCCCACAGAGATTCCTGAAGCACCAAGCTATAATGCTATAACAAGATGATGTTGAGATTAAAGTCACTAACCTGGTGAACCCAGCTTCCTTCCTTAGTGGGAATACAGGAGAACTAGTGGTCCATGATTGCTTGAAGACCATTGAGGCCACCTACTCCAGTCACCTGCTGAGGCAATTCCCTTTCCTCTCTCTGCTTCCCTAAGCTAGCTCCGGAGATGGATGGAAAATCCTCATGGACAAAGTTAAAAAAACAAAGGAAGCCCTCTTTCCCAGGATAATGTCCAGCACTTTATTCTTGAACCATGTCCAGGGGAGAGAGAGAGAGAGAGAATGGCGGGAATTTTAAACCCAGGACGAGGGGAGGGGGCAGACCAAATCACAGCCAATGGGGCCATGCCGGTTGGGAAGGGGCTAAGGGAGGGCTGAACCAGCATCACAAACTCTGGGAGGATACAGGGCAAACCATTTTTTCAGTGCAATATGAAAACATAACAGTGCAATATAGAACCATAACAGTGCAATACAACAAACTGGATCTGAAGGACACTCCTCTTGAGAACACTGAGACCTGCTTCACTGATGGAAGCAGTTATGTCATCAGTGGGAACAGGCATACTGGGTATGCAGTTACCACTTGCAGAGAAACTATAGAGTCTGGACCATTGTCAACAAACACTTCTGCACAAATGGCTGAAATAATTGCTTTAACTTGTGCCTTGGAATTGGTAAAGGGAAAAGAAATTAACATCTATACAGATTCAAAATACGCATTTGGCGTTGTGCATGCACACGGAACCATTTGGAAAGAAAGAGGACTGTTAAATTCACAAGGAAGGAGCATTAAACATGCACAGGAAATAGTAAGACTGTTAGATGCAGTCCAGCTGCCTGCAAAGGTAGCTATCATGTATATTAAGGCCCACCAGAAAGTGACCTCCGAATTGGAAGAAGGAAATGAGCTGGTGGACAGAGAGGCAAAAGAGGCAGCCTAAGGTGAGGTATCCATCAAATCACCCTTAGTTCCAGATGGACAGATTTCCCTGGAAGTTAAGCCACATTATAACCAAAAGGATAAGAGGTTCATTAAAGCAGAAAATGGAAGTTATAACAAAGAAGGATGGGCCATTACCAAAGAAGAGAAAGGAAGGCTTGTAGTCCCCTCCCATATGTTATGGGCATTAGTAAGGGAGGAACATCAGAAAACCCACTGGGGAATGGATGTCTTGTATAATTATTTAAGAGACAGAATTTTTGCCAGAAACTTACAAGGCACAGTCATCCAAGGGACTCAACAATGTAGTCTTTGCCTCCAAACCAATCCCAAAAATATTACCAAACCAAAACTTGGACAGTTTGGAAGAGGCTATGGGCCTGGGCAACAGTGGCATATTGATTTTTTGGAACTTCCAAGGAAAGGGGTGTGTTGATACTTATTGGTGTTAATAGGCACCTTCTGGGAGTGGCCAGAAGCCTTTCCTACCAGAACTGCCAAAGCGTGAGAGGTCACCAAAGTACTGTTACAAGAAATAATACCACCCTTTGGAGTTCCAGCCACACTATCCTCAGACAGGGGGCCACATTTCATTTCTAAGGTTGTACAGCAAATTAGCCACCTGTTTGGTATAGATTGGGAACTTCACACACCCTATCACCCTCCGTCAAGTGGCCAAGTAGAAAAAGTGAATCATTTGATTAAATAGCAAATTACAAGATTAGGACGAGAAGCTCAATTACCTTGGCCTCAGGCTCTTCCATTAGTATTGTCGTGGATTTGGACTAAACTGAGGACAAAAGAGAAACTGAGTCCATTTGAGATTCTCTATGGAAGACCATATAGGGTACAATAGGGAGCATGGGCCCAAGTAGGGGAAGAAACCCTACACAGTTACACTTGGATTCATTATATGCAAGTAAAGAAGGCTCCAGAAGCTCCTTGGAAAGAAACACTGGGTGATTATGAACTGAATTTGAAACTTACTCGAGAAAGATGAATAGATTTTGGAGAGAAATGTTAGCCTGGAAAGTTTTATTTCTCATGATTATGGCCACGGCCATAACCAAAGTTTATGCAACACTATGTTTATATAGGACAACTGGGCGATATTTTTGCCAAGGAAAGGCATATGATGCTTACTCCCCTAAACTGTTGTCACAGATGATGAAGGTTACCAATGCAACTGTCTGGGAAGGGAGAAAGGTTTGCAGCTGTGAATATGCGTTTGTTCAGATTGGATTCCATTAGTACTACCAGAAACCTATGGAACTAATTTGAATTGATTCCAGGTGTTTTGACACCTGTCCTGAATTTAGGTTTAAAATCAAAGGGTGTACAGTTAAGGGTTATAGCTTGGATTATTGTATTACTCAGGATTGTGTTGATCCCCAAATAGATGAGGTTGGAGAAATCCATCAATCCAGAGACCGGAAGAAACCACAGTCACTCAAACTCAAACTCCCTCAAGGAGAACAATTCAGCTTATAATTACCAAAATTGGACCTTATGCTATTAAGAGAGTAGGGGCCCAAAGACTATTACTGATTGCGGAATGGTCCCTGAAGCTAGTAGTGATGGAAATGCAAGTGAATGCTTCTGCTATTCCATCAGAATGTACCCCATTCCCCAAAACCTCCTATATGGATTGGACCACTTTGTTACAGAAACGTACACCTGATATGCTCAGAAAGAAAAGAGACCTTACAGGGATACTAGGAACAGGATTGGGAATTTTGAACATAATGGACTCAGAAGTATTACTGCAACCGGTAGTGATGCAGTTAAATTACAGCAACCCTTACGTTCTTCTTTACTAGCCTTAGGTACTTGTCAGTCAAAATTGTCCAAAATTTTACCAGAATGGGACAGTATAGAAGAACAAGTTCATGGACTAATAGTGAATGCCATGAGTGCAGCTAGCAAAAACATGTCTTTAGCTCTTGGATGTGTGCAAGCACAACTATGGATGCAATTGGCATCTGCCTTGATTATCAGGGGAGATGGTGAAGGCACATTCCCTGCTGAGATTTGCAAAATAGTTTCAGATAATACTTTGGATTTAGAAAGCAAACTTCAGTCATGGTGGGTGTGGGAGCCCAAGGCATTTCCCTGACTCCTCTGGGGATGCAAAAGCCCCCCTGGCCGACCCCTCTGAAACCCCCGAGTGATGCCCAAGAGCCTCAGGGGCTAGATTTGGCTCCTTGGGAAAATCTACCAACACTGAGGGAAGAGATGCAGGCTCTGTTAGATAAATAGTGTGAAAATTAGAATGTTAGAATGTAGAATAAGTAGGTTTTTGGATTGTTTACATTATGGCCATGTGGTCAAGATGAAGAATTTGGGATGTGCTAAGCTTCTTGCTCCTTCTTCCTCGTGTCATCCATGTTGGATGGCATGCTGGCAGCCTCAGATTGGATGGGGACAAAACTGGACACTGTAATAAGGTTGTGCTCTATTGGAAAGTAACTGTAAATATCAAAGACTAGTCTAGAGTATAAAAGATAGGGTTCTGCCTCCCAGACCACACTTTTGTCATGGTCGCTTTGTAGAGAGGACCTGTGTCGGCCTGGCTGGGACACTTTATAGATAAGATATAATAAACAACCTTGAAACCACAGAAGATCGTCTTCAGCAATCTTTCACCAGCAGCCTCAGAAAAACCCCAAATCCCAAACCATCTGCATGTCCTTCTGAGGATGTCTCACGCCTAAAAAGACCCTCAGACAGTGACAGGTGGGTGCTAGTCAATTTTACCTATGATCCTGTAACAAGTATGGTAACTGCCTTTGTTTTAACTATACATAAGGCATCAGTGAGCCTGATACACCCAATAATTACCTTAGCATTAAACCATGAAGGAGACATCCTATACTGTTCTGAACACAGGATGTGGGCACGAAAGGCCAAAGGGAAATAGAGAACTATTAATATAGAGTCTTATACCATGAGGAAACAATTGGGGTTTATATGTGAAGGAAACATAAATAAAGACCAAGATACTTGCCTCGATACAGAGCAAAGCATTTGCCACTTTGAAGTTCACTCGGCCAACCAGACAACCTTACTTGTGTACATAGGCCAGAGTTGTGTGTGTCTCAGAACACCATGCTCCACAATTCAGGTAGATGAATTAACTATAAATGAAACCCAGTCCAATCTGTGTATTTGCAACTTTGTTAAAATTGAAAGTTGTGACTTTTCTTATCAAGCACCTGTGATATCGCACCAATATATAAAAGCGAATCTAACTTTCGTGCAGGAAATATCGCCTGTACCTATCAGGATGAATTTGACTTTAGTCAAGCAGCTATTGAAGCATGAGGACTTAAAGGAGAGTCTCAAAGAAATTAAGAACATAGGGAAAAAGACTGATCACAATACACCACAACACAGAAACTATGTGAAGAGTTTTCAAAAGGTTGGAAGTAGACACCTCTTATCGTTGGTGGGATGCGCTCTTCGGATGGTCACCTAAAAAAAGGGAATACTCAACACATTGGTTCATCCAATTATTGTACTATTAATTTTAGTCTGTGTTAGTATGATTATGTAAATTATAATGTTTGTTTGGAATGGGAGGATATTGCAACGAATAGCGATTCTAACTTCATTGACAAGAGCATACATTGTGGCTTTAAGAGACACCGTGCCTCAGTATGAGGGTAAAGGATTTAGGTACTACTAAAAGAATTTATTAGTTTTATAGAAAAGGGGAGAATGAGCTATAGTATTAGTACCATTCTGTTATAGTTTTGAGAATCGCATGTTTAGGGAATGAGTTATGGGATAGATATCTTGAAAAACTTAGGAGCTAGAGGTTAGGAATGTAACCCTTAAACATACATATATCCTAGCAGGGGGATTAGAAGTTGACAAAGTCTGGTCATATAATATGCAGAACCAGCAAAATATACTTATGGAAACATTTAAATGAAACTGATATACATTAGAAAATGCTTAGAGTTAGCCAAAAGAAACCTATAAATCATAAATTTTGACACTGAAGTCAATAAACACCAAAATTAAGGGATTAACAGGTCAGGTAGTCATGGTAACAGGACAGAGGTAAAGAGTTTAGAGCAAGGTAGACGATCCTTACTTCATCTCTTACAACCCTCCTACTCAAATTGAAGATCACTGGCCCAAAACCAAGGGGATACTATGCAGCTGCAATGAGTATGCAGCTAATTTTAATACTAAGCGGGAAAGAGGCAGTGATACATAATAAATATGTATAGGCATTCTTGAATATGCATGATTTTTGTGAATAAATGAAAACCAAAAGTTGCCGAGGGCACACACACCTTTGGGAGAGATCTCGCGTGTTCACTCAGCACTGAAATAAACATATCCTTTTGACTAAATCAACTGAAAGGTATTTTCCTTGCCTTTTGTGCTTCACAGCTCCATAAAAAACAGAAGTCCACCACAAGGAATGCTGAGCAATGGAGTCACATCCAGGGGTGTCCCCAGGGCTCAGGATTGGGGCTGGGACAGTTCAATCTCTTTCTTGCTGATCTGAATGAGGCCATCGAGGGCACCCTCAGTCAGTTGCCAGGTGAGCTCAAGCTGGGTGGGAGTGTGGCTGTGCTGCAGGGCAGGAAGCTCTGCAGAGGGATCTGCACAGGCTGGAGCCATGGGCCCAGGACAACTGGATGAGGTTCACCAAGGCCAAGGGCCAGCTCCTGCCCTGGGCTCACAACCACCCCAAATCCCTGGCCATGCCTGGCCCCTGATCCCCCACAGCCTGTTTCCTTCCTCCCTGCATTGCCAGGGACTTTGTGGGACAAGGGAGCTCTGCTGTGGGGATGGAGGAAGGTGCAAGTGCCACTACTGCAGTGCACACCACAACTCATCAGGTTTGTGTCCTTTGGGGGTCAGGAACTGGTGAGACTCAGAGGGACAGAAAAGTTTCTCTACATGGCTGACATTAAAAAATGTAACAATGATATAATTTAATAAACATTAAAATTCTTCCCTCAGCTCTGTGCAATGTCAAAGCAGAATCTGATGTGTCCACCAAGCACAAGGGATTTCCATACAGCAACAGTTTTAGACAAAGACATTAGGGTGATTTTGTGATAGATGTAAACACGATTAAGATGTTGGCTGATGTGGAATGACCAGAGAAGAACTGGAGGAGGAAATCTGTGAGCAATGGGAAGGCCATAGAACCAGATGGTCTAATGAAGAGATGTCTATAGACATGGCCATTTAAACAGGAGAGGTGGAAACACCCGAATGAGGAGCGACATGAAATAATAAACTGTATATTGGTAACACAGAGGAAAAGATCAGTATTCATTTGTGGAGGGAGCAGGCCCCCTGCCAGGCCTCCTTGGAGAACCACCCCCTAGATAAGAATTAGTCATGGTGACTAGGCTAAGAAACCCTTTTTCCTGATTCAAGACCCCGCTTTATCTTCTGGTAAAACTACTGGTCATATTCCCTCAACCCCAAACCAGTGGTTCTTTTGCCAAGCCATGGTTTCCCTATAAAAACCCCAGCTTTTATGCAGTTCAGCAGAATGCCGCTGTCACTGGACTCCCTTCGCAAGAAAAGACAATAAAGAACTCTGAGGAACCTCTGTACAGCGCGTCCCTGTCTTATCTCTCTGCGGCGGCAAAGGTATCTCGCAAGCTGAGCCAAATCACTGAGCTGAAATCACTATAAGAGCTGACTGCCTGAATTATAGGCATTGCTTGCATATTGGTACCTTGGGCTGAGCCTGCCTGAGAGGCCAAGAAAGGCAGTACCATGCAGGACCCGCTATCCGGCTATGTTGGTGGCAGCCAGGGGCTGACGGACTCCAGGCACCAGCCGCTACATTTCTTCTCCTGCCATCAGGAGAATTTTCCCTCCTCACTGCCCAGAACAGGGAGCCCCACACCCAGACACACCAGCAGAGATGTGCCCCTCTAGCCTGTAGTGCCTCTGGCAGGGGAGCAGCACAAGGCACTGCAGGACCCTGCAGACAATTTCTGAAACACTTGTAGGGTGATCCTGCTCCCCAAGGGACGTTCTCATGGTGCCAGGTCAGGAACTGAAATGGGGAGTGGGGCCAGAGAGGAAAGGGCAAACAGAGAGGGACTGCTTGAAGAGGAGGGGACAAGCATGAGCAAGAGGACAAAATCTTCATTACGAAAGTGTAAAAAAAAGCCAAGATGAAGCAAAGGAAATGCTCAGGGCACTTCTGGGGTGGCTGCCAGGCAGCCCTGGATCTGAGCAACAACGTCTGCAGTGGGACAGGAAACTCACAGCTCATGGGAACAAACTTTCTGGCTGACCTCAGAGGCCACAACAAACCTGAGTGGCTTCCCTGCCGTCCCCCAGCCCTTGCTGGCCCCAGGGACTGGTGGCATTTGTGCTCACTCAGCTCCATCTCCCCACAGCAGTACCATGGGGGTGCTGACCCCTGCTCTGTGCAATGCAAACAGGGGCTCCTGAGCCAGTGCTGCCGTGTCTGTGCCTGCAAGGATGTGGCACCTGTGTGAGCTGGGGGAGAGGCCAGGGCTGCAGAGGGGGGATGCTGTTGGCAGGTGCATGAGGACGCTCTGGGATGCTGCCCTGGGGTGTCCAGCGCAGAGGGGATGGATCAGCCCCTGCTCTGCTGCTCCTTGCCAGGCTCTCCCCTTGCAGGGACCTTGCAGAGCACCAGCCATGCTGTTTTTCCCCAGCCTGCCCACTGCCAGCCTGGGGCTGCTCACGGGGCTTTTCTCTGCTCAGCATTGGCCTGGACAAGTGTTCTGGAGAGAGCCTGGCCAAGGAGCCTGGAGCCCCCAGGCCCTGCCCTGAGGCGTCAGCGCTGCCCCAGCAGTGCCCATGGCCTGTCCCTGCTGCAGCCCCGGCACTGCCACCCCCAGGGCTGTGCCCAGCCCTGAGAGCACTCAGGCCCTGCAGCAACACAAGAGGCAGGAGGGCAGCGGGGCAATGGCACAGGAGCAGCACTGGCAACACCAAGTGCTGCTGCTGCTGGGCACAGCTGCTGTGCCAGCACTGATCTGCCCCAGGTCTCCACACAAACATTGCTGCTGCAGCTCCAGAGAACAGAACAAAAAGGCGAAGTCTGGTGAAAGCATTTCTGGGAGGGAGATCCTTTAATTCATTCAAAGTCATTGAGAGCAGAGATCCTCATTGACACATTCTGCGGATCGTAGTTAATTTCGAGAGAAACAAAATGAGAAATGGCACAAACAGTAATTTTTTAGTGTGGACGTAATTATAAAACTAAAACAAAGGAAAAAAACCAAAACCTAGCAGCAAACCAAAACTTACTATTAAAAATGGCTTTTATTAAAAGTGATTTGCACAAATTTGAAACTAAGTTAATTTTACTGAAATTGTCAAGTTATCAGTGTCCACACTGCAGCCTTGAGCTCCTGGTTCCTCAGGCTGTAGATGAGGGGGTTCAGGGCTGGAGGCACCACCGAATACAGAACTGACAGTGCCAGATCCAGGGATGGGGATGAGATGGAGGGGGGCTTCAGGCAGGTAAATATGCCAGTGCTTGTTAAAAGAGACACCACAGCCAGGTGAGGGAGGCAGGTGGAAAAGGCTTTGTGCCGTCCCTGCTCAGAGGGGATCCTCAGCACAGCCCTGAAGATCTGCATATAGGAGAAAATCATGAACACAAAACACCCAAGTGCTGAGCAGGCACTAAGTGCAAGGAGCCCAAGTTTCCTGAGGTTTGAGTGTGAGCAGGAGAGCTTGAGGATGTGTGGGATTTCACAGAAGAACTGGCCCAGGGCATTTCCATGGCACAGAGGCAGGGAAAATGTATTGGCTGTGTGCAGCAGAGAAATGAGAAAGGCACTGGCCCAGGCAGCTGCTGCCATGTGGGCACAAGCTCTGCTGCCCAGGAGGGTCTCATAGTGCAGGGGTTTGCAGATGGACACGTAGCGGTCATAGCACATGACGGTCAGGAGATAGTACTCTGCTGAAATGAAGAACATAAAGAAAAACAGCTGAGCAACACATCCTGAGTAGGAGATGGTCCTGGTGTCCCAGAGGGAATTGTGCATGGCTTTGGGGACAGTGGTGCAGATGCAGCCCAGATCAGTGAGGGCCAGGTTGAGCAGGAAGAAGAACATGGGGGTGTGCAGGTGGTGGTCGCAGGCTACGGCGCTGATGATGAGGCCGTTGGCCAGGAGGGCAGCCAGGGAGATGCCCAGGAAGAGGCAGAAGTGCAGGAGCTGCAGCTGCCGCGTATGTGCCAATGGCAGCAGGAGGAAGTGGCTGATGGAGCTGCTGTTGGACATTTGCTGTCTCTGGGCATTGGGTTCTGCCGTGGGAAAAAGGACAGTGAAGAGTTAGAGGAGATATCTGTAACCAAAAGCGAAGCCACAACATTCCAGGGTTTCTCTTCTCTAATTTCCTGATCTTACCTGGTGATTTTCCTCCTGGAGGTGTTTCTCTGTGTCTCATCCCTCCATGTCAGCACTCACACAGCCCAAATCTCTGTGCACTCTCCTTGGCCTTATAGAGATTTGCCTGTTTGCAAGGCACTAGTTGGGGGCAGGAAAGGTCAGGCTCAGCCTGATGTGTCCAGCAAAGTTAATGCTAGTGCTCACAATAGACAGAGTGGCTGAAAGCACATCAGGAATCTCTTGTGAACCTATTGATCACTAAAAATAACAGTTCAGATGTCTCAAGGACCTGTCAAAATTCATAATACCTTTGATATTTATCCCACCCCACCTCGGCCTGTTTTCTAATAATAGGAAACTGAATACAAAGACTTAGAAAATGTCCTCATTTTTATCATTATCCTTGTCTTGGAAATATTCTATGACTGATCAGAAACCCTCAGCATGCCAGAGCCTCATGAGCATTTCACCTCCCCTGCACCAGAAATACTCAGGGAGTCGTACTCACAGAGTCTGTAGGCATTGGGATGTTCCAGCTTCAGGAGATCGCTCCAGGAGCTGCAGCTGCCTTGCCCTGCAGCCAGAGGCTTCCTGTGTCAAGGGCTGGGAATGATTCTGCCCAAGTCATTTCTGAGCATCTTCACAGCCCTGATGGATTGAAGTTCTCTGTGCCTCTGTGCTGTGCCCAGGGTGGCTGATGCAGTCCCAGCCCTGCTGGGCTGATAGAAGAGCTGCTCATCCAGAGCAATGTCTTTTTGAAGCTCTTCTTGGTTGCCAGGATTTCCCTCTGAGCCAGGAGTTTGTCCCAGCTCAGCAGCACAGACATAGTACAAGGACTTTAATGACCCTCTTGAGAGTTTGTGCTGAGGCCTTGAACATCAGTCCCTGAGAAGAAGCTGAAGAAACCTCTCAAGAACTCCAAGTAAGAATCAAACTCCAAAGTTTCCTAAAGTTTTAATGGGTCCCACTGAGGGACATAACGGAGAAAGTGTCCCCAAGCTCCTGTCAGGGCAGAGAATTTGAGAGAGTGATGAAAAGTGGGGACAAAGAAAAGCCAAGTCTTGATGCCCTGGGTCACAGCAGGGTCTGTGCCACCAAGGGCTGTGAGGAGACACCTTGTCCTGAGCCACTGGGGCCTCCTGGCACAGCCCCAGCAAGGCTGGGCACTCTCACCCCTTGTCCTGCCCTCAGCATCCCCCCACATCCCAGTGGCCTCAGGGATCTGCTGGGACCAGTCCCTGGGGAGCCTTGGTCAGGACTGGCCCTGGGGCCTTCATGCTCTCAGGGATTGCAGGTTTTTCTAAGGACTTTGGGTTTTGCTTTTCCATTGGAGTCTCTGAGAGCCTTTGCAATCATGGCCTCCAATTATCTGCTTTAGTCTCTTGAGAGCCTTTGTCAGTAACAACACTCAGTGGGGCTCATTAATGGTTCAAGGTACTCAGTTTTTTAACGTACTTGGTGTTTCCATTTTGACACCAACTCTTTTAGTAGTTTATGCAACCATGGCCCCAATTATCTGCTTTAATGAGTCCCTTGAGAGGTTTTATTGTCAGTCAGTGGGGCTCAATAATACTTTGAGATACTCAAGGGTTTTTTAAGGTACTTTGGATTTTCCATTCCACACTGAGTCTCTGAGACATTTTTGGGCAATCCTGGCCTCCAGTTCTCCAAAGAGTCCAGGAAGAGCCTGTGTTGGGGATGGACCTCAGTGGGACCCATTAATGCCTCAAGACACTTTGGGTTTTTCTTCTATCTTGGACTCTTGGAAAGGTTTGTGCAATCTCCTCTCAGGCCCTGAGATTCAAGGACTCAGCACCAAATGCACCATATGGGAGCTCACTGGAATAAAGCAAGTCCTGACAAACCATAGCTCCGCCTTGATTTCCTTCTGGTCTGGCGTAGATCATTAGGGAGGTTTTCTACTGCAGTTATGGGGAAATAATTCAAAGAGCATTTAAGAAATATGTGTTCCTAGTTTAAGAATGTCTTTTATTGCTCTTCTCTTTAGAGCAGAGGTGATTGCAGCATTCTGTGACTGATATTGATCCAGAGTCTCTCTTAAGGAGGCTATCCTGGTCAGAGAAGCTGTGCCTTGAGATGTGACCCAGTGTGGACAACTTTGCTCCCAATGATTTTGGGAATCAGGACTTGACAACTGAAATTGTAGAGAGTATGTTTTATTGCCAGCTAGGACATATGGGGTAATATCTCCTCCAAACCATGCTTACCTGGTAAAGCAGGGTTCTAGGTATAACTACACATTGATCCTACAAGCCCACACCTCCCTGCCTGCCCATCTCCACAATCTCTCCCTTTGTATTATAATTAGCTGCCACACCTCCTGGTGGTTGTGTCGGTGGTCTTTGGGATGAAGGCTGTATCTCTTCCTCAGTGTTCGCTGTTTGACCTCTGCCTCTGGGCAGGTGCAGGGGAGGTTTGGCTCTCCCTCAGGTCAGCTTGCCCCACCTGTCTGATCCTGGCTGCTTTCTGGAGCCACAGGCTTCTGCTTTGTCGGATTGTACAATAGCTGGGGCTTGCTTTGCTGAGTTTTCGCAATATATCTTATCTTAATGTTTTTTTCCTAACAACTATGTTGGTTTGTTACATACTGTTTCTGCTATGTGTTCTATTTCCCCTCCACCTGCTTAAGCATATTATAGGCTTCTAAAATTCTGAATTTTCAAAACCATATGCATTCACCATCTCAATTCCCCCCATTTCTTCTAAATGATTCACATTATTTTGTTTTTTAAGATACCTATCATGCTCTCTACAACTCTCTTTAACTAGTTGGTTAGATAACAGGATAGACATTAAAACCATTCTTCATGACAGTTTCAAATTCCAGAAAATTATAACCAAGAACAAAACTTAAACTAACCAGTACCAACAAAGCTACTATAAGATGAACAATCAGTTTAGAAACCCTGCTGCAGTAGACCACCCAAAACGTATATCCCACCAGAGGTGAGATGTGTCTCCCTCCAACCTTTTAAGAACTCCTTATAATCTGTGTCATGGTCTATTGTGATCAAGGTCTTCTTTCCCATATTTTTAATTTCTTTAAGAATTTACTGAACATCTCTGTGTTTTAGTAGCTGTTGAACATTCCTATGGGCACAGGCAATACATCCTGCACAGTTGTCAGGTTTGCCTTTATATACTGATGTGATATAACAGGTGCCCAACAGGAGAAATCACATCCCTCAATCTTGACAACATTACAAATACACAAATCAGATTGTGTTTCATTAATAATGAGCTCCTCCACTTACTATAGTGAGGCATGCTGTTCTGAGGCAGGCACAACCCTGACCTATATATACGAGCAAGGTTGTCTGGCTGACTGAATGGATTCCAGAGTAACAAATGCTTTGTTCTGCATCTAGGCAGATATCTTGGTCATCATTTGCATTTCCTTCACATATAAAGCCCAGTTGTTTTCTTGTGGCACATAGCTCTAGTTTAATAGTCTGCCACTTCCATTCAACCACACTCTATGTTGAGAAGGATGTAGCACAGTTCTCTCATGGTTTGATTCTAAAAACCTTGGTTTCAAATCCCTCTTTTTCAAGCCTGAATTCAGAACAGTTAGTTAAGCATGTGTCACAACATTCATGACCAATTTGAATGGGTTTCATAGGTCCCTGATGGAATTCATCCTAAACAAATACAAATTTGCATCCCCAGACATCTCTCCCAGAGATGGTGCATTTGTGACTTTTAACACCTGCCACAGAGATTTACAAGAGTCAAAGTCAGAAGCTTTTCCCTGACACATATAAATGCCAGTCACATTGTATATAGGAGGTCTTGCACAGATGTCTGCTGTAGCCATAGCCATGGCTATGACTGTGAGAGCCACAGCTTTCCAGGTTGTACCTGCTTGATTCTCCATGGTGACTATGAAGCCTTTTTATTCTAGTGTGATGTCTCTATGCCACTTGTTCTCTAATCTGGATGGCAGTGAAGGATGTGAGGAGCACCTGTTATGGTCCTTCCCACTGTGGTCCCAAAGTCTTTTCTGTAAGAGACTTCACATATACATAATCTCCAGGTTGCACATTATGTACTGGTCCATCCAGTCCTCTTCACTGGGTTCTTTATGCATGTTTCCTGATATTATTTGAGTTGTTTCCCTAGGGCCATATATTCTTTTCTAGTTTCTTCCCCTACTTGTGCTAATATTCCTTTCTCTATTGCATAAGGTCTCCCACACAGGAAATCAAAAGGACACAGCCTTTCCTTGGTCCTTGGTTTAGTTCGTACGCATAAAAGAGCTAAAGGAAGGGATTGAGGCCAAGGCAGATTGACCTCCTGTCCTAATTTCACAATTTTCTGTTTGATTAAATGATTCATCTTCTCCACTTGTCCACTTGACTGGGGATGATATGGGATATGCAGTTGCCAATCTATACCCAACGTAGTACTAACCTGCTGTACCACCTTAGCAATAAAATGGACCCTCTATCTGAGGAAATGACAGGTGGAACCCCAAATTGTGGACTATCTCTTTAATTAATACCTTGACCACTTTTCTGGCCTTAGCACTTCTAGTAGGGAAAGCATCAGGCCATCCTGAGAAGGTATCAGTTAATAACAGTAAATAACGAAACCCCACTTTTCTTGGGAGTTCTGTGAAGTCTATTTGCCATAATTGGCCAGGGTACATTCCCAATTTCACCCATTTCTGGCTTTGGAGTGCTTTTGGGATTAGTCTGGAGGCAGAGATCACACTGTTGAGTTACGTGCTTCACCATAATATATAAATTTCTAGCCATGATATTGTGATTTAAGTGTTCATACACGACCCCTGCTCCCCAGTGCCTTTTTCTATGTTCCTCCCTTATTACAGACCATATTAGATGACTAAGCATGATCACCCTGCCTTCTGGGGTATGGGCCACCCCTCTTTACTATATGTCCCATCTAAATTTGTGATTAGCTTCAGATCCTCTTTGTCATCATTTGGTTTACCCTCAAGAGCGATTTTCCCATCTGGGATTAGAGCTCCTTCCAATTTTACCTCTCTTTTTGCTGCTTCTTTTGCCTCCCTCTCTGCCAGCTAGTTTCCTTCTTCTAATTATGAGTTTGCCTTTTGATGTGCTCTGATGTGCATAATTGCTATTTTCTTTGGGAACTGTGCTGCCTCCAGCAATTTCAGAATTTCTTCTGCGAGTTCAGTGTTTTTCCCTTGAAAGTTCAATAGCCTCTTTCCTTCCAGATTGCTCCATGGGCATGCACAACTCCAAAATTGTTATTTGAATCCATGTATATGGTCACATTCTTACCTTGGGCCAATTCCAGGGCTTGGGTCAAGGCGATTATTTCGCCTTTTGTGCAGAGGTATTGAGAGGCAATGGTTCCGACTCATGGCTGGTGGTGATGGCATATCCTGCATGCCTTTTGCATGCCAGGACATAGCTGTTCTGCCCATGAACCTGTCCCCTGCATCTTCCACAGAAACATGCTTCAAATCCAGCCAGCATGAGTATGTTGCTTCAACGGTTTCCAAGCAGTCATGGTGTACTGGTTCTCCTGTGTTTCCACTAAGGAAAAAAGCTAGCCTGACAATGTTAGTGACCACAATCTCCACATCATCCTGTTCTACCAGTATGGATTGGTATTTCAGGAACCTCTGTGGAGAAAGTCAGTGCTCACCATTCACTTCTAATAGGGCAGACACTCTCTGGGACACCAACACAGTTATTTTATTGTCCCAAGGTGAATTTTTGAACTTCCTGGATATTTAGCACTACTGCTGCTACCGCACACAAGGATCCTGGCCATCCTTTTGCAGTTTCATCCAATTGATTGGAGATGTAGGCGACTGCTCTGTGATATTGACCTAAATCTTGTGCCAATATCCACAGGGCCATTCCCTGTTTCTCATGAGAAAACAAAAATAAAGGCTTACTCATGTCAGGGAATCCCAGAGCTGGAGCTGACATCAGGGCATTTTCAATTGTTCAAAGGCTCTTGTGGCCTGTTTGTCCCATTGCAGATGCTTCTGTTCAGAGTTGATTAGTGCATACAGGGGTTTAACAAGCAGCTCGTAAATACAGGTCCAAAGGCGACACTTCCTGGTCATTTTGAGAAAAGTTCTCAGTTTTTTTACAGTCTGTGGATTTAGTGTTTGACATATAGCTTCCTTTTGGGATTGCTGCAGAGTTCTTTGCCCTGGACAAATTTCATACCCCAAGTAAGTGACTCCTTGCTGCATTACTGGGTTTTCTTTTTAGAAGCTCGGTACCCTTGGAGCCTGAAAAATTTAAGAGACCTACAGTCCAAGCCATGAAAGTCTATTCTTTATGAGTGGCAACCAGGATCTCATCTACATATTGTAGAAGTCTCCCCTTCCCGGGGGGGTTTCCCAAAACTCGAGATCCTTGGTGAGTTGGTTGCCGAATATGGTGGGGGAATTCTTGAATCCTTGAGGCAGCACAGTCCAAGTGAGCTTGGGTCTTTTGTCCACTTTTAGGATTTTCAAAGGCAAATATCTTTTGGCTGGCTTCACAGAGAGGGAGGCAAAAGAAAGCATCTTTGAAATCTAAAACAGTAAGCCAGGTTAGTTCTGGTGCAAATGCTGTTAACAAAGTATATGGGTTTGCTACTACAGGATAGAAATCCTCTACTACTCTATTGACTGCTCTTAAATCCTGGACTACTCTATATGTTCCACCAGGTTTATGAACTGGTAATATGGGAGTGGTGAAATTCAATTCACATTCCCTTAACAGACTCCATTGCCAGAAGTTTTTTATCCCGGGCTGGATTCTCTCCCTATCCTCTCTTCTTAAGGGATATTGTTTTGTCTTTACTGGTCATTGTCCCTCTTTAAGCTTTAGCCCTACTGGTGATGTATTCTTAGCTCTTTCTGGCTTCTCAGTGACCCACATGCCAGGGCACACCTGGTTGATGATATCTTCACCGGTTTTTCCTTCTATGGCAACATCAACTAAAAGTAAACTCATTATTTGAATATATTATTGAGTATCCACCTCCAGAATAATCTTCCCTTTTTCAAATCTGATTGCTGTATTCAATTGTTCAAGCAAATCCTTTGCAAGGAGTGCATGTGGTGAATTAGGCAGGTATAAGAATTAAGCTCAAGGAGAGCACAGTGACAGTGTGGGCTCCATGGGATGAATGGGCCATTTTGACACCATGGAACCAAGGAGACCATTTTTACACTATGGGGCACCATGGAACCAAAGTACCATTAAGACATTGCAGGGCCTCATGGAACCAAGGGCACAAGAGTGACACTGTGAGCTCCAAGGGAACAAGGGGTCATTCTCACAGGGCAAAACCAAGGAGACCATTGTGACATTATAGGGCATCATGGGACGACGGTCCATTACGACAGAGCAGGCCCTTATGAAACCATTGGAAGCCATTTTTACAATTCGAGGCTTTGTGAAATCAAAGGGCTGTTGTGGCATTTCAGGACATTTTTTAACCAAGGGGACCCTAGAGACACTGCAGGGTCTCATGGAATCAATGGTCTGTTTTAACACTGCAGGGCCTCATGGAATCATGGAGACTACTACGACACTACAGGTGATGCCTTGGAGTTGCTACCTAGAACAGAGGCTAGACAAGGTTAAGAGAATAAAGTGGGTATTTATTAAAGCTTTCAATAGATTTGCCTTGGGGAGTCAAAAGGCTCCCAGAGGCTACACCCAAGATGGACGGTGGTCATGAGTTTTTCAGGCAGACATAAGTTTGGCCCATTTGCATGTCAGGGTTAATCCTCCAATTACAGCTTCAGCTAACGAAGTCATATTCCCCCAGTTTGCTTCCCCCCCCTCCCCAATTCACTTTTGTTTATACTTTTCGGAGCCTGAGGCTGTAGGGTGCCTTTGAGTTTCAGGCCTAGAGGAATTGTTTTGTCTGACTAAAATGTGAAGACAGTTAACTAACACTTTACATGGAGTTTAGAGTTATGCCCAAATGCAGTACTGGATTTGAAAAGGCTAAAATCTTATGGCATCACAGTCCTCACTGAACCAAAGGAACTGGAATTTAGCATCATGGATGAAAAAGTTTTTTGGTGCTCATCATGGTGCCTTGTTCTTTCCATGCATTTCACAAATGATTAATAAGTCTGTTAAAGGAATCTTTATGGTTCTAAAAGGAGTCAGTGAGTCAGGGGTCTCTCTGAAGTCAGAGTGCAGAGATTGAATAAGTTTTAGAGTGAGTTCTGATGCTTTTAGTAAGTAAAAGGTTCCAAATGCCACAGTAGTAGAGTGTGTTCTACTGAAGGTTGCAAAGATAGTGATATCTTCAGTAGAGGCTCCAGGCCTACAGCTGCAGACAGGACTTAGACATAATAGAGTTATATTAAGAATATTGCTTACATTTTTTAGATATAACAAGTTAGAGTGTATGCGTAGTGTTACACGTAACCTGGTGTGCTAAGATAGAATTCTAATAGGTTAAAGAGTGGTGGTCTGAGTCTGCCTCTTAGCTTGTTGGAAAAATCCTATATAACAGTTTGTATTCAGAGAGTTGTTGCTTTTAGCTATTGGCTTTTGCCAGGGTTTCTAGCTATTTGCCTACTGCTTATTGCTACTGCTTTTGCTATTGCTTGCCATTGCTTCTGCTATTGCATCTTGAGACTGATGTGCTCTGTAATAAGACATGCTTTGTAAGAAATAATCTTTTAACTATTAGCTGCTTTGCTTGTTTAAGATTACCCAACAAGCAGGAGCCTATAGAGCTCCAGAGTTTGGTGCCTATAGAGCACCGGGGTCAGAAAGAACCCCACAGGTTTCCACCTCACTGTCTCTAAAATCTTTGGTCTTTGCCCCAAACCATCACCATTTGGCAATGAAAGACACCCTTTAGTAATAGAAAATCAAAATTGTGTGATCACTAAAGTTGGAAAAGACCTCCAAGACCATTCAGTATTCCTGGATGCCACCAGAAGACAGAATTGAAAGCAGAAGATTTTCTGGGGTTTAAAGTGAACAAATCAACTCTCCCCAAGGAATTCCCAATGTTGTCCCAAAGGATGTTCCTGACCCTGCCCACAGGGAGACAGGATGATGCAGAGCCCCCCAGCCAGGTGTCTTCCAAACATGGATCACCAGGGCTCTGCCCAACGGGGGCCACTGGGGATCATCCAACACCGATCCTCCCACGGGGGATGGAGCTGGAGCAGAGCACAAAGCTCTTCCCACACTCGGGGCACTCACAGGGCTTCCCTTAGTGGAGCCTCCATTGGTGTTGTGTCAAGGTTGAGCTGTCTGAGAAGCTCTTCCCACACTCAGGACACTCGTACGGCCTCTCCTCAGTGTGGATGTGTCGGCGTCTGGTGAGGGTGGAGTTTTCCTTGAACCCCTTCCCGCAGTCGGGGCAGCGGAAGGGCCTCTCTTCTCTGTGAATCCGCTCATGTAGGAGGAGACTGGAGCTGGTCTGAAACCTCTTATCACACACAGGACACTTGTAGGGCCTCTCCCCAATGTGGATGCGCCAGTGTTTTCTCAGGTTGTAGCTCTGCCCAAAGCAGGTGTAGGGCCGTTCCCCTGTATGGATCACCTGGTGCTGCAGCAGATTGGAGCTGTCGGCGAAGCTATTCCCACATTTCCCACACTCATAGGGCTTTTCCCCAGTGTGGATAATATGGTGCCGGAGCAGGTCGGAGCTGTCCCTGAAGCCCTTCCCACATTTCCCACACTCATAGGGCCACTTCCCTGTGTGGATCATCTGGTGAAGAATGAGCTTGGAGCTCTGGGTGAAACCCTTCCCACATTCCTCACACTTGTAGGGCTGTTCCCCAGTGTGGATCTTCTGGTGTCGGATCAGGTTCGACCTGCAGCTGAAACCCTTCCTACATTCCAAGCACTTGTGGGGCTTCTGCCCCGCATCAGGCTTCTCCACCAGCTCTGAACTCTGCCTGCATCTCCGGCCGCCTTCCCGGCTCAGGGAGGGTCTTTCCTCCTCTCAGCTCCCTGGGCTGGGTTTGCAGTCCCTCCTCATGAGGGATCTCTGGGGCTTTTGCTCCTCCTCCATCCACCCACGCCTTGGGAATGAAAAATCCTGGTTTGGGAAAAAAAAAAGAAAAAACTGCCTTCGACTAGGGGGCTCCTCCTTTCCCAAGTTCATATCAGGAACATTGGGCATCTTGTGTCTGTATGAACCTCCCAAACACCAAGATCCAGCCCAAAAATCATCCAAATATCAAGAGAGAGATCAAAAATTCCCCAAACAGCAAGATTCAGCCAAAACCTCCCGCAAAATATAAAGATTCAAGCCCCATAAAAAACCAAAGCATGAACATTCAGCCCAATAAAGCTCAGAAACACCAAGATTCACCCCTGTCAAAATTGTGTATCCCTCTCTCCGGTCACCTGCTGCACGTGGGAGGGACAAGACTGCTGGACCTGGGGAAGAGGCTGCATATTCAGGGAGGGGTGGAACCTTGTGCTGCTTCCCATTTCTCCTCGTCCTGTGTCCCTGCTCCTCCTCACACTCTTCTTCCTCCTACTATTCCTCCATCTCCTGCGGAATCCCACCTTCTCCTCCCACGTGCATCCTTTGACCATTTTGTTCTCCAATCCTGCTTCTCCCTCCCTTCTCCTGCTGCCCCCAGGCCCAGCACCCCCTGCCGGCTCCCTCTTCCCCCCAAACCCACAGCATCCCAGCGCAGGGGTAGGGATGGAGCTGGGGCAGCTCGGGCTGGGGCAGCGCTGGGCTCTCGGCCGCTCCCGCCCGCACTCGGTCCCCACTGCAGCCGCTCCCGCCACGGCAGCGCGGGGGGGCCCGGCCTTGGCGCTGCCCCCTCCCACCTCCCCAAATTCCCCTCGTGGGGGGCGCTGGGGCCCGGGGGGGGCAGGTGGGGTCCAGGTGGGGAACGCTGGGAGCTGCGGATCTGTCTGGACCCCCATGGAAGGAAGAACAGGAAAATGTCTTTACAAACAGATGCTGGGAATCCGCCTGGAGATAGGGCCAGGGACGTGTACATAAGGAAGTGACAGCAGAAGCCATTGGGTTCAGAAAATGTTATTAATTGACCACACAGACTGCTGCTAAGCCAAGGTCCTGCTAAATTCATGAACTCCCAGAAGAAGAACAAAGACTTAACAGAGCCATGGATATCATTAGCTGTACAAAAGTGGGGCGCATATAAAGGGGGCCCCAGCACCCAGGGGGTCTCAGATCCTTACACCATCTTGAACCAGGTTCCCTCCTCACACTGACACCATTCAGTATCTGATGTCAAAGATGCTTTCTGGGGATGCCCACTCACACAGGATGCTAAACTGTATTTTGCCTTGGAGTGGGAACAAGAGGTAGAAGGGAAAATGGCAAAGACATGGACAGTCCTTCTGCAGGGATGCACGGAAGCACCAGCCTTATTGGGGCAAGCCTTGCAGAAAATATCACAAGAATTTACCCCACCCCAGGGATTGGGTTAATGCAGGATGTGGATGACTTGCACCAATCAGGAGGACAAGAAGTGGTAGAAGAAGCCTCTGTGAAATGGCTGAATGTTCAGGCTCAAAAGCATCTCCGACTATTATAAAAAAAAAAAAAAAAAAAAAAAAAAAGCAGCAAAAATGATGGAGAATAATGTTATATATTTGGGACATATTTTGATTGATGGTTTGTGATGTATTGACCCAGAGATGGACCAGGGAATCTCAGAATAAATGTTACCCAGCACCAAAATGGAACTGGAACAATTGTGAGAAATAATAGGGAACTGCAGGACCTGGACTGAGAATTCTCTGCTCTAGCCAGAACATTGTATGACTTTTTAAACCCAGATACCTCAATGTTGTGGTATGGACACAAGAAACAGCAAAACTCCAGAAAATGAAATAAAACCAAAATTATTAGTGCCCCAGCCATGGCTCTTCCAGACTCAGAAAAGAAATTTGAATTCCATGTGTGTTATAGTACATATTATATTACTGGCTTTTCGCAAATATTAAAATGAATGATGTATGTATAACACTGGAAAACTTTGCTTTATTAATTTATTTTCTTTTAGTTTTGCTATTAACAAAACTTTAAAATAGTAATGTGACAAATATATATTACTAGGATTATAACATGGTGAAGTAAAACACTTTTGTTCATCAAACTAAATCAGAGAATGGTAGAAAAGAAATTATAATCAGGAACTTCTTCACATTCTTGGATTATGGGACACCAGACCCCCAGGGAAGGAAAAATGTGGATTTACAAGTTGGGGGGGAATAATTTTGAATACTGCATGAAGATCTATGAATATGCAACAGATTGATGCATTTAAGGAATACAGCACCCTGCTGTTATCACATTTTGCTTCATTTTTTGTCTCTTATCATCTTCTATTAAAACTTTTACTATTTACCAGGTAAGTGAACCTCGCTTTTAAAAATGTGGATGTTACACAGGGCCATGCCAAAGGAATTCTTGTGCTAAAATGTTTAACCCAATGGCCACAGTGGCCTCATTCTCTGCAGAATTGTGCAGCCACAGCTGTTATGGGAACTGAGGCCCAAAAACGAAAGGCAGGAGGATCTCCTATTGTTCAAGTCTGGCACCAAGTTAAAGCTCTGATCACCAAAAGAGCCTTTACATGGATGAGCAGTGCTCTGTGATTACAGAATGAAACTTGTTCAGTGGCACAGGAGGATTTAGAATTGAGGACAGGGGAAGGGTTCAACCCAGCCTCCTGTTTGAACAGCCTGCACAGGGACTGGGAACAAACCCATGGCTGCATTCAAGTGACAGAGCTCCAGACTCAGGACAGGAGAGATTGATGAGAGGTGTTTATGCATGAGTCTTCAAAGAGAAGCTGAAGAAATGCAGATTAACACTGCTGAGGCAAAGTATCCATTTATCATTTGAATTACAGGATTAGATTACAAGATGTCCTCCAAATAATAACCAACCAGATAGATGCAGCTGCTCACCTTTTTACCAACGGAATCACCAAGGAAGAAGGCAACACTGATGGAAAATTAAATGACTCAAAATGCTGTTTCCAAATAGATAACTGAAAGTGGTAAAACAGATAACAAAGAAAATACGAAAGTAGCTCATATTCCAGTCCAAATGTAGAAAGGATGGAAATGGGACACGTTCTCATGGTTCATTGTCAGACCATGGCTTAAACGAATGCTGTTCCTTCTCTGATGTTCTGCAGCAACTCCCATCTTTTTACCATGGTCGACACCTTGCTGAGTGCAGCTCATTCAGCAGGTGAGCAAGGGGATGCAGGGGGCAGCCAGGCCTCCTGATCCAAAAACGGCTACAAAAGGACAGGGAATGAGATAACTGAGAATAGTCCCAAAACCAAGGAGGAGCCGGAAAGAGACTGAGCCAATGGTAATTAAAAGTTTGTAAAGACAATTACTGAGAAAACGAGAAGAGGGTATTGAATGGAGTAAGATCAATGTCCTTGGAGATAAGAACAGGGATTTGTAGATAAGCAAGTAACAGGACAAAAAAACAGTTTCAGAAAATGTTACTCAACACTGCTTCTCAGCCAAGATCCTGCTCAATTCCTGAATTTCGAGGAGAAACACTTAACAGAGCCAGGAATATCCGATTTGATACGAAAGAAGGGGTGCATATTAAGGGGCACATGGAGCAGGCGGATCGGCAAGTCTGAAACTTCCAAGTATCGCAGCCAGTGGGGAAAGGGAGAGGGGGAAAATGAGGATAAAAAGGAGGCTGCGTTTTAGAGACCGCATGGAAAATACCGCATGGAAAATGCCGCAGGGAGAAAAGGCTTCTCCCTTTGTTCATCAATAAAGTCACTTTTACAGGACTCCTCTGTCTCCTCTGGGCACACAAAAATCTGGCCACATGAATTTTCCCGCACAGCCCCGGGGCCTCTCTCAAACATCCCTCTCCCGCCTCGGGCTCCTGCCGGGGCTCCAGGCGGGTCCCGGCTCCATCCCGGACCCACTCCCAGCTCCCACCGCCCTCAGCTCCTGCTCACCCCGAGCTCCTGGCGGTTCAGGGCAGCAGCAGTTCCTTGGCCCGATGCCCGGGCCGGGCCCAGTGCAGGAGCCGCTCCTCAGGCGAGGTTTCCGAGAAATGGCGGAGTTCGGGGAAAAAGAGGGGAGAGTGTGCCGAGTGCAGAGCCCGCCCCTGGCTGCGATTGGCTGATTCTGTCGTCACTCCTCAATCTCGCGCGCTGATTGGGCAAAGCAAGACCAGGCCCGGTCCCGGTGCCGTCGCCAAACCACACAAAGGCGTCATTGCGAAGTGTCTGTGCGGGCCCGTGAGCGGCAGCCAGAGCCCGCACAGACGCTCCCAAAACGGCGCCTTTGGCCCCGGGGCCAGGCTTATCCCCGCTCTGCCCAATCAGCGCACGAGAACGAGGAGTGACGGCAGAATCAGCCAATCGCAGCGAGGGGCGGGCTCTGCAGACGGCTCAGCAGCCTCGGCCTGCGCTCTCAGGGCCCCCCGGGCTGTGTGAGGGGAAAGCCGGAGATGAGGAACAGCCCTGGAACGTGCCTGGGCCCGAGGTGGGATTGGCCTGAAAACACAAAGTTCTCCGCAGCTCCCTGCACGCCTTTCCCAGCCCTGCGTGTTCGCTGGCTCCGGCTCAGTGGGAAGATCTGGAGTGTCACTGCTCCTACCCGTAATTAGGAGTATCAGTGCATGGCCCAAAAATAAAAAACTGCCCCAAGCCCTGTGGATGAATGCGGGAGTGTAGACATTGTTATAAACTGTCAACTCTCAGTCCAATTTGAGTTGAAAAGCCAAACAGAATTTATTGATAATTCGAGCAAGCAATAACAGGCAAAAACACAGCGCTGGGTGTAGCTGGGGAAGGTTTCCGCCACAGCCCACACCGTAAGCTCAACTCCCCAGTCTTTTATTCTCTCGTGCTTCCTGTGTATGTAGATCTTGCGGTAGTACTCCGCGTCATTGCGGTTTGCTGCTAAGGGGTCGTATTCTGCCTTTTGGTGGTCGTATGATGGAAGATGATCCTCTTCCTCTACTGTCGTGGTTAACACCTATAAAAAAAACCTCTCCCCGTTCGCTTGAATACAGCTGCTGCTGCAAAATTCTTCTAGCAAGCTACAGACTTGTGGTTTCCTGTTTTTTGCACAAAAGGGGTTTTAACTGTTTAACTGTTACAATCTTGCATAATGCCAGTCCTTGGTTAGTTTTTTTTTTTTTTTTTTGATGAACAAACAATTTATACAAGTATATCTATTACAATCCCCCCTTTTTCTTTTTATCCATTTTGTTCATCAAACTCTTTTAACGCATATTGGCTTAAGGTCATTTCTTCTCCTATCTCTAGATCTCCATTTATTGGTTCATACTTTGCTCTAATCAAAAGTAAGTGTGCGGCTTCCAGCCTACTTTTCACTATTTCAATCACCTTGTTAAAAATACAGGGCCCAAAGGTCAGTCCGAGGATTAATAGTATTACTGGACCAGCAACAGTAGATAATAACGTAGTTAACCAAGGAGAAGCATTAAACCAAGATTCATACCAACTTTGTTGCATCTCTCGTTCTCTCTTCCTCTTTTCCAATCCTTCCCGCAGTATGGCCATAGTTTCTCTTATCACCCCACTCTTATTTACATATACACAACATTCTTCCCTGAGCGCAACACATAAGCCCCCTTGTTGCAAGAACAATAGATCTAACCCCCTTCTATTCTGTAAAGCTACCTCAGCTAGTAAATTTAGGGATGTTGTAAGATCTGTTATAGCTTTATCTATACGAGCTAAATCCTCATCAACTGCTTTTTGAAGAAAGCTAAATTCTTTGCGCTGGCCAACTAACGAAGCTATTCCTGTTCCTACTCCTGCTCCCCCTAAAATCATTAAAGCAGCTACTGTGAGGGCTGTAAAGGGCTCTCTTTTATGTATTTGGAGTGTAGAGGCCATTTGAGCATTATATACATATTCCTCAGGGTGATAGACAACCCGGGGAACTACCATAACTTGAATACAATAATCCGAGGTCTCATTGAATATATTCCGGGAAACGCATGGAATCAGTCCTCCCCTGGAACATACCCACTTTGTATTATTTGCTGGGATTATCCATGTAGATGTTCTATTGAATTGTGACGGTTTCCTTTCTTGGGAGCATAAGGACTTTAGGTGCAATGGGACACTTCCTATACACTGTCCTTTCCCTGTGACGTCTGCAAGTGTTATGCCTTTAGTTTGGGGATTCTTCCAATCACACTGAGGTGGGTTGCTTAAATTTGATAATCTGAACCTGGTTGATACCCCTAATGCTTCATAGAATGGAGGCCTCACATAATAGCACAACCAACAATGTTCTGTAAGATTTGGGGTGGTTGCATTAAGCACCGAGTATACCCCTTCAAGCAAACCCCACAGGGCATTAGTTGGGGACCTATCAGCCTTAGGAATGACTGAAAAGTTATTGGCTGACTGGTTAGAAAAATCCGATTCGTTGGCTTGGTCCTTGGGAACTATGGGTGTTGGATTTATATGGTCTACAATGACCTGGATTTGGTCCTATTGCCTGTGGGTCTGGTAGTATATGTTGCTTCTGGATGGTAAACATGTTTCCTCGATCTCTATTGCCATACTCCCAGTATCTGACACCCCATGTCTTCCCTATTAACCATCCTTGATCTGTGGGATTTGATACGTTTAGGTAGAAGTATTTACAGATGTTGGGGGCCCAATTCCATTTTACAAGTGCTATTCTTCCCCCCCCAAATCCCTCCTTGGAGGAGTGCATCCATAAGGGCCATATGCCACCTGTAGGAATCTATCCCTTCCTTTTCCTCCAATCCAGTCTGTGGCAATGGTTTCACACCCCCAATATGCACAGAAATATTCTCCGGGGAGGTTGCAATATCGTTTTCCAGGATTCGAAGCGGGACACATATAAACTCCCCAAGACAGACACGGATCGACAGGGATCAATTGGCAGGGTGTTACAGTAAAGCTGGGGGATCCTGACAATACTTTTTCTTGCAGTATTTTACCATCTGCTCGTATTAATGTCCACCTAAAGGGTTAATGCTCCTCTGCTCTCACTATTCCTTTTCCCAGTATTATTGCCAATGTCAGAATGGTTTGCCAACAAGGGTGGGGTCCAAACCATGAATCTCTTTTTATTCTACCTTTTCCCTTTGGTTGTCGGTATTCTGTTTGGTACTCCAAAACTCCCCTCAATTCTTTATTAAGGGGTTCAGTAACCAGTGGACAACTGCTGGAGCAGCTCGGGCTTGCTTCTTTCCAGGGGGCCAGCTCCTCTGCTTTCTCTCCTCTGCCTCGCCTGCCAACTCGGTTGCCTCGAGCTGCAGGGTATATCATCTTCTCGGCAGCAGGGATACTCGCCACACTGTGCTCCCGCCTCACCTGGCACGGGTCCCGGTTGTCACTGGGGTCTGAGTGCGATGATTCCTTACCAGCTTATACCGACAGTGTTCCCTAGTTAGTCTCTAATATAAGAATTCCCTGTCTCTTTAAATCTCAGAAGGATTAAGTCCGTGTAAATTTGACTTTCAAGTCCCCCGGTTGGCCTTCTATTCTCCACGGGCGATCAACCTCGATTGGTCCCTTTACTCGACTTGCGTGGGTCCACCCTTTCTCAGCCGTTCGGATTGCCGTTTCTGTATGGACCTTCACAGCAAGGGGTCAGAGAAGTCTCCTTCCAGGACCTAATTAGTACTTTATCCCCTGGCTTGATTCAATGGATGGCCACGTTAAGGGGCGGTCTTTGCACTAACAAACCCTTCTTTTGTAACTCCTTTCTCCTATTCATCAATTGAGTAATATACCCATTTATTTCCTCATTATCCAGAACCGGGTGATTTGCTGGAACTTCTACATCATACAGCATCCCATATAACATTTCAAAAGGAGAAATTCCAACATCCGTTCGAAGTTGAGTACGGATGTTCAATAAAGCTAATGGTAGACATTTTACCCACAACATTTTTGTCTCTAACACTAATTTAGTTAGTTGTTTCCTAATTTCCCTATCCATTCTTTCCACTCTTCCTGAGTTTTGGGGGTGCTAAGGTATATGATGTTGCCAGCATATTCCTTAAGCAAAGAATATCTTCTTAGTTATTTTAGAGATAAAGTGTGGCCCTTGATCTGAATCTGTCAAAGCATATCAAGGAATCACCTCCTCTAGCATTTTCTTCACCACCACTTGGGCGGTTGCACAAGCTGTGGGAAAGGCCTCTACATAATGTATTAGGTGATCCACTAAAACCAACAAATACTTACATTTGCCTATCTTGGGTAATTTTGTAAAATCTATTTGTACATAAAAAATGGTCTGTGTGCCAGCTTCTGTCCTCCCATCGTTTACTCCTGTCTCTGCTGTTTGTTTACCCTCTGATATGTAATACACTGGTAAGCTACTTACTTGGCTAGGTTATACACCCCAACACACATATATTTAATTGCAAATTGATCAACTAATGCTTGTGTTCCCCAATGTGTCTTGTCATGTCTTCTTGGACAATAAAGGATAAAACATAATTTAAACCATGATGCCAGCAATGGGATTTACTGGGATTTTTTACAAGCACATTGTATTGTTTCTTTGCCCCCAAACTTTTTCTAGGAGCTATAACAAAGTTTTTCCTCTGGATTCTTCCCACATGTGAAACAATCTTCTCAAGTAAACATCACTTGTTTGTTATATGCTGTTTTCCTCAGAGCTGCCTTTTTAGCCTCCTGGTCTGCCAGATTGTCTTCCCTTATAACAGGCTCGACCCCTGTTTGACGTTCTCACACATTGAGCCTTTTCCTCATGAGTTTATTAACCTCCTCTCTTTCATATTTTACCACATGTAAATGGTTCTTCTATTTGTAAGAGGTAATCATGCTGTAATACTCCCCTTATATTGTAAGGTGATTTAATCTGTATTTCTGCCCCAAAAGTAATCTTCCCTGCTTTTCCACCAGGAGGACGGCTGCCACCACTGCCTGCAAACAGGTGGGCCATCCTCTGTTAACAGCAATTTTCATAAATATACTATAAGCTTTTACTTCCTGCCCTTTCTTGAGCCAAGACTCCATAGGCAACTCCTTCGTTTACAATGATAAATAAACTAAAAGTCTCTTCCAATCTGGTAATTAATAACTGGTGCGTTAATTAATTTAGTTTTTAAGATTTCCAACCAGTTTCCATCATTACTGAACTACTTGACGATTATATCCTTAGTATTCTTCTTACTTGCCTACAATTAACAAATCATTTATTTATTGCACCGAGTTAGTTTCTGCCTCAGGTTGGAGGTTTTGTAAAATTTGCTCCACTTCCTGATCAAACAGATTAAGGGATTCAACGCACTCTTCTGGGAGCACGATCTACCTGAGTTGTTGCTTTCTGTGGGTCTCCAGATACCCACAGAAAACAAGAACTCAACCCCTTGTCATTATAATCTTTCGATCTCCTTGTCTTTCTTCCTTTGACAAGGGATACTGCCTCATTCTTATTGGAATTTCCAAATTCCTGATAGTGACTTTAAAGGGTTCAGTGTCTAATCCACCCACCATATCTGGGGTATAGCATACCTCAGAGTTAATTTATGCTTCGTCCACTGTTCGTAATGGACATAATTTAATAGTTAACCTGTTCTCTATTATTGCTAGACCAATTCTTAGCTTGATCTTTAAATTTCATCCCAAAAGGTTGTAATCTGTCTCTAGGACCAACAGTAAGGAACCACTCTTACTTTAAATTATGCCTCTATTAATACATCTTTAACTACAAATACTCCAGAGGGTTCCCCTTTTGCTCCAATAACTTGTCTATATGAGCTAAAATTTTGTAGCCTCGTGGATCTTTCGGCTCCAAAGTCCACAAGGAACTCTCCCCTGAGGACCTATTTTAAGCTTTATCAAGGCTCTGATCTTTCCCTGGTCCCCAACAAATAGAGCCCCTGACACCCCTAATCTTGAAACTGTTTTTCATCCATTTTCCTACTAAAACATTCACGCTTCTTGTGTCCCTTCCTTCCACAGTAGTAACACACCATTTCTTTCTTCCCACCTTTTTGTGCTCCCCGTTTCTGGGAATTGGGATTCCCCCTTTCTCTTGGGGGTCCTGTTCTTTGCCCTTCTCGAATTGCACCTATCTTTATTTCCATCTGTCTCTTATGCCTCCCATTCTCTTCCCACTCAGCCACATTCTCCATCCAAACAATGACTTTCTGTGTTTCCTTCAATAATTTATTCAGGCTGCTATCTTGCCAATCCTCCATATTTTTTTTTCCCTAATCTCTGTCTGATATCTTTTTTGTGATCTAACCACAAACTATGTTTTCAAAAAGCCTGCCTCGCCTCCGAGTCAGGATTTACCCCTGAATATAACTGAAAACTTTTTCTTAGTTGCTCCACCAGTAGATGGGGTCTTCTTCCTTCTTATTTTACTCACTAAATATTTTGCCCACACACACGTCACACACACACAAGTCTCACAAAGTCCGAAAGTCTCCAGCCCTCTGCGAGTCACACACACACACAAGAAATTATTTAATCTAAACTACTTTTTCTCAAAATTTTACAACTAAGCAACTTTCCCTATTCACTTAATTGTTTTATCCTGCCTGGGGAGATTTTTCGTCTGGGTTCCCCTTCCCGTAGGACTAGCGGGCTTGCCTTCCCCTAATCCCGTTCCTGGAATTGCCGAAGTCGCAACTTCTTAGGGGTGTTTTGGATTCTCAGCAAGAGAATCTGAGGAGGACTTACTCTACCCCTAGGGGTTCTTTCTCAACGGGTTTCCCACCCCGTGGAATTCTAAGAATTCCTTCTTCCAGAGTGCCTTCAATCACACACACACATGCTTCCCTTGATTCGTGGCCCAGCCCCTCGCGGAGTCTGGGAACCGCACTAGTACAAGGTCCGCACTCGTTTCGCTCCCAATTGGAACGTCTCACACGCCACACTCCGGAAGTCTCACACACACACCAGTTTCCAGGAAAAACCAACCCCGACCGTGACGGAGTCCTCAACGCAGTTACCCACACAAGGGGATACTTACCACTCCTGCGTCTTTGCCCGGGCTTTGTGCACAAAGGATTAAGGGGTTTGCCGGCCTCCTTTGCCTGTTATTGAATTTAGGTTCGTCGGTAGAGGGCCACGGAAGAAAGTACTTCCAGAGGGGCCACCGTGAGCCGTCCGGTGGGGCGCCTCCCCAAAGGAGCACTCTCTCCGGGCTTCTCGATCCGAGTCACGGCACCAAATTGTTATAAATTGTCAACTTTCAGTCCAATTTGAGTTGAAAAGCCAAACAGAATTTATTGATAATTCGAGCAAGCAATAACAGGCAAAAACACAGCGCTGGGTGTAGCTGGGGAAGGTTTCCGCCACAGCCCACACCATAAGCTCAACCCCCAGTCTTTTATTCTCTCGTGCTTCCTGTGTATGTAGATCTTGCAGTAGTACTCTGCGTCATTGCGGTTTGCTGCTAGGGGGTCGTATTCTGCCTTTTGGTGGTCGTATGATGGAAGATGATCATCTTCCTCTACTGTCGTGGTTAACACCTATAAAAAAAACCTCTCCCCGTTCGCTTGAATACAGCTGCTGCTGCAAAATTCTTCTAGCAAGCTAAAGACTTGTGGTTTCCTGTTTTTTGCACAAAAGGAGTTTTAACTGTTTAACTGTTACAATCTTGCAAAATGCCAGTCCTTGGTTAATTTTTTTTTTTTTTTTGATGAACAAACAATTTATACAAGTATATCTATTACAGACATTTCTGGCAGAAAACTCTAAAAACTCAGACCAGGATAATGAGAAGTAAATGAAGACCCTTAAAACACACTTTTCCCCATCCCTCCCTCCTTCCAGCTGCACCTCCTACCCCTGCAGTGCAGGGTGTGAGAAATGACGCTCCTGTTTTTTAAACTTTCAGAGGTTTATTAAACCTTAGCTTAAAAATGCGACAAAAGACTGATTAAGCAGAAAAATCAGCACTGGGAGCACAGGACTAAACCCCCACGTGCTCACCTACAGAATGGATGTTCTGCCTTTCATGTCACCTCCCAAAGTCTTGTCGGTGAACTCCTTCTCTGCCGTCCATGGCTGGAGACCCTTTCTTACAGCTTGGCTGCAGGGCAGGTGTAGGAACAAGCCGCCCCTCCCGAAATGCCCCGACTGCCTAAGCCATGTCTGACAGCAACGCATGGGGGAGGGGAAAGAGGATTTTGGGAGGATATATTACAATAACATCATTATACATCTATAAAACTTAACATACACACACTGTTCATCCTTTAATTTTGAGAGACAAGCATCACATTATTAATCTATAGCAAACCTCCCTTTTCCTTTCCATAAGTAATTTGGCTCAAAGCATTGACTGTTATTTTCGATTCTGATGATTCACTCTTTCTTCTCAAAATTGAGTTTTATCATACTAGCCTCCGTTGAATTATGTAAGGACAGTGGAAATAGAAAAATCTCGGCTTTTTGTTTGGCCCAATTATTTGCAATGGACAAAAAGGATCCACAGAGGCCTGGTATGGCCATCTACCATGCTGATGGGGTTACTGCCCATAGCAGGTGTATCTGACCTGTCAAACGCCAATTGAGGAATGACAGAGGTCTGGTATGGCCTTTTTGCCCCCACCTCACCATGCCTATGTGGTTGCTGCCCACAGCAGGGCTATACAATCTTCTTGGTGGTGAACACAGAGGCCAACCTGATCTTGCCCTCTATTTCTTGTCTGACTCCACTTATTGGTTCCTAAGGAAACTGCCCCAGCACCTCTTACAGTTCCCTGTGCACCTTCCCTCAACAGATGCTTGTAATTTCCATACATTAAAACAGAACAATTACATCATTATCTGATATGTTTCAAACTTCCCTCCCCCCCAAATGTTAGTTAAAATAATCTTTTGCATAAATCAAAGCTTTGGACATGACTATAAAATCTATTTAGAGAACAAACTGCCCTTCAATGATATCCATGCAAAGCATGCACATCTTACAGAGATTCAATGGAACCTTAAACACTACCAAATTTGATGGAAATCACTGTACACAACCTACATACATTTTTGGAAAAGTTATATGTAGGGGTGAATTCTTCTCCGTACAAGAACAGAGTGTACACAGAGAGCCAGGGGTTGCTGCAGCCAGCAGAGCCCAGCAGTGACACACAGACACACAGACACACAGACACACACAGACACACAGACACACACAGAGACACAGGCACAGACACACACACACCCCAGCACATCTGTGCTACACAGACACCCACCCACGCACAGGTCTCCACCAACGCACACACGGCCACAAGCACAAGAGCTGTTGTGCTCAGAGAGTTCGTGCACACTGATACGTGCAGTGTCATTAACACACGGATGTCCCACACAGAGCCACGCTCACCCTTGTGGAGCTGTGCACACCCACCAGCACAGAGCTGTGCACAGACTCAACACACATGTGCACAGCAGGGCACAGATGTGAACAGTGCTGTGCACACCCACACACATGTACACTGTGCAGAGCAGGGCGGGCACACTTACACCTGGGCACACTGGAAAATACATGAGTGTGCAGTTCTGCACACTGACACACGTGTGCACTGCGGTGTCTGTGTGTGCACACAGAGCTGTGCTCACTGGCACACATGTGCTCAGCACTTTTCTAGAGCCCTCCTGGCCCCGATCCCCCCGTGGGTCTCTCTGTGGGATCATGACACGGTGGGGATGGGGACAGTAGAGGGGAGGATGGGTGGGATATTGTGGCATAGTTGATGCCTACAATTAGTTAAAATATGTCACTAGAAATTCTTCTTACTTCCCAACCCTCCCCCACACACATACCCGAAGATAGACTCGCATTTCTGCAAGCAACAAAAGGCTGCACAGAACCCTGTCTTTGGGGACAATTTCTCTGTTATTTCCCTCTGGCGAGGCTCAGTAGGGACAGTGGGACGGTTCCTCTCCTCTGATGTTCTTAGGGGCAACCAACTCTGTTCCTTTCTTCATCTCACTCTCTGCAGAGCTCTGCCCACCATCATTCTACTTTAACGAGGAATCAAAAGACAAACGAGAAATCTCCCTCCCAGTGCACGGGGGTGTGGGGAAGTTTTCCAGTTTTTGGGGAAACCAAAACCACGCTCTGATGCTTCCAATTAGTTGGTAGGAGAAGTGACGTTCCAGTGTTTCTCGCTCAGGGCGAGCCAACGAACACGCTGAGCTGGGAAAGGCGTGCCGGGAGCTGCAGAGAACTTTCTTTGTGTTTCCAGGCAAATCCCGCCTCGGGCCCGGGCCCGTTCCAGGGCTGTTCCTCATCTCCGGCTTTTCCCTCACACAGCCCGGGGGGCTCTGAGAGCGCGGGCTGAGGCTGCTGAGCCGTCTGCAGAGCCCGCCCCTGGCTGCGATTGGCTGATTCTGCCGTCACTCCTCGTTCTCGCGCGCTGATTGGGCAGAGCGGGGATAAACCCGGCCCCGGGGCCAAAGGCGCTATTGTGGGAGCGCCTGTGCAGGTCCGGGAGCGGTGGCAGCGGCCGGAGCCCGGTGAGGAGGCGGCGGAGCTCGGAGGCGGCCCCAGGGTAGGTGGGAGTTGCGCTCGGTTGTGCGGGGGCTCGGGGCTCGCTGCGGGTGGAGGGGGCGGCAGGACTGGGCTCTGGCGGGTTCGTTGTGCCGTGCCCAGCCCGTGTTCCCCCTGGGCAGAAGCCGCTGCCGGAGCAGCGCTGGCTCGTCCTAGTTCCTGTGTGTAGCACAGAGGTGGCTGCAGTATTCGCAGGACGCTGCGTTAGGGCCGCCTCCGAGCCTTTGCTGCGCAAGGAGCGCCCTGGTGTTGGCGCCGTGGCACGGCTTGTTCCAGTTTTGCGCAATCAGCGCGAGAGAAAAAGGAGTGACGGCAGAATCAGCCAATCGCGAGGGGCGGGCTCTGCACTCGGCACGCTCTCCCCTCTCTTTCCCTGAGCTGCGCCATTTCTCTCAAACCTCGCCTGAGGAGCGGCTCCCGCGCTGGGCCCGGCCCGGGCATCGGGCCAAGGAACCGCTGCTGCCCTGAACCGCCGGGAGCTCGGGGTGAGCGGGAGCTGAGGGCGGTGGGAGCTGGGGGTGAGTCCGGGATGGAGCCGGGACCCGCCTGGAGCCGCGGCAGGAGCCCGAGGCGGGAGAGGGATGTTTGAGAGAGGCCCCGGGGCTGTGCGGGGAAATTCATGTGGCCAGAGGTTTGTGTGCCCAGAGGAGACAGAGGAGTCCTGTAAAAGTGACTTTATTGATGAACAAAGGGAGAAGCCATGCGGCATTTTCCATGCGGCATTTTCCATGCGGTATCTAAAACGCAGCCTCCTTTTTATCCTCATTTTCCCGGCTTCATCTCCCTCTCCCTTTCCCCACTGGCTGCGGTGCTTGGAAGTTTCAGATTTCCCGATCTGCCTGCTGCATGTCCTCCTCAACATGAACCCCTCCTATAGTATAACATCTGATATTCACGACTGTGTTTAGTGTTTCTCCTTCTCGAAGTCCAGAAACTGAGCAGGATCTTGGCTGAGCAGCAGTCCGTGTTAATTAGTAACATTTTCTGTAAGTGAAGATTTCTCCCATTGCTTTCTCCTGTACAAATACCTGGCCCTGTCTCTAAGCAGATTTACTCATTCATTCTGTTTTTTCTTCCTGGGTCCTCTTTGGTTTTAAGATTATTCTCAGTGCCCTCACTCCCTGTCCTTTTGTAGCCGTTTCTGGATCAGGAGGCCTGGCTGCCACCTGCATCCCCTTGCTCCCCTGCTGAATGAGCTGCACTCAGCAAGATGTCGTGCATGGGGAAAAAGATGAGAGTTGCTGCAGCACATCAGAGGAGGAACAGCATTCGTTTAACCCATGGTCTTCCAGGGAATCACGAAAACATGTCCCATTTCCATCCTTTCTACTTTTGAACGGGAATATAAGCTACTTTGTTATTTCCGTTTTTATCCATTTCACCGCTTTTCAGTTATCATCTATTTGGAAACAGCAGTTTGAGTCATTTAAATTTCCATAAGTGTCGCCTTGTGCTTGGGCATAATTTGGTTGGCAAGAAGGTCTAGGGCTGCATCTATCTGGTTGGTTATTATCTGGGGGACAGCTTCTAATCTAATCCTGTAATTCAAATGATAAAGGGGTCCTTACCCCAGCAGTGTTAATTTGCATTTCTAAAACTCCTGTCCTGGCTGCCTGAAAGCGATGCTAATCTTCCGGAGCTATCTGCTTTTTAATTGGTATCTTTAGTGTTGGAGTGTCAAGGCATTATTTAATGTGTGACGGAAATAATCTCATCTACGCATAGCCCGGATGTTCAGAGAAAATGTTTACTTGCTTTACTAGATTTTTCCTAAGGTTTATACAGTCTGAACCCACTGAAGCCCATTGGTTTGATGTTCATTGCTTCCAAGTTGTCTAGTTCTCTCTATTTGGTTTCCTATTGCAGGTGGATTTATCCTCCTCTGTTGTTAATCAGGTCCCACTTCTGCTTTTCCTTCTCAGCCTTTTCTAGACCAGGTATCTCCAGCATTGCTGGCAGCAGTGCCTGGGGTGAGTCTTCCTTGATGTTTGCTGATGATCCTTTATGTTTTGTTAATGGTCCTTATCTTTGTTAATGGTCCTTATCGTTGTGGGTATTTTTAGGGAATTCCCAGTCTGTTGAGATGTTAAACTCATCTCTGTTGGGTGGTGTAACATCCCTTAAGCATCCCTTTAAAATTTCTTTCCCCGAGGCAAAGGCAAACCAAGCCTGAGTAGAGAAATAAATTTAAAAAGAACTTCAATTTGCTATATTTTCCAGCAGTCGAATCCTGGTGTGTAAGTGTAATTGAGAGCCAGAGTGGAATTGTACTGTTGTGTTCCCCAGCAGCTGTGGGAGCGTAGGCACAGAAAGCAGCGAATCAAATATGATTAAAATAAGCGATATTTATTTTGCGATCGAAATACGGTCCTCGATAGCCACAATCACAAAGGAACAGCGCCAAGCCCGGGATCTGCACCGGGTGACCATACAATGATTCAAACTCTTATCACTTCGAACCCCCCAATGTTCACAAAACTGCTTTGGTTAGTCCAGTTTTTATATAGTTTTTGAGCCCAGAGCGGAGGTCTTTGTCTTCTCTTGTTCCACATATTCATGTGGTTTCTTTCACCGCATTGAGCTGGACTAAACCATATCCTGGGAGATGATGAATTCTGATGAAGACATGTCTTGGCTTTCTGGAAGGTGACATTGATATGTATCCTATCGATCTCAGTTTACAGGAAACCGGGCATTCAGATGTATTTTCCCATGGCATTGATTATCTTTAATCAAGGGTGGTTATCAGGTTCTCCTTGCTTGGATGCCTCCCTAGACAGGGCCATCTCCGTTGTGGCTAGGTCTGTTAAGTTGTGAATTTGGGCTGTCCTGCTTTTGTTGGATGTTACAATGATGTAATCAATCAATCTTTGTCCTTACTGTCTGTGGTTCGTTTTCAGCTTTATTATTTTCCTCCTAAAAATATTGCTTATTCTACACTACTGTATAATTCTTACACGAAACACATTATATTCATACATTACAGGTTTGTTCTCAGCCTCTGTGCAGGCTGTTCAGACAGGAGGCTGGGTTAAACCCTTCCCCCGTCCTCAATTCTAAATCCTCCTGTGCCACTGAACAAGTTTCATTCTGTAATCACTGAGCACTGCTCATCCATGTAAAGGCTCTTTTGGTTATCAAAGCTTTAACTTGGTGCCAGACTTGAACAACAGGAGATCCTCCTGACATCCGTTTTTGGGCCTCAGTTCCCATTAAATTTGTGGCTGCACAATTCTGCAGAGAGTGAGGCCACTCTGGCCACTGGGTTAAACATTTTAGCACAAGAATTCCTTTGGCATGACCCTGTGTAACATCTAGATTTTCAAAAACAAGGTTCACTTTCCTGGTAAATTTTAAAAGGTTTAATTAAAAAACAGTAAGAGACAAAGAAGAAAGCAAAACATTATACCAGCACGGTGCTTGGCCTCCAACTGAGAGCACACCCAGAAAACACTTCCTTAATGCATCAGCCTGTTGCTTATTCATGCATTATTCAAAATCATTTCTCCCCAACTTGTAAATCCACATTTTTTCCTTCCCTGGGGGTCTGGTGTCCCATAATCTGAGAATGTGAAGAATTTCCTAATTATGTTTTCTCTTCTGCCATTCTCTGTGTTAGTTACATGAACAAAAGCTTTTTATATCACCATGTTATAGTCCAATAAAAATATAATTCTCACCTTACTATTTTTAAGTTTTGTTAGTAGCAAAACTAAAAGAAACTGTATTCAAAGAGCAAAGTTTTACAACATTATACACATAGCATTTGTTTTAATATTTCCCATAAGCCAATAATTAATTATGTATTATGACAAACATAAAATTCGAATTTCTTTTGTGAGTGTGGAAGAGCCATGGCTGGGGCAGCAATCATTTTTGTTTTATTTCATTTTCTGGAGTTTTGCTGTTTCTTGTTTCCATACCACAATATTTAAGCTATCTAGGTTTAAAAAGTCATTCAATGTTCTAGCTAGAACAGAGAATCCTGAATCCAGGTCCTGCAGTTCCCTATTAATCCCCAGAACTGTCCCAGCTGCATTTAGTTCTAGGCACCATTACTTCTGAGATTCCCTGGTCCATCTCTGGTTTAATGCACCACAACATTCAGTCAAAATATGTCCCAAATATTTAACCTTTTTCTCCAGCATTTGCACTTTTTTTTCAAATAGTCAAAGAGGCTAAAGTTCATCCCTCAGGGCTGTAGAAACTCTGCCCTGGCCTTTGCCTTCACCTTGGCCTTTTCCTCATCCCTTCTTGCTTTCACCTGCTGTGCCTTTCTGACCAACTGCTCCAGGTGCTTCTTCTGCCCCTCCTGCAGCCCCCCTCAGTGCCTGGGGGTGCTCATCCTCTGACAGCTGCTGAGCTTCCTGCAAAATCATTCCTTTCTGCAGTGACCCAAACTAAACGCATAAAAGCTAATTTGATAGTTCCACGTCCCATCCCCATTTCCCAGCTGTTCCTTTCTCCTGGTCCTTGTGCTCCCCTGCCCTCCCCAGCCCGTATCCAGAGCCGGTCCCTGTCCTGCCGCAGTGTCCAAACGCGGCCCCCCCGGCGGGCAGGGCCGGCAGCTCCCTGGGGCCGGGCAGCGGCCGGGGCGTCCCGCAGCCTCCTGGGGGCCGGGGGCCACTGCCGGCCCTGCCCGGGGGTGCTGGGCTCAGGCAGTGCCCGGCGCTGAGCCCCGGCTGCCCCACAGCCCCGGCCCAGCCCCGCAGCTCCCACAGCCCCCAGCCCGTGCTCCCGGTCCCGCCCCTCTGCGCCTGCTCCTGCCGCTCCCAGCACAGAGAAACTCCCTGGAATCCTGACCTCCTTGTCTGCCTGTCCTGGGAATGGGGGTACAAAGGGTCTGGGTCAGCTGGCAACTTCTGAGGATAAGAGCCTGCTAAAAAACATCCCAGTCCTCACTATTTTTCCCCTCTTTTCCATCATCCATTTTCTTACCGCATAGATTCCTGCTGCTTCTTCTTGCCTGAACCATATTCCTGTACACTCCCCTTCAACCAATTCCTTCCCAGCAAACCAGCACGAAGCTCTTCACACACTCGGAGCACTCCGAGCTTCGCTTAGTGGTGCCTCTGTTGGTGTCAGGTCAATGTTGTGCTCTGTGAGAAGAATCCATCCCCTGTTGACTAAATCCCTTCTGGATTTCCCTTATTGCCCCCCCGGGTGTCCATGTCCTTGATTACCTGTGGGAGAATGTGCAAACTCCCTCAACATGCTCCCAAGGGACCCTTCAGAAATATTTTGGGATCATCATTCTTCGTGCTGGGAGCCTCGACTCCACCTGCAACCCCCCCCAGGCCCCAGCGCCCCCTGTGAGGGGAATTTGGGGAGGTGGGAGGGGGCAGCGCCAAGGCCGGGCCCCCCCGCGCTGCCGTGGCGGGAGCCGCTGCAGTGGGGACCGAGTGCGGGCGGGAGCGGCCGAGAGCCCAGCGCTGCCCCAGCCCGAGCTGCCCCAGCTCCATCCCTACCCCTGCGCTGGGATGCTGTGGGTTTGGGGGGAAGAGGGAGCCGGCAGGGGGTGCTGGGCCTGGGGGCAGCAGGAGAAGGGAAGGAGAGGCAGGGTTGGAGAAGAAAATGGGCAAACGAGGCACGTGGGAGGAGAAGGTGGGATTGTGCAGGAGAAGGAGGAATAGTAGGAGGAAGAGGATTGAGGAAAACTGGCCACACAGGACGAGGAGAAAAGGAGCAGAAACGGGCAGCAGCACAAGGTTCCACCCTTCCCTGTGTTTGCAGCCTCTCCCCTTCAGCCCCAGGAGCATTGCCTCCCCCACATGCAGCTGGTGACCAGAGAGAGGGATCCATGGTTTTCGCAAGGGTGAATCTTGGTGTTTCTGAGCTATTTGGCTAAATGTTGATGTTTTGGTTTTTTATTTTTAATATTATGCAGGAGATTTTGGCTGAATCTTGCTGTTTGGGGAGTTTTTGATCTGTTCCTTGATGTTTGGAGGAGTTTTGGGCTGAATCTTGAGGTTTGGGAGTTTCTTGCAGACAAAAGATGCCCAACGACTTCCTGAGATGAACTTGGACAAGGACAAATCCCCAGTTTAAGGCGTTTTCTTCTTGTTTCTTTCCCAAACCAGGATTTTTCATTCCTGAGGCGTGAGCAGATGGATGAGGAGGAAAAGCCCCAGAAATCCCTCAGGAGGAGGGGCTGCAAACCCGGCCCAGGGAGCTGTGAGGAGGAAAGACCCTCCCTGAGCCGGGAAGGCGGCCAGAGATGCAGGCAGAGCTCAGAGCTGGTGGAGAAGCCTCATGGAGGGGAGAAGCCCCACAAGTGCTTGGAATGTGGAAAGGATTTCAGCCGCAGCTCCAGCATGATCCGGCACCAGAGGATCCACACTGGGGAAAAGCCCTATGAGTGTGGGGAATGTGGGAAGAGCTTCAATGACAGCTCCAGCCTGATCCAGCACCAGAGGATCCACACAGGGAAACGGCCCTACACCTGCTTGGAATGCGGGAACAGCTTTAGGCACAGCTCCACTCTGAGAAAACACCAACGCATCCACACTGGGGAGAGGCCCTATGAGTGTCCTGAGTGTGGGAAGAGGTTTCAGACCAGCTCCAGTCGCCTCAGACATGAGCGGATTCACACAGAGGAGAGGCCCTTCTGCTGCCCTGACTGCGGGAAGGGATTCAAGCAAAATTCCCATCTCATCAGACACCAGCGCATCCACACTGGGGAGAGGCCGTACGAGTGTCCTGAGTGTGGGAAGAGCTTCTCACAGAGCTCTCACTTGACCCAACACCAACGGAGGCACCACTAAGGGAAGCCCTGTGAGTGCCCCGAGTGTGGGAAGAGCTTCGTGCTCTGCTCCAGCTCCATCCCCCCTGGGAGGATCGGTGTTGGATGATCCCCAATGACCCCTGTTGGGCAGAGCCCTGCTGATCCGTGGTTTTTGTGATCCCTGTTGGGTGGGGGGAAGGCGTTGGTGATATTTCTCTCCCTTCTCCTTGTCCTGCTGTGATTTGGTTGGCAATAAATTCCCTCCCTGTGCCCAGGCTGGGTCTGTTGTTCCCGTTCGGTGCTCGGGGCGGGATCTCTCCTGTTCCTTCTCTCCACTCCCGGGCCTCTTCTCAGCCAATCAGACAATGCGATGATTCGCAATTCGAAGATTCAGCCAATCAGGGAGAGCAGCTCTGATGACTCACCGGTTGCCGGGCAGACCCGCAGCACCCAGTGTTCCCCACCTGGACCCCACCCTCCCCGCCCAATCACGATCCCCCCACCAGTGCCCCCAAGTCCCTCCCCTTTCCCGCCCCACAATAAACGGGACTGGATCTAACTGGGAAGCTTTATTGGGAACACTGGGAGCAGCCGGGTGGGGGCACAATGATAGTGGGGCTGGGGGGGACACACGACTTCCCCCAAAATCAGAGCGGGGGCGAGTGGGGGGTCCTGGCTGAGCCTGAGGCCACGGGGAGGGGCTGCAGCCACTGCTGGGTCAGGAGCTCTGTGGGCAGAGAAAAGGGGATGACACTGGGGTAGGGCTCCCAGGGTAGCAGACATGCTCCGGGGGAGGGGGAACATGAGCCTGGGACTCCCCCTTCACCTTCAGGTCAAGCTCAGCCCCAGCACCAGGAAGCTGAAGCCCAGCATGGACCCTCCAAAACCTCTCTCAGACACCCCAAGTCCTTCTAAGCACCCTCCCAATCACCTTCAGCCCATCCTGGACCCCTTACAGCCTCCTCACATTCTCTCAGCGGCCGTGAGTGCCGGGGCAGGAAGAATGGTGGGACGGTACTTGCCTACAAACCCCCGGAAGGGTAATAAGGTCTGGGGAGAAACAGAATAAACACGGGATTATAGAAAAAGCAAAAGTAAAATATGTATGATACCTAAACTAAAATTTAAAACACATGTGGAAAAAGAAAATGAAGCAATGGCAGAGCTGCTTCTCCTGGGACTTTGGGTTTCTTGTCCAATTTCCGAGCTGGGTCTGAGGCAGAAACCAGTGCGTGGGACAGACATGGCTGCTGAAGGGCTTCGTAGTGCCAAAATTAAAGTGTCGAGTATCAAGTAACACCCTGAGCTTAAGAGAGTCTGAGTGGCCACGTTGGATTCCCTTGTCTGAAGCTGCAAGCAGAGCTCTGCTTGTGACTCTGCTTTGTAATGAGCAATGTAAAAATTCAACTCAGTTCCCAGTTCCCTCCCTCCTCTGCCCAGCGGTGCAGGGAGAAGGGTTAGGGGTTACGGTCAGTTCGTGCTGCTGCTTCCACCTCAGGGACCGGAATCCTTGCCCTGCTCCAGGGTGTGGGGTCCCTTCCATGGGGTCAGTCTGTCCCCTGTCCAGCGGGGTCCCTCCCCACCCATGCGGTCACTCCTCGGCCCGGCCCTGAGGCGCGGGGCAGTCGCGGGGCAGCCGCGCTCCGGCCCCGTCAGCGGCAGTGCCGGTTCGTGCTGGGCAGGAGCGGCAGAAGGAGCCGGGCAGCGGCGGGGGCTCAATCCCGTCAGGAGGAAGAGGAGGAAGAAGAGGAAGAAGAGGAAGGGGCTGGGGGCCGCCTGCGGTGTCCGATCCCTGGGGAGTAGCGGGGAGGACTTGGGGAACGGCAGCGGGAGGGGCCGTGTTGGAGCCACCCCGAGGGATTTGTGCTGTCCTGGATCCCCGAAGGACTCGCTCCATGAGATGAGCGAGGAGGGAACCAAAGGAGAGACTGAAGTGCAGAGAAGAGACTAAAATGCAATCAAAGAGCCGCACCAAGGGCGCCTCCTCTGCTCAAGTCTGAAGGAGCAGCACTGAAACACAGGCAGGTGGTGAATAGAATAAAATACAGAGAATATAGTAAAACAGAATAAAAAGCTGCACCAGGACTCCCTGGCACCTGGTGTCACTGAAGAGCCGCATTGTGGGATGGGCAAGGTCGGGTGTGGCCAGAAGGGCAGCGTCGGGGTGGGTGGGAGGTGTGAATAGAATTAAAGGTAGAGAATAGCATAAAATACAAGAAACGGGCTGCATCGAGGGTTCCCCGAGACACTGAAGGAGCTGCAGCCAGGATGAGCTGGGACTTCTGGAGCGGCCCCGACGGCTCTTGGCCGCCCCATGTCACTGAAAGAGCCACAGCGAGGGATGGGCAGGGTGCAGCCCGGATCGAGCCCCTCAAACTGCGTGGCGAGCGGTGACTCCACGGGACCATGGTGGGGCCAAGCAGTGGAAGCGGCCGGAGCCAGGGAAGAGGCTTCAAGCAGCGGAGACGAGCGGGTTGTTTCCAACCAGCTCTGCTCAGCCCTCGGGCACTGCCCTGGGTCCACCGCAAAATTATCAGCCCCGGCCGGCCCCACGGGTCCTGCTGCTGCCACTTCGGTCCCTCGGAGCCCAGAAATGACAGAGAACACATAACTTACACTGAGAACACTTTCAAGCAACAGCACTTAATTATTCCCCAGTACAACCTTTTATATACCCTTTTCCCATATACATAATACCTGTGAACCCTTTTTTGTGATTGGCCAATACAAAGAGGCATTCCATGCTCCTTTTCCTTTAATGATGTTCACCTGTCTTACACAGCTGCACCCTATTAGGGATGAGGCTCAGCTCTAGCCCCATTTCTAATTTCTCACAATCTCCTCTCCTACACAGAAACCCCTGAAAATCAATCTCAGGCACTAAAAAACCTTCCCTACCCATGCACAGCGAGGGCCCCGGGGAGTCCTTATGAACTCCCATCAGTCCCTCCTGGGCAGCGCCAGGCATTAACACAGCTCCTGGGGCTGTCCCGGCACTGGCTGCTGCCACAGGGCATGGGCTTCCTGCACTTGGGTATTAAACACGACAGGTTTGGGGACGGGAACAGCCCTAGAAACCAGGACTTTGCCCTTGGGAGCTTGGAGCTGCACAAGGGGGATAAAAGGATCCCCTGCACACACCGATTCCCCCGGCAGCAGCGCCTCTGCCCCGCCAAGAACAGGGCTGTATTTGGGAGAGGTAGCATGGCTGGGATGGCGTCTGTCATGAGACAGCCACACGTTGGGATGAGGACTTTGGGGTGATCCAGTTACTGAGGAGGTTTTGGAGCACCTTGCAATCCTGAGGGATGAGTTACTGGGAGGAGGAAGTCACCTGGCTCTTGTCGAGTTGTTCATGGGTCTGGGTATTCAAAGAGACAAGAGCAGTTGTTGGTTGCTGTAAAGTTGTTAATTGCAGAAGAACATCAGTCTGGAAGGCAAAGAATTCAGAATATTAAAGTCCAGGCTAAAGGCTTTCGGCATAGAGTCCCAGATAGAAGAAGCAGCAGCAGCAGCCTGGCATTTCTTCTTCTTCTTCTAGGTGGTGATGAAGATGGTGATTTCTCACCCCAGTACAGGGATTTTTATTCATAAATCATCCAATGAGCTAAAAACATGAACCTTAAACATTCCTTCTAAACCTACTAGAATCTTAGCTCTAGAATATGAAAGTAAGGTCATGATTTACACATATAGTTCTATCTATTCTTGTAAATGGTTCTATCTGTTCTATCTAGAAAATATAAGCAATGTCCTTACTATGTTTTCATTATGTCTGTGTACTGGTTTGAAAGCAAAACAAGTGAGAGAGACTCCAAGTCAGAAAAACAATTTAATAGGAAAAAGAAAAAAAAGTAAAATATATGCAATATTACAAATGAAAACCACTGACAAAGTCAGATTACAACCTGACACCCTGCTAGTTAGGGTGGTGGTAGCAGTCCAGATGAAGTGGTCTTGTTGAAGTAGTGATCCCATAGAAGGTCTGGCAGCTCTTGTCCTCTGGAAACCAGTGGGTAAGGGCTGCCTTGGTGTTCCAAATCTTAGTTTTTATCTAGGTACAAGAAGCTTGGCTCCTCTTCCTGGCTGGAGCATCTCCCAATGGGATGATGTAATTTTATCAGTCATACATGGGACTCAATAGCCCATTAACAGAAGATACGTTCCTGGAGGAAAGATGGTCATGGAAAAGATAAAGAACAGTGCCCCACCTGGTTTTTAACAGATGGCCCATTAGCAGAGAATATCTCCCACAGAGATAAGGAACACTGTCCCATTTGGTTTCCACAGTTCATGAAGTTGGTGATACAGTACATACTGTTGGGCACATCTTTACAGTGTAACGTAGGACAGTTTGGGGCTAAGTTTCTGAACTATTAACTAGATTTTAGGGGTTTTAACTCTCATAAGGCACTTATAGTATATTCTTACTTAAAACTAAAACTTCTACTTCATATCTGTGTGACTTAATAATATTCCTACTTGCTTAAAACTAAAATTTACAATTCTACTTAATGTCTGAGTAGCTTAATATATTTTAATTTCTCCAAAGGCTTTCATTCAATCCCTGCATTCTCTCTCTCTGAGGGACTCAGACAGGCTTCCATTTTACGCACTCCTACAGGCTCTGACATTGGAGTGGGGCCCTACAGGGAAGGACGTGGGGATCCCATATTAGGGAAGATCCTGCTGCTTTCTGCCAGATTTAGGTGATCATAAATTTTGAGGGGGCTTTGGGGGATTTCCCAGTTAGTTTATGGGAGGAGATGACCCCTTTTTTGGGAGAATCCTGATGCTTTCTGCCAATGTCAGGGCTTCTAAATGGCTTGTGGTGGACTCACTTCTGGGGTTCTGATGCCACCTGCCCATACTTCCAACTGGTCCAGACTGGTGCTCCCAGTGCTGCATGGGGTGGGGCAACAGGGACCCCCCCATGGCACAGCGTGGCTGCTTTGGGGCTGGGGGCACCGCCCGGCGCTGGGGATGGGGCGTGTCGGGGGAGCTGGGGCTGTGCTGGTGGTACTGGTGGTGCTGGGAGCTCACCTGTCTGGGGACCAGAGGGACTCGGGTGAACGTGTGTGCTCCCCCTGGGGACCCGCAGCCTGGTGTCACTCTGCCCCTGAACACCTGCTCCCAGGATTCCCAATAAAGCTTCCCAGTTTGCCTGGTCCTGTTTATTGGGGGCCAGTGGGGAAGGACTTGGAGGGACCCTGAGGGGGTAGCCATGACTGGGGGAGGGGGCAGAAGTGGCCCCGGCATGCATCAGGAATGGGGACTCCCAGGAAAGGTCGTGTCCCCCCATTCTCACCTGGCTCCGGGGGGCCTTGGGAGGAACCTGAACCCCAACACGGCACCGCTCCAACCCCAAAGGTTCCGGGACCCCCTAAACCGCCAGGGGAATTTTGGGAGGGGGCGCATGGGGGTCATCCAGGCTGGGCCAAGAGCTCAGCACTGCTTCAGCTCAACCTGACCCTGTTCCATCCCAGCTCCTCCTGCAGGATGCAATGGCGTTGGGAAAACAGGGGGGCCAAGGGGGAGCACTGGGCCTACGGAGAGAAGAAGAAGGGATGGAGGGGGAGGAGGAGGAGAAGGGCTGAGGAAGGAGTGGGAGAAGGGCCGGAGGGGAGGCTGGACTAAGAAATAGGAGGAGTGGGACCTCTCCCAAGCAATTTGGGAGTCCCAGCCCCCTGCCCAACTCCTTAGTGGTACCAGAGCCCTCTTTCCCCCTGCTCTTCCACTACTTCCCCAGTGCCCCCCAATAATCACATCCATTGCCAATGCTTCTATTTTATGCTTCCAGGCCTCTCCTGCTCATTCTGGGGGTCCCATATCCATTTCCCTCAATTCCGGCACCTCTTGAAAGCTTTCTGGTGGAATCCCTGAGTTATGGGATTTTTAGGGTGCGGTTTTGGAGGGGGACAGCTCTGTCTGGTTTTCCCCTCCCTGTTGGGGCCTCTCAGCTGCCCCTGACACCCATGTCTCAGTTCAGTGTCTTTATTTTTAGTGTTGGATGTTTTAAAGGGATTAAGAGAAATCAAAAGCAAATCACGGCCAAAAGAAAACGTGGTCACAAAGGGGACCACGTGGAGATGAGATGGCTGGACTTCCTTCTGCCTCCATGCGGGGCCGGGGTGGGGGGGAACTGAGCCGAGCCCTGCTGTGTGGGGTTGAGCGGCCAAGCCGAGCCCCGCCGGGGCCGCGCTGGGCTCCCCCCAGGGGCCGGGCCAGGCCAGGTTCCCCGCGGGGCCATTCCGGCACCAGGGCCCGCCGAGGCTGGGCCGGGTCCACCCCAGGGGCCTTCCCGGGGCCGGGCCCTTCCCTCTGTCGGGGTTCGGGCTGCGCTGAGGCCAGGCTGGGCCCATGCCGCAAGCCCGGAGCCCTGCAGGCTCCTGCTCCCCTGCCTGACTGGAAAGGCAAAAGACTCCACTAACTCTTCTTCCCTGTGATTTGTGAAAGTGAAACAGACTTCTAATTGGTTTCCTGGGCTGTCAATCACCAACCCAGGTCTCTGATTGGTCCCCGCAGCCTCAGGGGAGGCTCCCAGAGAGGATACTGTTCTCTTTGTCTCAAGCCATGTGCCTCTTAAGTGGCTTCCTTGGGGGATGGGCCACCATCCCCCTCCCTGCTCCATGTGGCCCCAGCACAGCTGACTGGGAGAATGGAAATCTGATTACTATCTAAAAACACTTTTTTCAGATTAACAGTTTCTCTCATAGCTTCTGTTGAGGACTATCTTAACTTATGGGGCACATTTTAGAGGATTATAACAGTTTAAACAAAACTAACCTTATTTTTGAGAGCAGAAGGTTTTTTTCGTTTTTTTTGGGGGAAGGAACAGCAGTGGCATTTTTATTATTTAAACTTGGGGTATTACAGCAATTTTAACACTTGTTTATTATTAATGCCTCTGTTTATATTTACAGTTAGAACACTCATATTCACTTCATACTATTTTTATGCGTTACAGAGGAAAGAAGAGGGTTTTTTTCCGTATTTTAAAAAAAGAGAAATTTTAGTTCACGCCTTTCCCCGTTTCTTTAGGATTTCAGTTTTCTTTTTGTTTGTTTTCAGTGGTTTTATATTGTTTCTGTGTGCATTCCTATTTTGGTTTGGGGGGGTTTTGTGTTGTTTTTTTTTTTTTTTTTTTTAATTCAGGAGAGAGAATAAAGTATCTGTAAAGTTTTATTCTGGGCATTGAAGGAATGAATACCTTGCCATACCAGCAGAGGGTTTGTGTTTCTTTCCAAGTGGCGCTGTCAGAGTTATTTACAATAAAGAGTCTTTCAAGGCCACGCTGGGGGCAGGGTGAGGACTGCAGGGTTTAGTCAGAGAAGCGCTGATGAGTTTCTGGTTTCATGGCTGTTCTCCGGCGCCCGCTGCACTCAATTCCAGCTGCGGGCCGGGAGTTCTTCCTCCACCCTGCCCAGCAGACAAGGCTGTGGGGCCTTGCCAGAACGGGGCTCAGTTGTTTTTCCCCCAGGCCCATGGGCAGAGGGGTGGGCCCAGCCATTCGGAGCTGCTCCAGGCCAGGGCAGGGCAGGGTTCTGCCGAGCCGCGGCTGTGCCGGGGGGGCAGGGATGTTAGCAACGGGCCTTGCCTTTCCTTTACCTGGATATCGGGGTCCCTGGCTGAAAACGGGGCCCAGCAGCTTCTTGAGCTCTGAGTCAGAGCCTGCCTGCCCCTGCCCGGCCCGGGCAAAGTGCAGGGGCCTGGGCTGGTGTTACTGTGTGAGAGGCCAGAAGGGAAAGAGAACTGTCCCGGGGCTTTTTGTCTTTACATGTGTGTTTCACAAAGAGGCAAAAACTTGCTTCTTGCTGAAAAAATGTGCCAATCTTAAAATCCGACACTGATTGGCCCCTCAGAGATGCTCCAACAATGGCGCCTTTCTTTTCCCAGCAGCGCCCTGGCGGTTGCCCTGGGGCCGGACTTGTCCCCGCTCTGCCCAATCAGCACGTGAGAACGAGGAGTGACGGCAGAATCAGCCAATCGCAGCGAGGGGCGGGCTCTGCACATGGCACCACCTCCCTCCCTCTCTCTTTGCTCCGCCATTTCTTGGAAACCTTGCCTGAGGAGCGGCTCCCGCGCTGGGCCCGGCCCGGGCATCGGGCCAAGGAACCGCTGCTGCCCTGAACCGCCGGGAGCTTGGGGTGAGCGGGAGCTGAGGGTGGTGGGAGCTGGGGGTGAGTCCGGGATGGAGCCGGGACCCACCTGGAGCCCCGGCAGGAGCCCAAGGCGGGCAAGGGATGTTTGAGAGAGGCCCCGGGGCTGTGCGGGAAAATTCATGTGGCAAGAGGTTTGTGTGCCCAAAGGAGACAGAGGAGTCCTGTAAAAGTGACTTTATTCATGAACAAAGGGAGAGGCCACGCGGCATTTGCCATGGGGTCTCTAAAACGCAGCCTCCTTTTTATCCCCATTTTCCCGGCTGCATCTCCCTCTCCTTTTCCCGAAAAAAATGAAAGGTACTTGGAAGGTTCAGACTTCCCGGTCCACCTGCTGCATGTTCTCCTTAATGTGCACCCCTTTTTTAGTATAACATCCGATTTTCACAGCTCTGTTAAGTGTTTCTCCTTCTCGAAGTTCAGGAACACATTTTTGTCCCTCAGGCCAGGCAATTTCTCATCCATCTCTCCTGTGCTGGCTCTGGAGCTCTGTCCCTTGAATGCAGCCATGGGTTTGTTCCCAGCCCCTGTGCAGGCTGTTCAAACAGGAAGCTGGGTTAAACCCTTCCCCTGTCCTCAATTCTAAATCCTCCTGTGCCACTGAACAAGTTTCATTCTGTAATCACCAAGCACTGCTCATCCATGTAGAGGCTCTTTTGGTGATCAGAGCTTTAACTTGGTGCCAGACTTGAACAACAGGAGATCCTCCTGCCATCAGTTTTTGGGCCTCAGTTCCCATTACAGCTATGGCTGCAGAATTCTGCAGATAATGGGGCCACTCTGGCCATTGGGTTAAACATTTTAGCACAAGAATTGCTTTCACATGACCTTGTGTAATATCCGTATTTTAAAAAACGAGGTTCATTTTCCTGATAAATATTTAAAGGTTTAATGAAAGACAATAAGCTACAAACAATAAAGCAAAAAGTTATAAATGCTGGGTGCTGTTGGCCTTCAGCCAAAAGCACATCCTAACTCAGAAAATACTTCCTTAAATGCATCAACCTGTTGCATATTCATGGATCCTCATGCATTATTCAAAATCATTCTCCCCCCACATGGAAATCAATGTTATTTCCTTCCCTGGACGTCTGCTGTCCCATAATCCAAGAATGTGAAACATTTCTTGATTATCTTTTCTTTCTACATCACCGTGTTATAGTCCATGAAAAATATATTTATCACACTACGATTTTTAAGTCTTTTAAATGGCAAAACTAAAAGAAACTATATTCATGCAGAAAAGTTTTCCAACATTGTAGATACAGCATTCATTTTAATATTTGCCAAAAGCCAATAATATTATATATACTATAACACACATACAATTCAGATTTCTTTTCTGAGTCTGGAAGAGCCATGGTTGGGGCGCCAATAATTTTTGTTTTATTTAATTTTCAGAAGTTTTGCTGTTTTTTAGCCTCAATACCACAATATTGAGGCTATCTGGGCTTAAAAAGTCATACAAGTCAAAGTCATACAATGTTCTGGCACAAACAGAGAATCCTCAATCCATTCCATATTAATCCTCAAAATTGCCTCAGCTCCATCTTGGTGCTGGGTAACATTCCTTTTGAGATTCCCTGGTCCTTCTCTGGGTCAATACACCACAAATATTCTGTCAAAATATGCCCCAAATATTTAACCTTTTTCTCAAGCCTTTGCCCCCAATACTCAAAGATGCTTTTTGCCTGAACATTCAGCCATTTAACGAAGCTTCTTTGAGCTCCTCTTGTCCTTCTGATTGGAACAAGTAATCCACATCCTGCATTTACCCAATCCCTGGGGGTGGGGTAAATTCTTGTGATATTTTCTGCTAGACTTGCCCCAATAAGGCTGGTGCTTCTGTGCATCCCTGCAGAGGGACTGTCCATGTCTTTACCATTTTCCCTTCTACCTCTTGTTCCCACTGAGAGGCAAAATACAGTTTAGCATCCTGTGTGAGTGGGCATCCCCAGAAAGCATCTTTGACATCAAGTGCTGAATGGTGGCAGTGTGAGGAGGGAACTTGGTTCAAGATGATGTAAGGATCTGAGACTGTGGGGTGCCTGGGTTTAATAATCTAATTTATTATTCCTAGGTCCTGCACCATTCTGTTGATTCCATCTGATTTCTTGAGTGGCAGGATAGGAGCATTCTAGGGAGAGATCCCTGGCTCCAAAAGCCCTGCCTTTAGCAGGGACTCAATAAGAGGCTGTGAGCCCTTCCATCCCTCCCTTGGAATAGGGTATTGCTGTTAGACACCACTTATTCTGGTTGCTTCAAAGTGTTTTGGAGAGGCTCCATATCTGATTTCCCCTATTTTCCTTGAGCTGCCCACATTTCTGGGTTTACTTCAGCATAGGCCTTTCCAGACATCTGCCAGACAAAGGCACAACTCTGTATCACGTTTACCGTATTAATTTGTATTCCTAAATTAGCCATCAAATCTCTTCTTAGTAAATTACAATCAGATCTTGGTGCAAATAAAAGCTCCTGCATTTCAAACCCATCCCCCACATATTCTGACACTGGGTGAATAAAAGACACCAGCTCATCTTTCCCACTTATCCCCTGAATACTGCTGTCTAAATCACTTCTGGATTTCCCTTATTGCCCTTCTGGGTGTCCATGACTTGATTACTTCTGGGAGAATGTGCAAACTCCCTCAACATGCTTCCAAGGACAAAGATATTATTAGAGTTATATTATATTAATCATATTATATAATATATCATATCACATATATATTTTGGGATCATCATCCCTTTTGCTGGGAGCCCTTCCCGGCTTTCCCTTTCTCCCCTCCATGGGTGCCCTGCCATGTTTACTTCCCGAAGATCCCACTGCACTCACTGATGAGATTTTCAGAGCTCTCTGGCTGCCGACTCTTCCCAGCCCCCTGATGTGTCACTCATCTGTCTCCTGGTCACCCTCGGGTCCCCAATCCATGCCCGGTGCCGCCGCCCCCCAAGGGAGCCGATCACCCAAACTGGGTGAGGCACCTTCAGCTCCACTCGCTGCCCCCACCCCGGATAGGGGAAGGAAGTCCGGCTGAGCCCCAAGGTGTGCAGAAAAATCCACATCACTGGAGGTTTCTGTCTGCAAAGAAGAGAGAGGAGTCCTGTGAAATTAATATCATTCACAGAAAAAGGGGCAGAGGCCATGGGCCATTTGCCATGGGGTCTCTGCGGTTGCCAAGGCCGGGCCCCCCCGCGCTGCCGTGGCGGGAGCGGCTGCAGTGGGGACCGAGTGCGGGCGGGAGCGGCCGAGAGCCCAGCGCTGCCCCAGCCCGAGCTGCCCCAGCTCCATCCCTGCCCCTGCGCTGGGATGCTGTGGGTTTGGGGGGAAGAGGGAGCCGGCAGGGGGTGCTGGGCCTGGGGGCAGCAGGAGAAGGGAGGGAGAAGCAGGGTTGGAGAACAAAATGGTCAAATGATGCACGTAGGAGGACAAGGTGGGATTGTGCAGGAGTAGAAATAGTAGGAGGAAGAGGAGTGTGAGGAAGAGGAGTGTGAGGAAGAGTAGGGACACAGGAGGAGGAGGAGCAAAAATGGGAAGCAGCACAAGGTTCCACCCCTCCCTGTATCTGCAGCCTTGCCCCCAGCCCCTGGAGCGTTGCCCGCTTCCTTGCAGCAGGTAACAGGAGAGGGAGAACTACGATTTTCACAGAGATGAATCTTGGTGTTTTGGAAATTTATTGGTTAAAACGTTTGTGTTTTGGTTTTTTGCAGGGCCTGAGTCTGTATTTTGGAGGGAGTTTTTGCCAAATTGTGCTGTTTGTCATGGGGGTTTTTTGTGTCTTGAAAATTTGGGGAATTTTCAGTTGGGATCTTGGTGTTTTAGACATTCTTAGAGATACAAGATGTCTGGTGATTTCCTGATATGAACTTGGGCAAGGAGGAATTCCTATACCATGGAGCTCTCTTCTTGTTTTTTCTTCCAGAACCAGCTTTTTCATTCCTAAGTGTGCTGGGGCCACATGGAGCAAGGAGGGGGATGGTAGCCCATCCCCCACAGAAGCCACTTAAAGAGCACATGTCTTAAGACAAAGAGAATAGTCAGCTCTCTGGGAGCCTCCCCTGAGGCTGCGGGGACCAATCAGAGACCTGGGTTGGTGATTGACAGCCCAGGAAACCAATTAAAATGCTGTTTCACTTTCACAAATCACAGGGAAGGAGTGTTAGTTTGGTCTTTTTGCCTGCCGGTTGCGGAGGTGAGCCGATCTGGGGCCCCGACCCCAGCATGGGGCCCGGCCTGAGCCCCGGCAGCGGCGGGGAGAGCCCGGGGTGGACTTAGCCCAGCCCTGGCTCTGGCCCGGGCAGGCCCCGGTCCCAGGTGGCCCCGGGGGAAGGACCCGGCCTGGCCCGGGCCCTGGGGTGAGCCCAGCGCAGCCCCCTCGACCCCGCACAGCAGGGCTCGGCTCGGCCCCCTCCCCCCCCCACCCCGGGCCCCGTGCAGCAGCAGAAGGAAGTCCAGCCATCTCATCTCCACGTGGTCCCCTTTGTGACCACGTTTTCTTCCAGCCTGGCTCTTTACCATTTTGGATACAAGTTTAACTTTTAGTGCCTGAATGAGACTTCGGATTTCCTGAGCTCCCCAGAACAAAAGGCATGAAGCAAGAAGAATTACAGAAGTCAGCAGAATGAAGACCAAGGTCATAAGAGGAGAGATCTGAGAAGTCACCACTGATAAGTAGCTTAAACCCTTTTTTTATGGGCTTTAGAGGATCGTGACTTTACTTAAATTCCTTTAAACAGTAGAATATACTTGGGGAGGTTAAAGTGCCTGAGATGAAGACTTGTTTTGCCTTAAGAAATGGAGCTCTCTGTCTTTGGGACTGGAATTGACAGAGACATTTGAGTAAAGAGTGAGATAAAGAGACTTTCTGTGTTTCTCAGTAGCCTGCCTTTAAAATGACACCCCATGTGTTTTTCAGCAACCCATATACAGCTCTGAAAAGACTGTGGAAATGGGAGGAAAAATCATAATTTGTAGGTTTCCAGGCGGATGCAAGTTATGAGAGTGAGACACCCTCTAAGCCTAAACAAGAAGAAAGGACTTTTCTCTCTTGAGTGAACTGAAATGGTTATTTAAGTGGATAACTGACCGAAGTGTTTTTCTGTATGTTGCTGGTATGAGGAAAGGGGGAGGAGGAAATAATCTGGAAATCTCGTTCTGAATTGTTTTGTGTTGTTAATAAATTTCTTATACTCTTTTAAGCTTTAAGCCTCCTTTGTCTTTACTCCTAAATTCAATCCCCAAGAGAAATTAAATATATTAAAATTGGCAAACCCCAGTCACACCGTGACACTAAGGCATAAGGGAATGGAGAATGACGAAAAGCCCCGGAGTTCCTTCACAGGGATGGGCTGCAAACCCAGCCCAGGGAGCTGCAAGGAGGAAAGACCCTCCCTGAGCTGGGAAGGCGGCCAGAGATCCAGGCAGAGCTCAGAGCTGGTGGAGAAGCCTCGTGGAGGGGAGAAGCCCCACAAGTGCTTGGAATGTGGGAAGGGTTTCAGCTGCAGGTACAGCCTGATCCGGCACCACAAGGCCCACACTGGGGAAAAGCTCTATGAGCCTGGGGAATGTGGGAAGGGCTTTAGAGACAGTTCCCACCTGATCCAGCACCAGGTGGTTCACGCTAGGGAGCTACCCTACGAGTGTGGGAATTGTGGGAAGGGATTCAGAGACATCTCTCTCCTTATGCACCACCAGGTGATCCATACAGGGGAACGGCCCTACACCTGCTTGGAATGTGGGAACAGCTTTTGGCACAGCTCCAACCTGAGAAAACACCAGCGCATCCACACTGGGGAGAGGCCCTACGAGTGTCCTGTGTGTGATGAGAGGTTTCAGACCAGCTCCAATCACCTCTTACATGAGCAGATTCACAGAGAGGAGAGGCCCTTCCGCTGCCCCGACTGCGGGAAGGGATTTAGGCAAAACTCCACCCTCAACAGACACCGGTGCATCCACATCGGAGAGAGGCCCTACGAGTGTCCTGAGTGTGGGAAGAGCTTCTCCAGGAGCTCACACTTGACCTGGCACCATCGGAGGCTCCACTAAGGGAAGCCCTGTGAGTGCCCCGAGTGTGGGAAGAGCTTCGTGCTCTGCTGCAGCTCCATCCCCCCTGGGAGGATCGGTGTTGGATGATCCCCAGTGACCCCTGTTGGGCAGAGCCCTGGTGATCCATGGTCCTGGTGATCCCCTGTGGGTGACACAAAACTCCCAGAAAAATATCCCTGGGAAGTTCTCTCCTGAGAAACAAAGAAAAACTCCTCTCACATGAGACAATTTGTGCCTGAAAACTTTTTATCACTTTAGAGTCTTATTGGTGTTCAAGTTAGTGCAGTGATTGGTTTCTTTTAGAGTGTTAAGTGAAATATAATTGGATATTGAGTTTAACTAGTGTTTTAATTGGTTCCTTTCTGAATCCCTCTGAAATCTATAAATACTTCTGTTCTACCTGTATCTAACGGATTTGTAGCCTGAACTCCCTTCGGAGAATAAACTGTCTCTGGAATAATTCAGCTACAAGTCTCAGTCTTTTTCCTCGCTGGCAGGTAGCCAAGGGGCTACTTGAACCCCCCTGAGCTATCTGGGTTCTCGTAGCACCTTGGGGGGCTAGCTTAACCCTGGCCCCCCGAACGCTACATAAGTGGCGTCCGAACGACAAATTACCCTGGAAAAGAGTAGTTTTGGTAAGCAGCGCAGTAACCTGCAGTTCTGCTTTCTCGATGCCGCTTTTCTTAAAAAAGTGACCTTTTGTTTTAAAAAGCCGACCTTTTTTAAGAAATACTCCAAGCAACCTCAGAATTCCGGAGCTGAGACTTGGACGTCTGTCAGCAACAAGCAGCAGAAAACCCCTAGGCTGAACATTTGGTGAAAATTTCAGCAATTGCTCGCGAGCTTTTATCTAGGGGTCACCTTTTCTGTTTTTTTTTCTCTGCTGTTTGTTTCGAGGCTATGGGAGGAATCCTCACCACAATTTCCCTTACTCCCATAGAAAAAGACTTTTATTCCCAAATTCTATCTTTGCTTTCTACTAATAATTGTAACTTTTCTGGGAAAAAAATTTCAAAAAATAATTTTAAAAAATTTGTTAAATGGTTACTTCAACAGTTCCCTGATACTAACTCTGACTCTATCTGCTCTGAAACTTACTGGAATCATGTTGGTACTCGCATATACCAGCTGCAAACTAAAGGTGATTTTAAAATTGCTTATTTTATTCCTTTGTTTCAATTAATCGTTAGTGCTCGTAAAAATGTAACTTTATTTTCCTCTGAACTGAATTCGTCTCTTTCTAATACAGCTCCTTCTTCCACCCCCCCCCGCCCTCGCAAAACAGCCCCATAGAACACCAGCTCGCTCTGTCACCGTCCTTGAAAGTAACTTCATACAATCTGTCGCCCGCTGCCCCCCCTTCCAACCTCAATGTATTCTTTGTCTCTCCTGGCTCAGAGGCACTGCTCGCCCTCCCCCATTCTCCCTCCGACACCATCCCGGTTCCCTCCCCTCCCCTAGCCCCGCGCAGTACCACTGCTCCCTCCTCCCCCCCGGCTCCGCGCGCACCTGCGGGCCCCTCCCCTGTCCCTGTCCCGGACTACTCGGAGACCGTCTCGCCTAGCCCCCCCACAGCCGCACGAAACCCCGCCAATGCCTCCCTGCTACCGACCCCTCCGATTCCTCAGCCTGCAGCCGGCAGCAGCCACCCTATACACCCACCCTCTTGCATGTGCACGAGTTTCCCCGCCCCCGCCGCCCTAGCCCCGGTTACACCCCATCCTGTACCTTCATGTATCCCCACTCACCCCAACTCCGTGTTCTCCGCACCCCCTGTCTTGCCTTTTTCGACAGCGTCCACGCTCCCCCCCCATGACCAACAGACTCCCTCTGCTTCTTTTAAAAAGCACCGCAAAAAATACAAACATTATGGTTCTTCTGATGAATCAAATTCCTATGATTCAGAAGAAGAATTCCATGACCCTTGGGCCAAGATCAAATTATTAGCCACTCAAAACGGACAATGGGAGATTGCTCAAAATATTTCTGCTTTTCCTGTCACATATAAACCAAGCAGGAGAGGTGGTGCAACAAACAGACCTAATTATGAAGATTTTTACCTTAAACAATTAACTGAGTTATCCAAAATTGCCAAAGATTATGGGAGAAACACTCAAATTTTTAAAAATTTACTTGAAGCTGTTTTTTCCTCACAAGTTCTAGTACCTTATGATATACAAAACATTGTACATTGCCTTTTATCACCAGCTGAATATATGTTATTTCAACAGCATTGGCACAAACAATTAAAGGTTTTATCTGATAATTATGCAAAAGATCCAAACTGCCCAAATTTTACTGTAGAACAGCTGGCTGGTGAAAACAATTTATCACCTTCAGAACAATCTAACCTTTTCCCCAGGAACATACTATTAGACATAGCAAATGCAGCAAAAACATCACTGCTCCTCACTCCAGATGACTCCACACCCACTTTACATTTTTCAAACATTAAACAAAAAATAGATGAGAGTTTTATCAAGTTTGTAGATAGACTGAAAGATGCTTTAGACAAACAGATTGAAAGTGCGGAGGCGAGAAAGGAACTTCTTTGCAAGCTTGCCATGACCAATGCAAATGAGCAATGCAAAACTGTCCTAAGATCTTTGCCCCTCGACCCTCCACCCACAATTGAAAAGATGGTGGAAATTTGCACACATCACATGTCCACTGAGAACACAGTAGCCCAAGCAGTTGCCAAAGGTATTGCAGAAGGGGTTACTGGAGCCGTTGCAATGGTTGCTTCCCATGACAGTGCCCGTTGCTTTTACTGTGGTGATCCTGGACATTTTTTAAAAGATTGCCCAGAAAAGCCTCAGATGTATCAACCACACAACAATAATAACAAACCCCAGAGACAACAAAAATACCCACAGCAACAAAAAAACTTCCATCGGAGCGCGGTGGCCCCGCGCTACGACAACAAATCAAAGGCCATCTCCCGCACAGCTCCACCTATGAGAATCAATCGGATTCCACCAAACTTCAAGAAAACCCATCAATCCCAGACTTCAGTACCAGACGTCAACAGGTAAGCCTCCGTACAATAACCTTTACAGATTATCTCTACTCTCGTCTACCTACAGGCAAATGCGCACCCCCAGACGGTCCTTGGAGCATTTTCGTAATGGGTGATGCACTTCATGCCCCCAAACAAATTTTTGTTTTGCCAGAAATCCAGACCCTCCACTCTGGACAAGAAATCTATGTTCAACTTTGCTGCACAGACCCCCCCCTTTTTCCTTCCACAGGGGACCCCCATCGCTCAAGCCTTCCTGCTTCCCAAGCATCTCAACGAACGACTCCCTCCCAACCCTCTCGTCTTGTGGGTGCAAATCATGGGATCCAAGAAGCCCGTCCTTGAATGCAGCATCCTTTGCAGAGGTGAGAAGATCCACAGACCAGGAATTCTGGACACCGGAGCTGATGTCACCATCATCTCTCGCTCGGAATGGCCAGACAACTGGGAATTGCAACCGGTACCTGGCATGATTGCTGGAATCAGCTGTGTCACAGTGTCCATGCAAAGCAGAAACAACGTCGTCATTGAAGGGCCCGAAGGCAAGTTGGCAACCGTTCGCCCGTTTGTGGTCAGAGCCCCCATCACCCTGTGGGGCAGAGATGTTCTTTCCCAGTGGGGAATGTCCCTCCAGATCCAAAACCAGGATTTCTAATTGGGGCCACTGAGGCGCGCGCTTTACCACCCACCCCTCGGCTCACTTGGAAAAGTGAAGACCCCATCTGGCAAGAACAGTGGCCCCTGTCAAAGGTCAAACTGCACGCATTGCATTCCCTGGTTGAGGAACAACTCGCTAAAGGCCACATCGTTGAAACCACAAGCCCTTGGAACACTCCAGTTTTCGTTTTGCAAAAACCTGGAACTGACCGATGGAGACTTCTCCAAGACCTCCGCAAGATCAACGATGTCATTGAAGACATGGGTCCTCTCCAGCCTGGCCTGCCTTCGCCATCTATGCTGCCTCGAGACTGGACACTCGCCGTCATTGACATCAAAGATTGCTTTTTCAGCATCCCTCTGCACCCCCAAGATGCACCTCGGTTTGCCTTCTCCGTCCCCTCTCTAAATAGAGAGGCTCCTCTCAAAAGATACCACTGGCGCTTCCTTCCCCAAGGACTCAAAAACTCTCCTACCATATGCCAATGGTACGTGGCTCACGTCCTTTCTCCAGTTCGGAAATCCTTCCCAGATGTAATCATCTACCACTACATGGATGACATCCTCATCTGTGCCTCTGAAAAGACTCGTTTGGACAAAGCAGTGAAAACAACCATTGAAACTATTGAAAAAGCAGGATTTGAAATCCATGAAGACAAAGTACAGTACACCAGCCCGTGGAAATACCTAGGTCTTCAAATTCAAGAGAGAACCATCGTACCTCAGCAGGTTTCCATCCGAGACAACCCAAAAACCCTGAGAGACTTGCACAGCCTGTGCGGATCCATCAACTGGATACGCCCCCTTCTGGGAATCACAACAAAGGAGCTTGCTCCTCTGTTCAACCTCCTCCGTGGCAACGAAGACCTCGACTCCCCGTGCACCATCACACCAGATGCTCAGGATGCCATCATCAAAGTACAAGAAGCCCTTTCCTCACGCCAAGCCCACCGGTTTGAACCAAATTTGCCCTTCCAGTTTGTCATTTTGGGGAAAGCTCCTCATTTTCATGGACTGATTTTTCAGTGGGACTCTCAACTCACAGACCCTTTGCTGATTCTAGAATGGGTCTTCACAAGCAACCAACCCACAAAAACAATCACCACATTTCAAGAAATCATGGCACACTTGATAAGGAAAGCCAGATCTCGCCTCCGCTCTCTCGCAGGTTGTGAATTCACATGCATTTACCTACCATTGACCACTGGAGACCTGGAGCACTTGCTCCAAACCAATGAAAGTCTCCAAATTGCTCTAGATAGCTACACTGGCCAAATTTCCATTCACTTACCCAAACACAAGCTTTTTAATAAAGATGCAGGTTTTCATTTAGTTCCAAAATTAGTCCAAAGCAGGACCCCTCTCAAAGCTCTAACTGTCTTTACTGACGGCTCAGGCTCGTCTCACAAGTCAGTTATGACTTGGAAAAACCCCAAAACCCAGAATTGGGACTCTGATGTCCAAACAGTGGAGGGATCTCCACAAATTGCTGAGCTGGCAGCAGTTGTTAGAGCTTTTGAGAAATTCAAAGACGAACCTTTCAATTTAGTCACAGATTCCTCGTATGTAGCCGGTATAGCTATGAGAGCAGAACATGCCTTTTTAAAGGATGTTTCCAACCCAAAGTTATATCAACTCATTTCCACGCTGACACACTTAATTTCTAACAGAAAACAACCCTATCACATTGTTCACGTAAGATCACACACTGATCTCCCAGGTTTTATTACAGAAGGAAACAGAAGAGCAGATGCACTGGCCATGCCTGCTGAAATTGCAAATGTACCTGACATCTTTGCACAGGCAAAGCTGTCACATGCATTTTTTCACCAAAATTTGCCTGCTCTCATGCGAATGTTCAAACTTTCAAAAGATCAGGCAAAAGCCATCGTGGCAACGTGCCCAAGCTGTCAAACTTATCAAATACCCTCTATGGGTACAGGTGTCAATCCCAGAGGTCTCAGCAGCTGCCAGCTGTGGCAGACTGATGTGACCCACTTCCCATCTTTTGGGAAGTCCAAATATGTGCACGTGTCAGTTGACACATTTTCTGGAGCAGTTTTGGCATCAGCGCACGCAGGAGAAAAAGCCACACATGCTGCTAAGCATTTTCTCCTGGCATTTGCCACTCTAGGGGTCCCAAAAAGAGTCAAAACTGACAATGGCCCTGCCTACAAATCTAAACAATTAAAAAAGTTTTTTAATGAATGGGGAATTGAACACACCACTGGCATTGCTTCAAACCCTACAGGACAATCTATTGTAGAAAGAACACACCAAACCCTCAAAAGAGTTCTCAATCAGCAAAAAAGAGACACAGAAATATTGTCTCCAGTTGAGAGACTTTGCAAAGCCCTTTATGTTATCAATTTTTTAAATTGCACCACATCAGAGCCTGATCCTCCCATTCTCCGTCATTTTGCAAACACAACTCAAGCTAAGCTCACTGAAAAACCACCAGTGTTGGTGAAGGACCCAGAAACACAGCAAATTTCTGGACCCTTTCAACTGATCACCTGGGGAAGGGGATACGCATGTGTATCCCTGCCATCTGGTCCAAAATGGTTCCCAGGAAAAAAATATCAAACCCTACCTAGGTACGGCAAAACCCACATCTTCCAGCAATGAGAAAAATTCTCCTGAGGCCAACACAAAGCCTCCTCAAAATCAAACCAGCGCTGCCTGGAGACGCAAGCGTCACAAAGTACCTGCAAACCAACTAAAAAATCGTCCTGTCACTAGACAGCTGACGAAACAGAAAATCAAGCAGCACACAGCTGCCTCAGTTAAGCCTTAAGCTGAACCTTTTGTTATTAAAGTAGTTTTTAGCTGAAATGTTATTAACTTCTGAAAAAAGTTGTTTTAACTATCTCTCTTAATACCTTTAACTCTATCCCCAATTTTGTATGAAAGTAGGGGAGAAAAGTAAAAGGTCAGAATCCAATTCTTTCCCTTTCCATGATAACAATTTTTGCTTGTATTTCTTAGTAGAAGTCTCATCCTTGTCCAAAGATGAAAAATATCTCCGTCAGTGTTGTCCTCACTGCAGCCTGGATGTCCATCACCATACCACATGCCTTCGGCTGGATCAACCCACAACCTTCCCAAAACATTTGGGTGACTTTAGCAAAAACTTTGAAACAAGACAACCTGTGTTTATCCATGGGCAACCTTGACAACCCACTTTCTACATGTTTAGTGGGAATCCCATTTGCAGCAGATGAATGGCCCGTTCAAAACTCAGAACTCCTTCGCACCACAGGTAAGAGACCCAACCCGGTGGACACTTGGGACGATTGGAAAAAAAATTTGCCAAACACTCTTGAGGAACCCCAAGAATTGGATTTGCTGGGGTCCTCCAAAGCAACATTTTGCATCAAATTTCACTTTAAGTGCCCAAGACAAATTTTGCATGAAGTAGATCTGTACAAATACATGTACAGGAAAGACATTTCCCCCATAAACAAAGCATACAATAGTCCCGATTGGTGTCATTACACCGCACCCAGAATTTCTGAGTCCTCTCTCCACCCCAAAAAATTGCCCCAGGGAATGTTTCTCATCTGTGGTGACCGATTTTGGGCCGGAATTCCCTCCCGTCTTCAAGGAGGGCCATGTAGCCTTGGCAAGCTTTCTACCCTCACCCCCAACACCACTCTTTTACATAATTGGAAAAAAGAAAGCCAGTCAAAATGTGTGAAAAGATCCTATACTCAATTTGATGAAAATTGCAACCCTGTATTGCACGTTTGGAACAAACCCAAAAAAATTGCTGCCTCCCTGTTCCTACCATGGGTAGCAGCAGCAAAAGCCCTTGGAGACATTGACCATTTGGGGTGCTGGCTTAGTAAGCAAGCCAATGCTACATCTGCTGCTTTGAGTGATCTTTTGAAAGATGAAGAAACCACAAGACATGCAACTCTGCAAAACCGAGCAGCAATTGACTTTCTGCTGCTCTCCCACGGACACGGCTGCGAAGACTTTGAAGGAATGTGCTGCTTCAACCTCTCTTCCCATTCCACATCCATCCAAGAAAACATCCAGAAGCTGAAAACCCTCGTGAAAGATTTGAAGAAGGAAACCACCCCAGACTGGGTCAACAATCTCCTCGGACAATGGGGACTGACGGGATGGACCTCTTTTTTTGGTCAAGGGCATTGTGTGGATTCTCATTGTCATTTTTATTGTGTTAGCTATGTTTTCATGCATGGTCCAGTGTTTCAAAAAAACTGTCAAAGACGCTCTCTTTGTAAATACAGAGAGAGGAATTGTGGGTGACACAAAACTCCCAGAAAAATATCCCTGGGAAGTTCTCTCCTGAGAAACAAAGAAAAACTCCTCTCACATGAGACAACTTGTGCCTGAAAACTTTTTATCACTTTAGAGTCTCATTGGTGTTCAAGTTAGTGCAGTGATTGGTTTCTTTTAGAGTGTTAAGTGAAATATAATTGGATATTGAGTTTAACTAGTGTTTTAATTGGTTCCTTTCTGAATCCCTCTGAAATCTGTAAATACTTCTGTTCTACCTGTATCTAACGGATTTGTAGCCTGAACTCCCTTCGGAGAATAAACTGTCTCTGGAATAATTCAGCTACAAGTCTCAGTCTTTTTCCTCGCTGGCAGGTAGCCAAGGGGCTACTTGAACCCCCCTGAGCTATCTGGATTCTCGTAGCACCTTGGGGGGCTAGCTTAACCCTGGCCCCCCGAACGCTACAATCCCCTCTTGAGTTGGGAAAGGGATTGGAGAGATTTCTTTCTCCTTGTCCTGCTGTGATTTGGTTGGTAATAAATTCCCTCCCTGTATCCAGGCTGGGTCTCTGATGCCCTTTTTGCTGCTTGTTGAGGGATGTTCCCCCGTCTTACCTCAAACCAGGAACTCTTGGTTCAATTTTCTCTCCCCTGTGCAGCTGGAGGGGCAGAGTCAGAGTGGCTGTGTTGGGTGCCTGGCATTGGGCCAGCACCACCCAGGCCATGGGCACCCCTGAGATCCTAGTGTGGTGATGCATTCCCCCACTTCTAGAGAAACTGCCGACCCAAAGTCTGTCCAGGATGAAACATCGTTATGACTGGAGCCCATTCTCTTGTGACCCTGTCAACTGAAATCCCAAAGGAGACCTTTGAGCTCTCCTGGGCCACCCTGGGCTGTGACCAGCAGTGTCCCTCTGAGGGGCTCTCAGAGCCAGCAAACCCTCAGCTTTGCTGTGCCTGGAGGATCACCGGAACACGACGTGTCCTGGGCCCATCCCCTCACTCCTCAAGGCCCTATCCTTCAGCCAGCGGGAGATGCAAAAACATCTGAAGGGAGGATTTCACTGAGCTCTGAGGGGAATTTTTCACAGGTACCTTGCTTGCACTGACTGTTCTTGTCTGTGTGCATGCCCCTGCACATATGCTATAGCAAATCTGGGAGAAATACAGCATTCCTAGATGCGGAAGTACTTTGTATATCTAAGTTAGGCCTGTAAGCAAGGTTCACTTATAGTTATGAACTTTTTAAAATGCTGCTAAGTGTTATTCTTCTGCTAAGTTGTTAAATGCAAGTCATAAGCTAAGTGTTGTTTCTCTATTAAGTTGCTAAATAACTCTTGGAAGTTACAGCTTTAAGTTAGGCTAAATGCTGTTAAGTGTTATTGCTCTGTTGAATTGTGAAGTTAAAAGTCAAGTTAGGTATAAGTTCAGTGTTGTTCCTCTGTTGAATTTCTAGGCCTAAGGTATAGGTTAAGTTACAAATTACGGTAGAAGTTAAAGTGCTGCTCAGTGTTGTTAAGTTTTTAGGCTGTGTTCCTTTTAATCCCTACCCACACTGTCTTTTGTCCCATGCACGTGAACCCAGCTCACACCCACCCACACTTCCCTAGAGGGTTCTCAGTTCATTTCTGGTGTGGTTGCCTAGATTTTGTTTGATTTTATTGCTGCTTCTTTTCCCTTGTTGTGCCTTAGCTCTCCTGTAGGCAGTAGAGTGAATCTTGCCAATGAACTTGTTGTGGTTTGTCGCTTAATATTAAACCTGACTTTTTCTCATGCCCTTGTCACTGATTGTTAAGCAATCTCAAACACTCTCATTCATGACAGCACCACAATGTCCCCCATCACCAAGGGCTCTGACACACATCCGTGTCACAAAGGGCCACACCCGGCACCCAACAGCAGAGGGACAGCCTGGAAGCGGCACGGAGCAGCCCCGGACTCGTGGGCTTGTAGCCCCTGCTGTGCCCAGAGCCCCGGGAGGCTTTGGCCACGGTGCCAGCAACAGCCCCAGCCCCGCCCTGCAGAGCCCTGGGGCTGCAGCCCGGGCTGGCCGGGGCAGGAGGAATTGGCCAGCCGGACGTGCCAGGGCCTTGTGGGCAGTGGCTCCGTATTGCTGTACAAAGGGTCATGGAGCAGCGAAGGAGCACAGCAACAAGGCACTCCCTTACTTGGTCCAAGAAAGAGCAGTTTATTGAAGGAAGCCATGGCTTTAAATAAGATAGTTCGTGAAAAACAGAATACAGACAGTTCATTAGTCAGAGAGAGAGACACCTCTTGTCCCTGGTTCTCCCACGGATCCAGCAGGTGTTTATCTTTGTTATAATTCCTTTCTGTTTTTCCCAAATGCCATCACCCTGGGAAGGGCTCAGGCCAGAGCTGAGAAACTGTCTCAGCCTGGGAAAAGGTTTCCCAGCATGAGAAAGAGAAAAAGAGCTCAGAGCCTGAGAAAGGCCTTGCAATTTCTGCCTGGGCCTTCAGTGGTGTTGACAAGTCCCACTTTTAGTTAAAAAAAAAAAAAGAAAGAGAAGTGTTTGTAATCCTCCACAGGGCCCTTGCAAAGGAGAACAAACACCACTCAGGAGATCTATGGACACCCGAAGTGCCCAGGGAAATCTTCACACCTGGTGCTTTTTCCCTGCAAAACCTAATTCTAATACAATATCAAAAACCCGCCACCACTCACCAGACTTATCATTTCTAATACATTTCAAAAAACCCATCTAATAATGTTCAATGACTTAAAACAGTTCCAGGAGAAACAAATGAATGCGCATCCTCTGCTTGAAGAGGAACAGTCTGGCTGGTGATAGGCATGTTGGTCAGCATTTGAAGGCTGTGCCTCAGCTGCATTCTGTCTCTGATGTCGCAGGTCAGGGCAGACACACCTTGCAGGCAGCCAGCGTACCCCGATATCTGTTGAGACGCAAGCGTACCCACGACCCCAAACGACGAGGCAGGCGTGTCTCATCTACAGCCTGTAAGGAAGTGAAATGATTCACAATAACAGGATTATTGGAATCTTGTGGCACAGTAGAGTGATTGAAGGAGCACAAAGCTTTTCCCAATCGGCTGTGTGGTACCTCACCAGCCACTCCCCTTTTCTGTTCATCAAAAAAACGCTTTGACCAAATTCAAAGGTACCTGAGAAAACTGTTGGAATGCCATTGTGACTGCTTCCAACTCAATTATCTGAGCAGAACCTGTCTCATGGCCTTCCAGCATTTACCAACCAGATTCATCCTCCCAGGTAACTGGCCAATGATACCTGTAGGATGTAAATTCAGAGTGGTGATAAACACAGAGATATCAGTGGAAGGATCCGCTCGGTATACCTAATAAATAAAAGCTTGCTGCAGCCTGCTGCAGTGTGTCAGACTAATTGGCAACCTTGTGGCAAGACTTTCCATTGGTATCTCTGTCCCATCTCAGAACTGTTCACTGCAGGCACCGTAAAAACACATTTTGGTCTGTCATCAGGACACAAGGGGATTGTGAAAAAGCAATCCTTCAAATCAGTGACCAAAATGATCACTGCATTCGAACCAATTGACGAAGGGCTTTCAACTTAATTTTTGGTAGGGGCCACTAGTTCTGCCGAACAGGGATATCAATCAACCACTCTAAAGGCATCATAGGATAATTTCTGCCCTTCACTTCAGTGACCCCGATTAGAAATTTGTCTCAATGCACACTCCCTTGGCTGCCAAAGCTCAAACCTCTGAGTTGAATCTGAGGTAGGGTGCCGCCTGGTATCATCAGAGTCTGCAACATCTGTGGGTGCTGATCAGAGATATTCATTGTCGAAAAGACTTGGCGGTCCTGTAGATCCAAACCCACTGTCTTTGGGATCTTATTGATCAGCCTTGAGAACAGACAAATGAAAAAACACAAGTTGGGCAATACAAGTTCCTGCTGGGATAGTGACAAGGGACATAATGTGGAAACCATAGCACAAATTTGAGCTGTAAAATCAGCACCAATGACACCTGGGTGAACAAAGATTCCCTGGAGAGTGGCATTAGATTTTCCCATGAGCAGTACCCTCATCCTCTGACCCAAAGGCCAAAGGCATCACTCCCCACAGCATACCTAGGATCATCCTGGGGTCGCACCATATTTGCTGCAGCTGCTTTGTCAGCCATCTGTCCTGAAACACTCTAAATTGAACAGGCTGAAACAGCACTTGGGCTGTATGTCTGACATCGTAAGGTGTCAGCAAATTTGCATTCAACACTCTAATAATTTGCATAACTTGTGTAGAACCAAGCCCAAACTGTGTGACCCTGTCATGCAAATCCCAAACAACACGCCAAGTTATAGGATCATGTCTGTCCGGCTGTCCTGTATTGGGAGCAGCCTTAAAGACAGGAAAGGTTCGAGCTCCCCCGGTCCCCTGGGCATCTTCATCATAATCCTGTGGCAGGTTGTCCTCAGGGACCGGGCCAAGCTCAGCAGCATCCACCTGGACACTCTCATCCACCCCCTTCACCCGAAGGACACCCCTCTTTGGCATCCCCATCCGTTCTAGCAAATCCCAATGGCCCTGCTGCAATGCTCGCATTTTAACTGTTTCCAAAACACTGTGGCGATTTTTGAGTCTCGCTGTCATGGAGTCACTGCAGCGCCTGCTTTTGGAAGGAAAAGGGCCTGGAGACAGCGAGGGATGCGATGGTGTCCCTGGAGAACCGGAGGGGGATGCCGGCGTTCCTGGGTGGGTAGGGCCTGACGCTGAGGGCTGTGCAGAAGGCGGCACTGGCTCCACCCCTGCAGCCGGCCGTGCCTGTTGTCCCGCTCCTGCAGCTGGCGGTGCCTGCTGTCCCACTTCTGCAGCCGGCGGTGCCTGCTGTCCTGCACCTGCGGATGGACTTGCAGGCGGCGAGGGACCCACCCCCGAGGCTGGGCCGCCCAAGACCCGCGGCTGCCCCGGCACAGGCGCCGTTGACGGGGGTTGCCCCACGTGGGCGCCTGCGAAAGATGCCAGCACGGCATAGAGGGCTGCCGTTTGTTTTGCCATGGTATCAAGTATTTGCAGGACCATATCGATAGGAAAGACTGGCACTGACGCTGCCGCTGGCACTGCCAGTGCTGCTGCCGCCGGCACTGGTGCTGTCGGTGGCGTTGGCACTGCCACTGCAGGCGGTGGGGGCGCGGGGGGTGCGATCACATCAGCAGGTGGCTGTCCCGGCCCTGCCGCCCGGGGGATGGGGGCTGCGGGCTCCTGCGGGGCGAGTGGGGGAGGACTTCCCACACCACCATTCGCAGGGGGAATCAGTCGCTCCAAGTCTTTTGGAGAAGAAAAAACAGGCATGTGGTCTTCGGGCCCTGGGTGCTTCTCATCGGGAAGCTGTGGGCGGGGAGCCTCTGGGCTGGAAGCCTCTGGGCTGGACAGATTCTCAGAAGGGGTTACAAAGCAAGAGACTGCCCTTGCTTTCTGTGCTTTCCCGCATTGACAGAAAAAGCCTTCTCTTTGTTAACAATTTCCAAAGTACTCAGTAGAGAGGGAATTAAAAGGTCGCCTCCAGGAAGGGCATCATGTAGTTGGTCTCCCAGTTCTCCCCATGCTGAAGGAGCAAAAGCCACTTCCAAGCCGTCCATGGTTTTGTCTCACGTGGCTAATCTATTCACCATTGTTATAAAGTTTTTCGCCTAGCTGCTAAGCTGGCGGAGGCAGAACGAAAAAAGTACCTTTCTCGGATGGGCGAGAAGACAGTGCGGCGCTGCCCGTGGCTCCCAGACAGCTCCTGGCTCTGCTGGCTCTGCGCCCAGACAGCTCCTGGCTCTGCTGGCTCTGCTGTCCTGCTCCTGGCAGACCGATGAAAACGCACGGCTCCGCGCTGCTCCGCTCCGTGCCGCTACTGCCATGCTGCGCGGCTCTGGGCCGCAGATCCGGGCTGCTGTTCACCACGGGAACCCGCGCTGCTGCTTCCCGAGAGTGAGTCCCGAGCAATCTCGGGCGAATGCAATCTCGCTGGGACCTCCAATTGTTGCTGTACAAAGGGTCATGGAGCGGCGAAGGAACACAGCAACAAGACACTCTCTTACTTGGTCCAAGAAAGAGCAGTTAATTGAAGGATGCCATGGCTTTAAATAAGATAGTTCATGAAAAACGAAATACAGACAGTTCATTGGTCAGAGAGAGTGACACCTCTTGTCCCTGGCTTTCCCACGGGTCCAGCAGGTGTTTATCCTTGTTATAATTCCTTTCTGTTTTTCCTAAATGCTATCACCCTGGGAAAGGCTCAGGCCAGAGCTGAGAAACTGTCTCAGCCTGGGAAAAGGTTTCCCAGCATGAGAAAGAGAAAAAGAGCTCAGAGCCAGAGAAAGGCCTTGCAATTTCAGGGTGGGCCTTCAGTGGTGTCCACAGGGCTCTTCTCCTAGGGAACACGGACAGGATAAGAGGATACAGCCTTAAGCTGCACCAAAGGAAGGTTTAGCCTGAACATTAGAAAGAATTTATTCACAGAAAGGATGATTGTGCATTGGAATCGGCTGCCCAGGGAAGTGATGGAGTCACTTGTAAACGGGGTAACTGCACCACCTAATTAGTGGTTTGTCTTCATTTTCTTTTGTTTTTACTCAGAGTCAGGATTAAAAATCATGAAGGAGACAAATTTTCTCATGTTCGGGCTTGGTTTTTTATAAAATCTTATCTAAAGTACAAAGAGTTCTGCAACACTTTGAGCTATCAGCTAAAAGCCAGCAATATGGAGCTGAATCAAGCTACTAACAAGGTCTTTTAAAGCTAAGCAGTTCAATAAAGGACTAACACCACAATTATTTATACTTTTGACTCAATAACCAAACTCCTGTGACCTGCAGTGCAGCACTAACTCTTCAACCAGAAACTACTACCTGAAGCCATGAGAAGGAAGAAGACAAAAATGGACAACACCTAAAACCTTCCATCTTGTTCCATACTTATTACTATATTCTAAAAATCCCAGATTCAAAACCCTTCACCATGCAAAATCACACACTTTTATTCCAATAATATACCCCTGACTCCAACTCTATTGCACAAATTTGGAAGCCTTCTCCAAGGCCTCAAGTCAAAAGCAGTGTTCTCATGGGGGTCAGTGTCAGAAAGCACAGAAAGTTCAAAGCTCCCAGGTTTCTGGGATCCAACAGTGACCATCATGGGAGGTGTTTACAGAAAGACTGGATATGGCACTCGGTGCCGTGGTCTGGTGACAAGGTGGTGTTAGGTCATTGGTTGAAATGGATGATCTCAAAGGTCTTCTCCAAACTAAATTCTGTGATTCTGTGATTCAGTGGAGCAGCAGTGGAACATGGGTGGAGCAGGTCCGGCAGCTGTTCTGGGAGCAGTGCCGGAGATGCCGAACGGAACAGCGGCGGGGCGGGAATGGAGCGGTGCCGGAGATGCCGAACGGAACAGCGGCGGGGCAGGAATGGAGCGGTGCCGGAGATGCTGAAGCTGCGGGACACAGAGCAGCTCCGAGCACTGTGTCCTGCAGGAGCCGGCCCTGCACACCAGAATGATGCCTGTCAGGCTGACCCAGAGCAGGGGGCAGTGGCAGGAATTGCCGCTGGACCATGGGAGGTGTGGATTGAGTGCATTTAATGGTGACCTGGGGGGTTGATCCTTGTCACTGCAGCCGCATTTTGTGAGGCCAGGACCCTTCCAGTTCATCTGAAGTCATGAATTCATGACAAACTTGGAAGAAAAGGAATCAAACTGCCTTCTCTACTGCAGGGAAACACATCTTGGTAGAGGTTTAATGATTTCTGATTTAAGAACCAACCTGGATCAGTTATTGGCCTGTGGTTTGTTCTAATCCTGGAACAATTTCCAAAGTACTGCAACTTGGCGTTAAAAACAAGCAACGTGCCTCATCATCTAGACATTGCACAGGGAGTACAGAGCTACCTGTTGTTCTAATTGTCGTGTTTTCTCTTCTTTTTTCTCCTCTGCCAGAGTCAGGATTAAAAGCTCAAGAGAAGGTATTTTGTGTTCGGACACAGATGTTTATTCATTCTTATCTATATTACAAAGAATTGTACAGCACTTGTTGCTAACAAACTAAAAATGGTGATGTGTCTCTGTCCTTACAAGGTCTTTTAAGGCCTACCTGTCCAATTAAGAACAAATACCTATATTAATTTTACTTTTAACCTGATAACCAATCATGCGTGACCTGCAATGCAGAAGTTCTTATCCAATTAAACAAGATCCCACTTCGACCCATAAAGAAGAAGGTGAAGAAGAAAGAAACCTCCACCCTAAAACCTCCATCTTGCCTTCTACGTATTACTATATTCTAAAACCCTAAATTCCAAATTTTCCACCGTGTGATATTACACACTTCTATTCAAACTACACACCACGGCTCTCAGTTCTATCATTCAGTTTTGGAAGCCTTGTTCACAGCCTCAGGTCAAAAGCTGTATTTTCTTGTGGGTCAGTGCCTGTCAGCACAGAAAATCTAAAACTCACAGTATCCAGGGTTCCAACACTTATGATCAAGAAAACAACAGGAATAATTTCCTTTTCTGCTTTCACCCTTTCTTCTTCTCTCTAGGTTTAAGCCTCTGCCACTCCCTGCAGGTCTGCTTTCCATAATCTGCTCCTCTGGAGTTGACATATGACAAGTGAGCAGTGGGAAGAGAGAGGATAATGGATATCGGACCATTCCAACTGCAAACTCTGTTCTGGCAGCCTCTGGATTTCCAATGTTTAGAAATTATCATGTTTTAAACTTCCGGACCAAAACCCACGATTCTCACTTTTGGCCTGGCAGAAAACTTTCCTTTGGCCCAGTTTAGGAACTGACCCTCTGAAACACCTCACTGCAGATGCTTTTCTGATGGTTTTGAAAAGAGATGACAAGAAAATCAGCACAGGAGGAGGGATGAGGTAAGAAACAATTCCTTTCTTCTTAGTGCCTTGTGGAAAGTCTAGTCTAGACGTTGTGCTGCTTGTCCTGAGGGAAGTGACTGAGCTGAGGCAGCAGAGGCATTGCCTCCCTGGTTTGTAGCCCTGGGGACGGGAGGGGACACAGGTGTCCCCCTCGCACCCCACAATCCCCTGGAACACAGGATTCTCCCTGGCTCTGCCAGGTGTTCCTTGTTCATCTCTGGCCTGGGTGCTCCTGATCTGAGCTCCCTGCCATGGTCATCCTGTTGCTGGGAAATGGGAGTGAGGAGTTCAGTGCCAATCTGGGAGGTGCCAGCAGGGTCAGAGATGTGTGGAGGTGACAGTGATAGAGTGATGGGATGTGCAGATGGACACAGGAACAAGACAACACCTCTGGGGGAAACCTCTTGGAGATTTGGGGGACTTTTGTTTGTAAAATGAACACGGACACAGCGCAAAGCTTTGCTCAAAGGGTTTATTGATTATTCAGGGGAAATGGCCCAGGGCTCAAAGGGTTCAGGGAGTTCGTCCAGGGATGATCATCTCCTCATGCCACCAGAGGGGATCAGGACACCGGTGTCCCCACAACTTGCAATCCTAAAAATCAAAACCCAGAAGGTGACCTCTGGTGCCCACGGGGACAGGAGAGGGGCCCTGTCCCCACCCCTCTCCCTGCAGGCACGGCTCACCTAGGCACCCAGAGAGGCAGCCAGGCGCTTCAGCCGCAGAAGAGCCTCCAGCTTTTCATCAACTGGGGGCTGGGGACAAACACAGCATTAGAGACACACTGGGGGCACTGGGCTGCACTGGGACGTGGGGGAAAGCACGGGGGGATGTGGGGAAGGGGCCTGCAGGGAGCAATGGGGGGCAAGAGCTGCTGTGCTCCTGCCCAGAAGCACTGGGGGCCTGGCCAAGAGGCACAGCTGGGGCAGGGGCTGTGTCCTGGTTCATCCAGGGGGTTCTGGGGGACAGGGATGGGAATGAAACAGGGGTCTGGGAAAGGGGTTCTCTGGGGACGATCTGAGGGGCAGAGGAGCTGTCTGGGGTGTCAGAAGGCGTGCACTGGGCTGTGCTGGGACAAACTGGGATGGTCTGGGGTGCGGCGGCCGTGCAAGGGGAGGGTCTGGCACGGGCAGAACTCGTGGTACCCACCAGAGGCGTCTCCAGGTTCACGACATTGCCTAAATCAATCTGCAGAGAGACCAGGAGACCTCGCTGGGCACTGGGATGGCCCCAGTGCCAGCGAGGGATGGGGGCACACAGCTACCCCCAAATTCCCAGAGGGAATTCCAATCCCAGCACCCCACTCACCTCCCGCAGATCATCTTGGGTTCCTGCCAGGAGTGCCTGGGAAAGGAGAACAAAAGTTTGGTCTGGATAGGACCCTGTGGGAGCACAGGGGTGCAGGGAGCAGGGTGGGGACAATGGGGTGAGAATTCAGGGCCTCCAAGGAGATCTGTTTGAGGTGGGGGGAGACCCAAAAACACTGAACTGGGGTCAGTGGAGGCCTAAGGGACTAGGCTGGGGCTGGAGAAGGTGCTCGGTGTAAGGTACAGGGGTGGAGAAAGGAATTGCAGAGTAGGGACATGGGAGTGCAAGGGAGGGGCTGGGTGGGGACAGGAGAATGAGGATTGGTGGGGACAAAAGGGACAGGACTGAGAGAGGATTTGGGAAGTGGGGGGAGTCAGGGAATTGTTGAAGGGGACCCCGTTGCAGTGGCCAGGAAGAAAGTCAAAGGACTGAGGGGGGACATGGAAGGAAAGGCTTTGGGAATGGTCAGTGGGAGGCATTTGGGGACCCTGGAGAGGACACAGAGGAGGGAGCAGGGAGGGAATTTCTGAAGGGACCCAAAGGGGGGGAGGGCAGGCGACAAAGGGCAGGGTGTGGGGACAGCGTTTGGCTGGTGCCTCACCTTGGCCTGTGCTGGGGGGCACAGCAGGATGGAGAAGAGCAGGGCCACGCTGAGCACAGCCACCTTCATCTTCCTCTCACTCTGGGCAGCACTGGCTGAGGCTGCAGCAGGGCAGGAGCACCTTTATCCCTGCCAGGACTCCTCCCTGCGCCCTCCCTGACAGCCCCCAGGCCAAAGCCCAGCTTGGCACAGCCCCCAGCCCTGGCCACAAGCCCAGCCCTGGCACAGAGTCTATCCCAGATATGACATGGATCCAGCCCCCCTCCCCACATCCCCCCAGCTTCCTGCACAGGGGAGCTGCCCCTGGAGGGGACCAGGGGGCCAAGGGAGGCAGGCAGGGATCCAAAGGCAGCTGGGGACCCTGTGGGGACAATCCCCACTCCAACACAATCCATCCTCCAACAACCCCCTTGGGCAACACCCCCCATCTCCTGGTACCCCTCCTCTCCAAGGGTTTTTCCTTCAAGACATCCCAGAGCTGACCCCAACCACTCATCCAGACTCTCTGAGCACAATTGTCACTGTTCCCCCTCCTGCCCCATGGGGAAAAAGGAGATGGACTGATGCCTCTTCTTAGGACAACAAGACTCCACAATCTTGGAAAACTGGGACATGATCGGAAAAGGGGTGTCATGAACCTGGGAAATAGCCAGGTGATTTGGATCTCCAGGCACTGGAGACACTGGGAAGAACTGGGAAATGATGACCACCTGAAGACAAGGCTGAGGCTTGGGGAGTTGCTCTGCTGTGGCACTTCCCACATCCACACCACCCCATTATTTCTCCTTCCCTGCATGGCCCAAACTGGTCCCATCTTCAGCCCCAGGGTGGAATCCAGGTGGGAATATCCCCTGGCCTGGGGCTGACCCTCATCCCTTCACACCTGCAGCCAATAAACCCTCCCAGAGCACCTGGGTCCTGCTCTGCACAGCTGCCACACATGGGGGTGCCAGGGACCCCTTCCCCAACAAGGCTCACACTCCAGCACTGTCCCTGCCTTGGATTGCCCACAGCTCCCCAAGGCCCTTGTCCCCACACAGGGTCTCTGCAATGCCCTGGCCTGTGCCCAGGCCAGCACTGGCCCTGAGCAGGATGTGCCCATCCCAAGGGACATGAGGAAATGGGCACTTCTCCTAGAGCAGCCATTGGGATCAAATTGGGCACACAGAGGTGCCCAGGCAGGGGGAGGATGTTTGTCCCCAGCCAGCATCTCTGATAAGCCCTGTTTGCCCAGAGCCTGAGGCACCAGGAAGACATTCAGACATCCTGGGCATCCAAGAAGTGAAAATCCACTGAGAAGTGGTTCCTGAGGGCTGTCCCTGGCTGTGATTCCTGTTTGACATTCCAGGACATTACTGAAGGTTTGTTGGTTCCTAGGAGGTGCCTTGGAGTCCTGAAAGGTCACAATGGGGTCTCCCCACAGCCTTTTCTTTTCCAGGTTGAACAGCCCCAGCTCTCCCTGCCTGTCTCTGTCACAGAGGTGCTCCAGCCCTCAGAGTGTCTTGGTGTCCTCCTCTGGAAGAGCTCCATGAGTTCTGAGTCTTTCCTGTGCTGAGAATCCTCCTGCAAATTGTTTACACAGAAGACACCATCGACAGGAGAGCGGAAACTCATTTGTCCTGAAAGATTGACACGAGTGTAGGGACATACAACTGTAGGGACAGTTTCTGGAGGGCTGACACAGCCCCCAGAGAGGAAGGGACATTCTCACAGGTTTCTCTGGAAATGGGGGATCACTCCACCACACTGGGAACATCTGTGTGTGTCCAGCTCATTGTCCCCAGGCTGTTGGCACATGGTCAGTGGCTGTCCAATGCCAACCCCCGGACTGGCACTGATCTCCAATGCAGCCTGGAGCTCTCCTTGGCCAAAGTTCCCAAATTAGGACCCTGCAGACACTTCCTGAATTCCTCTCCAAGGTGATTAGGAACTTTGATGATTAGGAACATTGGTCAGCACACCAATGGTGTCACAGCACTTGTCCATCTGGTCAAGAATCCCCCACAGGGACACTCTGTTCTCTCATCCATGGGGCACAAAGCAACAAAATTCCAGAGGAAAATCTGCCCCCGTGGGCATTGTTGCTCTTTGGGCAAGTTCCAGAGCAAAGAGTCAAGGCAGTGACCTGGAATGTTTTCCCGGCTGGCCCACAACACATCTCTGATGGATCCACAGGAGAGAGAAAGCAGAAACCTTCACTAATGTCCTGGAATGTCAAACAGGAGTCACAACCAGGGACACCTCTCAGGAACCACTTCTCAGGGGATTTTCACTTCTTGGATGCCCAAGATGTCTGAATGTCTTCCTGGTGCCTCAGGCTCTGGGCAAACACGGCTTATCAGAGATGCTGGCTGGGGACCAACATCCTCCCCCTGCCTGGGCACCTCTATTTGCCCAAATTGATCCCAGTGGCTGCCTGGGGACAAACACCTGCTCCCTGTGTCCCTTGGGATGGGCACATCCTGCCCTAGGCCAGTGCTGGCCTTGTTTCAGGGCATTGCAGAGACCCTGTGTGGGGACAAGGACTTTGGGAGATGCAGCCTATTGCAGCCAGGGACAGGGCTGGAGAGGGAGCCTTGTTGGGGATGGGGTCCCTTGCGAGGGACCGGAGCCACTTGCGAAGGAACGGCGAGGGAAATATGATAACAATCAATATGATTGATAAAGCATAATCCGCCTGTATTGAGAGCATCAGTTACATTTATAGCCCAAAACAGCATAAATCAGCATTTTTAGTACAATCTCATTGATTTTTGCTGTATACACCTCTCCCATTATTGGTTCTTGCAAGTGTGAGACAACCACTCTTTCTAAATTTCTAGCCAAAATGTGTTCGTGCTATTTAACAGCTAGTCTTGGCTGCTACATTCCGTTTTCTTATACTATTTGCTATATAGTATCTATCTATAGATACTGCCAGGGACAGCCCTCAGGAACCACTTCTCAGTGGATTTTCACTTCTTGGATGCCCAAGATGTCTGAATGTCTTCCTGGTGCCTCAGGCTCTGGGCAAACACGGCTTATCAGACATGCTGGCTGGGGACAAACATCCTCCCCTGCCTGGGCACCTCTGTTTGCCCAATTTGATCCCAGTGGCTGCTCTAGGAGAAGTGCCCATTTCCTCATGTCCCTTGGGATGGGCACATCCTGCTCAGGGCCAGTGCTGGCCTGGGCACAGGCCAGGGTATTGCAGAGACCCTGTGTGGGGACAAGGGCCTTGGGGAGCTGTGGGCAATCCAAGGCAGGGACAGTGCTGGAGTGTGAGCCTTGTTGGGGAAGGGGTCCCTGGCACCCCCATGTGTGGCAGCTGTGCAGAGCAGGACCCAGGTGCTCTGGGAGGGTTTATTGGCTGCAGGTGTGAAGGGATGAGGGTCAGCCCCAGGCCAGGGGATATTCCCACCTGGATGCCACCCTGGGGCTGAAGATGGGACCAGTTTGGGCCATGCAGGGAAAGGGAAATAATGGGGTGGTGTGGATGTGGGAAGTGCCACAGCAGAGCAATTCCCCAAGCCTCAGCCTTGTCTTCAGGTGGTCATCATTTCCCAGTTCTTCCCAGTGTCTCCAGTGCCTGGAGATCCAAATCACCTGGCTATTTCCCAGGTTCATGACACCCCTTTTCCGATCATGTCCCAGTTTTCCAAGATTGTGGAGTCTTGTTGTCCTAAGAAGAGGCATCAGTCCATCTCCTTTTTCCCCATGGGGCAGGAGGGGGAACAGTGACAATTGTGCTCAGAGAGTCTGGATGAGTGGTTGGGGTCAGCTCTGGGATGTCTTGAAGGAAAAACCCTTGGAAAGGAGGGGTACCAGGAGATGGGGGGTGTTGCCCAAGGGGGTTGTTGGAGGATGGATTGTGTTGGAGTGGGGATTGTCCCCACAGGGTCCCCAGCTGCCTTTGGATCCCTGCCTGCCTCCCTTGGCCCCCTGGTCCCCTCCAGGGGCAGCTCCCCTGTGCAGGAAGCTGGGGGGATGTGGGGAGGGGGCTGGATCCGTGTAACATCTGGGATGGACTCTGTGCCAGGGCTGGGCTTGTGGCCAGGGCTGGAGGCTGTGCCAAGCTGGGCTTTGGCCTGGGGGCTGTCAGGGAGGGCGCAGGGAGGAGTCCTGGCAGGGATAAAGGTGCTCCTGCCCTGCTGCAGCCTCAGCCAGTGCTGCCCAGAGTGAGAGGAAGATGAAGGTGGCTGTGCTCAGCGTGGCCCTGCTCTTCTCCATCCTGCTGTGCCCCCCGGCACAGGCCAAGGTGAGGCACCAGCCAAACGCTGTCCCCACACCCTGCCCTTTGTCACCTGCCCTCCCCCCCTTTGGGTCCCTTCAGAAATTCCCTCCCTGCTCCCTCCTCTGTGTCCTCTCCAGGGTCCCCAAATGCCTCCCACTGACCATTCCCAAGGCCTTTCCTTCCATGTCCCCCTCAGTCCTTTGACTTTCTTCTACACCACTGCAGCAGGGTCCCCTTCAACAATTCCCTGACTCACCCCCCAATCCCAAATCCTCTCTCCGTCCTGTCCCTTTTGTCCCCACCAATCCTCGTCCTCCTGTCCCCACCCAGCCCCTCCCTTGCACTCCCATGTCTCTACTCTGCAATTCCTTTCTCCTCCCCTGTGCCTTTCACCGAGCACCTTCTCCAGCCCCAGCCTAGTCCCTTAGGCCTCCACTGACCCCAGTTCAGTGTTTTTGGGTCTCCCCTCACCTCAAACAGATCTCCTTGGAGGCACTGAATTCCCACCCCATCGTCCCCACCCTGCTCCCTGCACCCCTGTGCCCCCACAGGGTCCAATCCAGACCAAACTTTTGTTCTCCTTTCCCAGGCACTCCTGGCAGGAACCCAAGATGATCTGCGGGAGGTGAGTGGGGTGCTGGGATTGGAGGTCATCCCCTCTGGGAATTTGGGGGTAGCTGTGTGCCCCCATCCCTCGCTGGCACTGGGGCCATCCCAGTGCCCAGCGAGGTCTCCTGGTCTCTCTGCAGATTGATTTAGACAATGTCGTGAACCTGGAGACGCCTCTGGTGGGTACCACGAGTTCTGCCCGTGCCAGACCCTCCCCTTGCACGGCCACCACACCCCAGACCATCCCAGTTTGTTCCAGCACAGCCCAGTGCACCCCTTCTGACACCCCAGACAGCTCCTCTGCCCCTCAGATCTTCCCCAGAGAACCCCTTTCCCAGGCCCCTGTTTCATTCCCATTCCTGTCCCCCAGAACCCCCTGGATGAACCAGGACACAGCCCCTGCCCCAGCTGTGCCTCTTGTCCAGGCCCCCAGCGCTTCTGGGCAGGAGCACAGCAGCTCTTGCCCCCCATTGCTCCCTGCAGGCCCCTTCCCCACATCCCCCCGTGCTTTCCCCCACGTCCCAGTGCAGCCCAGTGCCCCCAGTGTGTCTCTAATGCTGTGTTTGTCCCCAGCCCCCACTTGATGAAAAGCTGGAGACTCTTCTGCGGCTGAAGCGCCTGGCTGCCTCTCTGGGTGCCTAGGTGAGCCGTGCCTGCAGGGAGAGGGGTGGGGACAGGGCCCCTCTCCTGTCCCCGTGGGCACCAGAGGTCACCTTCTGGGTTTTGATTTTTAGGATTGCAAGTTGTGGGGACACCGGTGTCCTGATCCCCTCTGGTGGCATGAGGAGATGATCATCCCTGGACGAACTCCCTGAACCCTTTGAGCCCTGGGCCATTTCCCCTGAATAATCAATAAACCCTTTGAGCAAAGCTTTGCGCTGTGTCCGTGTTCATTTTACAAACAAAAATCCCCCAAATCTCCAAGAGGTTTCCCCCAGAGGTGTTGTCTTGTTCCTGTGTCCATCTGCACATCCCATCACTCTATCACTGTCACCTCCACACATCTCTGACCCTGCTGGCACCTCCCAGATTGGCACTGAACTCCTCACTCCCATTTCCCAGCAACAGGATGACCATGGCAGGGAGCTCAGATCAGGAGCACCCAGGCCAGAGATGAACAAGGAACACCTGGCAGAGCCAGGGAGAATCCTGTGTTCCAGGGGATTGTGGGGTGCGAGGGGGACACCTGTGTCCCCTCCCGTCCCCAGGGCTACAAACCAGGGAGGCAATGCCTCTGCTGCCTCAGCTCAGTCACTTCCCTCAGGCCAAGTCTCCAGCAGCACCACAACGTCTAGATGAGACTTTCCACAAGGAAGACAGAAGAAAGGAATTGTTTCTTCCCTCATCCCATCCCACTGTTCTGATATTCTTGTCATCTTATGTCAAAACCTTCAGAAAAGCATCTGCAGTGAGGTGTTTCAGAGGGTCAGTTCCTAAACTGGGCCAAAGGAAGGTTTTCTGCCAGGCCAAAAGTGAGAATCGTGGGTTTTGGTCCGGAAGTTTAAAACATGATAATTTCTAAACATTGGAAATCCAGAGGCTACAAAAACTGAGTTTGCAGTTGGAATGGTCCATTATCCATTATCCTCTCTCTTCCCACTGCTCACTTGTCACATCCCAACTCCAGAGGAGCAGATCATGGAAAGCAGACCTCCAGGGAGTGGCAGAGGCTTAAACCTAGAGAGAAGAAAAAAAAGAGTGAAAGCAGAAAAGAAAATTATTCCTGTTGTTTTCTTGATCATAAGTGTTGGAACCCTGGATACTGAGAGTTTTAGACATTCTGTGCTGACAAACACTGACCCACAAGAAAATACAGCTTTTGACCTGAGGCCGTGAACAAGGCTTCCAAAATTGAACGATAGAACTCAGATCACTGGTGTGTAGTTTGAATAGAAGTGTGTAATATCACACGGTGGAAAATCTGGAATTTAGGGTTTTAGAATATAGTAATACATAGAAGGCAAGATGGAGGTTTTAGGGCGGAGGTTTCTTTCTTCCTCACCTTTTTCTTCATGGGTCTAAGTGGGATCTTGTTTAATTGGATAAGAACTTCTGCATTGCAGGTCACACATGATTGGTTACCAGGTTAAAAGTAAAAATAATTTAGATGTTTGTTCTTAATTGGACAGGTAGGCCTTAAAAGACCTTGTAAGGACAGAGACACATCACCATTTTTAGTTTGTTAGCAACAAGTGCTGTGCAATTCTTTGTAATATAGATAAGAATGAATAAATATCTGTGTCTGAACACAAAATACCTTCTCTTGAGCTTTTAATCCTGACTCTGGCAGAGGAGAAAAAAGAAGAGAAAACACGACAATTAGAACAACAGGTAGCTCTGTACTCCCTGTGCAATGTCTAGATGATGAGGCACGTTGCTTGTTTTTAATGCCAAATCGCAGTACTTTGGAAATTGTTCCAGGATTAGAACAAACCACAGGCCAATAACTGATCCAGGTTGGTTCCTAAATCAGAAATCATTAAACCTCTACCAAGATGTGTTTCCCTGCAGTAGAGAAGGTAGTTTGATTCCTTTTCTTCCGAGTTTGTCATGAGTTCATGACTTCAGATGAACTGGAAGGGTCCTGGCCTCACAAAATGCGGCTGCAGTGACAAGGATCAACCCCCCAGGTCACCATTAAATGCACTCAATCCACACCTCCCATGGTCCAGCGGCAATTCCTGCCACTGCCCCCTGCTCTGGGTCAGCCTGACGGGCATTGCTCTGGTGTGCAGGGCCGGCTCCTGCAGGACACAGTGCTCAGAGCTGCTCTGTGTCCCGCAGCTTCGGCATCTCCGGCACCGCTCCATTCCCGCCCCGCCGCTGTTCCGTTCGGCATCTCCGGCACCGCTCCATTCCCGCCCCGCCGCTGTTCCGTTCGGCATCTCCGGCACTGCTCCCAGAACAGCTGCCGGACCTGCTCCACCCATGTTCCACTGCTGCTCCACTGAATCACAGAATCACAGAATTTAGTTTGGAGAAGACCTTTGAGATCATCCATTTCAACCAATGACCTAACACCACCTTGTCACCAGACCACGGCACCGAGTGCCATATCCAGTCTTTCCTTAAATACCTCCGGGAACAGTGATTGTTGAATCCCAGAAACCTGGGAGCTTTGAACTTTCTGTGCTTTCTGACACTGACCCCCATGAGAACACTGCTTTTGACTTGAGGCCTTGGAGAAGGCTTCCAAATTTGTGCAATAGAGTTGGAGTCAGGGGTGTATTATTGGAATAAAAGTGTGTGATTTTGCATGGTGAAGGGTTTTGAATTTGAGATTTTTAGAATATAGTAATAAGTATGGAACAAGATGGAAGGTTTTAGGTGTTGTCCGTTTTTGTCTTCTTCCTTCTCATGGCTTCAGGTAGTAGTTTCTGGTTGAAGAGTTAGTGCTGCACTGTGGGTCACAGGAGTTTGGTTAAAAGTATAAATATTGGTCAAAAGTATAAATAATTGTGGTGTTAGTCCTTTATTGAACTGCTTAGCTTTAAAAGACCTTGTTAGTAGCTTGATTCAGCTCCATTTTGTTGGCTTTTAGCTGGTAGCTAGAAGTGTTGCAGAACTCTCTGTACTCTAGATAAGATTTAGTAAAAAACCAAGCCCGAACATGAGGAAATTCATCTCCTTCATGGTTTTTAATCCTGACTCCGAGTAAAAACAAAAGAAAATGGAAACAAACCACTAATTAGGTGGTGCAGTTACCCCGTTTACAAGTGACTCCATCACTTCCCTGGGCAGCCCATTCCAATGCCCAATCATCCTTTCTGTGAATAAATTCTTTCTAATGTTCAGGCTAAACCTTCCTTTGGTGCAGCTTAAGGCTGTGTCCTCTTGTCCTGTCCCTGTTCTTTAGGAGAAGAGCCCGACCCCCACTGGCTGCACCCTCCTGTCAGGGAGAAGTAGAGAGTGATGAGGCCTCCCCTGAGCCTCCTCTTCTCCAGGATAAACATCCCCAGCTCCCTCAGCTGCTCCTCACAGGACTTGTGTTCCACAGCTTCTCCCCTGTTGCTCCACAGTCGCTGCTCCTGTTCCAGTGCGACTGCAACCCCTCCAGTGGTGCTGCTTCCACTCCAGTGCTGCTTGTCTGTGACACTGAGGGGACACATGGAACCCTGGGGCCACTGTGACACTCCAGGATCTTGTGGAATCCAGAGGCCCCAGTGATTCTGTGGGGCCTCATGGAGCCAAGCATCCATTGTGATCCCGCAGGGCCTCGTGGTTCCCAGGGAGCATTGTGGTTCTGTGGGGCTTCATGGAACTGAGGGGACACTGGAAGCCTGTGGGGTCTCATGAAACCAAGAATCCATTGTGACACTTTGGGGCTTCAGGGAAAGAAAGGGATTCTGTGACACTCTGGGGTCTCATGGAATCCAGAGGCCCATATGGTTCTGTGGGACCTTTTGGAACCGAGGGGACATAGTGACCCCTCAAGGCCTTATGGTATCTGGAGATCATCTTGACACTGTGGTGCCGCCCAGAACGAAGGATCCATTTTGATATTACAGAGACTTATGGAGCCAAGAGTCACAACACGAGGCCTCACAAAAGAAAGAGGGGACTCTGTGTGCTGTTTTTGCATGTTTGACATTCAGTGAGGAGAGAAGAAGCCACTCACGGAAATTATTCTTTTTGAGAGGAGCTGTTAGAGCTTCCTCCATGTCTGACAAAAAACAATCAGTGATTAATTTTGAGAACTGACAACCTGTTAAACCACTGGAAAGGCTGTGCAGCCAGAGTGACCACACTGCTGTGGCTGGACCACTTGAAAATCCTGGCACAGCCCCCTAGAATTCTCCACTGTAAACAGCTCTGGCTGCCACCCAACAGGGATCATATGATTATCTGCAGGCCTTGGGCAAGATATTAACTCTTTCACTGTACAGATGAGACTTGCAGACCTTCAATTCTCTCTCGAGTGAAAGAAAAGGACAGAGTGAAGACACATAGAGGAACAACATGTGGACCCCAAGGTTAGTGAAGTAGAAGCCAAGTCCCAGATGGGAGGGATTGAGGAAATGCCTCACTCTTGGGCTGAAATTCTCTTGTAAGGCTATGGGGAAGATATAATTGATATATCAGACTCTGTTTCCCTTGAACTTCTTGAAAAGCACATGGGGGATGAAGCGTTCAAATTGTAGGCATGAGCAAAAGCATCCATGCAGAACAAGCAGATGTTGAAGTAGCTGTGATCCCATGAGAAGCTTGAAAAGAGAGAGATGACAGTGAAGAAGACCCTTTACCCCAGGGAAGAAGAGGAGAACCTCTGTTGAGCCCTCAAAAACAGTTGTGGGGAAAGCTGGAGCTTGAGTGGAGGGACTTTTACACAGTGATCTGATTTCTGTTCTCCCAGGAAGCTTATTCGCTGTGACTTTGAAGCCACAAGAGAATTGTCTCCTGAGGAGAAGTCTCCATAGCACGAGAGACTCCTCTCCCTAAGTGAACTGGAAAAAAGATTATTTTAGAGATGGAAAACTGGCTGAATTGTTCCTGCACATTGTCAGTGGGAATGAAAAGAGGGTGTGGGGGGAGGAGAAGTGTTCTGAAGGTTTTATTCTGATTCTTATTATTCTTTTAGTTCTGTTAATAAAATTCTTTCTTTATACCCCTTAAAGTTTGAGCCCGCTTTGCCTTCCTCCTATTCCTTTCTCACAGTAGGAAATGAGTAAATAATTCTAGTGGAAGATTCAGCCAGCACTAAACCTGTAGTGGCCAACAGCTGGCCTGGAGGCCTTACAGTTATAATTAATCCCGATTACAATTTTAGAACAGGATTGTAAGTAATTATATAACTACCTTAATTATATAACTTGACCAGTCTGGGCTATTGGGGATCAGGTCTAGGCCATTGGGGACACAGGCAGCCATTGGCCAGTTAGCCAGGTAGCAACTAATTTAGCCAGTCAGAGCTAATCACATGGACTTCAAAGGCTACATAGGGAGAACAGCCCTTAATAAAGTTTGCTTTTGTCGCATAAGCACTGAGGTTTTTGTCATTGCTTCAGTCTTGACTGCGATGACTGGTGATAGGCAATGGTCTGGCTGTGGGGATAGCAGGGGAGACGGAACCCCAGCAGGGGAAGGTAACTGGGAAGAGCTGCCAGCAACCGAGAGCTGTGGAAGTCTGGACCTCATAAATAGAAGAACCTGCTGGGAGAATTCTTGTAAATAGAAGATTCTTACAAAAGGAAGCAGCAGCTGGAGATATGGGAACATGATTTTCCAGAGAAGAAAGAGAAGGGGCTTAGAGCCATTGACTGGACACATCTGCAAGAGCAGCAGCAGAGACACCGTAGGCAATGCCCACCAGGGAAGTGGCTGGTCACAATTGGAAGTTTCTGCCTTTCTTCCCAGTCAGGCTCACCTCAGCCTCCAGCAGAGTCAGTTCCTGTGATCCTCCCATCTCCACAGCAATGGAAACAGGTTCTGTCCCCACATGTCCCAATGGCATTAGGGTACACTGTGGACGAGTATCAACTAACGCCTCGTATTTCTGTACCTCTGATGTGCCAGGCCATCCAATTGACCCGGTTTTCCCATGCCTCTGCTGGCTAGAGGCAGGGTCCCTCTAGCCCTGGTTATTATTTCTTTCCTGTGCGTACATACTGGAGGTTCCTTCAAGGGGATCTCACAGATCAGTCTCCCTTCTGTTATACCCGGCACCTTGATCATGGAAGGCTGAGGCTACCTCCACTCTAAAGTGAACTCCCTTGGTTAGTGCTTCCCTCCCTGAGTTGACACACTCGTGCTGCCAGGATAGGAGTGGGTTTCCCATCCCGCCTTCTCATGTCTTCCCCTGCTCACACAGAAAGAACCACAGGTCAGGTTGTGTGGTGTACCCTCTCCTCCTAGCTGGGGGACTTTGGGCTCTGACTTTGGGAAAAAGTGCTTAATTATATTTGGGGTTCAGGTCTATTGTTACAAGAGGACATGAAAAATGTTTTTAAACTAATTATGACACAATCACAGTTTATGCTATGGCAGGCTCATTTTCAAGCCTTATGTGAGGAAGCTGCACGTATTCAAAGGGCACCTAAGGATCCACTTCAGGGAGTCACAATGGACAGATTTATGGGAATAGGTCAATTTGCCAGGATAGACGCTCAAGCCTTATTGGGTCCGGATATTGTTAAGGAGGTGATGGGATTAGCCAGGACTGCATATGATTTAGTTAGAACTGAGAGAGGAGAATTGCCATCCTATATGCATATTAGACAAGGTCCACAGGAATAATTTTCTAGTTTTGTGGACAAGATTACTGCTGCAATAGAAAGAGCAGGAGTACCTCAATATATGCAGGGACCACAGCTTAAGGAATGTGTTATACAAAATAGTAATGCACAAGTAAGGTCAATAATAGCTACATTGTCAGGTGATTGGACTGTGGTGGAATTGTTAGATCGTATGAGTTCCACACGGAACTCAAGCTATGTTAGTTGAGGCTGTAAAGGATTTAACATTAACTCTAAAGGGCAGGCAGTCCCAGGATCAGGCTTTTGCTGTCGCTGCGCTTGAACCGTTGAAGCCACATAAACCACAGTCTGCTGACAAGTCTCACCCCAATATGAAGTGTTTTCGATGTGGGCGAAATGACCACATACGACGGGACTGCCAATCTACAAATGTTTGGTGCTGTATCTGTCAGCATAACACACATTCCACAGATGTTTGCAGATATGAGTCAAAAAACGGCAAGCCGAGCGTGCGGGGACACGACGCGAGGACCCCAACTGCGTACCAAGTCACCCAAGTACCTCCGGTAGCCCCTCCCTATTCCCTGCCTGCCAATGTCAGCCAGCCTTTCCAACAGGTTCCTTGCTGCCCGCCAGTGAACTCCAACCAGCCACAAGAGGGAGCGTCGGCCTGGACCTGGCAACCGCAATAGACATTATACTTAAGGACTCTAAACCTGTAAAGGTTCCTACTGGGGTTTGTGGACCTTTAGTTTTAAATGGACAACCTTATGAGGCTTTATTGTTGGGACGTTCTTCAGCTGCCTTACAGGGATTAACTGTTGAACCTGGAGTTATCAATGCGGATTATACAGGTGAAATTATGATTATGGTTCATACACGTTTTCCTGCTATCAGTATTCCTGCAGGAAGCCGCATAGCTCAGCTGATTCCACAGCAGCAGCTGATTAAGGAGGCCCAAGGACCACTGCAAGGAACTGGTGGATTTGGATCTACAGGAGGTTTGGTATTACTTACTCTTACAATGGATCACCGCCCAGTAGTGGAGGCTATCTTACGTTTTGCTCAGCAGGAAAGGCAGCTTCGAGCCTTATTGGATACAGGTGCTGACATTACTATTGTTGCTAAGTGTCATTGGCCATCTAATTGGCCCCTGGAAAATCGTCTGGAGGCAGTTGAGGGGGTTGGTGGAGCAGGACAGGTCCAAAAAAGCTGTGGGCCTGTATCTATTACAATTGATCAAAACACTGTATCAGCTATAGTAACAGTGATGGACCTTCCTGTTGGAGTACAAGCATTAATTGGGCGAGATGTTCTTGCTCAGATGGGACTAGTATTACATTTGGGAGATGGTCCTTTTTAATGATGGCCACTACTCGGACTTTCCCGATCCAACTTACCTGGTTAACCGACACACCTGTTTGGATAGAGCAGTGGCCGTTAAAAAGGGAAAGTCTTGAACAAGCTCACCTTTTGGTACAAGAACAACTTCAGCAGGGGCATGTAAAACCTTCTACCAGCCCTTGGAATACACCTATTTTTGTTATCCAGAAAAAGTCAGGAAAGTACCGGCTACTTCATGATCTGCCAGCTGTAAATGCACAAATGCAACCTATGGGTGCACTTCAGCCGGGACTTCCTAATCCTGCTATGATTCCTCGTGGTTGGGACATTTTAATTGTGGACTTAAAGGACTGTTTTTTCACAATTGCCTTGCACCCTTGTGACACTCAAAGGTTTGCTTTTACCTTACCTGCTGTTAACAGAGAGGCTATTGCACAACGCTATGAGTGGGTTGTTTTACCTCAGAAATTCACCAACACTTTGTCAGTTATTTGTTGCAGTAGCCTTACAACCATTAAGGGTATGCTGGAAATCTACATTGATTTTTCACTATATGGACGATATTCTGTTTACACAGAGCGTGCCTTTTACCAAGGATCATGAGTGTACAATAATTAGTACGCTGTCACAGCATGGACTAGTGGTTGCTCCTGATAAAATCCAGAGGACTAATCCTTGGCATTATTTGGGTTGGCAAATATCTGATTCTACCATAAGGCCTCAGAAATCGGAGATGAAAACAACTATTCGTACCTTACATGATGCCCAGCGACTCCTCGGTGACCTTCAGTGGCTTCGACCGGTAATAGGATTTACAAATGATGATCTGGAAATCCTTAGCCCACTGTTAAAAGGTACCGACCCTGCTACATCTGTTTCTGTAACTGCTCAGCAGACACGGACTTTACAAAAACTGGCTACAATTATCTCTGAAACAGCTGTTTCTCGGAGAGTGGAGGATGTACCCATTGACATTACTATTTTACAGGGAAAAGATCATCTGATGGGTGCTCTCACACAGCTCACAGCGAATCATCAGACACTTCTTTTGGAGTGGCTTTTTACGTCCGTGCAACCTAGGACTACAGTACAGAGTCGTGTAGCTAATTTAGCTACTTTGACACAGTACAGAGTCGTGTGGCTAATTTAGCTACTTTGATACAAAAGGGACGCCTTTGCTGCTTACAAATTACAGGACTTGAGCCAGCAAATATTTATGTGCCTATACGTGCTGAGGACTTAGCATGGTATTTGTACAATTCTCCAGAATTACAAACCAGTCATTTGGAAATGGCACAAAATATTCAATTAAGGTCACTAAAAAATCCAGTTTTGCAATGGATGCAGTGTTATGCTTAGATTTCTAAACCAAAGGTTTTAGATCACCCTTTACAGGATGCTATCACTGCATACACAGATGATTTGTATACACACGAGCAGCAGTTGTTTGGTTACAAGAAAAGCAGTAGTGTTTTGAGATACTGCCTTCAGAATCTCAAGACTCTCTTCAAACACTGGAACTTCGAGGTGTTTTCAGAGCTATTTTGAAATGGCCTCATAAGAACTTGAATGTAGTTACTAACTCACTATATGTAGTACGTGTAACTCTGTGGATTGAGGATGCACTTATAAGGGACATTAAAAACATTAGATTGCTGGAACTTTTGAGACAATTACATCAGGCTGTCAACATTCGAACAGCACCAATGGCTATGCTGCATATACGTAGCCATAAGTGGTCTGATGGCCTAGGCAAAGGCAATGATATTGCAGATCAATTAGTATCAGTGACTGTACTTCTCAGTGAATTTCAGCAGGCACGAATGGCACATCAAAATTCCCGAGGCCTTCACAAGCAATTCCGTATATCCTTATCAGAAGCTCGAGGGATTGTTAAATCCTGTCCAGTTTGTAGTCTGCAAGGCCCAGGGTTGGGAATGGGTGTAAATCCTAGGGGCTTAGGTCCTAATGAAGTTTGGCAAATGGATGTAACTCATGTTCCTTCTTTTGGAAAATTGAAATATGTGCATGTAACAATTGATACTTATAGTGGGTTTATTGGGCAACTGCTCAAACAGGTGAAAAAGCACTTCATGTATCCAGACATTTGTCAAATTGTTTTGCAATAATGGGGATTCCTAAACAAATAAAAACAGATAATGGTCCTGCATATACTAGTGAAAAAATGAGAAAGATTTGCCAGCAATGGGGTATTTCTCATATCACTGGTACTGCTCACTCCCCAACAGGTCAAGCTATAGTGGAGCGACCCCATCAAACTTTAAAAAATTACTTAATGAAGTTTAAGGGTGAGACAGACGTACATTCATTGCTCACCAAAACTTTATTTGTGTTAAATTACTTGTGTATTTTGGGATCACATGCTGAACCTTCTGTTGTCATTCATAGTAGGGGGATAGAACAAGTTCCAAAAATGACCCCTATGAAGGTTATGTATCGGGATTCCAAAACAGGAACATGGCAAGGACCTGCTGAGGTACAATATATGGGTAGAGGTTACATGTGTGTTATTACTCCCACAGGACCCATTTGGGTACCCAGCAAATGGATTCGTCCAGTAGCTGATGGCGGAGGCTGCACCTCCGCCACCTCAGACCCAGGAAGAAGAGGAACAAGAGAAGAGAGAGTGACTGAGGGATCATCTGGCAGTACAACCCTTAGTCCAACAACTCGAGAATCTTCTGAAGAGGAACATTAAGTGGTCAAATCTTTCTGATTTGGAAGAGTTTGCTATTTATGAACCTTCATTATTTGCTGATCAAATTGGACTGGAAAAGAGACAATGTTTAAGCTGTAATAAAAAATGTAAGAGGAGTGCATAGGTACTGATAAAATGTGGTAGATGTAAGGAAAAGTGTTGGTTACATCAAACACACTTATGACAACCTGTGTGTCTTATTTGTACTGAAAAACTACAACATACTAATTGGCAACGAGAGGCTTTGGCATTAACTGACACTCATTTTTCCTCAGGAGGTGAACGACGTGATCACCGAGAACGTTCTCGTGTAACTGTAGGGTATGTTGTTGAAAATTGTAAGAACAGGTATCGATTTTTAGTACGTTGGCGTCTTCTGTTTGCTATCCAACGGATAGAGTAGGTTGCTGCTACAGTAGTACTAAAATCTGTCTGTTCTCGGGATATCCCAGATATTACACGTCACTGTTGTATACCAGAACATCAATGGGATGATGTTACTAAGGGGCATCTCCGGCCTGAATCTAGGCATGGTAATCTTAGAGATGCTAATCACTTTCTTCATCCTGACTGAAGCATGGATACCAACACAACCTAAAACTAATGTGTGGGTTACCCTAGCAAATAAAACTGGCCAAGATGCTATATGCTTGTCTGTTGCTGCGCAAGGGGTTACGGAGCGGCAAAGGGACACAGCAACATGGCAACTCTCTTACTTGATGCAAGAAAGAGCAGTTTATTGAAGAGAGCCATGGCTTTTTATAATACAGTTCGTGCAAAACAAAATACAGACAATTCATTGGGCAGAGAAAGAGACAGCTCTTGTCCCTGGTTTCCCACGGGTTCAGCAGGTGTTTTATCTTTGTTATAATTCCTCTCTGTTTTTCCCAAATGCTATCACCCTGGGAAAAGGCACAGGCCAGAGCTAAGAAACTGTCTCAGCCTGGAAAAGGCTTTCCCAGCATGAGAAAGAGAAAACGAGCTCAGAGCCTGAAGGAAGGCCTTGCAATTTCTGCCTGGACCTGCAGTGGTGTCCACACTTGTCTTTATCAACACCAGGTAATCCCTTTTCTACATGCTTGGTTGGTATCCCACTTGATTCCTGGCCATGTCCTGATGCACTTTCAGTCTGTAACATTTCAGATCCGAAGAACAATATTAATTTTTGGGACTTATGGGTTCCATATTTAAAGCATGCATCTTTAGAACCCCAAGAATTGGAACTGATGGGGTCAGTTCGAGCTGATGCATGTGTGATGTTCAATTACTCTAGAAACTCTTTACATCAGTCAGACACAGTTTTGGTAAATGCATCTCTTTCAGTGTATCGAAATGCTTCACTATGGTGCAACTATACTTCTGCTACTATCTCAGGGTCCTCAAACACTCCTTTTGCCTTATTTTTGATTTGTGGGGACAGAGCTTGGCCAGGCATACCATCTAGATTAAGGGGAGGACCATGTACCTTAGGAAGGCTTACCTTGTTTACTCCTAATGTGTCAATGATTTTACAGGCACGTCAAAGACATCATCGCACTAAAAGATTTATTCATGCTTACAAATCTGACTGTCAGGATAATGTCAAATTTTGGTCAACTGCACAAATTGTGGCAGCATCTCTTTTTGCTCCAGGTGCTGCTAGTGCAAGAGCTTTATCACAACTTGATAGACTTGGCTGTTGGTTAGCAAAACAGACTAATGCTACCTCTATAGCTCTTTCACAACTTTTGACTGATGTTGATTCTGTTCGTCATGCTACTTTGCAAAACCGAGCAGCCATAGATTTTTTGCTTTTAGCACAAGGCCATGGCTGTGATGACTTTGAAGGAATGTGTTGTATGAATCTTTCTGATCATTCTGTGTCCATTCATAAGCAGATAAGTGATCTGAAACAGCTTACTACTCACTTGCAAGAATACACTGGATTAGGTTTAACTGATTGGCTAAAGTCATTACATTTGGGGCCATGGCTGACATCTCTTTTACAGCACCTTATAATAATTGCACTTGTAATTGTGGTTATACTTCTGTTTCTTCCTTGCATTTTTCAATGCTTGCAGAAAAGCATGATACGCATAGCAGAGTCTGTCACAAATCATGCTTTTCTTGCACAAACTAAAAGGGGGGAATTGTTGAGGATTGGTTAGAAAGCCGTGGACATAACTGTGGACATGGCTTAGCAGAGGCCTTATTGCAGGGGAATGGTTCCTGTTAGTAGCTAGGCCCTGCTTTTAGGCAGACATTAAAAGCCTTATTGTAAGCATAAGCAGATTTTGCTGAGAGCGGTGCTTGAGGCTTTTGCAAAAGCAATGGAGCTAGCAGAATTGCAGAGTTAGTCGATAAACAATACATATACCCATTGTTCAAGCAAGGCCTTAGTTGTCAGGAAGGCACGTACAAGAGGACATGAAAAATGTTTTTAAACTAATCATGACACAATCACAGTTTATGCTATGGCAGGCTCATTTTCAAGCCTTATGTGAGGAGGCTGCACGTATTCAAAGGGCACCTAATGATCCACTTCGTGGAGTCACAATGGACAGATTTATGGGAATAGGTCAATTTGCCAGGATAGACGCTCAAGCATTATTGGGTCCAGATATCGTAAAGGAGGCGATGCAATTAGCTAGGACTGCATATGATCTAGTTAGAACCGAGAGAGGAGAACTACCATCATATATGCATATTAGACAAGGTCCACAGGAATCATTTTCCAGTTTTGTGGACAAGCTTACTGCTGCAATAGAAAGAGCAGGAGTACCACAATATATGCAGGGGCCTCAGCTTAAGGAATGTGTTATACAGAATAGCAATGCACAAGTAAGATCGATTATAGCTACATTGTCAGGTGATTGTTCTGTGGTAGACTTGTTAGATCGTATGACTAAAATTCCACATGGAGCTCAAGCTATGTTAGTTGAGGCTGTAAAGGATTTAACATTGACTCTAAAAGGTGGGCAGTCTCAGAATCAGGCTTTTGCTTTCGCTGCGCTTGAACCATTAAAGCCACATAAACCACAGACTGCTGACAAGCCTCACCCCAATATGAAGTGTTTTCGATGTGGGAGACTTGGCCACATACGTCGAGACTGTCAAATTACAAATGTTTGGTGCCGTATCTGTCAGCGTAACTCACATTCCACAGATGTTTGCAAATATAAGCCAAAAAACGGCAAGACGAGCGAGAGGGGACGCGGCGTGAGGACCCCAACTGCGTACCAAGTCACCCAAGTACCTCCAGTAGCCCCTCCCTATTCCCTGCCTGCCAACGTCAGCCAGCCATTCCAACAGGTTTCTTGCTCCCTGCTGGTGAACTCCAGCCAGCCACAAGAGGGAGCCTCGGCCTGGACCTGGCAGCCGCAGTAGATGTTATATTTAAAGACTCTAAACCCATAAAGGTTCCTACTGGGGTTTGTGGACCTTTGGTTTTAAATGGTCAACCTTATGGGGCTTTGTTGTTGGGACGTTCTTCAGCTACTTTACAGGGACTAACTGTTGAACCTGGAGTTATCGATGCGGATTATACAGGTGAAATTATGATTATGGTTCATACACGTTTTCCTCCTATCAGTATTCCTGCAGAAAGCCGCATAGCTCAGCTGATTCCACAACAGCAGCTGATTAAGGAGGCCCAAGGACCACTGCGAGGAACTGGTGGATTTGGATCTACAGGAGGTTTGGTATTTCTTACTCTTACAATGGATCACCGCCCAGTAGTGGAGGCTATCTTACATTTTGCTCAGCAGGAAAGGCAGCTTCGAGCCTTATTGGATACAGGTGCTGACATTACTATTGTTGCTAAGCGTCATTGGCCATCTAATTGGCCCCTGGAAAATCGTCTGGAGGCAGTTGAGGGGGTTGGTGGAGCAGGACAGGTCCAAAAAAAAGCTGTGGGCCTGTATCCATTACAATTGATCAAAACACTGTATCAGCTATAGTGACAGTGATGGACCTTCCTGTTGGAGTACAAGCATTAATTGGGCGAGATGTTCTTGCTCAGATGGGACTAGTACTACATTTGGGAGATGGTCCTTTTTAATGACGGCCACTACTAGGACTTTCCCGATCCAACTTACCTGGTTAACCGACACACCTGTTTGGATAGAGCAGTGGCCGTTAAAAAGGGGAAGTCTTGAACAAGCTCACCTTTTGGTACAAGAACAACTTCAGCAGGGGCATGTGAAACCTTCTACCAGCCCTTGGAATACACCTATTTTTCTTATCCAGAAAAAGTCAGGAAAGTACTGGCTACTTCATTATCTGCGAGCTGTAAATGCACAAATGCAACCTATGGGTGCACTTCAGCCAGGACTTCCTAATCCTGCTATGATTCCTCGTGGTTGGGACATTTTAATGGTGGACTTAAAGGACTGTTTTTTCACAATTGCCTTGCACCCTTGTGACACTCAAAGGTTTGCTTTTACCTTACCTGCTGTTAACAGAGAGGCTATTGCACAGCGTTATGAGTGGGTTGTTTTACCTCAGGGTATGAGAAATTCACCAACACTTTGTCAGCTATTTGTTGCAGTAGCCTTACAACCGTTAAAAGGGTGTGCTGGAAATCTACATTGATTTTTCACTATATGGATGATATTCTGTTTGCACAGAGCGTGCCTTTTGCCAAGGATTATGAGTGTACAATAATTAGTACGCTGTCACAGCATGGACTAGTGGTTGCCCCTGATAAAATCCAGAGGACTAATCCTTGGCATTATTTGGGTTGGCAAATATCTGATTCTACTATAAGGCCTCAGAAATTGGAGCTGAAAACAACCATTTGTACCTTACATGATGCCCAGCGACTCCTCGGTGACCTTCAGTGGCTTCGACCGGGTAATAGGATTTACAAATGATGATCTGGAAATCCTTCGTCCACTGCTAAAAGGTACCGACCCTGCTGCACCTGTTTCTGTAACTGCTCAGCAGACGCAGACTTTACAAAAACTGGCTACAATTATCTCTGAAAGAGCTGTTTCTCGGAGAGTGGAGGATGTACCCATTGACATTACTATTTTACAGGGAAAAGATCACCTGATGGGTGCTCTCACACAGCTCACAGCGGATCATCAGACGCTTGTTTTGGAATGGCTTTTTACGTCTGTGCAACCTAGGACTACAGTACAGAGTCGTGTGGCTAATTTAGCTACTTTGATAAAAAAGGGGCATCTTCGATGCTTACAAATTACAGGACTTGAGCCAGCAAATATTTATGTGCCTTTGCGTGCTGAGGACTTAGCATGGTATTTGTACCATTCTCCAGAATTACAAACAAGTCTTCTGGAAGCAGCACAAAACATTCAACTGAAGTCACTGAGAAATCCTGTTTTACAATGGATACAATGTTGCACTTGGATTCCTAAGCCTAAGGTCTTGGATCGTCCTCTGCAGAATGCCATCACTGCATACACAGATGCTGGAAAGAAGTCAAGAGGGGCAGCAGTTGTCTAGTTGCAGGAGAAACAATGGCATCATGAGATTCTGCCTGCAGAGTCTCAGGACTCTCTTCAAACACTGGAACTTCGGGCTGTTCTCAGAGCTATTTTGAAATGGCCTCATGAGAACTTGAATGTGGTTACTGACTCTTTATATGTAGTGGGTGTAACTCTGCGGATTGAGAATGCACTCATAAAGGACATTAAAAACACTAGATTGCTGGAACTTTTGAGACAATTACGTCAGGCTGTCAACATTCAGACAGCACCAATGGCTATGCTGCATATACGTAGCCATAAGTGGACTGATGGACTAGGCAAAGGCAATGATATTGCAGATCAATTAGTATCAGTGACTGTACCTCTCAGTGAATTTCAGCAGGCACGAATGGCACATGATGCATTCCATCAAAATGCCCGGGGCCTTCACAAGCAATTCCGTATATCCTTATCAGAAGCTCGAGGGATTGTTAAATCCTATCCAGTTTGTAGTCTGCAAGGCCCAGGGTTGGGAATGGGTGTGAATCCTAGAGGCTTAGGTCCTAATGAAGTCTGGCAAATGGATGTAACTCATGTTCCTTCTTTTGGAAAATTGAAATATGTGCATGTAACAATTGATACTTATAGTGAGTTTATTTGGGCAACTGCTCAAACAGGTGAAAAAGCCCTTCATGTACCTCGACATTTGTCAAATTGTTTTGCAGTTATGGGGGTTCCTAAACAATTAAAAACAGATAATGGTCCTGCATATACTAGTGAAAAAATGAGAAAGTTCTGCCAGCAATGGGGTATTTCTCATATCACTGGTACTGCTCACTTCCCAACAGGTCAAGCTATAGTAGAGCGAGCTCATCAAGCTTTAAAAAATTATTTAATGAAGTTTAAAGGTGAAACAGATGTACATTCATTGCTCTCCAAAACTTTATTTGTGTTAAATTACTTGTGTATTTTGGGATCACATGCTGAACCTTCTGTTGTCATTCATAGTAGGGGGACAGAACAAATTCCAAAAATAACCCCTATGAAAGTTATGTATCGGGATCCCAAAACAGGAATATGGCAAGGACCTGCTGAGGTACAATATATGGGTAGAGGTTACGTGTGTGTTATTACTCCCACAGGACCCATTTGGGTACCCAGCAAATGGATTCGTCCAGTGATTGATGGCAGAGGCTGCACCTCCTCCACCTCAGACCCAGGAAGAAGAGGAGAGAGAGTGACTGAGGGATCATCTGGCAGTACAACCCTTAGTCCAGCAGCTCGAGAGTCTTCTGAAGAGGAACATTAAGTGGTCAACTCTTTCTGATTTGGAAGAGTTTGCTATTTATCAACCTTCATTATTTGCTGATCAAATTGGACTGGGAAAGAGACAATGTTTAAGTTGTAATAAAAAGTGTAAGAGGGGTGCATGGGTATTGATAAAGTGTGGTAGGTGTAAGGAAAGGTGTTGGTTACATCAAATACACCTGTGACAACCTGTGTGTCTTAAGTGTACTGAAAAATTACAACATACCAATTGGCAACGAGAAGCTTTAGCTTTAACTAACACTCATTTTTCTTCAGGAGATGAATGGCGTGATCGCTGACAACGTTCTCTGGTAACTGCAGGATATGTTGTTGAAAATTGTAAGAACAGGTATAGATTTTTAGTACGTTGGCATCTTTTGTTTGCTATTCAACGGATAGAGTGGTTTGCTGCTACAGAGGTACTAAGATTTGTCTGTTCTCGAGATATCCCAGACATTACACGTCAGTGTTGTATACCAGAACATCAATGGGATGATGTTATTAAGGGGCATCTCAGGCCTGAATCTAGGCATGGTAATCTTAGAGATGCTAATAGTTTTCTTCATCCTGACTGAAGCTTGGATACCAACACAACCTAAAACTAACGTGTGGGTTACCCTAGCAAATAAGACTGGGCAAGATGCTATATGCTTGTCCTTATCAACACCAGGTAATCCTTTTTCTACATGTTTGGTTGGTATCCCACTTGATTCCTGGCCATGTCCTGATGCACTTTCAGTCTGTAACATTTCAGATCCTAGGAACAATGTTAACTTTTGGGACTTATGGGTTCCATATTTAAAGCATGCACCTTTAGAACCCCAAGAATTGGAACTGATGGGGTCAGTTTGAGCTGATGCATGTGTGATGTTCAATTACTCTAGAAACTCTTTACATCAGTCAGACACAGTTTTGGTAAATGCATCTCTTTCAGTGTATCGAAATGCTTCACTATGGTGCAATTATACTTCTGCTACTATCTCAGGGTCCTCAAACACTCCTTTTGCCTTGCCCCCAGGTGTATTTTTGATTTGTGGGGACAGAGCTTGGCCAGGCATACCATCTAGATTGAGGGGAGGACCATGTACCTTAGGAAGGCTTACCTTGTTTACTCCTAATGTGTCAATGATTCTACAGGCACGTCAAAGACATCGTCGCACTAAAAGATTTATTCATGCTTACAAATCTGACTGTCAGAATAATGTCAAATTTTGGTCAACTGCACGAATTGTGGCAGCATCTCTTTTTGCTCCAGGTGCTGCTAGTGCAAGAGCTTTATCACAACTTGATAAACTTGGCTGTTGGTTAGCAAAACAGACTAATGCTACCTCTATAGCTCTTTCACAACTTTTGACTGATGTTGATTCTGTTCGTCATGCTACTTTGCAAAACCGAGCAGCCATAGATTTTTGCTTTTAGCACAAGGACATGGCTGTGATGACTTTGAAGGAATGTGTTGTATGAATCTTTCTGATCATTCTGTGTCCATTCATAAGCAGATAAGTGATCTGAAACAGCTTACTACTCACTTGCAAGAATACACTGGATTAGGTTTAACTGATTGGCTAAAGTCATTACATTTGGGGCCATGGCTGACATCTCTTTTACAGCACCTTATAATAATTGCACTTGTAATTGTGGTTATACTTCTGTTTGTTCCTTGCATTTTTCAATGCTTGCAGAAAAGCATGATACGCATAGCAGAGTCTGTCACAAATCATGCTTTTCTTGCACAAACTAAAAGAGGGGGAATTGTTGAGGATTGGTTAGAAAGCCATGGACATAACTGTGGACATGGCTTGGCAGAGGCCTTATTGCAGGGGAATGGTTCCTGTTAGTAGCTAGGCCCTGCTTTTAGGCAGACATTAAAAGCCTTATTGTAAGCATAAGTAGATTTTGCTGAGAGCAGTGTTTGAGCCTTTTGCAAAAGCAATGGAGCTAGCAGAATTGCAGAGTTAGTCAATAAGCAATACATATACCCATTGTTCAAGCAAGGCCTTAGCTGTTAGGAAGGCACGTAGAAAGCGAGGCATAACCCTGAGATGGATACTAATATACCAATAAGTATAAGAATAAGGGAAGTAGAAGCCAAGACTAGCAGCGAGGTAGCACGTATACCTTTTGGCTAGAAATTCAGTAGGCGTGATTATCTCACACTTGCAATAACCAATAATAATAGAAGGCGTACATAGCAAAAACCAATAAGATTGTACTAATATGAATAATGCTGATTATGTTATTCTGGGCTATAAAACTGTCTGATGCTCTTAATAAAGTTGGATTATGCTTTATCAATCACATTGATTGTGTCTGGCTAATCCCCTCGCCAACGCCTCCGTAAGTGGCTCCGCGCCCCCGTAGGTCTCCCTGCAGACAGGAGCCTTCATCGGGCCACTGATCGTTCTCTCATAATTTCTAAGCTTGTTGGCGACAGAACCCACCGCCTCTCAGTTGTTATCATCATTAATTGTTGCAATAAAGGTGGTGTACTGAGACGGTCCTAGGTTTGCCAGATTTCACAACATCTGCCCTGTACACCTGACATTGCCAGGGTCATTGTCATCCTGTCCGTCTGTCCCAAAGAGTACCTCCAATACTGACACTTCTCTCAGTTGTTGGATTCCTTCCTCAAGGGTCTTCCAGCACATTCTATGATGGTGCACCTGCATTCTCTCTCTGTGGACAAACCTCTCTCTTACATGCATTAAAAACCGCTCCCAGACAGAAAGGGGACCTGGCTCCCTTACGAAGACCTGATCCACACCTGAGTCCCGGGTTAAAGGTCCCAATTTCTTTGTGTCAGTACCACCCAGTTGGACACCTGTACCCATAAGGTCCCTGTCTGAAGTAGTGAAGTTGTAAAAACCCCACGGCACCGTCATGCAATGTCTTTTCACAGATTACGAAGATTTTCATAGGACAGGGACTTGGTGACAATCTCAACTTCCGGTTCTCCTGTTCTTTGTGATGGCCCTCCTTGCTTATCCTTATTATCTAGGCGCTTTGTTTTCATCTTAGACTTTTTATTTTCCACAGGGGCAACTGCTGCTGGCTGCTGGCTGCTTACGGTTCAGTTGGAACCTGGACTGATGTAACGTTTGTGGAATCCACTGCAGCACCACCAGACTCTCCCTTTCTAGGGCAGAGGGAGGGTTTCTCACCAGCTGGGGAAAGGTACTCCTTCAGTATCTGGCCTATCTCCTTCACTAGAACCTCCACCCACTCTGGGTGGGTTGTGGGGCAGGGTCAGGCTCTGGGGCTGCATCCCTAGTCTCTGGGGTAGGTATCAGAGGGGTTATCCAAGCCAATATCCCCTTATCTCTGAATGTGAAATAGCATAGGTTGAACAGGCATATTAGCAACACAAGCCACTGTATGATATCATTAGCATTTAGAGGAGATTGGAACCCTTCAAAAACTGGTGGGGTGGACCTCAAAAACTGGGTGAAGGCTTGGGAGAAAATTGCCCCTCCTGTCACTTCCTCACAGTAAGTACCATTACTAAAGTAACCCCAAAAACATAGTTAAAGTGTGATAGCTCTGAATCCATGTACCTGTCTTCCAGAGGGAGTTAAAAATCTATGAATTCCTCACCTTATCAACCCACAAAATGAACTGGATAACAGCTACAGTAGCCTTAGTTATAGCACCCACGTTTAGATAAGGGGCTGCAAATGGGAGAGACATAGCTATGACCACGTGCAACCTGAACCAGGGTAGGCTGAACCACATGGTGCCACCTAACACAAAAACTTAGGTCCCTCAAGACTGTTATTCCTTTTCACCCTTTCCTCATGATGCCCTCAGGTGCCACCATTGGGCACCAAAATCTCTCCTGGTTTGAAAAAAAGACAGGTGTGTGCTAGGGAAAGCAGGGCCTTCCCTCGAAACAGGGAAAGTAAATCCCTCCATCTGAATTAGTATAATTTTTAAATTAAGCAGCTCTCAGGCAAAGCTATGGGGATAGGAGTAACAGTTCTTTACTAGTGTGTATAACAAGGCAAACAAAACAACCACTATGGAATTAATAGCAAACAGAGCAGTAACCCAGTTCCAGTCCTTCTCGGCCTCAGGCACTTTTCCCCTGTGGTGCAGTTCCTGTCACAGTGTGCAGGGAGCTCTGGCAGATTCCCGGTGGACAGGGCAGATGCGACGATCCTGCGCAGCTGCAGGGGTGCTGGGGGTGATAGTGGCTGTGTCCCAGATGGGAAGGGGATGGAGGAGAGGCGGGACGCTCGGCAAACAGCAAGCTGAAGCGGGAGGGCATCCAAGCAGGGGTCTGGGGTCCAAAACAGAGAGGCAGCTCCCGGCTTTGGGATGGTGGGGGTGGGTAGCAACGACCTTTTTCCTCCAAAGCCAAAAACAAGTGAGAGCCAGCAACTGCCCCCCACCCTCCTTTACCTGCTTCTTATATCACGGTGTTCCCCCTTTCCCTCCCCTACCCTCCCTCCGCCCTCCGAAAGAAACTCCCAAAAAACCAGGGAGGCCCCTCCTCCATTACTAGGACCTAACCATCCGTGCTTTTAGCATGTCAATGGGAAAAAATTCCAGAGGCAGAGAGGAAAGGAAAAACCAACCCCCACAGATGCTTATCCAATTCTTCACTGATTTGAGGTTTATCAGCTGTTGCAGACACTGGTATGATGGTGCTTGCTAATCATTGAATTTCACATGCGTTATTAATTATGTCTGTTGTCGAAAATGTTTGGGATTGCTGTATCTGAATTATCCCAAATTACTGTAAGTTTTTGGTTTACTCTATATATTGTTTTGTTTTGATGTTCCCTTCATGTTCATGGCAAGATCATGCATGCTGTTTTTAAAACAAAGAAGGGGGAATTAGCTTCTAAATATTTATATATTTATATATTTTTTAATTGCAATATTTATACAAAAATTAATTAAAATATTTTTATGTAAGGCTCCTCAATTGAATGTACAAACAAAGTCTAATTCATTAACTTAAGGAGAAGGTATGCATGTATTTTTATTATCAACAAGTTAAAAGTAATCACCTGTTTATTCAGCCAAACATCAACTGCCTCCAAGAAAATGAGGCCCAGTGGGAAGAAAAAGAAGCTAATCACCATGCAGCCTTTGTGGTCAGAACGAAAACAGAAGTAGGACTGTCAAGACACAGCTGTGTCTGGAAATTTAGAGACAAATTGCCAACAAAAGCCCTAGGGCATCATCATGGTCAAATGTTCCTGCTAACCTTCTTCAGTTATTCCCTGTTCCAGGATCCAAAAGCTTATTCACTGATGTCAAAGATCAACATTTCCAGCTAATGGACTATTTGGACTTTAAAACAATGGTCATTTATTTCCGTTTCCCTATGAGATATTGGACACTATTCTTTTGTTATCTTAAGCTGTGAAGCCTTGTGTCAATGATGATAGAATTTGCTAAGTTCTGTTGATTGTAAATGGTCTTTTATGTATACTACCCCATAGCTAATAGATAACCAGTGATAATCTTAATAACACCCTCACAAGAGCAAACTAAGTAACTTGCTTGTTCCCATGTGAAAACAAACTTAAGCATGAAAACAATTAACACAACAAGCTATTCTCGTAAGAGAGCCCTTTGAACCTGCAATAAACAAGAAATCTGTCTCATGAGAATCAGTGAACAAAATATATAAACAAATCAAGAATAGAGAAATTTGACTGACAATAAAATACCTTTTACTAATCAATGGAGTAATTGGCAAGAAAACTATTAACCACAGTTACACATGAGGTCTGAAAAACTGTAAAAAATAAGCAGTGTGTAGAAAGAATTGGCTTTTCCTGCATGAAGAAAATGGACTCATGGTTGTTTTATTACAGCAGTTGTAACTTGTAACTTCTAAACACTGAGGCTGTGATTAATAGTTCTCACCTAACAGCTGCTCAGGAATGAATGCTGCATCTTCAGTGAGAAACCTCATCCCAAATTAGATGCATGCTGTCTTCTGCCACCCTGTTTGCAATGTGCCCTCGCAGATGGGTGTCACAGAGCGTTTTTACCCTTTTAATGAAAAAGGAAAGGGCAGTTGTTGCAGTGCAAGCTGCTTGCAGTAGGCGCTGCCTTGGAAAGCCGGCTCGGTACCATGGGCCCGCCCCGGGTGGATTTAACCCGGTCGGATTCCACCTGGGCTGCAGGCATGGGATTGGCCAAAGGAGCTGGGCAGCACCAAGACCTCAAGCAATGATATGCTCAGGCATGAGGATTTTGGACCCCCAGTAAAAGGGAGTCTCCATGAATAAACTGTCACTCTCGTGCACACAAGGTGAGCAGTGTGTCCTGTCTGTCTGCAGCTCTGCCTCCACCACGAGGCTGCCAGTCAAACAGTCACAGAGTGGGACCCCTCCCAATGCAATTTGGGGGTCCCAGTGTCCTCTTTTCGCCCACTCTTCCAGGCCTTCCCCATTGCCCCCCAGTTCACAACGCCTGTCCCACATGATTGGTTTTGGGGGTTCCAGGCCCCTTTTCCCTCAATTCAGGCACCACCTGGAAGCTTTTTCCTGGGAGGAATCCATGATTTCTGGGATTTTTGGGGTGCAGTTTTGGAGGGGGACAGCTCTGTCTGGCTTTCCCCTCGCTGTTGGGGCCTCTCAGCTGCCCCTGACACCCTGGGGGTGCTGGGATTTCCCTCCTGGGGACAAGGACGTTCATTCCCTTCCAGGAGCCCAATGCCCAGCTGGGGCTCCAGGGCAGAGGGTCCTTGAGCAGCTGCCCCAGAACCTCCGCCAGGGTCTCCCAGCGCAGCTGGAGCCGCTCGGCCTGGGGTCCCCAAAGCCCTCAGCAAGCTCCAAGTGCCTGCCAGGAACCCTCAACTCCCTCAAACCCAGCATCCCCCACAGCCCCTGCAAGTTCCCCCCATGGCACCGGCCGTGGCCATGTCCCCACGTGTCACTGGCCATGTCCCACCATGTCCTCACCCATGGCTGTGTCCCCATCATGTTTCCATCCCTGTCATTATTCCCCACATCTCCAGCCTTTCCCATGTCCCCTCCATGTCCCCACATATGGCCACATCCCCCTCCATGTCCATTTGTCCCCAAGCCACTCTCCGTGTCTGCGTCCCACAATGTCTATATCCCCCCATATCCCCACCCATGTCTCAGTTCAATGTCTTTATTTTTAGTGTTGGATGTTATAAAGGGATTAAGAGAAATCAAAAGCAAATCAAGTTTAAAAGAAAAGTGTTTCCTTGTCCATGCCAGCTGAAGATCCATATGATTGTATGAACGAGAAGAATCTTTTCTGCAAGGGTTTCCACCCCACTGTCTCCAAAAATCTTGATCTTCCCCCCAGTCAATCACCATTTTGCTCCAGAAGAGACCCTATAGTAATAGAAAATCAAAATTGTGTGATTACTAAGGTTGGAAAACACTTCTAAGACCATTCAGTATTCCTGGATGCCACCAGAAGACAGGATTGAACACAGAAGATTTTCTGTGGTTAAAAGTCAACAAATCCACTCTCCCCAAGGAATTCCCACTGTCGATTTGCACCCCAATGGATGTTCCTGCCCCTATGTACATCCAGGTGCCCAAAAGGAGCCAGGATGATGCAGAGTTCCCCCAGCCAGCTGTCTTCCTAACCAGGAAGACCAGGACCATGAATCAGCAGGGCTCTGCCCAACGGGGGTCACTGGGGATCATCCAACACCGATCCTCCCATGGGGGATGGAGCTGGAGCAGAGCACGAAGCTCTTCCCACACTCGGGGCACTCACAGGGCTTCCCTTAGTGGAGCCTCCGTTGGTGTTGGGTCAAGTGAGAGCTCCTGGAGAAACTCTTCCCATACTCAGGACACTTGTAGGGCCTCTACCCGGTGTGGATGCGCTGGTGGTTGCTCAGGGTGGACATGAACCCAAAGCTACTCCCACATTCCAAGCAGGTGTAGGGCTGTTCCCCTGTGTGGATCACCTGGTGCCACAACAGATTGGAGATGTCACTGAAGCTCTTCCCATATTTCCCACACTCATAGGGCTTTTCCCCAGTGTGGATCCTCTGGTGTCGGATCAGGTAACAGTTGTGGCTGAAACCCTTCCCACATTCCAAGCACTTGTGGGGCTTCTCCCCTCCATGAGGCTTCTCCACCAGCTCTGAGCTCTGCCTGGATCTCCGGCCGCCTTCCCGGCTCAGGGAGGGTCTTTCCTCCTCGCAGCTCCCTGGGTGCGTTTGCAGCCCCTCCTCGTGAGGGATCTCTGGGGTTTTTCCTCCATTTTCCTCCATTCGCCCACACCTTGGTAATGAAAAATCCTGTTTCGTGGGGGAAAAAAAAAGAAGAGAGCTCCATTGACTTGGAATTCCTCCTTGCCCTAGTTCATATCAGGAAGTCATTGGCCATCTTGTGTCTATAAGAACCTTCCAAATACCAAGATTCTGACCCAAAATCCTCCCGTCTTTGTTTGAAAGGCAGGTGTCTGCTAAGAAAGCCAGGAGCCTCTCTTTGAAATGGAGAAATTCCCTCCAAATTATTATAATTTTGAAATTAAGGGGCTTTCAGGAAAATATATGGGAATAGGAATAACAGTTCTTTACTAGGAAAATTAAAATAGAAACACAGTATTACAAAGAGCAAACAACAAACCCAAAACACTCACCGAGTCAGAATACAACTTGACACTCCGCCAGTCAGTGTGTTGGTAGCAGTCCCATTAAATGGTGGATTGAGTCCTCCTGGAGTCACAGATGTGGTTCAGTTGAAGCAGGGGTCCTGTAGAAGGGTGCAGTTTTCCTCTAAAGCTCCAGTGGTGATGTGGAAAGGTCTGGTTTTCCTCTGGAATCCAGTAGAAAAAGGCTGCTTGGGTTTTCCAAATCTAAGATTTTATCCAGGTAGGAAAGGCATGGCTGCTTCCCCTGCTGGAGCATCTCCCAATGGGATGATGTAATTTTATCAGTCATGCAGTGGGACTCAATGGCCCATTAGCAGATGATATATCCCTGGAGGAACGATGGGTTGTGGAAAAGATAAAGCTGACTGCCCCACCTGGTTTTAACAGATGGCCCATTGGCAGATACTATCTCCCATGGAGATAAGGATCACTGCCCCACCTGGATTCAACATATGGTGATACAATACATACTTTTGGTCACATCCAGTATTGAAACCTAAGACAGTCATGCATGGTAAAAAGACGAGAGTTGCTGCAACACATCACAGGGGGAACACCATTCTTTTAAGCCATGGTCTGCCAGGGAAGCACAACATCTATCTCCCATTCCCATCCTTTCCCCATTTGGACTGGTACATGAGCTACTTTATTCTTTCCTTTGCTATCTGTTTCACCACTTTTCAGTTATCATCTATCTGCAAACAGCAGTTTGAGTAATTTAATTTTCCACAAACTCCTCCTCTTTCTGTTAATAGACAATCTGATCCCATCCCATGGTGAAATGTCTTGTTCTTCATTTCAGTGGATTGGTCGGCAGGAAGGTCAGGAGCTGGAGCTGTCTGGTTGGTTATTATTTCAAGGACTGACAAGATTTCTTTTAGTACACAATAAAAAAAAATATGAATATTAATGATAATTGAAATAGTGGCAATAATGTTTAGTTTTTAACCTAATTATCCACTCAAATTCTGGATGGATTCTCTGTCTCCTGATATGAATCCATCAGGGTTCCCAGGAAGTGGTCCATGGTGTTGTAGGATTTGTTCTGGTGACCATTCATTTTTTTTCCCATTTTTGGGCGCTCCCTCCAGCCAGGGCTGCACCAATTGACCACTTTTCTCCAAACAAATAATCAAATACCTGGATTCCCAACAGATTTTTCTGAACTTGTGGCAGCAAAAACACCCCAGTGCTCTAATACACTCTGTATAACCTAGACAGTGACAGCACATGTTGGAGTGGGGAGAGGGAAGATTCCCCCCCAAGTTTTTAAATTATATTTTCACAGCATTCTCCATTTGCTGTTTCCCTTTGCAGCTTAACCAATTTCTATTGCAGTCAGATATCCTCACTGTGGGCTCTGTCTTTACCTGTGCAAATTCCATCTGTGTGGGCAGGCAGAACATGGGGTGAGGGCCAGAGAGAATCAGCCCAATTCCTTCCCCGGGCAAGAAAACCCTGGCACCTTGACCACATTCTGCCCCAGCAGTGTTAATTTGCATTTCTAAAGCTCCTCTCCTGGCTGTCTGCAACCCCTGCTTCTCTTCCAGAGCAGGCATTGAATGACTCACATGTGGCCTCCACAAAAGTCAGGGTTTGGTTTTGTTTCGTTTTGTTTTGTTTTTTTAACTTTTTTTTTAGTATTGTATTAACTGTTTATGCATTAAAGGGTCACCTTTAAAGCTCTTCTAGTTTTACTCTTGCAACTTCAATCTGAACACCATAAAATGGATACCAAGATTTTCCAACCTCTAACAGCCACTTAAACACATGTTCTAAAAGATGACAAAGGAATAAAGATTTTTTTCTTTAATTCTTCTCCTAAGAGTAAGGATTGATTCTTACATCCCGGAAAAATTATTCCAACGGTTTAGTCTTTTCAATGAAACTGCGGGAATAACAAAAACTCTCCAACGATATCTTTAGTGTTAGAAAGTCAAGGCATTACTTGATTCTGTTCAGGGCGTTCAACAGAAATAATTTCATGCACATCTAGCCCGGGTGCATAGAGAAAATCATTCAATGGCATGTGAGTTTTACTAGGGTTTTTCCTAAACCTTATACAGTCTGAACCCACTGAAATCCATTGGTTTAATGTTCATTGCTTCCAAGTTGTTACAATTTGCTTTCCTATGGGACACGGCTTTCTCCTCTTCTGATGTAAAGTAGGTCCGCATTCCTGGATTTCCTTCTCAGCCTTTTCCAGACCAGCTGTCACCAACTGTTCCCAAGGGCAGTGTCTGGGGTGGATGTTCTTGATGTTTGCTGATGGTCCTTGATGTTTTGTTAATGCTCGTTATCTTTGTGGGGATCTTTTGGGCCATTCCCAGTCTGTTGATATGCTAAACTCATCTCAGTTGAACAGTGTAACATCCCTTTAAAAAAAAACCTCTAAAATTCCTTTCCCCAAGGCAAAGGCAAATTAAGCCTGTGTAGAGAAATAAATTTTAAAAATTTTAAGTTGGTGTATTTTTCAGCACCAGCCCAGTTTTCCTGGGATTTTCTAATCACCCCCAGCCCAGTGTGTGAGTGTAATTGAGAGCCAGAGTGGAATTGTGCCGCTGTGTTCCCCAGCAGCTGTGGCAGTGCAGGCACAGAAAGCAGCCAAGCTGCAGCAGTAGCAGCAAGGATTGGCCCCAGTGGCTGGAGATGCCAAAGGAGGGTGGCCAGGCAGAGGATTTGAGCAGAGGATGTGTGGGCAGACCCAGGGGCTTCCCCCGCTGTGGAGCCCTGGCTGCTGCTGCGTTGCCTTCAGTGCAGGCTCAGTGGGGCCTCCCGTGCTGGTGCTGCAGGCGGGAAGTGCAAATGTGCGGGGCTGGAGAGCCCCTGAGCCCAGGGTGAGGGGTCCCCCCGTGCTGAGCTGTGCTGGGGCTGTTTCTGTGCTCAGGGACACTTGGCATGGGCCACGGCACTTGGCCACCTGTGGTGCTTCTGTGCACTCCTTAGGCAGAGTGTAAGTCTTGCTCTAATTCCCTTTCCATAATCAGAGAGTGTCTTGGAACTCTTTTCCCTTCTCCTGCCCTTGCAGACCCATCCACAAACACTTTTTGTCCCTCAGGCCAGGCAATTTCTCATCAATCTCTCCTGTGCTGGCTCTGGAGCTCTGTCCCTTGAATGCAGCCATGGGTTTGTTGCCAGCCCCTGTGCAGGCTGTTCAAACAGGAGGCTGGGTTAAACCCTTCCCCTGTCCTCAATTCTAAATCCTCCTGTGCCACTGAACAGGGTTCATTCTGTAATAACTGAGCACTGCTCATCCATGTAGAGGCTCTTTTGGTTATCAAAGCTTTAACTTGGTGCCAGACTTGAACAACAGGAGATCCTCCTGCTGTAAGTTTTTTGGCCTCAGTTCCCATTAAATTTGTGGCTGCACAATTTTGCAGAGAGCGAGTCCACCCTGGCCAGTGGGTTAAACATTTCTCTGCAACAATTCCTTTGGCATGGTCCTGTGTAATACCCACATTTTCAAAAACGAGGTTCACTTCCCTGGTAATACTTAAAGGTTTAATAAAAGACAATAAGAGATATACAATTGTTGCATCTGGTTGTTGCTTGGGGTGAAAGCAAGGAAAAGAGCAGGAGGGGCCTTTGCAGAGGTTTTACAGGGATGTTTTTTTCAGCCACACATGTGCATCGTGATTTCAGGGAACAAAGGCGAAGGGGCTTTTGCGGGTCCAGGTTTAGTACATGGGATGAGCAGGGCGGGGAGAACATCAGAGACCAATTATCAGGGGACATGAGGGTGTTACAAGGGAGGGGTTCGGGCATGGAGGCTGTGCTGGGGACACGTGGAGCAGGGAGGGGGAGGGGAGCGCAACCCCCAGGAGAGCCTCTTGAAGACCACCAGGAACTGAAACAGGAGAAGAGTCCCCTGTCTGGGAGCCTCCCCTGAGGCTACGGGGACCAATCAGAGACCTGGACTGGTGACTGACAGCACAAGAAACCAATGGGAAGGTTGTTCCTCTTTCACAAATCACAGGGAAGAAGGTAAGCTCTGGTCTTTTGTCTTGCGGTTGGGGAGGTGAGCAGGAGCTCCGGGGGGGCTCTGGGCCCCCGGGGTGGACCCGGCCTAGCCCCAGCTCCAGGCCCAGTGGGCCCAGTCCCTGGTGGCCCCAGGGATACCCGGTTTGTCGGAGCCCGGCCTGGCCCGGCCTCAGCTGGGCCGGGCGGGGTGGAGGGGCGGGGGGGGCACTGCTCGGCTCAGCTCCCCGGTTCATGCTCGGCCCTGGTTTTTCCTTCTCCATGCAGCATGGCCGAGCGGGCGATGGGAGAGCTACCAAGGATCTCCTTTCCCCCTGATCTGAGAAGAGAGGCTCCAACCAAGCACACAGGCAGAAGGAGGTCCAGCTGTCTCTACCTGGTCCCCTGGTGGCCATGTGTTCTTTCCCAGCATGGCTTCAGCCTGGCTCCTTACTTTCTGGATACAAGTTTAACTCAGTGCCTGAATGAGACTCTAAATTTTTCCTGAGCTTCCCAGAACGAAAGGAATAAAGCAAGAAGGATTACAGAAGTCAGCGAAATGAAGACAGAGTTTTCTGATAGAGAGATCGGAAAAGTCGCCACTGATAGGTAGCTGAAAACCTTTTGTTGTGGGCTCTAGGGGATTGTGACTTCACTGAAAGTCCTTTAAACTGTGGAATATACTTGGGGAGGTTAAGTGCTTGAGATGAAGACACTGCCTCGGGAAATGAAGCTCTCTGTTTTTGGGACTGGAATATTGAACTGAGACATTTGATGAAGAATGAGATAAAGAGACTTCTGTGTTCCCAGCAGCCTGCCTTTAAAATGGTACCCCATGTGTTTCAGCAACCCATAATACAGCTCTGGAAGGACTGTGAGGATGGGAGGAAGAAAAATCATAATTTGTAGGTTTCCAGGCAGATGCAAGTTATGAGAGTGAGACACCCTCTAAGCCTAAACTAAAAGAAGGGACTTTTCTCTCTAGAGTAAACTGAAATGATTATTTAAGTAGATAACTAACTGAAGTGTTCTCTGTAAGTTGCTGGTATGACGAAATGGGGAGGAGGGAATAATCTAGAAATCTTATTCTGAATTGTTTTGTGTTATTAATAAATTTCTTCTTATACCCTTGTAAGTTTTAACCCTGCTTTGTCTTTACTCCTAAATCCTATCCCAAAGAGAAATTAAATATATTGAAATTGGCAAACCCCAGTCACACCATGACAGAGGCCAACAGGGAATCAGGGTGGGAGTGACCAGAGACTGAGGGACAGGGAGAGGGTCACAGGCTTGACCCAGGGAATAGAACAGGGGTTGCTTTCCCTAATTGGGAATGCCTTCAGTCTCCGCAACTCCCTTTTTCTTTATTAATTAAGAAGGCTTCTTTTAAGGATTTTAAAATTAAATGGTTGAGGTAACTAAAGAACACAAAATAACAGAAACAATCAAAAGCATTTCTAGAACAATTTTCAAAATGCAAGCCATTTTTTTGAGTCTCTAATGTCAAAACAGATTTTTGGATCATCTTGGAACTGGTAGGAAGGGAGGTAAAGTTTTCTTGGCATGGCTTGTCAGGAAACTGAGTCAGGAAAGGGATTCTTCAGCATGGACTGGCACTCTGGTAGCTATTAGCAATGTGGCTAGCCGTGATGAGCTTGTAAGAGATAGAATGGGCGTGGAGTACCTGTTGAAACTCCAAATAGAAATCATTAATTTTGAAGAAAAAAACAAAGGTTGTCACTTGGGGAGATTCTTTTCTTTCTTCACCATGCCCCCCGCCCCCAAGATCGTTCCCCCCTATCATCCCCCCCTTTATTTTAAAAAGGAAGTTTGAGAAATTTGGAACTTTGAGAAGTGGAACTTTGAGATTGGCAGCTGGGTAGCAAAGGTAGGGAGAAGCATGGCTGTGGGAGGGGGACAATGGAGGGGAAAGGGGGGGTAGGAATTTGAGGGAACATAAAGAAAGGGTAATGGGATTTGGGGAAATTTTGAAAGGACTTATTTTGTGGATGAAAAAAGGGAAAAGTTGGAGGGAAGTAGGGAGGCAATAGGGATTCAGGGAAGGCACTTATCCGTTAGGCAGGTTTTGCAAATGGAGGAATGGACTTTTGGTTCCAGGACAGCTGATTGGTGTTTTGTGCTGTCTTTGCTTTTGGGTTGCAGCTGTGACTTGATGGCTGTTGGCTTTGGGCTTTACTTCTTTGGTAGTTGTGTGAAGGACAACGTTTTTTAGGATGTGGATAGTAGTTGCAGTTTGTTGCATGAATGCTTCCTTGCACCGGGACTGCATTAGGTCCTGTAACATTGTCTGCTTGAGGGCCTCTTTTCCCTTGTACTATGTCAAATGGGGTGTCCCTGGGGGCAGGGTCCTGAACAGGAGGGGACGGACTCGACTCGGAAAGGGGAGCGAAGGGAGACCCTGTGTCTCCAGCCTTGCGGCTGGCACCATTTTGTGCAGCAGGAGTAAGGGGAAGACATGGAAAAGAAAACTTTTCTTGCAAAAGGAGAGAGGCTTCAGGGAGAGGTGAACGTGGAGGAGAGGTTCTTGGCTGGGGTTCAGCATTTTCTGAACATTCATTAGAAAGCTGAACATCTAGACTAATTAAACAAGCATAAAGTTTTTATCACTGGAAATCCTTAATGTTGCAATGTTCTGGCAACTTCATTCAAAAAGTAATCATTTAGAAATTACTTCGGTGAAATGTCAGGATAATGTTCACACAACCAGTGTACTAAAAGCTTCAAATCCTCCTTTAAAAACTCAGAATTTTTGCAACGAAGAATGTTTTTAGATTGGAGATAGGCTTCCTGCTCTGAGTAGCTGTATCTTACTGGCATTTTTCACCACAAGTCTCTTCCCGACAGCTGAGAGTAAAAGGAGAAAAAGCGAAGAGTGCCCCAAAGTTTCAAACTCACCACAGTAAGGTTAAAAAGGTCCATCCACAGAATCAGGGTGCAAGTGACCAAAAGGCTGACAGACAGCAAGAGGGCACAGAGCTGACTCAGGGAACAGAACAGGAGTTGCTTTCCCTAATTGGCAATGCCTTCGGTCTCCACAGTATGGGACCTCCAGACTAAGGAGGAGGGTCCTGGAACCCCCCAAAGCAAGCATGTGGGATGGGGGTGGTGGATTGGGGGGCAGTGGGGAAGAGGTGGAAGAACATGGGAAAAGAGAAGATGGGACCCCAAAAGAGTAGGGGAGGGGGCTGTGATTTCCAAATTGCATTGGTAGGGGTCCCACTCCTCCTCCTTTCTAGTCCTGCCTCCTCTTCCTATTCTTTCTGATTCTTCTACCGCTCCTTCCTTTGCCCTCCTCCTCCATCCCTTCTGCTCCCCCTGGGCCCAGCGCCCACCCTTGGCCCCTTCCCCCCATTTTCCCAACAGCATCACATCCCGTGGAAGAAGCCAGGATGGAGCTGAGGCAGGTCAGGCTGGGGCACTGTTGGACTTTTGGCCCAGTCTGGGTGCCCCCCATGTGGCCCCCTCCCCAAACTCCCCTTGCAGCTTAGGGGGTTTTCGGCACCTTTAGGGTTGGTGCGGTGCTGTGTTGGGGTTCAGGTTCCTCCCAAGTCCCCCCCGCCGAGAAGGGGGGGACACAATCTTTCCTGGGGATCCCCATTCCCAATCCATGTCAGGGCATGTCCCTCCTCCTCCCGCAATCATGGCTCCCCCTTCAGAGTCCCTCCAAGTCCTTCCCCTCTGGCCCCCAATAAAGAGGGCCAGGAAAACTGCGAGGCTTTATTGAGAATACTCGGAGCTGCTGTTCAGGGGCAGAGTGACACTGGGCTGGGGGTCCCCAGTGGGAGCACACATGTTCACCAGAGTCCCTCTGGTCCCAGGACAGGTGAGCTCCCAGCACCACCAGTACCACCAGCACAGCTCCAGCTCCCCCGACACGCCCCATCCCCAGTGCCGGGCGGTGCCTCCAGCCCCAAAGCAGCCACACTGTGCCATGGGGGGGTCCCTGCTGCCCCACCCCATGTGGCACTGGGAGCGCCAGTCCAGACCAGCTGGAAGTATGGGCAGGCAGCATCAGAACCCCCAGAACTGAGTCTACCACAAGCCGATGAGAACCCCAAAATTGACAGAAAGCCTCAGGATTCTCCCAAAAAAGGGGTCACTTCTGCCCATAAACAAACTGGGAAATCCCCCAAAGTTTATAACCACCTAAAACTGGTAGAAAGCAGCAGGATCTTCCCTAATATGGGCTCCCAACGTCCTTCCCTGTGGGACATCACTCCAATGTCTGTGCCTATTAGAGTATGTAAAATGGAAGCCTCTCTGACTCCCTCGGGGAGGAAAAGAATGCTGGGATTTAATTAAAGCCTTTGGAGAAATTAAAATATATTAAGCCACAGATATGAAGTAGAAGTGCAAGTTTTAGTTTTAAGTAAGTAGGAATATTATTAAGTCACATAGATATGAAGTAGAAGTTTTAGTTTTAAGTCAGAATATACTGTAAGTGCCTTAAGACAGTTAAAACCTCTAAAATCTAGTTAATAGTTCAGAAACTTAGCCCCAGACTGTCCTCGGTTACAATGTAAAAATGTGCCCAAAAGTATGTATTCATCACCATCTTCATGAACTGTGGAAAACAAATGGGACAGTGTTCCTTATCTCTGTGGGAAATATATTCTGCTAATGGGCCATCTATTTAAACCCAGGTGGGGCAGTGTTCTTTATCTTTTCCACAACCCATCCTTCCTCCAGGAAGAAATCTTGTGTTAATGGGCTATTGAGTCTCCTGTCTGACTGATAAAATTACATCACCCCATTGGGAGATGCTTCAGTCAGGAAGAGGAGCCAAGCTTCTTGTACCTAGATAAAAATTAAGATTTGGAACACCAAGGCAGCCCTTACCCACTGGTTTCCAGAGGACAAGAGCTACCAGACCTTTCTACAGGATCACTACTTCAACAAGACCACTTCATCTGGACTGCTACCACCATCCTAACTAGCAGGGTGTCAGGTTGTTTTCTGTCTTTGTTAGTGATTTTCTTTTGTACTATTGAATGTATTTTTTCTTCTTTTTCCTATTAGATTGTATTTCTCACATGAAGACTCTCTCACTGGTTTTGCTTTCAAACCACTACACAGACATAATGAAAACATAGTTGAGAACATTGCTTACATTTTCTAGATAGAACAAATAAAACAATTTACTGGAATAGACAGAACTGTATGCATAAATTATGACCCTAGTTTCATACTCTAGAACTAAGATTCTAGTAGGTTTCAAGGAAGTTCATATTTTTAGCTCATTGGATGATTTACAAATAAAAACCCTGTACTGGGGTGAGACATCACCATCTTCATCACCACTTGGAAGAAAAAGAAGAAATGCCAGGCTGCTGCTGCTGCTTCTTCTATCCAGCACGCTGTGCCAAAAGCTTTTAGCCTGGACTTTAATACTTTGAACTCTTTGCCTTTGAGACTGATGTACTTCTGCATTAAACAACTTTACAGCAACCAACAACTGCTCTTGTCTCTTTGAATACCCAGACTCATGAATAACTCAACAAGAGCCAGGTGATTTCCCCCTCCCAGTAGCTCAGCCCTCAGGATTGCAAGGTGCTCCAAACCCTCCTCAGTAACCAGATCACCCCAAGCTCTTCATCCCAACGTGTGGCTGTCTCATGACAGACGCCATCCCAGCCATCCTGCCTCTCCCAAACACAGCCCCGTTCTTGGCAGGGCAGAGCTGCTGCCGGGGGAATCAGTGTGTGCAGGGGATCCTTTTATCCCCCTCGTGCAGCTCCAAGCTCCCGAGGGTAAAGTCCTGGTTTCTAGGGCTGTCCCCCTCCCCAGATTTCTCATGTTTAATACCCAAGTGCAGCAAGCCCGTGCCCTGTGGCAGCAGCCGGTGCCGGGACAGCCCCAGGAGCTGTGTTAATGCCCGGCACCGCCCAGGAGGGACTCATGGGAGGGGAGTTCTCCAGTTCTGCCTGGGCCTCTGTCTGGGGTGGGTGTTCCTTGATGTTTGCTCATGGTCCTTGATGTTTGGTATGGTCGTTATCTTTGTGGGTATTTTTTGGGCTACTCCCACTCTGTTGTGGACTGGGCTGTGCTGGAGACACCTGGTTTGGAAAAGGCTGAGAAGGAAATCCAGGAGTGGGACCTAATTAACATCAGAAGGACAGAAACAGAGGCAAAGAAATCCAGGTCCAATAGTAAACCAGATTCTAAGAACTACACAACTTGGAAGCAATAAAGATCAAACCAATGTATTTCAATGGGTTCAGACTGCATGAAATTTAGGAAAAATCCAGTACAACTAATGTGTAATGGAATTATTTTCTCTGCACACCCGGGCTATGTGTCGAAGAAATTATTTCTGTTGCACATCTTCACAAGAATCAAGTAATGTCTTGACTTTAAAGATGTCAAGTAAAAAGCAGATTGTGAAGGGCCTTATGTGAGTCATGCAATGGCTGCTCCAAAAGAGAAACATCGATTTCTGGCAGCCTGGAGAGGAACTTTAGAAATGCAAATTAACACTGCAGGGAAAAAGTACCCATTTACCACTGGAATTTCAAGGACAGACAGTGAGGTCACTGAGAATGTCAGGAAAATTAATCCACAAACACCAGAACTTTATGTCCAAAAAGGAAACAGAGGAGTCCTTCTTTACTTTTTCGAATAAAGGGAGAGGCAGTGGGCCATTCCTCTGTGATCTCTCAGATTTTTGGAGGATACAGCCTCCTTTTTACCCTATTTTCCCAGCCGCATTTCCCTATCTCCTTTTCCTTTGGCTGAGGTACTTGAGAGGTACAGACATCCCGGAATGCCTGATACCTGAGATTCCCATCTAATGTATAACCCCACTTTAAATTCTTAATTCCTATAGAAGTCATAGTTTTTCCCCATTGCTCTTTTCATCTTTCAATATCCTGTTTCATTTATCAGCAAACCTACAATTTGTTTTAAAGGCAATTATCTTTTTCCATTCATCAATCAGTGGAATCCATCCCATTGTTTCTTTTATCTCTCAATGCTGGTCTTATCTACCAGCAGATCCACAGCTTGTTTGTAAAGACAAATCCAACATTCCTTTCAAGAATAATCCCAAAACCAAAGAGGACTCAGGAAAAGAGATTGAGTCAATAGAAATTAAAATATTGTAAACACAATTTTCGAGAAAATGAGAAGAGGAGGGAGTGAAAGCAATGAAATTAATATCGTAGTAGGGGTACATATTAAGGGGCACATGCAGTAGTGGATCGAGAAGTCTGAACCTTCCAGGTACCTCAGCCAGTGGGCAAAGGGAGAGGCAGATGCAGATGGGACAATGAGGACAAAACGGAGTCTGTGTTTTAGAGACATATTCAAACATTTTAACACAGTTCCTCCCACATCCCACCTTTTTCAACCATGTGCAGTTCTCCCCGTCCTGATCATTTGTTACTTTTCAATACATTCAACAGCTTTCCATTCCTTCATTGGTTAAATGTTAACATTAAAACAGCTCCTCAGCATTGGTATCACAACACAACATTCACTTTAAAGGATCTCTCAACTTTAGCAAAACTTCTTTTGTAAAAGTCAATCTCATAAATCACATAGTATTGATTTTAACAATTGTTAAAGCCAACACTGTAATATATTTATCACAGTAGCCTTGAGCTTAGTGCCAGGCTTGGGCTAGGTAGTCCGACTGGGGCTGCCTTTGGGTTTAGGTCCAAGAATGGTCTTGGCCTTAGGGTAGAAATTGGGGCTGAGTTTGGGATTTCAAGCTAAAGCTGGCATTGGAGTGTGGGAGATATTATCTGCTAATGGGCCATCTGTTAAAACCAGATGGGGCAGTCATCTTTATCTTTTTCACAACCCATCCTTCCTCCACGGGTATATCTTCTGTTAATGGGTCATTATATCCCACAGCATGACTGATAAAATTACATCATCCCATTGGGAGATGCTTCACCCAGGGGGAGGAGCCAAGTCTTTCCTAACTAGATAAAAACTACATTTGGAACCTTAGGGCAGCCTTCTTCCAAAGGAAAACCAGAGCATTCCACATCATCAGTGGAGCTTTAGAGGAAAACTGCACCCTTCTACAGGACCACGGCTTCAACCAAACCACATCTGTCACTCCAAGTGGACTAAATCCACCATTTAATCGGACTGCTACCAACACCCTGACTAACAGGGCGTCAGGTTGTATTCTGAATCGGTGAGTCTTTTGGTTTTGTTTTTTGCTCTTTGTAATACAGTATTTCTATTTTAATTTCCTAGTTAAGAACAGTTATTCACATTCCCATATGTTGCCTAAGAGCCCCTTAATCTCAAATTTATAATAATTTGGCGTGTGGGGGTTAACCTTCTTAATTTCCTGTTGTTTGGGAGGTTCTTACAGACACAAGATGCTCAATGACTTCCTGAGATGAACTTGGGAATGGAGGAACCCCCAGTCCATGGAGATCTCTTCTTGTTTTTTCCCCAGATCAGGATTTTTCATTCCTGAGGCGTGGGCAGATGGATGAGGAGGAAAAGCCCCAGAGATCCCTCATGAGGAGGGGCTGCAAACCCAGCCCAGGGAGCTGCGAGGAGGAAAGACCCTCCCTGAGCCGGGAAGGCGGCCGGAGATCCAGGCAGAGCTCAGAGCTGGTGGAGAAGCCTCACGGAGGGGAGAAGCCCCACAAGTGCTTGGAATGTGGAAAGGGTTTCAGCCGCAGCTCCAGCGTGATCCGGCACCAGAGGATCCACACTGGGGAAAAGCCCTATGAGTGTGGGGAATGTGGGAAGAGGTTCAAAGACAGCTCCAGCCTGATCCAGCACCAGAGGATCCACACAGGGAAACGGCCCTACACCTGCTTGGAATGTGGGAAGAGCTTTGGGCACAGCTCAACCCTGAGAAAACACCAGCGCATCCACACCGGGGAGAGGCCCTACCAGTGTCCTGAGTGTGGGAAGAGGTTTAAGACCAGCTCCGATCGCCAGAAACACGAGCGGATTCACACAGAGGAGAGGCCCTTCTGCTGCCCCGACTGCGGGAAGGGATTCAAGCAAAATTCCCATCTCATCAGACACCAGCGCATGCACACAGGGGAGAGGCCCTACGAGTGTCCTGAGTGTGGGAAGAGCTTCTCACAGAGCTCTCACTTGACCCAACACCAACGGAGGCACCACTAAGGGAAGCCCTGTGAGTGCCCCGAGTGTGGGAAGAGCTTCGTGCTCTGCTCCAGCTCCATCCCCCCTGGGAGGATCGGTGTTGGATGATCCCCAGTGACCCCTGTTGGGCAAGACCCTTGTGATCCACAGTTCTGGTGATCCCCGTTGGGTGGGGGGAAGGGGTTGTTGAGATTTCTCTCCCTTCTCGTTGTCCTGCTGTGATTTGGTTTGCAATAAATTCCCTCCCAGGCTGGGTCTGTTTTTCCCGTTCGGTGCTCGGGGTGGGATCTCTCCTGGTCCTTCTCTCCACTCCCGGGCCTCTCCTCAGCCAATCAGACAATGCGATGAAGAAGATTCAGCCAATCAGAGAGAGCAGCTCTGATGACTCACCGGTTGCTGGGCAGACCCGCAGCACCCAGTGTTCCCCACCTGGACCCCACCCTCCCCGCCCAATCACGATCCCCCCGCGGGGTCCCCCCAAGTCCCTCCCCAGTCCTGCCCACAATAAACGGGACTGAGTCTAACTGGGAAGCTTTATTGGGAACACTGGGAGCAGCCGGGTGGGGGCACAATGATAGCGGGGCTGGGGGGGGACACACGACCTCCCCCAAAATCAGAGCGGGGGCGAGTGGGGAGTCCTGGCCAGGCCCGAGGCCACGGGGAGGGGCTGCAGCCACTGCTGGGTCAGAAGCTGTGAGGGCAGAGAAAAGGGGGTGACACTGGCCTGGAGGTCCAGGGGGAGCAGACATGCTCCAGGGGAGGGGGAACCTGACCCCGGGACTCCCCTTCACCTTCAGGTCGAAGCTTATCCCTAGCACCAGGAAGCTGAAGCCCAACACGGACCGCCCAAAACCTCTCTCAGACACCCCTAGTCCCTCTAAGCACCCTCCCAATGACCTTCAGCACATTCTGGACCCCTTACAACCTCCTCCCAATCTCTCAGCGGCCGTGAGGGCCAGGGCAGGAAGAACGGTGGGACGGCATCTCCCCACAAACCTCCGGGAGGGGAAAAAGGGCTAGGGAGAAACAGAATAAATACGGGATTATAGAAAAAGCAAAAGTAAAATATGTATGATATCTAAAATAGAATTTAAAATAAGAATGAAAAAAATAAAGTAATGGCAGAACTACTTCTCCTGGGACTTTGGGTTTCTTGTCCAATTTCCGAGCTGGGTCTGAGGCAGAAACTAGTGCGTGGGACAGACATGGCTGCTGAAGGGCTTCGTAGTGCCAAAATTAAAATGTCGAGTATCAAGTAACACCCTGAGCTTAAGAGAGTCCGAGTGCCCACGTTGAATTCTCTCGTCTGAAGCTGAAATCAGAGCTCCACTTGTGACTCTGCTTTGTAACGAGCAATGTAAAAATTCCACACACCTCCCAGTTCTCTCCCTCCTCTGCCCAGCGGTGCAGGGAGAAGGGTTAGGGGTTACGGTCAGTTCGTGCTGCTGATTCCCCCTCAGGGACAGGAATCCTTGCCCTGCTCCAGGCCGTGGGGTCCCTTCCATGGGGTCAGTCTGTCCCCTGTCCAGCGGGGTCCCTCCCCACCCGTGCGGTCACTCCTCGGCCCGGCCCTGAGGCGCGGGGCAGTCACGGGGCAGCCGCGCTCCGGCCCCGTCAGCGGCAGTGCCAGTTCGTGCTGGGCAGGAGCGGCAGAAGGAGCTGGGCAGCGGCGGGGGCTCAATCCCGTCAGGAGGAAGCAGAGGAAGAAGAGGAAGGGGCCGGGGCCACCTGTGGTGTCCGATCCCTGGGGAGTAGCAGGGAGGCCTTGGGGAACGGCGGCGGGTGGGGCCCTGTTGGAGCCGCCCCGAGGGATTTGTGCTGTCATGGGTCCCCGAAGGACTCGCTCCATGAGACGGGCGAGGTGGGAACAAAAGGAGAGACTAAAATGCGGAGAAGAGATTAAAATTGCAATCAAAGAGCCACACCAAGGGCGCCTCCCCCGTTTGCGTCTGAATGAGCTGCACCAAAGCACGGGCAGTGGTGAGCAGCGTAAAATACAGAGAAGAGAGAAACAGAATAAAAAGCTTCACCAGGGGGCCCTCAGCGCCTGGTGCCACTCAATAGCTGCACTGCGGGACGGGCACGGTCGGGTGTAGCCAGAATGGCGGCGCCAGGTGGGTGGGAAGTATAAGTAAAATTGAACATAGAGAATAGAATAAAATACAAAAAAAGAGCAGCACCGAGGGTTCCCCAACGTCTGTGTCACAGGAGAGCTGCACCAAGAGTGGCGGTAGAGAGAATAGAATAAAAAAGAACAAAAATCCTACACCAGCAGTGTCAGCTGCCCAGTACTAAAAGAGCACCACTGAGGGGTCGTCGGGGCAGCACCGGGGGGTCTCGGCCGCTCCATGTCACTGAAAGAGCCGCAGCCAGGATGAGCTGGGGCTTCTGGAGCCGAGGCTTTTGGCCGCCTCGCCCCGTGACACTGAAGGAGCCACAGCGAGGGCGGGGTGCGGCCCCGATGGAGCCCCTTGAGCTGCGCAATGAGCGTTAACTGTGGGACCGAGCGGCGGCAGCCGGAGTCGGGAAAGCGGCTTTGAGCGGCGGAGACGAGCTGGATGTTCCAAACCAGCTCCGCTCAGCCTTTGGGCACTGCGTGGGGGCCGCCGTGAAATTTTCAGCCCAGGCCGCTCCCACGGGCCAGACTCTGCAGGTCCTGCTGCTGCCACTTTGGTCCCTCGGAGCCCAGAAATGATGGCGGACACACAACTAACACCATACATAATTTCAAGTAGCAGCACTTTATTATTCCCCAGTACAACCTATCATACCCTTTCCCTGTATACATAACACCTGTGTTCCCTTTAACCCTTTTGTGATCGGTCAATACAAATCAGCATTCCATGCTCCTTTTCCTTTAATGATGTTCACCTGTCTTACACAGCTGCACCCTATTAGGGATGAGGCTCAGCCGCAGCCCTATTCCTAGTTTCTCACAACCTACTCTTGTACACAGAAACCCCTGAAAATCGATTCCAGACACTAAAAAGCTTCCCTACCCGTGCATAGCAAGGGCTGCGGGGGTTCCTTATGAACTCCCCTCCCATCAGTTCCTCCTGGGCAGCGCCAGGCATTAACACAGCTCCTGGGGCTGTCCCGGCACCGGCTGCTGCCACAGGGCACAGGCTTGCCGCATTTGGGTATTAAACATGAGAAATCAGGGGAGAGGGACAGCCCTAGAAACCAGGACTTTGCCCTCGGGAGCTTGAAGCTGCACGAGCGGGATAAAGGATCCCCTGCACACACCGATTCCCCCGGCAGCAGCTCTGCCCTGCCAAGAACGGGGCTGTGTTTGGGAGAGGCAGGATGGCTGGGATGGCGTCTGTCATGAGACAGCCACATGTTGGGATGAAGAGCTTGGGGTGATCCAGTTACTGAGGAGGGTTTGGAGCACCTTGCAATCCTGAGGGATGAGTTACTTGGAGAGGGAAGTCACCTGTCTCTTGTCGAGTTATTCATGGGTCTGGGTATTCAAAGAGACAAGAGCAGTTGTTAGTTGCTGTGAAGTTGTTTATTGCAGAAGTACATCAGTCTCGAAGGAAAAGAGTTCAGAATATTAAAGTCCAGGCTAAAAGCTTTTGGCATAGAGTCCCAGATAGAAGCAGCAGCAGCCTGGCATTTCTTCTTCCTCTGGGTGGTAATGAAGATGGTGGTCTCTCCCCCAATACAGGGATTTTTATTTGTAAACCATCCAACGAGCTAAAAACATGAACCTCAAACATTCCTTTTAAACCTACAAGGATCTTAACTCTAGAGCAGGAAAGTAGAGTCATAATTTACGCATATAGTTCTATATATTCTTGTAAATTGTTCTGTCTGTTCTATCTAGAAAATGTAAGCAATGTTCTTACTATGTTTTCATTATGTCTGTATGCTGATTTGAAAGCAAAACAAGTGAGAGAGACTCCAACTCAGAAAAACAATTTATTAGGAAAAAGAAAAAAAAGTAAAATACATGCAATAGTCGAAATGAAAACTACTATCAGAGTCGTAATACAACCTGACACCCTGCTAGTTAGGGTGGTGGTAGCAGTCCAGATGAAGTGGTCTTGTTGAAGTAGTGATCCCATAGAATGGTCTGGTAGCTCTTGTCCTCTGGAAACCAGTGGATAAAGGCTGCCTTGGTGTTCCAAGTCATAGTTTCTCTCTTGGTAGGAAATGCTTGGTTCCTCCCTCTGAGTGGAGCATCTCCCAATGGGATGATGTAATTTTATCAGTCGTGCAGTGGGACTCAATGGCCCATTAACCGAAGATATCTCCCTGGAGGGAGGATGGGTTTTGAGAAAGATAAAGAACACTGCCTCACCAGGTCTTTAACAGATGGCCCATTAGCAGAGGATATCTCCAGTGGAGATAAGGAACACTGCCCCATTTGGTTTCCACAGTTCATGAAGATGGAGATAAAATACATACTTGTGGGCACATTTTATATGGTAACATAGGGCAGCCTGGGGCTAATTTTCTGAACTATTAACTAGATTTTAGGGGTTTTTACTCTCTTAAGGCACTTACGGTATATTCTTACTTCAAACTACAACTTCTACTTCTTATCTATGTGACTTAATAAAATTCCTACTTAGTTAAAACTACAACTTAAACTTCTACTTCATATCTGCCCGACTGGGGCTCCAGGGCAGAGGGTCCTTGAGCAGCTGCCCCAGAACCTCCGCCAGGGTCTCCCAGCGCAGCCGGAGCCGCTCGGCCTGGGGTCCCCAAAGGCCTCAGCAAGCCCCAAGTGCCTGCCAGGAACCCTCAACTCCCTCAAACCCAGCATCCCCCACAGCCCCTGCAAGTTCCCCCCATGGCACCGGCCATGGCCATGTTCCCACATGTCACTGGCCATGTCCCACCATGTCCTCACCCATGGCTGTGTTCCCACCATGCTTCCATCCCTGTCATTGTCCCACACATCTCATCCATGCCCATGTCCTCCCATGTCCCCATGAATGGCCACATCCCCCTCCATGTCCATTTGTCCCCATGTCACACTCCATGTCTGTGTCTCACCATGTCTTTGTCCCCCCATGTCCCCACCCATGTCTCAGTTCAATGTCTTTATTTCTAGTGTTGGATGTTATAAAGGGATTAAGAGAAATCAAAAGCAAATCCTAGGCAAAAGAAAAGCATTTCCATATCTGTCCTAGCTGAGGATCCACATGCTTTGGAGGGAGGGAAAAGCCTTTTTCGGAGGAGTTTCCACCCCACTGTCTCCAAAATCTTGGTCTTTGCCCTAGTTCATCAGCATTTGGCTGCGGAAGACAATCTTGGGCAATAGGAAATCAAAATCCTGGAATCACTGAGGTTGGATATAGTGGTTTTGGTTTATTCATTAAAAGTTTTTTTGTTGCGAGATAGGATTAGGAAGGCAAAAAACAGGTTTAACTTTAAATAGTATAAAGAGAAATTTTATTACTAGAAACTATAAGAAAAAAAACTTAGAATAAAACTTTACATTAATTTTTTTATACTAAAAACGTACAAAAATCAACTCAGTTTACCATCTTTAAAAAATCTTTCACCAATTTACTTGAAAGAGGAGACTTTTTCATCTATGAAGATTTCTTCACAAGAAAATTGTCTTTTAGTTTTGGTTTTACAAGTATCTGTAAAGTTTTATTCTGGACATTGAAAGAGTTAACATCTTACCCGCACAGCAGAGGGTTTTGTGATTTTTTCCAGGTGGGGCTGTTGAGTTATTTACAATAATGAGTCTTTCAAGGCCACGCTGGGGGCAGGGTGAGGACTGCAGGGTTTAGTCAGAGAAGCGCTGACGAGTTTCTGGTTCCATGGCTGTTCTCCGGCGCCCGCTGCGCTCAATTCCAGCCGCGGGCCGGGGGTTCTTCCTCCACCCTGCCCAGCAGACAAGGCTGTGGGGCCTTGCCAGAACGGGGCTCAGTTGAGCCCACCTGTCCCAGCCCGGCCCGGGCAAACTGGAGGGGCCTGGGCTGGTGTTACTGTGTGAGATGCCAGAAGGGAAAGAGAACTGTCCCGGGGCTTTTTGTCTTTACATGTGTGTTTCACAAAGAGGCATAAACTTGCTTATTGCTGTAACAGTAACACGGCTCACTAGGACCCTGAATTACCAGGGCTCTGCCCAACAGGGTCACTGGGGATCATCCAACACCGATCCTCCCATGGGGGATTGTCACGATCCGCTCAACCCGAGCGAGAGTCGTGATGGTTCGTTCGACCCCAGGGTGCAAAAGACAAAAGGCAAGAGACTCAGGTTAAGTTAAGCAGAAAACAGCAATGCAGTTTATTGTGTTACAATTCAGTTTTGTGAGAGAGAGAGAGAGAGAGTGAGACTGAGAGAGGGTAAGGATAGGATATAGCTACCAAGAGATGGGACACATCCTCATGGTCGTCCGACGAGACACGTCTTCAATCCGTTGATGGAGAAAGAGATCTCGAAAGTCCTATTAGGAAAGTCACTTTTTTATAGTCCTTTTCCAAAGCGAGTGGCCTCTGGCCAAAAGGTGGGGAGATTTATGGACTATTGTATGTGGAGATCATTGCTCCAAGAAACAGGTCGCACAGGACACTACAGCCAGTACCCTGCTCACAAGAGCAGCGTACCATGGCAAGCACCAAGCACACCTAAAAACAGTCCTTGGCAAGCATCCACCTCGGCCAGGCCAGAACTCACGTCCAGAGCGAGCCGTGGGGTCCCAGGGTCTCAGTCTCTGATGGTGGTTGTGAGGCAGATCAGAGAAAATTCGGACCGACTCTTACAGGGATGGAGCTGGAGCAGAGCACGAAGCTCTTCCCACACTCAGGGCACTAACAGGGCTTCCCTTAGCGGAACCTCTGCTGGTGTTGGGTCAAGTGACAGCTCCTGGAGAAGCTCTTCCCACACACAGGACACTGGTAGGGCCTCTCCCCAGTGTGGATGAGCTAGTGTCTTCTCAGGGCACAGCTCCACCCAAAGCTCTTCCCACATTCCAAGCAGGTCCCTGTGTGGATCACCTGGTGCTGCATCAGATAAGAGATTTCACTGAAGCTTTTCCCACATTTCCCACACTCATAGGGCTGTTCCCCAGAATGGATCCTCTGGTGCTGGATCAGATGGGAGCTCTGGCTGAAACCCTTCCCACATTCCAAGCACTTGTGGGACTTCTCCCCTCCATGAGGCTTCTCCACCAGCTCTGAGCTCTGCCTGCATCTCTGGCCGCCTTCCCGGCACAGGGAGGGTCTTCCCTCCTCGCAGCTCCCTGGGCTGGGTTTGCAGCCCCTCCTCCTGAAGGATCTCTGGGGCTTTTCCTCCTTCTCCATCCTCTCACGCCTTGGGAATGAAAAATCCTGGTTTGGGGAAAAAAAAAAAAAAACAAGAGGGGAGGACATTTTACTGGGGGTTCCTCCTTGCCCAAGTGAAAGGCATGGGCATCTTGTGTCTGTAAGAACCTCCAAAACACCCAGACTCAGACCCAAAATTACTCCAAACATCAGGACACAAATCAGAAACTCTCCAAACATCAAAACTCAGCCAAAGCTCCCTCCAAAAAAAAACAACATTGAGCCAAAAACCATTCACAAAAACATTCACAAAAAGCCAAAGCACCAACATTTAGCCCAGTAAAGCCAAGAGCTGCCAAGATTCACCCATGTGAAAATTGTGGATCCCCCTCTCCCGTTGCCTGTTGAATGTGGCGGAGACAACACACCTGGGGCTGGGCAGGAGGCTGCAGATACAGGGAGAGGTGGAACCTTGTGCTGCTTCCTGTTTCTTCTCATCCACTCTCCACACTTTTCTTCACAGTCCTCTTCGTCCTACTATTCCTCCTTCTCCTGCACAATCCCACCTTCTCCTACCACGTGCCTCCTTTGACCATTTTGTTCTTCAACCCTGCTTCTCCCTCCCTTCTCCTGCTGCCCCCAGGCCCAGCACCCCCTGCCGGCTCCCTCTTTCCCCCAAACCCACAGCATCCCAGTGCAGGAGCAGGGATGGAGCTGGGGCAGCTCGGGCTGGGGCAGCGCTGGGCTCTCGGCCGCTCCCGCCTGCACTCGGTCCCCACTGCAGCCGCTCCCGCCACGGCAGCGCGGGGGGGCCCGGCCTTGGCGCTGCCCCATGGCTTCATTCAAGGGACAGAGCTCCAGAGCCAGCACAGGAGAGACTGATGAGACATTCCCTGGCCTGAGGGACAAAATGTATCCATGGACTGGTCTGCAAGGGCAGGAGAAGGGAAAAGAGTTCCAAGACACGCTGTGATTAAGGAAAGGGAATTAGAGCAAGCGCAGGTCACCGCCCGCATGGTCAGCTCAACCGGTGGAGCTGTGTGTGCTTGGAAGAGCCTGGCACTGAAATGCCCTGAGCAGGAAGGCTCAAATATCTGCTGGTGACAGCATGGCAGCTAACAGGATGGCAAAAGCAATTCTGACTTATTCAGCTGTATCTCTTATTAGGTATTTCAAAAACAAATAATTAATTCCAAGATAAGGGATTGTGGAAGCAACAGACTCAGGGGGAGAACTCATTTTACAGGAAAAATCCTTCAGGGGGTTATGGCTGCTTTAGGAATACAACGGGACCAACACAAGCCCTGGCACCCCCAATGCTCAGGTCAGGTGGAAAGAATGAATGGAGAAATAAAGGAAATCCTTTGGAAGCTGGTGATAGAAACCAAGATGCCACGGGTACAGCTTTTGCCACTGGCTTTGGCAAGAATAAGAGCCAGACCCAGGGCAGACATTCAATTATCTCCCTTGGAATTGCTGTTTGGAATTCCTTACCCTGGTCATTCTCTCCTAGTGGGGAATGAAGATAAGGGGTGTATATTTCTAACAGTTTGTGGCCAGAATCCTGTCTCCTGTGATATCTCTCCCACAGGAAGCTGGGCTGGCACAGAGCCTGCCTTGGCACTTTGCTGTTCCCAACATCCAACCAGGACATCGGGTCCTGCCTGAGGAGTGCACAGAAGCCCCACTGGTGGCCAAGTGCCGTGGCCCATGCCAAGTGTCCCTGAGCACAGAAACAGCCCCAGCACAGCTCAGCACGGGGGGACCCCTCACCCTGGGCTCAGGGGCTCTCCAGCCCCGCACATTTGCACTTCCCGCCTGCAGCACCAGCAGGCTTACCCCACTGAGCCTGCACTGAAGGCAACGCAGCAGCAGCCAGGGCTCCACAGCGGGGGAAGCCCCTGGGCCTGCCCACACATCCTCTGCTCAAATCCTCGGCCTGGCCACCCTCCTTTGGCATCTTGTCACGGTGTGACTTGGGTTTGCCAATTTTAATATATTTAATTTCTCTTGGGGATCACATTTAGGAGTAAAGACAAAGCAGGCTCAAAGCTTAAAAGGGAACAAGAAATTTATTAACAACACAAAACAATTCAGAATGAGATTTCCAGATTATTCCCTCCTCCCCCTTTCTTCATACCAGTAACATACAGAAAAACACTTTGGTCAGTTATCCACTCAAATAATCATTTCAGCTCAATCAAGAGAGAGAAGCCCCTTCTTTTGTTTAGGCCTAGAGGGTGTCTTACCCTCATAATCTGCATCTGCCCGGAAACTACAAATTATGATTTTTCCTCCCATTTTCACAGTCCTTCCAGAGCTGTATATGGGTTGCTGAAAAACACATGGGGTGTCATTTTAAAGGCAGGCTGCTGAGAACACAAAAAGTCTCTTCATCTCAGTCTTCACTCAAATGTCTCTGTCCAATACCAGTCCCAAAGACAGAGAGCTTCATTTCCCGAGGCCCATTTCTCAAGGCGAAAAAGGTCTTCTCAGGCACTTTTAACCTCCCCAAGTATATTCTACAGTTTAAAGGAATTTTAAGTAAAGTCACAATCCTCTAAAGCCCACAAAAAAAAGGTTTTAAGCTACTTATCAGTGGCGACTCTTCCATCTCTCCTTCTATAACTCTGGCCTTCCTTCTACTGACTTCTGTAATTCCTCTTTCTTCGTGCTTTCCGTTCTGGGGAGCTCAGGAAATCCAAAGTCTCATTCAGGCACCAAAAGTTAAACTTGTATCCAAACGGTAAGGACCCAGGCTGAAGCCATGCTGGAAAAGACACAGCCACACGAGATGATGAAATGGCTGGACTTCTTTCTGCTGCTGTGCGAGGCCTGGAGCCGGGCAGGGCCAAGGGGCCAAGCCGGGCCATGCCGCGTGGGGCCGAGGGGCCGAGCCGAGCCGGGCCGGGCCCGGCTCCCCCCGCCCGAGTCCAAGGCCATTGCAGGGCCTTCCTGAGTCCGGGCTCTCCTCGCCCTGTGCCGGGGCCGGGCCCGCCGGGGCCAGAGCCGAGTCCACCCCAGGGCCTTCCCTGGGCCGGGAGTCATCCCGGGGCTGGGCCCTTCCTCCTCCTGGAGCTCAGCCTGGGCCAGGCCCCATGCTGGGACCCGGAGCCCCTGCCAGCTCCTCTCACCTGCCTCGCCAGAAGGCCAAAAGACCCAAAACTAACTTCTTTCCTGTAATTCGTAAAAGCAAAACAGCGCTCTAATTGGTTTCCTGGGCTGTCAATCACCCACCCAGGTCTCTGATTGGTCCCCACAGCCTAAGGGGAGGCTCCCAGAGAAGACCCCTGCTCCCTTTTTCTTAGGAGCTTGTGCGCTCCATGTGGCCTCCATGGGGGATGGGCCACCACCCCCCCCCCCCTTTTCCATGTGTCTCTAGCACACATCTCCAGCCACTGGGGCCAATCCTTGCTGCCACTGCTGGAGCTTCGCAGCTTTCTGTGCCTGCACTGTCACAGCTGCTGAGGAACACAAGGGCACAATTCCACTCTGGCTCTCAATTACATTCACACACATTGCCTCGGGGGTGATTGGAAAATCACAAAAAAACCTGGGCTGGTGCTGGAAAATAAACTTAGTTTGAATTTTTTAAAATTTCGTTTCCCTACTCAGGCTTGGTTTGCCTTTGTCTTGGGGAAAGGAATTTTAAAGGGACGTTGCACCACTCAACAGTGTCACTGTCCGAAGGTCTCTGTATGCGTGAGACCTCTCAGAAGGACATAGGAAGGTGATTCGGGATGCAGGGGTTTCCTGAAGACGCCGAAGAGAAACTGCAGGAGGCGATTGTCCAGGTTTCAAGGCTGTTTATTGTTTACTTATCTATAAAGTGTTTTGCTTGTGAGCAGTGGTCTGGCCAGCGCAGTGACCAGGACGAAAGTCTGCCCACGAAAGGCAGGACTTATCTTTTATACTCTAAACTAGGTATTCTATATTTACAATAACTTTCCAATACTACACAACCTTGTTACCATGCCTAGCTCTGTCCCCATCCAATCTGTGGCTCCCAGGATTCCTCCCAACATGGAGAACATGAAGAAGAAGGAAGAAGACCACCATACCCTAAATCCTTCATCTTGACCTCGTGGCTAATAACATAAACAATCTAGCAATTTACTTTTTCTACACTCTAGCAATCTAATTCACACTCTGCTTACTTGTAAAGCTTGCATCTCTTCCCTCAGAGTTGGTAAGTTCTCCCAAGGAGCTAAATCCAGCCCCTGGAGCACTTGGGCTTCATTTGGGGGTCTCAGAAGGGTCAGCCATGGGGGTTTTTGCATCCACAGAGGACCTAGGGGGATACCCTGGACCCCCACAAACAGAGATGAGTTTAGCATCTCAACAGACTAGGAATGGCCCAAAAGATATGTACAAAGATAGCGACCATTAACAAAACATCAAAGACCATCAGCAAACATCAAGGAACACCCACCCCAGACACCCCCCTTGGGAACAGTTGGTGACACCTGGTCTGGAAAAGGCTGAGAAGGAAATCCAGGAATGCGGACCTAATTTACATCAGAAGAGGAGAAAGCCGTGTCCCATAGGAAAGCAAATTGTAACAACAACTTGGAAGCAATGAACATTAAACCAATGGATTTCAGTGGGTTCAGACTTTATAAAGTTTAGGAAAACCCTAGTAAAACTCACATGTCATGGATTGATTTTCTCTATGCACCCGGGCTATATGAGCATGAAATTATTTCTGTTGCACACCCTGGACAATATCAAGTAATGCCTTGACTCTCTAACACTAAAGATATTGTTGGAGAGTTTTTGTTTTTCCCGCAGTTTCAGTGAAAAGACTACACCAGTAGAATAATTTTCCCTAATACTCTTACTTTTATCTTGTCAGTTAGGTTTGGGCCAGAGGTGTAAGAATCTATTTTTACTCCTAGGAGAAGGATTAAAAAAAAAAAAAAATCTTTCTTCCTTTTTTCTCCTTTAGTGCATGTGCGTGAGTGGCTTGGAAAATCTTGGTATTAACTTCAGATTAGGTTCAGATTTAGGTTGCAATAGTAAAACTAGAAGAGCTTTAAAGGTGACCGTTTAGTGCATAAAGAGTTAATAAAATACTAAAAATAAAAATAAATAAACAAATATACCCCCAAAAAAAAAAAAAAAAAAAAAACCAAACAAAACAAAAAAAAAAACAAACCCACAGGAAAAAAAAAAAAAAAAAAAAAAAAAAGGCACACAAAAAAAAACAACAACCCAAAACAAACCCTGACTTTTGTGGAGGTCACATATGAGTCATCCAACAGCTGTTTTGGAAGTGAAGCAAGGGTTACATATAGCCAGGAGAGGAGCTTTAGAAATGCAAATTAACACTGCTGGGGCAAAGTGTGGACAAGGTACCAGGGTCTTCTTGCATGGAGGAGGAATTGGGCTGATTCCCTCTGGCCCTCACCCCAAGCTCTTCCTGCTTGCACAGATAGAATTTGCACAGCTAAAGGCGGAGCCCATAATGAGGATATCTGACTGCAACAGAAACTTGTTAAGCGGCAAAGGGAAACACTAAATGGAGAATGTTGTAAAAACTTTACTAAAAGAAAGTGGGGGGGAATCATCCCTCTCCCCACTCCAACATGTGCTGTCACTGTCTAGGTTATACAGGGTGTATTAGAGCACTGGGGTGTTTTTGCTGCCACAAGTTCAGAAAAATCTGTTGGGAATCCAGGTATTTGATTATTTGTTTGGAGAAAAGTGGTCAATTGGTGCAGCCCTGGCTGGAGGGAGCGCCCAAAAATGGGAAAAAAAATGAATGGTCACCAGAACAAATCCTACAACACCATGGACCACTTCCTGGGAACCCTGATGGATTCATATCAGGAGACAGAGAATCCATCCAGAATTTGAGTGGATAATTAGGTTAAAAACTCAACATTATTGTCATTATTACAATTAGGATTAATATTCATACTATTATTATTATTGGTATTATGTACTAAAGAATATCCTATCAGTCCTTGAAATAATAACCAACCAGACAGCTCCAGCTCCTGACCTTCCTGCTGACCAATCCACCGAAATGAAGAACGAGGGATTTCTCCACGGGATGGGATCAGATTATCTATTAACAGAAAGAGGAGGAGTTTGTGGAAAATTAAATTACTCAAACTGCTGTTTGCAGATAGATGATAACTGAGAAGTGGTAAAACAGATAGCAAAGGAAAGAATAAAGTAGCTCATGTACCAGTCCAAATGGGGAAAGGATGGGAATAGGAGATAGTTGTCGTGCTTCCCTGGCAGACCATGGCTTAAAAGAATGGTGTTCCCCCTGTGATGTGTTGCAGCAACTCTCGTCTTTTTACCATGCATGACTGTCTTAGGTTTCAATACCGGATGTGACCAAAAGTATGTATTGTATCACCATATGTTGAATCCAGGTGGGGCAGTGATCCTTATCTCCATGGGAGATAGTATCTGCCAATGGGCCATCTGTTAAAACCAGGTGGGGCAGTCAGCTTTATCTTTTCCACAACCCATCGTTCCTCCAGGGATATATCATCTGCTAATGGGCCATTGAGTCCCACTGCATGACTGATAAAATTACATCATCCCATTGGGAGATGCTCCAGCAGGGGAAGCAGCCATGCCTTTCCTACCTGGATAAAATCTTAGATTTGGAAAACCCAAGCAGCCTTTTTCCACTGGATTCCAGAGGAAAACCAGACCTTTCCACATCATCACTGGAGCTTTAGAGGAAAACTGCACCCTTTTTCCACTGGAGGACCACTGCTTCGACTACAGCCACCATTTAATGGAACTGCTACCAACACCCTGACTGACAGAGTGTCAGGTTATATTCTGACTCGGTGAGTGTTTTGGGTTTGTTGTTTGCTCTTTGTAATACTGTATTTCTATTTTAATTTCCTAGTTAATAACTGTTATTCGTATTCCCATATGTTGCCTGAGAGCCCCTTAATCTCAAAATTAATAATTTGGCGGGTGAGGGTTTACGTTCTCCATGTCAAAGAGAGGCTCCTGCCTTTCTTAGCAGACACCTGCCTTTCAAACCAAGACAGGATTTTGGGTCTGAATCTTGGTGTTCTTACAGACACAAGATGCCAAACGACTGTGAGATGAACTTTGGCAAGGAGCAAATCCCAGTCCATGGAGCTCTCTTGTTTTTTCCCCTAAAACCAGGATTTGTCATTCCCAAGGCATGAGAGGATGGAGAAGGAGGAAAAGCCCCAGAGATCCCTCATGAGGAGGGGCTGCAAACCCAGCCCAGGGAGCTGTGAGGAGGAAAGACCCTCCCTGAGCCGGGAAGGCAGCTGGAGATCCAGGCAGAGGTCAGAGCTGGTGGAGAAGCCTCATGGAGGGGAGAAGCCCCACAAGTGCTTGGAATGCAGGAAGGGTTTCAGCTGGAGTTCCAGCCTGATCCAGCACCAGAGGATCCACACTGGGGAACGGCCCTATGAGTCTGGGCAATATGGGGAGAGCTTCAGTAAAATCTTCCACCTAATGGTGATCCACACAGGGGAATGTCCCTACACCAGCCTGGAATGTGGGTAGAGCTTTGGATGGATGTGCCACCTGAGAAGCCACCAGGTCATCCACACTGGGGAGGGGTCCTATGAGTGTTCTGAGTGTGGGAAGAGGTTTCAGACCAGCTCCAATCTCCTCCTACATGAGCGGATTCACACAGAGGAGAGGCCCTTCCGCTGCCCCGACTGAGGGAAGGGATTCAAACACAACTCCCATCTCATCAGACACCGGTGCATCCACACCGGGGAGAGGCCCTACGAGTGTCCTGAGTGTGGGAAGAGCTTTTCACAGAACTCTCACTTGATCCAACACCAACGGAGGCACTACTAAGGGAAGCCCTGTGAATGCCCCGAGTGTGGGAAGAGCTTTGTGCTCTGCTCCAGCTCCATCCTCCATGGGAGGATTGGTGTTGGATGATCCCCAGTGACCCCTGTTGGGCAGAGCCCTGGTGATCTGTGCTGCTGGTGATCCTTGTTGAGAGGGTGGAAGGGGTTGTAGCGATTTCTTTTCCCTTCTCCTTGTGCTGCTGTGATTTGGTTGGTAATAAATTCCCTCCAAAAATAATTTGTCTGTCTGCCTAGATAAACAACACCTTTCAGCCAACGTTCAAGCTGGCTTAGCAGGAGAGGAAGAAAACTTTGGCCTAAGGCCGTGGGAAAACCCTTTGTAGTCATGGGGAGCAAAGGACTCCCTCCCAAGATCCCCCTGTCCAGTTATGTAGATTGTTACTAGAAAGTTCTCAGTTCTCTTTTTTACTATTGCTTACTTTTTGCTGCAGAAATCATAATATTTTTAATTGGTCTTTCCCATCGGATCTCTCCCTCAGACCCTGCCTTAATCCCTCCCTGCAACCAAGTGTATAAATATCCCTTCTCTACCCTGGACCCTGCTTTTTTCCAGTTCCTTCCTAGTACAGTGCACGCCTTCCTGTTTGTTGTTTTCACCTCATTAAAGTTCTTTCTCTGAACAATCGGATCAAAGCTGTCTCTCTCCATAAAAGTCACCAGAGCTGTTTCCGGGGGAAGCCACCGGTCAGACTGGGCTTAGGTCGCGAGGTTTTGAGCCAAGCAAAAACCCACGGTGCACAGAGAGAGCTGCAGAAAACCCGAGCAGCGAGGCTTCAAAACGCCCGCACAGAGAACAAGGAGCCTCTCCCTACCCCGGCCCCACACACATCCTGTCCTGGGCTCCAGGGGTTTAGATACAAAAAACATTCCTTGGGCACAAAGCAGAGGATCATGGAATGTACCATCACAGCAACTCACTCCAAGAGAATCGTGTATACAATAATCACATGTATCTATCCATCTACAAAAGCAGGTATTGAACTCTGGATCCAGTAATGTGCACGTAGGACAGGAGTGGAGAGACTGAAGGGACACCAGGGGAGATGTGGAATGTACGGACAGAGCAAACCCTCCAAGAGCTTTAACCTGATTCCCAGCTTTTCCATGTTTCAAGGGCTTTGACTGCTGGATTTGAACGGCCTGAGATCTCACTGTGAAAAGCAGACCATTCTGGAACCAGACACTGCTGGAGGCAAAGTCTAGACTTGTCACATCTCAGAGTTGAAAATATATTGAATAAAAAACTCCATTACCTACAACCTCTCCCAGCCCATCCCTCCTCGCACATTACAAAATGAAACGGAACTTGTTCTAAAGGGTAAAAAATAAAGTAAAACAAACTTTGAAAATGTTCCCTGATAAAAAGTCACTTTGAGAAAATACAGAATAATGAAGTATGTCTAGAAAAGCCGGCTGTAATTTCTCAGGTATTTGGCTCAGGGTCAACTCAGGGCCGGGCTCTGTCTCCCAGGTGCCCAAGTCCCCAGGCCAGTTCTGAGCAGCCTCTCCCACCTTTCCAGCCCGGCTTTCCCCGGCTCTGCCCCGGGCAGGCACTCGGTGTTTCCGTGGTGCCCCTGCCCCGCTCAGCTCCCCATGCCCTGCAAAGGTCCCCAGGCTGCTCTTGGTGCCCCTGGGTGTCCCTGAGCGAGGCAGTGATGAGACCGAGGGCCCAGGCACAGCCCTGAGGGACACCCCTCGTCCCCGGCCTCCCGCGGGACACGGAGCCACTGCCCACAAGGCCCTGGCACGTCCGGCCGGCCAATTCCTCCTGCCCCCGCCAGCCCGGGCTGCAGCCCCAGGGCTCTGCAGGGCGGGGCTGGGGCTGTCGCTGGCACCGTGGCCAAAGCCTCCCGGGGCTCTGGGCACGGCTGGGGCTACAAGGCCACAAGTCTGGGTCTGCTCCGTGCCGCTTCCAGGCTGTCCCTCTGCTGTTGGGTGCCAGGTGTGGCCCTTTGTGACACAGGTGTGTGTCAGGGCCCTCGGTGATGCGGGACATTGTGGTGCTGTCATGAATGAGAGTGTTTGAGATCGCTTAAAAATCAGTGACAAGGGCACGAGAAAAAGTCAGGTTTAATATCAAGTGACAAAGCACAACAACTTCGTTGGCAAGATTCACTCTACTGCCTACGTGACAGCTAAGGCACAACAAGGGTAAACAAGCAACAACGAAACAAACAAAATCCAGGAAACCAAAAGAGAAACTAACTGAGAACTCTCTAGGGGAGTGTAAATGGATGTGTGCTGTGTTGAGGTGCATGGGACAAAGACAGTGCGGACAGGGATTAAAAGGAACATGGCCTAAAAAGTTAACAAAACTGAGCAGCACTTTAACTTCTACCTTCATTTGTAACATATACCTTAGGCCTACAAATTCAACAGAGGAACAACACTGAACTTATACCTAACTTAACTGTTGTGTGGCGACCTGGCTCAAGCCCGGCACAGCGGCCCTAACCCCAGGCCACTCAGACCATATGCTCCTAGACACCAAAGTGGTGGACAGCAAATGGCATTTATTGAAGGGTCACAAGGGTTTTTATAGCTTGGGCAGTGTGAGAGTCCGTCTAAAAGCCTCTCGTGCTCTCTCTCTCTCTCTTTCTTTCTCTGTCCCCGTATCGCATTTTGGTTGGCAGTAAATAAAAGTGCATTCTTGCAAAACTGGTTTTGTCCCCTGCTGTGTCTTTTGCGCTTTGAGATCCCTAAAAGAACCTCTCACGACCCCCGCTCGGGTTGGGCGGACTGTGACATTATTTGGTGTAGTCAGCAATTGGATTCCCGATACTGGAGGAGTTGGGGGTTTTCTGTGCACTTTGTACCAGGGGAAGACCTATGCCACTTCAGCCACACCCAGCCTGTCAGTACCGCAAGGACTGAACAGTGTTGGAGAGCAAGGGAGGTGGTATTGGGCTCTTCCTGCAATCTGCACACAGACCCAGGTGTAGAGTCAACTCCATTTCAGTTATCGGAGAATTTTTTGTAAAGGATCTCAACTGTGCAAAAGATGGGACTTGTGTTTTTGTTGTGTATGTGTTGTTGAGCTGCTTGGTGTATTTGAGGAGACAACCGTTCTGTAACTAAGGAGAACCCAAGGCAGCTTTTGGTCCCCTCAGCCACCCAGGGAAGAGAGGGGGTTGTCCCCAGCGAAAGTCTGGGTGTTAAGTTTTGACCTCCCTGAAGTGGTTTTTCCCCCCTCGCACATAATCGTAACTTGCAGAATATTGTTATTGTTGTTGTTTAGTTGTTGTATTTGACTACTTGGGATCGCAAAGAGAAAAGCTGTTTCTGTAATTAAGTTAGTACCTCCCAACTAGTGTGTCTCTTCACCCGCTCCAGTGATGAGAAAGGAAATCACAGTTTTCAGCTGTGCTTTTTGTGTAACTTTAAGAGTGTCTCCCTGAGAGTAGTTTTTTGGTGCCTTCGTAAAAATGTCTGAAAAGGATAAAGCTGCATTTTACGCTTTGCTAGCTAAGTATAATGCCAGACCCTCCCAAGGGGGGGAAGAATGGGCACACAGTAATTGGTTTAATTTAGACAATGTGGTTGATAGAATACATTCTTTTCAACATGAAACAAAATTCAAACTGAGCAAGAATAATAAAACCATACTTTGCTCAGTTCTAGGTGCTTGTCTTGCAGCTGCTGTAGAATTGCGTTTAAAACGAGTGAGTGAGGAAAATGCAGTGATAGACTCCTTACAAAACCTGGTAGAAGCTTTGCAAAAACAATTACAAGAGGAAAGAAATCAGGTACAAACTCTGCAAAACCAACTAGAGCAGGAAAGAAATCACAACTGTTTACTACAGCTATCACATGCCTCACAACATGCAGATACACCTAAGGAAACAGGGGAAAAGGAAACATCACACAAAGCAGATATACCCACAGAGAGAATTGGTACACCTACAAAATTGTGGGGAAAATTGCTGCTCTAAATTGAGACCTCTTGTTAAAACGGAATATAGTTACCTGAACCAAGAGGACTTTGATCCCCACATAACCTCCAGAGAAATACCATACACTGTTACTGAACTGGCCAAATTAAAGAAAGAATACTCACGTCTCCCACAAGAATCTGAGACCGAGTATGTTTTTAGAGTCTCACTCACTGGAGGAGATCAAATTAAATTAAGTGAACAAGAAGCCAGTGGATACTGGGGGCCTGGAGTTTTCTTAATGACTGGAAATGCTAGTGTTCCATGGTCTCTGACACAGTGTGCAGCCTACTGGGCTGGGGGACTTAGCCCCCTAGAAAGAGGTGCTCCTCTAGCCATAACTGGCACCCCAGACCAACTCTTAGAAAATATTCATAAAGCTGCCTGTTTGCAAATGATACATGAACAAATACTAAACACTAGCTATGAGTCACCAGTGCAATTGCCTGTAAAGCCTGAAATTATGACACCTTTAATTAGGGGTCTCCCTGAATCACTAAAACCAACAGCAATCCTTATTCAAAAGACTATAGCGTCTATTAGCCCAGTTGATAGACTTGATAGATTTCTTGGCCAACAACGTCCACGCAGTCAAACTGGTTCTACTGAAAGCTCTGGCTTTACGCCTCCTACAACTCCTGCACAACATTCAAGCACGTACCCTGATAATAAAGTCTGGACATGGGGGGAAGTCGCAGAGGAATTGATTAATTATAACAGAAAATATGGGCCAGTCAAACTTTTAGAAGACAAGCCCGAGAAAACTAGAGGGGTCAGACATATTGCCTCCCCTAATGAAAAGCCAGAAAGGGGAAAACCAGTCCACAACAATCATGCAAGCTGCCAAAAGCACTGGTTGTTAGGATTAAAGAAGGGAGTGCCACGAGAAGTAATGGACGGCTTGTCACAAGATAAATTAGCTAAAATAATTTCCAACTGGCGCTGTCCCAAACCTGTAATACTAAACACATCTAAGTTACAACCCAGTGCACCCCCTATACAAGCTTCAGGCAAGAAGCCAAAACTCTCCCTTGCACAAGTACCAGGCAATGAAGCATTGCAACCACAACCGATGCCAGTTCATGAATCACATGAGACACAGCCACTTCTCCCTCAGCTTCAGGAAAATAAAACAAACCAGCCACATTTAAACTAGAAGCTCCGTCTCTATCCGGTGGGCGCAGGGACGGAGATTACATGTCTTTAAGAAAGCTCACAAGAAACCCAAAAACAGGTGATTTATTGATTACTGCAATAGTTGGCCCCAAATGAGTACTAATAACTTTTGTTGTTGACACCGGGGCTCAAATAAGTGCTTTAACAAATCAAGATGCTCAAAAATGTGGGGTGGTCCCTAGCAAAAGACGATGCTGTGTTATAAATGCTCTAGGGACTGCAGAGCCTATGAGCATTACTTTAGTAAAACTCGCATTGCCTGGGGATGACAGCCCAATAGCTATTCAAATGGTTATTGGAGATATCCCAGACAATTTGCTAGGATTGGATGTACTCGCAGGAAAACAGCGGGAAGACCCAGACGGTTTTTTGTGGTCCTTTGGAGCTCCTCGCCTTAATATAAGACTGCTCCAAACCGCACCTTCCCTACCATTCAGTAAAATAATTTCTGTAAAACAATACCCTTTGCCATCTGGTGCTAAGGAAGGCATTAAGCCAGTGATTAAAGAGTTAAAAGATAAAGGAGTAATTATCTACACTCTACACTTTTAATTCTCCAATTTGGCCGGTGAAAAAACCTAATGGGAAGTGGAGGCTGACAATTGATTATCGCCGCCTGAATTCTAATACATGCCCCCTTACAGCAGCAGTTCCAAACTTAGCTGAACTTATATTATCAATTCAAGAAAAGGCTCACACCTTTATGGCTGTAATTGACGTAAAAGACATGTTCTTTATGATACCTATATGGCCAGAAGACATGAATAGTTTTGCTTTCACATGGGAAGGACAACAATACACATTTGCTAGGTTACCTCAAGGGTACCGACACTCTCCCACCTTAGCCCATCATGCTCTAGCCCAAGAGCTAGAAACTATACCCAAACCTGACACTGTAGCCGTGTATCAATACATAGATGATGTATTGATAGAAGAAGAAAAAAAAGAAGAAGTGAGGGATGTGCAACAGAAAATAATTTCCCAGCTAGAAAGCCTTGGTTTGCAGATTCCTTCAGAGAAAATACAGAAACCCTCACAGGAAGTCAAATTTTTGGGGATTTTTTTGGAAGGGCGGAATGACATATATCCCACCTGATACATTAACCTCTTTAGATCAGATTAAAATGCCTGAATCCAAAAAGGAACTCCAACAAGCTTTAGGATTGTTAATATTTTGGAGAAAACACATTCCAGACTTTTCAATTATTGCTAGGCCTCTTTATAATCTGTTAAGAAAGGGGGTGAAATGGGACTGGAGCCCAGCCCAGGAGGAAGCATTACAATTATTGATTTTTGAAGCAACAGCTCATCAGGCCCTAGGCCCTATTCACCCAACAGATCCTTTCCAGGTGGAATGGGGTTTCACTTCTTCAAGGCTGTCTGTACGCATATGGCAGAGAGGGCCTGAAGGCCCAACAAAACCTGTTAGTTTTTACTCCCGTAGCTTTAAAGATGCTGAAAAAAGATACACAATTTGGGAGAAAGGACTGTTTGTTGTTAGTTTAGCTTTGAAAGAAGTAGAAAAAATCACAAGACAACAGCCAATTGTATTGAGAGGTCCTTTTAAAGTAATTAAAACAGTTACCTCTGGGACCCCTCCTCCAGAAGGGGTTGCCCAACGGGCATCTGTGAGAAAATGGTATGCTCAAATAGAACACTACTGTCATATTTTCTCAATCACTGAAGGCGCTGTAAAAAATTTATCACTACAAGAAACAGAGAACTTGAACAGCAGCCAGGAAAAACCAGCTTCAGTAATCAAGGTAGCCCCTCCCTTCTCGCCCGAGCAGACAGCGAATGCTTGGTTTTCTGATGCTTCAGCCAAAAGAGAAGGGAAAGTGTGGAAATATAAAGCTGTAGCCTTACACACTTCCTCCAGTGAGCAGATCATCACAGAAGGAGAAGGTAGTGCTCAAATTGGAGAGCTTATAGCTGTTTGGAGTGTTTTTCAAAAGGAAAAACAAAATACTTCCCTTGTTTGTATATACACTGATTCTTATGCTGTTTTTAAAGGCTGTACAGAGTGGTTGACCTTTTGGCAACAGAATGATTGGGAAGTTAATAGTATTCCAGTGTGGCAGAAAGAAAAATGGCAAGACATTTTACAAATTGCAAGTCAGGGAAGTTTTGCTGTTGGGTGGGTAGCCTGTCACCAGATAGATGGGAATCCAGCAGGAGAATGGAATAACAGAGCTGATGAATTAGCAAGATTGAGCCCCCTGAAAAGGGAAGAAATTATTGAAGATTGGGAACGGCTGCTGGAGTGGTTACATATAAAAAGACAACACACAGGTGCAAAAGATTTGTACAAAGAAGCTCATGCTCGAGGTTGGCCTGTTACCAGAGAAATGTGTAAAACTTGTGTATCAGCCTGCGAGCAGTGTCGCAAACGGCTGGAGAGACATCCTTTAGAGGATGACCCATTACACCTGAGAGGGGGAAAAGGCTTATGGGATGTATGGCAGATAGATTATATTGGTCCCTTTAGGCCCTCAGGAGGAAAATATTTTGTGTTGGTGGGAGTTGAGATAACATCAGGGTTAGTACAGGCCAAGGCCTTCAAAAGGGCTACAGGAGAAAATACTGTTAAAGCATTACAGATATGGTTTAGTACTTTCCCAAAACCACAAGAAATTCAGTCTGATAATGGGTCTCACTTCACTGCTAAAGAAGTGCAGGATTGGGCACAGAGTGAAGGAATAAAATGGGTTTACCACACTCCCTATTACCCTCAAGCCAACGGAATCGTAGAAAGGACCAATGGTCTCCTGAAACGGCTTCTGAAACCACAGGAAGGAAGCTGGGATGGACGGTTAACTACAGCCGTTCAAGGTGTAAATGAAAGATGGGGGGTGAATGGCTGCCCCAAAATCAATGCTTTCTGCCCCAAAGCTCCAACCATAATTCCTTCATTAAAAGGACTAGCTAATCCTAAGAATAAAGCTCATTATCCTGGACAACCTGTCTTAGTAGACCTCCCTACGATAGGAGAGGTACCACTTGTGCTGAAAACTCCTTTGAATAAATTTGCATGGGTAGCCTCTGATGCTGTAGGGAAACAACACCAGATAAATACCTGTTGGATTATTCCATCATTATTAACGCCCTGCCACTAGATGGCAGATTTTACTGTGTTTATAATTGCGGGTGAACTCCGAGGGACATTTCGAATGACATGAAAGCCGAATAACCATGCTAACAGTAATAATACTCCTTTGCATCCTTCCATACCTGCATGGCCAAAGTCCAGCTGAATGGCCATGGACTCATGCTACCCTCAGGTACACCAGTGCTCAAGGATCCTACCCTGGAGGTCGTTGTCCAAACCTAGCGACCATAGTGTTGCATGACTCGGAGGTATACCATCAAAATGAATGGGACTGGGATCGAAAGGACTGGACCCAAGTGCTAACTGGTATAATTGGTGAAAAAATTGAGGTAGGATGCAGAAAGGTAGAGGGATCCTCCCATGAGAAAGCCACATCCATTACAGTATCTGGAAACCTTTTGGAGCCAGACATAACGAGTAGTTTGCACCCCAACATTACAGAGAAAGTTTGTCCCTATACTGCTTGGAGATGCAAAAAGCAAATTCCCTTTTTGTTGTGTTGTCGCAGGATAATGTTGGTAATTACACCCTAGACCCCAGCAGCAACAATGTTGAAGTCACTAAGCTTTGTAAGCACGAACCTACCGATTGCTGGCCCAATTTTACCTTTACCAAACCAATCTATGTGACATGTGATTGGCAAAATGACCCAGCAGACCCGTCAGGCTTACAAGGTTTGACTTACAAGTTCAAAATAAATGCTGTAGCAAAACCTGTGTTAACTGCAGTAATTATATACTCTGGTATGCAGTCTCCCCTAGTGCTGGATAGCAAAAATAAAGTTTTTCCTCCCTTTACACTAGCACAAGGTTCTGATGTTGCTATCCGATGTGAATTAGTTGTTGGATCTCTTGTTGAACCCATACACAGCTCTGGCATAGGACCTCATAGCCGTGTATCACAGTGTAACTTTAAATCAGAATTGTTGGTTGAACCTAACTAACGTGCAATTCTCTCACAAGGTGACGTGGTGAGAACAACACTAAACACTGGGGAGAACTCGATGTCAATGTTGTAATACCACCCACTACCCAACCACCAGGTAGCCAAACCATCTTTGGGTAGCCAAAGATTTTTGAAATTGGGCCCTACATAATTAAGAAAACTGGACAACAACAAATATTGTTTAATCTGGCATGGTCCCTTAAACAAGTTAAATTATTGATGCAGAACAGTGTCTCAGAAATTCAGCCAAAATGTTCACCTATTTTACAAACTTCGTTTCAGGGGTGGACCACCTGGCTGCGGGAGTGGACACCTTCCAAAAAACGCATGGCAAGAGTCATAACCGGTGTTGTGGGAACAGGATTGGGAATTCTAAATAGCATTGATTCAGAGGTATTAATGAACAAATTGGTTGCCACCACCAGAGGCTTAACCAAATCGAAACAACCTCTGCAGTCCTCTTCAACAGCCCTGGGGATGCAACAGTGGTTACTATCAAACATTTTACCGGACTGGGAAAAGGCAAATATAAATGATCACAAATTGATAATTGATGCTCTTGGTACTGTTCAAAATAACATCTCCCTGGCCCTCAGCTGTATCCAGGCACAGCTTTGGATGCAAACTGTTGTTCCCTCAATTATAAGGGAAGGGGAAGAAGGCATTTTCCCTACTGAAATCCGGACAATAATTTGGGACAATGCTAATGATTTTGAAAAGAAGTTTCAGTCCTGGTGGAATTTGGTAAACTTTACCTACAACCCCAGTACAAACCCAGCCACAGCATTTGTGCTGACAATACGCAACACTTCAGTACACTTGATATACCCCATCATTGCATTAGGATTGAATCACGACGGAACAATTCTCCATCCTCTCCAGCATGGAGAATGGGCCTGCCAGGTTGGTAAAAGGTGGCAAACTGTTAATTTGGAATCTTGTGTTGTTCGGGAGCAACAGGGTTTCATTTGTGAAGGCAATGCCATTGTGGCCCAAGACATCTGTTTAGACACAGAGCAAAATATCTGTCATTTTGAAATACACCCTGACGAAACTCCTGCAACAGTACTAGTTTATATAGGCAATGGATGCGTGTGTGTTAGAACTGCTTGCAACTTAGTGATTATAGAAGATGTAGCTGTGAATTTAAAAAATCATTCAAATTTTTGTGTTTGTAATTTTACCAGGATCAGAGGCTGTGACTTTTCCTATACTGTTCCAGTTATGTCTCATCACCTTTTGCAATCTAACTTTACACTGATTCAGCAGTTAGTGCCTGCTCCGATTGGTATGAACCTCACTTTGGTTAAACAATTGTTGTTTCACCAGGACTTAATTGGAATCTTAAGAAAAATCAAGGAAAATGGATAGAAGTCCTTAGTGACAGTCCATCATGATGTGAAGAAGATACATCAGGTTTTAGAAAGGGTAAAAGGGGATGCTGAACTCAGGTGGTGGGATACTCTTTTTGGGTGGTCACCTACTGCTACTGGCATCCTGAACAAATTGTGTCATCCCATTGTTGTGCTTTTGATTTTGATTTCTATTGGCTTTGTTTTATCAGCCATCTTATATATTCAGAATTGGAGAATGGTAAAACGGTTGACACGACTGGCATCAGCAATGGAAGCACACAATCTGTTCACTACACCATCTGCCAAAGACACCCCCAAGGTTATTGACACTAAACAAACTACACAGGAAGCAAGAGTCAGGCCACTAACACCAGAATATTAAATTCTGATTGAAAATGATTTTGGAAAATTAATTGTATTGACTATTAAGATGATCAATATTGATTTGTCTTTATTTTAATTGTATTAATTGTTTAAATTTTGATTGTTTGAAAGTTATTTTATTGATTGCTTGAATTATTTGAATTTATGTTATTTGAAAACTATTTGATCAATTTGATTGATTGTTTGAATTGTAACCAAAATGATTATGAAGAATTGTTCTCTAATCAATTTGCTGTAATTATTTTTATCCCTTTTCCCTTTTTCCTTTCTTTTTCTTTTCCCCTTTTCTGCCCCTGTTTTCCGGGTTAGCTACCGACTCGGACGACCCCGAGATCTCCCCGACAGTACCGGACATTCTATTGGCTGGGTCCATGAGGATTCGTCTGACCGTTTGGTAGTTATTACCCCAGATTCCCTCCCCTCTTTCTCTCTTCTCTCTCTCTCTCTCTCTCTCTCCCCCTCTTTTGCATTCATTGGTTTAGCACTAAAATAAAGTGCATTTCTGCAAGAGTAAACTGATTTTGTCCCCTGTGTGTCTTTTGCACTCTGAGATTCCTAAAAAAGAACCTCTCACAACCCTGGCTCAGGTGAGCAGACCGTGACAGGCAGTCAGTGTCATTTCCTTCTGCTCACGTCCAGCTGGGTGCGGCCAGGTACGGAGCAAAGGTCAGACTGCGAGAGAGGGAAGGGGTCCTGACTGACCGTACAGCTCGATATCTTCCGCACGCATATCCCACATGCCCACACGATAAGTGGGTGCTTACCCACCTTCACAGCAAAGGCCACCCATGCTTTCATGGCCAAAGCCACCCAGGGGCCTCGTCCCCAGGGAGCTGTTCATGGTATTCCTGAGGTGCAGATAGGTTTGACTGAGCTGTTGGTTGGGTGACGTTGTAGCACAACCTGTGTTAACTGCAGTAATTATATACTCTGGTATGCCGTCTCCCCTAGTGCTGGATAGCAAAAATAAAGTTTTCTCCCCTTTACACTAACAAATGGTTCTGATGTTGCTATCCGATGTGATATGTGGGTGATGAAGTTGGTCATTTCTTGAGGGGGTAATGGGTGTGGAAGCCCCGTGCCCCATTGAGGGTTGCTGTAGCTGGGCCGCTTCGTGTTCCAGGAGGGAGGGGACTGGGTGAGGCCTGGCTGCGCCCTCCCCTTCCCGTTTCCCTGAGGCTTGGATCTGCATTCCTTAGCTAAATGCCCCTTCTTTCCACATGCCCAGCATGGTCCCCTAAGTTTCCCCTGGTGTGGTGGAGCAGCTGCTGGTGGGCGTCCTGACTGGGGGCAGTTTACTGCCACATGGCCTGCCTGGCCACACTTGAAGCATGCCATCACACTGGTTATTGCAGTGCGAACTGCTGCTTGGATGGGAGCTAGGTGTTCTTCCTTTGCAACATGTCTGATAATTGGCTGCGATATTGGACTCAGGTGGCAGTGATCTTAAAATGTCCTTGGTGGCTGAATTGCATTGCTGGCATAGGCAGTCTGCTCGCACAGGACCCTTTGCCTCTGGAGGTAATGCAGAGGAATCTATTGCTGCCTGAAGGCGGTCCACAAACTGAGTGAAGCTCTCACTCTCACTCTGCTTTATAGTGGACCATGGTGATGGTCTGGCTATTGCTTTAGAAGCAGCACGGATGGCTTCTTGGGCAGCACAGGTTGTTGTCATGACCTCATGGGCCCGCAGGCCCTCTGCCTGTGCTTGTGGGGTGATCATAGTTCGGTCTGTGCCCATTAGCCTCTGTATGCTGGAGCCATGCAGTGGATGGTCCACCCCCGTTACTAGGGCTAGCTGCTTTACACAATTGTCTCCCCATTCTTATTTAAAAACGATCATCCCCACCCCATCGAAAATCAGCCTGCAAGTCTGTTTGATATCAAAGGGAAGCATATCATCTCCTCCAAAAACGCTATCAATGAGTGTGGAAACCATGGCAGAATTAATCCACCTGTCCGCAACCGCTTTAACAATTGCCTGTACATCTTTCGGATTTACAGGCGAGTAAATTCTTTGATTTCCGCCTGCCCCCACCCAGCCGAACCGGGAACACCAGTGCGGCTGACGGAGCCCACTCCACGCAAGCTATTTTTTATTTTCCGCCAGTCTGTAAGCGGGGTTCAATCTTTCTCTGATATCCCCTTAACGCACGCAGGAGCATTGCAGCTAGTGATCTTATATGCCTCTGCTCTCTTTTTGTTAAAGCCCGAGTCGGTGTCGGAATCGTCCTCTGACCACCCCTCCAGCTGCCCATCCCAGCTCGAGTCAGAGTCCGAGCTGGAATTCGACTGACTGGATGTTTCCAGGCTACTGAGCTGGGCTCCGAACCTGCCCCTTCTTCTGGGGGTCGGGCCGTTCCCTCCCCCTGGGCTGCCCCCGCCTCCTGCTGGGGGAGGTTCTTGCCCTATAAGGACCTGATTTAAAATGAGCTCTTTGATTGGTCTTAAGCTCCTTCTCGGGGGCTGCCCCTCCTCCCTGCTCGCCCGCGCTTGCGCTGTTCAGCGAGCATTCTGCATTTCTGCCCCCCACGCCATTGTTCTATCTCCCATCACGCGCTCTGGTGCCATTTTCAAACGCATATGGCGGGGGTGCTTTTTTATCAACCGTTCAGGCTCTGATATTATAGCAGCATTCCGCACCTCCTCTGCTAGCCCCTGTCAAAACGCCTGCGCGCGCTCCCCCCCCCCCGATGGTGGTGAGTCCAGTCTCGGGGGTCGCGGGGGGTATTCTGGAGTCCGCGCGTCAGCACACTCGACTGGTTCAAACTCTTCCACAGTTTGCATGGCTGCCCCAATCCCCAGCTGCGGCATGGCTAATAAACAAGTTTGCGCGGCTTTCCAGGTCTCTTGCTCCTGCCAAGCGTTTTGCAGAGCCTGGATAACTCTGCCCCATGATTTGAGGGTTTTCCCTGACCCTGAGGACATGGTTTCCTCGGCCAGAGCCCTCGTGCATTTATCCCATATATCCGGATGTAGAATTTCTACCGGGCTTTCTATAGCCCCTATCTTAATCAGTCTTGGCACCGCGAGAATAAAATCCTTAAGCTTACAATCGATATCTCACTGCGTGTGGATCTCACTTACAACCTTCGCGATAGCGTCCATGCTCCTCACTGGTCCGGGGACGTCTCCCCTGCTGCACTAGGTCAGCTGTGCAGCCGCCGGTTCCTTGTCCAGGTGATCCCCGAATCCCAGGTGGTAATCGTTTCCCGTTTTCGGCATCACTTGTTGCGTGGCAACCTGGTTCAAGCCCGGCACGGCAGTCCTAACCCCGGGCCACTTGGACCATATGCTCCTAGACACCAATGTGGTGAACAGCAAATGGCATTTATTGAAGGGTCACAAGGGTTTTTATAGCTTGGGCAGTCAGTGTCATTTCCTTCTGCTCACGTCCGGCTGGGTGCGGCCGGGTACGGAGCAAAGGTCAGACTGCGAGAGGGGGAAGGGGTCCTGACTGACCGTACAGCTCGATATCTTCTGCAAGCATATCCCTAACTCTCCACACTTAACTTTTAACTTAACCTTAACAATTCAACAGAGGACTAACACTTAACAGTATTTAACCTAACTTATAGCTATAACTTCCAAGAGTTATTTACCAACTTAATAGAGAAACAACACTTAGCTTATGACTTGCATTTAACAACTTAGAGAAAGAACAACACTTAGCAGCATTTAAGTAAGTTCATAACTATAACTGAACCTTGCTTACAGGCCTAACTGAGATATTCAAGGTGCTTCCACATCTAGGAAAGCTGTATTTTTCCCAGATTTGCTATAGCATACTTGCAGGGGCACACACAGAGACAGCAACAGTCAGTGCAAGTAAGATACCTGTGAAAAATTCCCCTCAGAGCTCAGTGAAATCCTCCCTTCAGATGTTTTTGCATCTCCCGCTGGCTGAAGGATCGGGGCTCAAAGAGTGAGGGGATGGGCCCAGGATACGTCGTGTTCCAGTGATCCTCCAGGCACAGCAAAGCCGAGGGTTTGCTGCCTCTGAGAGGCCCCTCAGAGGGACACTGCTGGTCACAGCCCAGGGTGGCCCAGAAGAGCTCAAAGGTCTCCTTTTGGATTTCTGTTGATAGGGACACAAGACAGTTGGTGCCAGTCATAACAATGTTTCATCCCAGCCACAGTGTATGTCGTATTTTCCACAGAAGTGGGGGAATGCATCCCCACACTGGGATCTCAGGGGTGCCCATGGCCTGGGTGATGCTGGCCCAATGCCAGGCACCAACCAAAACCACTCTGCCCCTGCCCCTCTCCAGCTGCACAGGAGAGAGAAACTTTAACCAAGAATTCCTGCATCAGGTTAAGATGGGAAACATCCTTCACCAAGCAGCAAAATGGGCATCACAGACCCAGTCTGGATACAGGGAGGGAATTTATTACCAACCAAACCACAGCAGGACAAGAAGAAGAGAGAGAAATCTCTCAAACACCCTCCCCCCACCCAATAGGGATCACCAGGACCACAGATTACCAGGGCTCTGCCCAACAGGGGTCACTGGGGATCATCCAACACCGATCCTCCCATGGGGGATGGAGCTGGAGCAGAGCACAAAGCTCTTCCCACACTTGAGGCACTCACAGGGCTTCCCTTAGTGCTGGCTACTTTTGTGTCGGGTCAAGTGAGAGTTCTGTGAAAAGCTCTTCCCACACTCAGGACACTCGTAGGGCCTCTCCCCGGTGTGGATGCACCGGTGTCTGATGAGATGGGAGTTGTGTTTGAATCCCTTCCCTCAGTCGGGGCAGCGGAAGGGCCTCTCCTCTGTGTGAATCCGCTCATGTAGGAGAAGACTGGAGCTGGTCTGAAACCTCTTCCCACACTCAGAACACTGGTAGGGCCTCTCCCCAGTGTGGATGCACTGGTGTTTTCTCAGGTTGGAGCTCCATCCAAAGCTCTTCCCACATTTCAAGCAGGTGTAGGGCCTGTCCCTGGTGTGGACCACCTGGTGCTGCAGCAGATAACAAATAGTCGTTAAGCTCTTCCCACATTTCCCACACTCATAGGGCCGTTCCCCAGTGTGGATCCTCTGGTGCTGGATCAGATGGGAGCTCTGGGTGAAACCCTTCCCACATTCCAAGCACTTGTGGGGTTTCTCCCTTCCATGAGGTTTCTCCACCAGCTCTGAGCTCTGCCTGCATCTCCGGCCGCCTTCCCGGCTCAGGGAGGGTCTTTCCTCCTCAAAGCTCCCCGGGCTGGGTTTGCAGCCCCTCCTCGTGAGGGGTCTCTGGGGCTTTTCCTCTGGCTCCATCTGTAAATGCCTTGGGAACGAAAAAGCCTGGTTTGGGAAAAAAAAGAAGAGGAGAAGGCCTTGGGCTGGGGGTTCCTCCTTGCCCAACGGCAACTCAGGAAGACATTGGGCAACTTGTGTGTATAAGAGCCTCCAAAACACCAAGATTTAGCCCAAAAATCCTCCAAACATCACAACACAGATGAAAAACCCACCAAGTAGCAAGATTTGTCCTAAAAATCCTCCAAAATATAAAGGTTCAGTCCCTGCAAAATAGAAAAGTACCAACATTTATCCCAATAAAGCTCAGAAACAACAAGATTGACCCCTGTAAAAATCATGGATCCCTCTCTCTGGTCACCTACTGCATGTCATGGGGACAACGCTCCTGGGTCTGGGGAGAGGCTGCAGATACAGGGAGGGGTGGAACCTCGTCCTCCTTCCTCTTTCTGCTCCTCCTCCTCCTCCTGTGTCCCTTCTCTTCCTCACACTCCTCTTCCTCCTACTATTCCTTCTCCTGCACAACCCCACCTTTTCCTGCCATGTGCAGCATTTGACCATTTGCATTGGAATTTTTTTGTATATACATGGGTGACTCTTAGTGATGGCAAAATTTCAGTATGTGTTTTTCGATGTTCACCTTTAGGATGGACTTTGCAAAACTGGAAGAGCTTTAAAGGTGACACTTTTCATTTGCCTTTAATGAGGAAACAAAAGGCAATCTAGAAGTCTCCTTCCAAGCACACAGGGGTTTGGGGCAGTTTTCTCATTTTAGGGAAAATCAAAGCCATGCACTGATGCTCCTTATTAGGGAGCAGGAGAAGTGAGGATCCAGGGCTTCCTGATGAGCCGCAGCCACCCAACACGCAGGGCTGGGAAAGGCGTGCAGGGAGCTGCGGAAAACTTTGTTTGTGTTTCCAGGCCAATCCTGTCTCGGGCCCAGGCCCGTTCCAGGGCTGTTCCTCATCTCCGGCTTTTCCCTCACACAGCCCGGGGGGCTCTGAGAGCGCGGGCCAAGGCTGCTGAGTCGTCTGCAGAGCCCGCCCCTCGCTGTGATTGGCTAATTCTGCCGTCACTCCCCGTTCTCGCGCGCTGATTGGGGTGAGCGGGAGCTGAGGGCAGTGGGAGCTGGGGGTGAGTCCAGGATGCAGCCGGGACCTACCTGGAGCCCCGAAGCGGACAAGGGATGTTTGAGAGAGGCCCCGGGGCTGTGCAGGAATATTCATGAGGCTTGTTTGCCTAAAGGAGACAGCGGAGTCCTGTAAAAGTGACTTTATTGATGAACAAAGGGAGAAGCCATGCGGCATTTGCCATGGGGCCTCTAAGACGCAGCCTGCTTTGTCCTCATTTTCCCAGCTTCATCTCACTCTCCCTTTCCCTACTGGCTGAGGCACCTGGAAGGTTGAGACTTCCCAATCCGCCTGCTGCATGTCCCCCTTAATATGCATCCCTCCTTTTGTATAACATGCGATATTCCTGGTTTTGTTAAGTGTTTCTGCTTCTCGAAGTTGAGGAATTGAGCATGATCTTGGCTGAGCAGCAGTCCGTGTCAATTAGTAACATTTTCTGTAACTGATGGTTCTTCCCGTTACTTCCTTTTGTACATGTCCCTGGCCCTATCTCCGAGCACATTCATCTGATTCCGTTCAAACTCTCTTCGTATTTCCTCAACAATTGTCTTTACTGTCTTTAATTACCATTGTTTCAATCTCTTTTCCTGAGTCCTCTTAGGTTTTGGAATTATTCTCAGTGCCCTCGCTGCCTGTCGTTTTGTAGCCGTTCCTGGATCAGGAGGCCTAGCTGCCACCTGTATCCCCTTGCTCACCTGCTGAATGAGCTGCACTCAGCAAGGTGTCGTGCATGGGAAAAAGATGAGAGTTGCTGCAGCACATCAGAGGAGGAACAGCATTCATTTAACCCATGGTCTGCTAGGGAACCACAAAAACGTGTCCCGTTCCCATACCTTCTATATTTGGACCCCAATATGTGCAACTTTCTTATTTCCACTATTATCTGTTTCACCATTTTTCAGTTATCATCTAATTAGAAGCAGCACTTTGAGTCTTCAAATCTCGCCTTCTTCCTTGGCTTGGTTGGGTCCCTAGGAAGGTCTGGATCTGGATTTGTCTGGCAGATTATTATTTCTAGGACATCTTGTAATGTAATCCAGTAATTCAAATGATAAATGAGTACTTTGCCCCAGCAGTGTTAATTTGCATTTCTAAAGCTCCTCTCCTGGCTGCCTGAAACCGATGCTAATCTATGGCAGCCATCCCCTGACTCACATGTGCACCCCACAATCTGCTTTTTACTTGATATCTTTAGTGTTACAGAGTCAAGGCATTACTTGATTCTTGTCAATATGTGCAGCAGAAATCATTTCATCCACACATAGGCCAAGTGTGCAGAGAAAATAATTCTGTGAGTTTTACTAGATTTTTCCTAAATTTCATACTCTGAACCCACAGAAATCCATTTGTTTAGTGTGCATTGCTTACAAGTTGTATAATTCTGACTATTTGGTTTCCTATTGGACCCGGATTTCTTTGCCTGTGATTCTGTCCTTCTGATATTAATTAGGTCCACACTCCTGATTTTCCTTCTCAGCCTTTCCCAGACAAGGTGTCTCCAGCTCTGCCTGGAGCTGTCTCTGATGTGGGTGTTAAATTGATGTTTGCTGAGGGTCGATGATGTTTAGTTGTTTGTTGTTATCTTTGTGGGGATCTTTTGGGCCATTCCCAGTCTGTGGAGATGTTAAACCCATCTATGTCGTTTTCTGCAACATCCCCTAAAAAAAACCCTTTAAAATTCCATTCCCGAAGGCAAGGGAAAACCGAGCCTGAGTAAGGAAATGAAATTTTTAAAAATTTAAAGTTCGTGCATTTTCCAGCACCAGCCCACTGTTTTTGTGGTTTTCTACTCTTCCCCAGCCCAGTTTGTGAATGTAATTGAGAGTCAGAGTGGAATTGTGCCCTTGTGTTCCCCAGCAGCTGTGGCAGTGCAGGCACAGAAAGCAGCCAAGCTGCAGCAGTGGCAGCAAGGATTGGCCCCAGTGGCTGGAGATGCCAAAGGAGGGTGGCCAGGCAGAGGATTGGAGCAGAGGATGTGTGGGCAGGCCCAGGGGCTTCCCCCGCTGTGGAGCCCTGGCTGCTGCTGCGTTGCCTTCAGTGCAGGCTCAGTGGGGCCTCCCGTGCTGGTGCTGCAGGCGGGAAGTGCAAATGTGCGGGGCTGGAGAGCCCCTGAGCCCAGGGTGAGGGGTCCCCCCGTGCTGAGCTGTGCTGGGGCTGCTTCTGTGCTCAGGGACACTTGGCATGGGCCACGGCACTTGGCCACCAGTGGGGCTTCTGTGCACTCCTTAGGCAGGACCCGATGTCCTGGCTGGATGTTGGGAACAGCAAAGTGCCAAGGCAGGCTCTGTGCCAGCCCAGCTTCCTGTGGGAGAGATGTCACAGGAGACAGGACTGTAGCCACAAACTGTTAGAAATATATATCCCTTATCTCCACCCCCACTAGGTGGAGAATGACCCGGGTAAGGAATTCCAAACAGCAATTCCAAGGGAGATAACTGAATATCTACCCTGGCTCTGGCCCTTATTCTTGCCAAAGCAAATGGCAAAAGCCATACCTGTGGCGTCTTGGTTTCTATCACCAGCTTCCAAAGGAGTTTCTTTATTTCCGCATTCATTCTTTATACCTGACCTGAGCTCTGTGGGTGCCAGGGCTTGTGTTGGTCCCATTGTATTCCTAAAGCAGCCATAAACCCCAGAAGGATCTTTCCTGTAAAATGAGTTCCCCATCTGAGTCTGTTGCTTCCACATTCCCTTATCTTGGAATTATTTGTTTCAAAAGTTGCTTAATAATGGATCCAGTGATTGCTGAAGAGGTCAGAATTGCTTTTGCCACCCTGTTTGCTGCCCTGCTGTCCTCAGATGATATTTGAGCTTTCCTGCTCAGGGCATTTCAGTGCCAGGCTCTTCCAAGCACACACAGCTCCGCCGGTTGAGCTGACCATGCGGGCGGTGACCTGCGCTTGCTCTAATTCCCTTTCCTTAATCAGAGTGTGTCTGGGAACTCTTTTCCCTTCCCCTGCCATTGCAGACCCATCCATGAACACATTTTGTCCCTCAGGCCAGGGAATGTCTCATCCATCTCTCCTGTGCTGGCTCTGGAGCTCTGTCCCTTGAATGCAGCCATGGGTTTGTTGCCAGCCCCTGTGCAGGCTGTTCAAACAGGAGGCTGGGTTAAACCCTTCCCCTGTCCTCAATTCTAAATCCTCCTGTGCCACTGAACAAGTTTCATTCTGTAATAACCGAGCACTGCTCATCCATGTAGAGGCTCTTTCGGTTATCAAAGCTTTTACTTGGTGCCAGACTTGAACAACAGGAGATCCTCCTGCCATAAGATTTTGGGGCCTCAGGTCCCATTAAATCTTTGGCTGCACAATTCTGCAGACAGTGAGGCCACTCTGGCCACCGTGTTAAACATTTTAGCACAAGAATTCCTTTGTTTGTCCCTGAGTAACATCTGCATTTTAAAGGACGAGGTTCACTTGCCTCGTAAATATTTAAAATTTTGATAAAAGACAGTAAGCTAATGTCACGGTGTGACTGGGGTTTGCCAATGTTAATATATTTAATTTCTTTTGGGGATCGAGTTTAGGAGTAAAGACAAAGCAGGCTCAAAGCTTAAACAGGGAACTAGAAATTTATTAACAACACAAAACAATTCAGATTGAGATTTCTAGATTATTCCCTCCTCCCCTTTCCTCATACCAGCAACATACAGAAAAAAACTTCGGGTCAGTTGTTCACTTAAATAATCATTTCAGTTCAATCAAGAGAGAGAAGCTCCTTCTTTTTTGTTTAGGCTTAGAGGGTGTCTCACTCTCATAATCTGCACCCACCCGGAAACTACAAATTATGATTTTTTCCTCCCATTTTTACAGTCCTTCCAGAGCTGTATATGGGTTGCTGAAAAACACATGGGGTGTCATTTTAAAGGCAGGCTGCCAAAAACACAAAAGTCTCTTCATCTCTTTCTCTATCAAATGTCTCTGTTCATATTCCAGACCCAAAACAGAGAGAGCTTCATTTCCTGAAGCAAAAAAATAAGTCTTCATCTCAAGCACCTAGCCTCCCAAGTATATTTCACAGTTTAAAGGAATTTTAGTAAAGTCACAGTCCCCTTAAGCCCACAAAAAAAGGTTTTCAGCTACTTATCAGTGGCATCTCTTCAATCTCTTCCATCAGGAACTTTATCTTCATTTCACTGACTTCTGTAATTTTTCTTGCTTTATTCCTTTCATTCTGGGGAGCTCAGGAGATCTAGAGTCTTATCCAGGCACTTAAAGTTAAACTTGTATCCAGAAAGTGAAGTAGCCATGCTGAAGCCACGCTGGAAAACGTGGCCACCAGGGGACCAGGTGGAGATGGCTGGACCTCCCTCTGCTGCGTGCTCAGCTGGGGTCTGTATCCAGACAGTGAAGAAGCTACGTGGCCATCTGGGGGCCACTTCAGAACGCTTGGCCATGCCAGATGGAGCAGGAAAACCGAGCCGAGCCGTGCCGCGGGGCCGGGCCGGGCCGAGCCGAGCCGGCCCCGCCCGGGCTGTGCGGGGCTGGGGGCCGAGCCGAGCCGAGCCGGGCCGGGCTCCCCCACGAGTCCGAAGCCGCTCCGGGGCATTCCCGAGTCCAGGCTCTCCCGCCCCGTGCCGGGCCGGGCCGCCGGGGCGGGCCGAGGCCGGGGTCAGAGCCGAGTCCACCCGGGGCCTTCCGGGCCGGGAGTCATCCCGGGCTGGGCCCTTCCTCCTCCCGGGTTCAGCCCGGGCCGGGCCCCATGCTGGGACCCGGAGCCCCTCCAAGTTCCTCTTTCTCCCCCACCGAAAACAAAAAGACACAAAACTAACTTCTTTCCTGTGATTCGTAAAAGTGAAACAGCGTTCTAATTGGTTTCCTGGGCTGTCAATCACCAACCCAGGTCTCTGATTGGTCCCCGCAGCCTCAGGGGAGGCTCCTAGAGGAGACCCCTGATCTCTTTGTCTCAGCAGCATGTGCTTTCCATGTGGCCTCTATGGGGGATGGGCTACCACCCCCCCCCTCCTTTTCATGTGTCCCCGGCACAGCTACACACAATTAAGCAAAAGGTTGTAACAGCAGGATTCTTTGCCTTCAGCCAAGTGCACACCCTAATTCAAAAAACACTTCCTTAAATGCATCAACCTGTTGCATATTCATGGCTCTTCTAGAATTATTCAAAATCTTTCCTCCCCAACCTGGAAATCAAATTTTTTCCTTCCCTTGGGGTCTGCTGTCCCATAATCGAAGAATGTGAAGGATTTCCTGATTATCTTTTCTTTTTTACCGTTCTCTGAGTTAGTTACATGAACAAAAGCTTTTTACCTCACCCCGCTATAGTCTAAGATTTCTTAGTGTACTAAGAAATTCTTTTCTAAGTGTACTTATCACTCTACTATTTTTAACTTTTGCTAATAGCAAAACTAAAAGAAACTACATTCATCCAGCAAAGTTTTCCAACAATGTACATATAGCATTCATTTTAATATTTGCAACAGCCAATAATATAATATGTAGTATAACACACATACAAGTCAAAATTCTTTTCTGAGTCTGGAAGAGCCATGGCTGCGGCACCAATCATTTTGGCTTTATTTTGTTTTCTGAAGTTTTACTGTTGCTCGTGTCCATACCAGAATATTGAGGCTATCTGGGTAATGCAATGTATTGTAGTGATCTGGCTTTAACAGAGAATCCTCAATCCATGTCCTGCAATTCCCTATTAATTCTCAGAATTGTCCCAGCTCCATTTTAGTGCTGGGTAACATTACTTCTAAGAATCCCTGGCTCTTCTCTGAGTCAATACACCACAAAATTCAGTCAAAATATGTCGCAAATATTTAACCTTTTTCTCCACGTTTTCACTTCTTTTTTTTTTTTCAAATAGTCAAAGATGCTTTTTAGCCTGAACATTCAGCCATTTCACAGAGGCTTCTTCTGCCACTTCTTGTCCTCCTGATTGGAGTAAGTAATCCACATCCTGCATTAACCCAATCCCTGGGCGTGGGATAAATTCTTGTGATATTTTCTGCAAGGCTTGCCCCAATAAGGCTGGTGCTTCTGTGCATCCCTGCAGAAGGACCGTCCATGTCTTTACCATTTTCCCTTCTGCCTGTTGTTCCCACTCAAAGGCAAAATACAGTTTAGCATCCTGTGTGAGTGGGCATCCCCAGAAAGCATCTTTGACATCAAGTACTGAATGGTGTCAGTGTGAGGAGGGAACCTGGTTCAAGATGGTGTAAGGATCTGAGACTGTGGGGTGCCTGGGTTTAATAATCTCATTTATTATTCTTAGGTCCTGCACCATTCTGTGCATTCCATCTCATTTCCTGACTGGCAGGATAGGAGCATTCTAGGGGGAGATCCCTGGCTCCAAAAGTCCTGCCTTTAGCAGGGGCTCAATATCAGGCTGTGAGCCCTTCCTTCCCTCCCTTGCAATAGGGTATTGCTTTTAGATACCGCTTGTCCTGGTTGCTTCAAGGTACTTTGGAGAGGCTCCATATCTAATTTTCTCTATTTTCCTGGAGCTGCCCACACTTCTGTGTTCACTTCAACATAGGCCTTGCCAGATATCTGCTAGACAAAGGCACAACTCTGTGTCACATTTACAATATTAATTTGCATTCCTAAACTAGCCATGAAATCCCTTCTCAGTAAATTACAGTCTGAATTAGGACCAAATTTTAAACCCATCCCCAACATCTTCTTTCCCACTTATCCCCTGAATACTGCTGTCTAAATCCCTTCTTGATTTCCCTTATTGCTTCCCTGGGTGTCCATGTCCTTGATTACCTGTGGGAAAATGTGCAAACTCCCTCAACATGCTCCCAAGGGACCCTTCAGAGATATTTTGGGGTCATCATCCCTTCTGCTGGGAGCCCTTCCTGGCTTTCCCTTTCTCCCCTCCATGGGTGCCCTGCCATGTTTAGTCCCCGAAGATCCCACTGCACTCACTGATGAGATTTTCAGTGCTCTCTGGCTGCCGACTCTTCACAGCCCCCCTGATCTGTCCCTCGTCTGTCTCCTGGTCACTCTCAGGTACCCAATCCCTGCCCGGTGCTGCCGCCCCCCAAGGGAGCCGATCACCCAAACTGGGTGAGGCACCTTCAGCTCCACTCGCTGCCCCCACCTCGGATGGCGCGGGGCGCTGATGGCTCAGCAGTGTCCCGGCAGACCCGCAGCTCCCAGCCTTCCCCACCTGGACCCCGCCTGCCCCCCCGGGCCCCAGCGCCCCCCGGGAGGGGAATTTGGGGAGGTGGGAGGGGGCAGCGCCAAGGCCGGGCCCCCCCGCGCTGCCGTGGCGGGAGCGGCTGCAGTGGGGACCGAGTGCGGGCGGGAGCGGCCGAGAGCCCAGCGCTGCCCCAGCCCGAGCTGCCCCAGCTCCATCCCTGCCCCTGCGCTGGGATGCTGTGGGTTTGGGGGAAGAGGGAGCCGGCAGGGGGTGCTGGGCCTGGGGGCAGCAGGAGAAGGGAAGGAGAAGCAGGGTTGGAGAACAAAATGGTCAAACGATGCATGTGGGAGGAGAAGATGGGATTGAGCAGGAGATGGAGGAAGGGTAGGAAAAAGAGGAATGTGAGGAAGAGTAGTGACATAGGAGGAGGAGCAGAAACAGGATGGAGCACAAGGTTCCACCCTTCCCTGCATCTGCAGCCTCTCCCCCAGGCCGAGGAGCGTGTCCCCACCAAATGCAGCAGGTGACTGGGGAGAGGGATCCACGATTTTCACAGGTGTGAATTTTGGTGTTTCTGAGCTTTACTCGGGTAAATGTTGGTGCTTTGGGTTTTTTTGCAGGGCCTGAATCTTTATATTTTGGCGGGGATTTTGGTGTAGCTGTTTAGTAGGTTTTGATCTGTGTCTTGATATTTGGAGAAATTGTGATCTGAATGTTGGTGTTTTGGAGGTTCTTAGAGACACAAGATGCCCAATGTCTTCCTGGGCTGCGCTTGGGCAAGGAGGAACCCCCAGCCCAAGGCCCATTCCAATTGCTGTTTCTCCCAAACCAGGATTTTTCGTTCCATAACTGTGGGCCAATGGAGGAGAAAGAAAAGCCCCAGAGATCCCTCATGAGGAGGGGCTGCAAACCCAGCCCAGGGAGCTGCGAGGAGGAAAGACCCTCCCTGAGCTGGGAAGGCGGCCGGAGATGCAGGCAGAGCTCAGAACTGGTGGAGAAACCTCGTGGAGGGGAGAAGCCCCACAAGTGCTTGGAATGTGGAAAGGGTTTCAGCTGCAGCTCCAATCTGATCCAGCACCAGAGGATCCACACTGGGGAACGGCCCTATGAGTGTGGGAAATGTGGGAAGAGTTTCTGCACAATATCTGATCTGATGCGCACCCAGGTGATCCACACAGGTGAACGGCCCTACACCTGCTTGGAATGTGGGAAGAGCTTTGGGGAAAACTCCCATCTGAGAAAACACCAGCACATCCACACTGGGGAGAGGCCCTACCAGTGTCCTGAGTGTGGGAAGAGGTTTCAGACCAGCTCCAGTCGCCTCAAACACAAGCGGATTCACACAGAGGAGAGGCCCTTCCGCTGCCCAGACTGCAGGAAGGGATTCAAGCAAAACAGCCACCTCACTGTCCACCGGCACATCCACACTGAGGAGAGGCCCTACGAGTGTCTTGAGTGTGGGAAGAGCTTCTCCAGGAGCTCTCACTTGACCCGGCATGAATGTAGCCAGCACTAAGGGAAGCCCTGTGAGTGCCCCGAGTGTGGGAAGAGCTTCATGCTCTGCTCCAGCTCCATCCCCCATGGGAGGATCGGTGTTGGATGATCTCCAGTGACCCCTGTTGGGCAGAGCCCTGGTAATTCAGGGTCCTGGTGATCCGTTTTGGGAAGACACCTGGCTGGGGGGGCTCTGCATCTTCCTGGCGCACTGTGGGCACCTGGATGAACGCAGGGGCAGGAACCGCTATCGGCATACAAACAGAGATTGGGAATTCCTTGGGGAGAGCGGATTTGTTGACTTTCAACCCCGGAAAATCTGTGTTCGGTTCAGTCTTCTAGTGGCAGCCAGGAATACTGAATGGTCTTGGAGGTCTTTTCCAGTCTCAGTGATTCCAGGATTTTGATTTCCTATTACTAAAGGGTGTGTTCCACAGCAAAATGGTGATGGATTGGGACAAGACCAAGATTTTGGAGACAATGAGTTGGAAACCCTTCCAAAAAGATTCTCTGCTACCACCTGTCAGGGTCCACACTACATGCAAAGTCCTGATCGGTTCTTTTAGGGATCTCAAAGCACAAAAGACACAGCAGGGGACAAAACCAGTTTGCCTTTGCAAAAATGCGCCTTTATTTGGTGCCAACCTGTGAGAGTCCGTCTAGAGCCTGTATTGACCAACGACCAGCGGAAGAAAAGAAGACCCCTGAACTACTGCTTTCGGACTCTGGCTAGCCTGAATGGGGTGCGGCTTTCGAATGGCCAGGATATGTTCTCATGGTAACCAGTCATAAGATTGGTATTGTGTTCACTGGACGATGGAAGAAACAATGAGACCCCCGAACATGGGTCCTGCTGACCCTGATAATTGGTCACGCACTGCTCCACTACTTCTGGACTTCTCCTGGTCATATCGTTTTCCCACGAACAATGGTTCTAAGCCTCCCCACCTTCTGGCTAAAGGCCACTCGCTTTGGAAAGAACTATAAAAACCATCCCCGGACCGAAGACCCCCTGAGATCTCCCCAGCGGCACTGGACGGCCTATTGGCAAGATTCCACGAGGGCTCTTCCAGCTGTTGGTAGCTATTTTCATATAACCCCCTCCCCATCTCTCCCCTTTTTCCTTCCTTTCTCTCTCCCCTCCCCCATTCCTTCTTCTATCGCATACACTGATGTGGCACAAATAAAGTGCATCTTTGCAAAAGTAACTGATATTGTCCCTTTGTGTGTCTTTTGCACGCTGAGATTCTAAAAGAACCTTCATGACCCCCGCCCTAATTAGGCGGACCGTGACATTTCTGGCGTAGTCGACTGTTGATTCCCGATACTGGGGGAGTTGAGGTACTCTGTGCACTTTGTAACAGGGGAAGATCCGTGCCATTTCAGCCGCACCTATCCTGTCAGCGAAAGCTGAACAGTGGTAGAAAGCAAGGGAGGTGGCATTGGTTCTTTCCGCAATCTGCACACAGACCCAGGTGTAACCAACTCCGTTTCAGTTATCGGAAAATTCTTTGAAAATTGTCTCAGTTGTGCAAAAGATGGGACTTGTGTTTTTGTGAGTTGCTGTATTTGACTTCTTGGTAGAGCGAAGAGACAAAGTGTAGTTTAGTGAAGTTAGGACCTCCCAAAGAAGTGTGTGTGTCTCTTCACCCACTCAGGGAAGAGAGGGGAGCTGACTCAGCAGGGTGCTGAGTGTGTAACTAAGTTCCGAACTCCCTGAAGTGGCATTTTCCCCTCGCAAAAATGCCTGAAAATCATAAAGCTGCATTCTATGCCCTGTTAGGCAAACACAATGCTAGACCCTCAGAAGGAGGAGAATTATGGGCTAAGAACAACTGGTTCAACTTAGAAAATGTCATTGACAGAATACATTCTATACAAAATGAATCAAAGTTCAGACTGAGCAAAAACAATAAAACCATAACTTGCTCTGTCATAGGCGCATGCCTTTCAGCCGCCGTGGAATCACGCGCAAAGAGATTAAGTGAGGAAACCGCAGTAATAAATTCTTTGCAAAGTTTAGTAGAAGCTTTACAGAATCAATTAGAACAAGAAAGAAATCTGGTTGAAACTTTACAAAATCAATTAGAGCAAGAAAGAAATAAGAATCATTTGTTACAATTATCACATAACTCAGAACATACAAATACACCAAAGGAATTAGGAGAAAAGGAAACATATCACATAAAGCAGATATACCCACACAGAGAGTTAGAACACATACAAAATTGTGGGGAAAATTGTTGCTCTAAATTGAGACCAGTTGTTAAAACTGAATATAGTTATCTGGGTCCAGAAGACTATGAACCCCACATGACATATAATGAAACACCTTACACTGCTACTGAATTGGCTAAACTAAAGAAAGAATATTCACGTCTCCCCCATGAATCCAAGACAGAATATGTTTTTAGAATTTCTCTTACTGGGGGAGACCAAATCAAGTTGAGTGAACAAGAAGCATCTGGCTATTGGGGACCCGGTGTTTTTTTAAACACAGGAAATACCCGTTCACCATGGTCCCTAACACAACGTGCAGCCTATTGGGCTGGGGGACTTAGCCCCCTAGAAAGAGATGATCCTTTAGCTATAATTGGAGGCCCGGATCAACTCTTAGAGAATATACATAAAGCTGCTTGTCTCCAAATGATACACGAAAGGACATTAAATGCTAATTACGAATCTCCCATGCAATTGCCTGTAAAACCAGAAATTATGACACCACTAATTAGAGGCCTGCCTGAGTCGCTAAAACCAACAGCAATCGTTCTTCAAAAAACAATTTTGCCAATAGAACGGCTTGATAGATTTTTAGGCCGGCGAAGATCAGGCAGTCAAACCGGTTCTGGTGAAAGTTCTGACTTCTCGCCAAATTCACCCGAACAACGTGCAAACATATACACTGACAATAAAGTTTGGACATGGGGAGAAGTCGCAGAGGAATTGATAAATTACAACAGAAAATATGGGCTAATAAAACCATTAGAAAATAAACCTGAAAAACCTAGAGGGGTCAGGCATATTGCCTCCCCTAATGAAAAGACAGGAAGGGTTAAACCACTACACAATACCCTGTCAAGCCACCAAAAACTCTGGCTACTAGGATTTAAAAAAGGAGTGCCACGAGAATTAATGGACGGCTTGACACAGGAAAAATTGGCTCAGTTAGTTACAAACTGGCACTCTCCCAGAGCTCTAAGACGAAGACCATCTAAATTACCAAGCGCACCTTTAATGCAAACTCCAGGCAGGAAGCCAAAACTCTTTCTTCCAAGAGCAGCAAGGAGTGAAGCATTGCAAAAACAAGCAGTTCCCGTTCAGTCACATGAAACACAGACAACCTCATCTCAGCAACAAGAAAATAAACCAAACCAGCAAGTTTTAAACTAAAAACTCCGTCCCTAAGTTGTGAGCGCAGGGGCGGAGATTACATGCATTTAAGAAAGCTCACAAGAGACCCAACAACAGGTGATTTATTAATTACTGCAATAGTTGGCCCCAAACGAGTACTAATAACTTTTGTTGCAGACACGGGCGCTCAAATAAGTGCTTTAACACATCGACATGCACAAAAAAGTGGGGTGGTCCCAAGCAATAGACGCTGCTGTGTTGTAAATGCTTTGGGAACTACAGAACCCATGAGTGTTACTTTAGTAAAACTCACATTACCCGGGGATGACACCCCAATAGCTACTCAAATGGTAATTGGATATATCCCAGACAGTTTGATAGGTTTGGATTTACTCACAGGAAAACAGTGGGAAGATCAAGACGGTAACGTGTGGTCATTTGGAGCACCACACTCAAACATCAGGCTGTTACAGACAGCACCGTCTCTCCCACCCAGTAAAATCACTTCCATAAAACAATACCCTTTGCCATCAGGTGCAAAAGAAGGCATAAAGCCAGTAATTCAAGAGTTAAAGGACAAAGGAGTAATCATTCACACACACGGTCCTTTCAATTCGCCTATTTGGCCTGTGAAAAAAACAAACGGAAAGTGGAGATTAACCGTTGATTATCGCCGCCTTAATTCCAACACTTTCCCCCTCACGGCAGCAGTCCCAAATTTAGCTGAGCTAATACTATCAATCCAAGAAAAAGCCCACACATTTATGGCTGTAATAGATGTAAAAGACATGTTCTTTATGATACCTATACGGCCAGAGGACATGAATCGTTTTGCTTTCACATGGGAAGGACAACAATACACTTTCACTAGGTTACCTCAAGGGTACCGACACTCTCCCACTTTAGCCCACCATGCCTTAGCCCAAGAGCTAGAAACTATTTCCAAACCCGATACAGTAAGTGTGTATCAATACATCGATGATGTATTGATTGCAGGAGAAGAAAAAAAGGAAGTGGAAGGTGTTCAAGAAAAAATAATCTCACACCTAGAAAACCTTGGCTTGCAGATCCCTCCAGAGAAAATACAGAAACCCTCACAGGAAGTCAAATTTTTAGGGATTTTCTGGAAAGGTGGGATGACTTGCATTCCACCAGACACATTAACATCACTAGATCAGATTAAAATGCCTGAATCCGAAAAGGAACTTCAACAAGCTTTAGGATTGTTAGTATTTTGGAGAAAACACATTCCTGATTTTTCAATAATTGCCAGGCCCCTTTATAATCTGCTACGAAAAGGGGTAAAATGGGATTGGAGCCCAGCTCAGGAGGAAGCATTACAACTACTGATTTTTGAGGCAACAGCTCATCAGGCCCTAGGCCCTATTCACCCAACAGATCCTTTCCAGGTAGAATGGGGTTTTGCTTCTTCAGGGTTATCAGTACACATATGGCAGAGAGGGCCTGAGGGTCCAACCAGGCCTGTCAGTTTTTACTCCCGTAGTTTTAAAGATGCTGAAAAAAGATACACAACTTTGGAGAAAGGGCTGTTTGTTGTTAGTTTGGCTTTGATTGAAGTAGAAAAAATCACAAGGAAACAGCCAATTGTATTGAGAGGTCCTTTTAAAGTAATTAAAACTGTTACCTCTGGGACTCCCCCTCCAGAAGGGATTGCCCAAAGGGCCTCTGTCAGAAAATGGTTTGCACAAATTGAACACTATTGTCACATGTTCCAGATCACTGAAGGAGCTGTAAAACTATTGTCAATACAACAAACAGAGAACTTGAACAACAGCCAGGAAAAACCGCCTTCGGTGATTAAGGTAGCCCCTCCCTTTTCGCCAGAGCAGACAGAAAATGCTTGGTTCACTGATGCCTCAGCCAAAAGAGAAGGAAAAGTGTGGAAATTCAAAGCTGTAGCCTTACACACTTCCTCAGGTGAGAAAATCATCACTGAAGGAGAAGGCAGTGCTCAGATAGGAGAACTTACAGCTTTTTGGAGTGCTTTCCAAAAGGAAAAACAAAATACTTCCCCTGTTTGCATTTATACAGATTCTTATGCTGTTTTTAAGGGTTGCACCGAATGGCTACCATTCTGGCAACAGAATGATTGGGAAGTTAACAGGATTCCAGTGTGGCAGAAAGAAAAATGGCAAGACATCTTAGAAATTGCAAGTCATGGAAATTTTGCCGTTGGGTGGGTAGCTTCTCACCAGACAGACGGGAATCCAGCAGGAGAGTGGAACAACCGAGCTGATGAACTAGCTAGATTAAGCCCCCTGAAAAAGGAAGAGATTGTTGAGGATTGGGAACGATTGCTGGAGTGGTTACATATCAAAAGACAACACACAGGTGCAAAGGATCTGTACAAAGAAGCTCATGCTCGAGGCTGGCCTGTTACCAGAGAGATGTGTAAAACTTGTGTATCAGCCTATGAGCAATGCCGTAAACGGCTAGAGAGACATCCTTTAGAGGATGACCCATTACACCTGAGGGGTGGAAAAGGTTTATGGGATGCATGGCAGATGGATTACATCGGTCCTTTTAGGTCCTCAGGAGGTAAACACTTTGTGCTGGTGGCAGTGGAGATAACATCAGGATTAGTGCAGGCTGAGGCCTTTAAAAGGGCTACAGGAGAAAATACTGTCAGAGCATTACAGATATGGTTTGGCACTTTCCCAAAACCGCAGGAAATACAATCTGATAATGGGTCTCACTTCACTGCTAAAGTAGTGCAAGAGTGGGCACAGAGTGAAGGAATAAAATGGGTATTTCATACCCCTTACTATCCCCAAGCCAATGGGATCGTAGAAAGGACCAATGGTCTCCTAAAACGACTTCTAAAACCACAAGAAGGAAACTGGGATACACGATTGACTAAAGCGGTTCAAGGTGTAAATGAAAGGTGGGGGGTAAATGGATGCCCGAAAATTAATGCTTTCTTTCCCAAAGCTCCAACCATAGCTCCTTCACTAAAAGCACCAGCTAATCTGAGGAAAGCTCATTATCCTGGACAACCTGTCTTAGTAGATCTCCCTACGATAGGAGAAGTACCACTTGTGTTGAAAACCCCTATAAATAAATTTGCATGGGTAGCCTCTGACGCTGGAGGTAAACAACACCGAATAAATACTCGTTGGATTGTTCCATCATTTTAATGCACTGCCATTAGATGGCAGACTTTACTGTGTTTATAATTGCAGGTGAACTCCGAGGGACATCCCGAATGAGAACCGAATCACCATGTTAACTGTAATAATACTCCTTTGCATTCTCCCACATCTACATGGTCAGAGTCCAGCTAAATGGCCATGGACACATGCCACACTCAGGTATACCAGTACTTATGGATCTTACCCTGCAGGCCGTCGTCCCAACCTAGCAACTGCAGTGCTGCATGACTCGGAGGTGTACCGTCAAAACGAATGGGACTGGGACCGAAAGGACTGGACACGAATATTAACTGGTTTGGTTGGTGAAAAAATCGAGGTAGGATGCAGAAAGGTAGAGGGATCCACTCATGAGAAGGTCACATCCATCACGGTATCTGGAAACCTCTTGGAACCAGACGTAACGAGTGGCTTGCATCCCAACATCACAAAGAAACTCTGTCCCGGTACCGCCTGGAACTGTAATACGCAGACCCCCTTCCTAGTATGCTGTCGGCAGGATAGGATTGGTAATTACACTCTAGATCCCAGTAATAACAATGTTGAAGTAACCAAGCTTTGCAAGCTTGAACCTACTGACTGCTGGCACAATTTTACCCTGATCAAATCAGTCTTTGTGACATGTAATTGGCAAAATAAACCAGCAGATTCGTCAGGCTTGAAAGGCTTGAATCACAGATTCAAAATAAATGCTTTGGCACAACCCATATTAACTGCAGTGGTCATATACTCTGGTATGCAGTCTTCCCTAGTGCTGGATAAGAAAAATAAAGTTTTTCCTCCCCTTTCATTAATACAAGGTTCTGATGTTGCTATCCGATGTGAATTAGTGGTTGGATCTCTTGTTGAACCCATACACAGTTCTGGAATAGGACCCCATGGCCGTGTGTTACTTTGTGAGGCTTCAAATCAGAATTGTTGGCTCAATCTAACTAATGTGCAATTTCCTCACAAAGTAACATGTGGTGAGAATTACACTAAACACTGGGGAGAACTTGATATCAATGTTGTAATGTCTATTCCACCCACTACCCAACCACCGATTGTGCTGAAGCCAAGAATTTATGAAATTGGGCCTTACATAATTAAGAAAACTGGACAACAACAGATAATATTCAATCCGGCGTGGTCTCTTAAACAAGTTAAATTATTGATGCAGAACAATGTCTCAGAAATTCAACCAGAATGTTCACCTTTCTTACAAACTTTGTTTCAGGGGTGGACCACCTGGCTGCGGAAGCGGACCCCTTCCAAAAAACGCATGGCAAATGACATAATCGGTGTTCTGGGAACAGGTTTGGGAATTCTAAACAGCATTGATTCAGAAGTATTAATGAATAAATTGGTTGCCACCACCAGAGACTTAACCAAATTGAAACAACCCCTGCAGTCCTCTTTAACAGCCCTGGGGATGCAACAGTGGTTATTATCAAACATTTTACCGGATTGGGAAAAGACAAACGTGAATGATCACAAATTGATAATTGATGCTCTTGGTACTGCTCAAAATAACATCTCCCTAGCCCTCAGTTGCATTCAGGCACAGCTCTGGATGCAGACTGTGGTAGCATCATTTATAAGGGAAGGGGAAGAAGGCATTTTCCCTACTGAAATCCGGACAATAATTTGGGACAATGCTAATGATTTTGAAAAGAAATTTCAGTCCTGGTGGAATCTGGTGAACTTTACCTACAACCCCAGTACAAACACAGCCACTGCTTTTGTGCTAACAATACGCAACGCTTCAGTACATGTGATATACCCTATTATTGCATTAGGATTAAACCATGATGGGACAATCCTCTACCCTTTTGAACACAGAGAATGGGCACGCCTGATTGATGAGAAGTGGCAAACTGTCAATTTAGAATCTTGTATTGTTCGGGAGCAACAGGGTTTCATTTGTGAAGGCAATGCCATTGTGGCCCAAGACATCTGTTTAGATACAGAGCAAAATATCTGTCATTTTGAAATACACCCTGACGAGACTCCTGCAACAGTACTAGTTTATATAGGCAATGGATGCGTGTGTGTTAGAACTGCTTGCAACTTAGTGATTATAGAAGATGTAGCTGTGAATTTAAAAAATCATTCAAATTTTTGTGTTTGTAATTTTACCAGGATCAAAGGCTGTGACTTTTCCTATACTGTTCCGGTTATGTCTCATCACCTTTTGCAATCTAACTTTACACTGATTCAGCAGTTAGTGCCTGCTCCGATTGGTATGAACCTCACTTTGGTTAAACAATTGTTGTTTCACCAGGACTTAATTGGAATCTTAAGAAAAATCAAGGAAAATGGAAAGAAGACCTTAGTGACAGTTCATCATGATGTGAAGAAGATACATCAGGTTTTAGAAAGGGTAAAAGGGGATGCTGAACTCAGGTGGTGGGATACTCTCTTTGGGTGGTCACCTACTGCTACTGGCATCCTGAACAAATTGTGTCATCCCATTGTTGTGCTTTTGATTTTGATTTTTATTGGTTTTGTTTTATCAGCCATCTTATACATTCAGAATTGGAGAATGGTAAAACGGTTGACACAACTGACATCAGCAATGGAAGCACACAATCTGATCACTACACCATCCGCCAAAGACATCCCCAAGGTTATTGACACTAAACAAACCACACAGGAAGCAAGAGTCAGGCCACTAACACCAGAATGTTAACTTTTGATTAAAAATGTTTTTGGAAAATTAATTGTATTGACTATTAAGATGATCAATATTGATTTGTCTTGATTTTTTATTAATTGTATTAATTAAATTGTATTAATTGTATTAATTGTTTAAATTTTAATTGTTTGAAAGTTATTTTATTGATTTGTTGTGATTGCTTGAATTATTTGAATTTATGTTATTTCTACGGCTTTCAGACTCTGGCTAGCCTGAGTGGGGTGCGGCTTTCGAATGGCCAGGATATGTTCTCATGGTAACCAGTCATAAGATTGGAATTGTGTTCACTGGACGATGGAAGAAACAATGAGACCCCCGAACATGGGTCCTGCTGACCCTGATAATTGGTCACGCACTGCTCCACTACTTCTGGACGTCTCCTCCTGGTCATATCGGCTCCTACGAACAATAGTCCTAAGCCTCCCCACCTTCTGGCTAAAGGCCACTCGCTTTGGAAAGAACTATAAATACCATCCCCGGACTGAAGACCCCTGAGATCTCCCCAGCGGCACTGGACGGCCTATTGGCAGGACCACGAGGGCTCATCCGGCTGTTGGTAGCTATCCTTATAATCCCCCTCCCCATCTCTCCCTCTTGTCCTTTCTTTCTCTCTCTCTCTCCCCCCCATTCCTTCTTCTATTGCATACATTGATGTGGCACAAAATAAAGTGCATTTTTGCAAAAGTATTAGTTTGAGGGTGTCTTTTATAGTCTTTTCCAAGGCGTCGGGCAACTGGCCAAACTGGTGAGGACTTTCAGGTACGCTTTGGGTTCTGTTGGGGGAACAAACCCAAAACAAGCTCAAGTGAGTCCTTGTCGATGAAACAAACACAGGGCACTCCATCTCTGTCCAGTTCATTGTTCTCACACCCGTGGGAGCCTTGTCAAGTAAACACAGTTCAGTGCACTGTGACTAGCCGTAAACCAGTCTCATGAGAAACCAGTCCTGGTCCAATGGGCACCACCTGCGAACAATCACTTGGCGTTCCTCCCATCCCTGGCCAGTGCCTTTTAAACTGCAGTTTGAGGGGTCCTCTTAGGCCTCAGGTGAGGGTCGTTGGGCAGAATAAACGAGAGGCTTTCAGGTGGACTCTCACACCACCCAAGCACATTGATCCTCAGCTGGCATGGACAAGGAAATGCTTTTCTTCTGGACTTGATTTGCTTTTCATTTCTCTTCATCCCTTTAAAACATCTAGCACTAAAAATAAAAACACTGAACTGAGGTATGGGTGGGGACACTTGGCAATATGGTGGGACACAGACACGGAGAGTGACACAGACACGAAGGGAGACGTGGCCATTCATGGGTACATAGCGGGGGCATGGGCATGGATGGAGATGTGGGGGACAATGACAGGGATGGAAACATAGTGGGGACACAGCCATGGGTGAGGACATGGTGGGACATGGCCAGTGACATGTGGGGACATGGCCACAGCCGGCTCCATCTGGGGAACTTGCAGGGGATGTGGGGGATGCTGGGTTTGAGGCAGTTGAGGGTTCCTGGCAGGCACCTGGGGCTTGCTGAGGGCTTTGGGGACCCCAGGCCGAGCGGCTCCGGCTGTGCTGGGAGACCCTGGCGGAGGTTCTGGGGCAGCTGCTCAAGGACCCCCTGCCCTGGAGCCCCAGCCGGGCATTGGGCTCCTGGAAGGGAATGAACGTCCTTGTCCCCAGGAGGGAAATCCCAGCACCCCCAGGATGTCAGGGGCAGTTGAGACTCCACAACAGGGAGGGGAAAGCCAGACAGAGCTGTCCCCCTCCAAAACTACACCCCAAAAATCCCATAACTCCAGCACTCGTCCCAGGAAAAAGCAACAGAGGTGCCTGAATTGTGAGAGAGGGAGTATGGGACCTCCAGAGTAAGGATCCAGACTCCCAAAACCTAGCATGTGGGACAGAAGTGGGGAATTGGGGGGTAGTGTGGAAGGGTGGAAGAGTGGGGGAAAAGAGGAGCTGGGACCCCCCAAATTGCATTGGTAGGGGTCCCACTCCTCCTCCTTTCTAATCTTGCATCCTCTTCCTATTCTTTTCGGCCCTTCTTCTGCTCCTTCCTTGGCCCTCCACCTCCATCCCTTCTCCTGCTCCCACTGGCCCCAGCGCCCACCCTTGGCCTCCTTGCTTTCCCAAAAATGTCGATTTCCGTGGGAGGAGCCAGGATGGAACCAGGGCCGGTCGGGCTGGGGCAGCACTGGGCTCTTGGCCCAGCCTAAGTGTCCCCCACCAGTACAACCCCAGCGCCCCCAACACACCCCATCCCCAGCGCCGCGCGGTGCCGCCAGCCCCAAAGCAGCCGTGCTGTGCCATGGTGGAGTCCCCAGGGCCCCACCCCATGCGGCACTGGGAGCACCAGTCTGGACCAGTTCGAAGTGTGGGCAGGCAGCATCAAAATTCACGGAAGTGGGTCCACCACAAGCCATTTAGAACCCCTGAAATTGGCAGAAAGCATCAGGATTCTCCCAAAAGAGGGGTCACCTACGCCCATTAGCTAACTGAGAAATCCCCCAAAGCTGTTTATAACCCCCTAAGACTGGCAGAAAGCACTAGGATCTTCCCTAATATGGGCTCCAAATGTCCTTCCTTGTGGGGCCCCACTCCAGTGTCAGTGCCTGTTACACTGTGTAAAATAGAAGCCTCTCTGAGTCCTGCAGAAAGACAGAAGAATGCAGGGATTGAATTAAAGCCTTTAGGGAAAATATATTAAGCCACACAGACATGAAGTAGGAGTGTAAGTTTTATTTTTAAGTAAGTAGGAATATTATTAAGTCATAGATATGCAGTAGAAGTTTTCAGTAAGAATATAAAACCCCTAAAATATAGTTAAAAGTTCAGGAACTTAGCCCTAGACTGTCCTAGGTTACAATGTAAAAATGTGCCCAAAAGTATGTATTCTATCACCATCTTCATGAACTGTGGAAATCAAATGGGGCAGTGTTCCTTATCTCCATTGGAGATATCTTCTGCTAATGGGCCATCTGCTAAAAACCTAGTGAGGCAGTGTTCTTTATCTTTCTCAAAACCCATCCTCCCTCCAGGGAGATATCTTCTGTTAATGGGCCATTGAGTCCCACTGCATGACTGATAAAATTACATCATCCCTTTGGGAGATGCTCCACTCAGCGGGAGGAACCAAGCATTTCCTACCAAGATAGAAACTAAGATTTGGAACACCAAGGCAGACCTTATCCACTCGTTTCCAGAGGACAAGAGCTACCAGACCGTTCTATGGGATCACTTCTTCAACAAGACCACTTCATCTGGACTGCTACCACCACCCTAACTAGCAGGGTGTCAGGTTGTATTCTGACTCTGACAGTAGTTTTAATTTCTACTATTGCATGTATTTTACTTTTTTTTCTTTTTCCTATTAAATTGTATTTCTGGTTTGGAGTCTCTCACTGGTTTTGCTTTCAAACCAGTACACAGACATAATGAAAACATAGTTAAGAACATTGCTTACATTTTACTAGATAGAACAGATAGAACCATTTACAAGAACAGATAGAACTATATGCGTAAATCATGACCCTACTTTCATACTCTAGTACTAAGATCCTAGTAGGTTTAGAAGGAATGTTTTAGGTTCATGTTTTAGCTCATTGGATGATTTACGAATAAAAACTCCTGCACTGGGGTGAGACACCACCATCTTCATCACCACTTGGAAGAAGAAATGCCAGGCTGCTGCTGCTGCTTCTTCTATCCAGGACTCTGTGCCGAAAGCTTTTAGCCTGGACTTTAATATTCTGAACTCTTTTCCTTTGAGACTGATGTACTTCTGCAATAAACAACTTTACTGCAACCAATAACTGCTCTTGTCTCTTTGAATACCCAGATCCATGAACAACTTGACAAGAGCCAGGTGACTTCCCCCTCCCAGTAGCTCATCCCTCAGGATTTCAAAGTGCTCCAAAACCTCCTCAGTAACTGAATTGCCTCAAGCTCTTCATCCCAACATGTGGCTGTCTCATGACAGACGCCATCCCAGCCATCCTACCTCTCCCAAACACAGCCCTGTTCTTGGCAGGGCAGAGCTGCTGCTGGGGGAATTGATGTGTGCAGGGGATCCTTTATCTCCCTCGTGAAGCTCCAAGCTCCCGAGGGCAAAGTCCTGGTTTCTAGGGCTGTGCCCCTCCCCAAATTTGTCGTGTTTAATACCCAAGTGTGACAAGCCCATGCCCTGTGGCAGCAGCTGGTGCTGGGACAGCCCCAGGAGCTGTGTTAATGCCTGGCGCTGCCCAGGAGGGACTGATGGGAGGGGAATTCATAAGGAACCCCCACGGCCCTCGCTGTGCACGGGAAGGGAAGGTTTTTTAGTTTCTGGGATCAATTTCCAGGGGGCTTCTGTGTAGGAAATTGGATTGCGAGAAATTAGGAATGAGGCTGTGGCCAAGCCTCATCCCTAATAGGGTGCGGCTGTGTAAGAGAGGTGAACATCATAAAGGAGAAGGAGCACAGAATGCTGATTTGTATTAATCAATCACAAAAGAGTAAAAGGGCACACAGGTGTTATGCATACGGGAAAAGTGTGTAAGTTGCACTGGGGAGTAATAAACCGCTGATACTTGAAATTATTTCCGGTGTCAGCTGTGTGTCCTCCATAATTTCTCAGCTGCTGCCCACCCATCGCTGCAGCTCCTTCAGTGACATGGGGCGGCTGAGACACCCCCAGTGCTGCCCCGACAAGCCCTCAGGGTGGCTCTTTTAGTGTCGCGGAGCAGCCACTGCTGGTGCGAGTTTTTCATTATTTTTTATTCTATTCTCTACCACTGCTGCTTCTTGCTGCTCTCGGTGCAGCTCATCCACCGGACACGGACGGTGGGGAACTCTCGGTGCAGCCCGTTTCTTGTATTTTATGCTATTCTCTACCTTTAATTCTATTCACACCTCCCACCCACCCCGACGCTGCCCTTCTGGCCACACCCGACCTTGCCCATCCTGCAATGCGGCTCTTCAGTGACACCGGGTGCTAGGGAACCCTGGTGCAGCTTTTTATTCTGTTTTACTGTATTCTCTGTATTTTATTCTATTCACCACCTGCCTGTGCTTCGGTGCAGGCTCCTTCAGATCTGGGCAGAGGAAATACCCTTGGTGCGGCTCTTTGATTGCATTTTAGTCTCTTCTCCACATTTTAGTCTCTCCTTTCATTCCCACCTTGCCCATCTCATAGAGCGAGTCCTTCGGGGACCCAGGACAGCACAAATCCCTCGGGGTGGCTCCAACAGGGCCCCGCCCACCGCTGTTCCCCGAGGCCTCCCCGCTACTCCCCAGGGATCGGACACCGCAGGCGGCCCCAGCCCCTCCATCTTCTTCCTCCTCTTCCTCCTGACGGGATTGAGCCCCCGCCGCTGCCCGGCTCCTTCTGCCGCTCCTGCCCAGCACGAACCGGCGCTGCCGCTGACGGGGCCGGAGCGCGGCTGCCCCGCGACTGCCCCGCGCCTCAGGGCCGGGCCGAGGAGTGACCGCACGGGTGGGGAGGGACCCCGCTGGACAGGGGACAGACTGACCCCATGGAAGGGACCCCACGGCCTGGAGCAGGGCAAGGATTCCTGTCCCTGAGGGGGAAGCAACAGCACAAACTGACCGTAACCCCCATCCCTTCTCCCTGCACCACTGGGCAGAGGAGGGAGGGAACTGGGAACTGAGTTGTGTTTTTACATTCATCGTTACAAAGCAGAGTCACAAGCAGAGTTCTGCTTTCAGCTTCAAACGAAGAAATCCAACATGGGCACTGGGTCTCCTGTAACTTCAGGGTGGTACATGATGCTTGACACTGTAGTTTTGACACCATGAAGCCCTTCAGCAGCAATGTCTGTCCCACCCACTACTTTCTGGCTCAGACCCAGCTTAGAACTTGAGCAAGTTTCTTGGACAAGAAACCCAAAGTCCCAGGAGAAGTAGTTCTGCCATTACCTTTTTTTTCTTTCTTATTTTAAATTTTATTTTAGATATCATTCATATTTTACTTTTTCTCTTTCTATAATCCCATGTTTATTCTATATTTCCCCCCAGCCATTTTTCCCCTCCTGGAGGTTTGTGGGGAGGTGCTGTCCCACAGCCCTTCCTGCCCCAGCACCTGCAGCTGCTCTGGTGCTGTCAGGCCCCGGCTCCAAGGGAAACCACAAACCCCTTTGGAAATAAACCCAGTCTGGGAGAAAACCCTGTAGGGGTGACTGAATCCCACAGACAGCACTGTCTGAGAGTTGGAGATTCCAAATGCTCCAAGGGGCTTCGGGGCCTCCCTGGGGCACCTCTGAGACCCCCTGAGCAGAGCGACACCTCACACCTCCCAAAATCCACAGGTTTGGGTCCACTGAGGAAAAGAGCTGGAAAAAGGGATTGGAAAGGGGGTGGAGCCCTAAGGAAGCCCTCAGCCATGGCTCAGAAAGGAAGGGCTTTCTGCAGGAAAGCCATAGGATAATCCTCCAGAAACCAAGTGTGGCTACAGCCATGGGGCACCAGGTGTGGTGTCTGCTGTGGGGTTCTTTCTGATCCCCAGGTGCTCTTAGGCACCCAATTCCTGGAGCTCTATAGACTCCTACTCTGAGCTCTTAGGCTCTTACTTGTGGGGTATTCTCTAAATAAGCAAAGCAGCTAAATAGTTAAAAGGTTATTTATTACAAAGCACATCTTATTACAAAGCACATCAGTCTCAACAAGCAATAGCAGAAGCAATGGCAAGCAATGGCAAAAGAACCAGCAACAGCAAATGGCTAAAAGCCAGAATGGCTAAAGCAAGTGGCTAAAAGCCAAATGGCTAAAAGCAACAGCTCTTCGAATACATACTGTTATATAGGATTTCTCTAACAAGCTAAGATGCAAACTCAGACCACTACTCTTTAACCTATTAGAATTCTAGTTTCTTAGCTCACCAGGTTACGTATAACACTATGCATACACTATCATATTCTGTCTAAGAAATGTAAGCAGTATTCTTACCATAGCTCTATTATGTCTAAGTCCTGTCTACAGCTGTGGTTCTGGAGCCTCTACTGAAGATATCAGTATGTTTCCAACCTTCAGCAGAACTATCTCTGCTACCATGGTATTTGAGGCCTTTCACTTACTAAAAACATTGCAGCTGCTGCTGTGGGGGTCATTTGTCCAGCCCTGTCCCAGAGTCAGGGATCAGATCCAGGCACTGCTGCTGCTCCCTCGGGATCAGCCCCAGTTTGGGTGTTGCTGTCAGTGCCAGCAGCAGTGGTGGCTGGAGCAGTGGGTGCTGACAGCGTCCCAAGCCCCGGGGCCAGAGGGGTCCCTGGGCTGGGGGCTGGGAGGGAGCTGCCCCTTGTTCTCCCTCTGCCCCACACAGAGCTGGGCTGGGCACAAGTGGGGCAGCACAGCAAACAGGGAGCCTGTGAGTCTCTTCCAGCCCCATCTGCTCAGAGTTTGGGCCTCGGAGCTGCAGGTGGGCAAAGGCAGCTGCTGCTGGTCCCTCAGTGTGTCCCCGTGCTCAGCAGTGCTGCTCCATCAGTCTGTGCCCAGCACCAGGGAAAAGCCTCAGCCCTGCAGGGCCAGGAGCTGCTGGGCTCTGCCTGAGCAGCTCAGCCAGCAGGAAGGAGCTGCTCCACATGGGAACCAGGAGCCAAGGACACTCCTTTTTTATGGCATGTTTTCTGTTTTAAAAAAAAGAAAAAATAAAAATAAAATTTAAAAAAAATCTCTAAAAATGTGAGAGAAAAAAACAAAACCTAAGTATGCAGTCAAAAATCTTCTGTAACTTTGAATTAATAGGTAACTGATCTTTTGAAAGAGGAAACTCAGTTATTTGCTTTGGAAATGAACTGATGGCATTGATGCACCTTACTGGCCTCAGTAAGCTTTTTAAAAAAGCTTTTGGGGGTTGTTTCCAATATTGTTATTTTAAACTGTGGTGAAACTGGTAAGAAGCAAGAAGAAATTCCTTTGTGCCCTGCCAGCTCCAAGCAGGACTGGCAATCTAAATTCTGTCACAGCCCATATCCTTTAGAAGATTACCTTCCTTCTCACCCTGTGAATAAGCTTCATATTCCCTTTGAAACTGTCTGGGGTTTCTTTGTGTCACTTACGGCTTTTTGCTTGGTTTGGAAGTGCAGAAGGGCAATTCTCCATCCATCAGCTCCAGACTGCACTGCCTTAGGAACATGGCCCTCCTGACAGGTTTTGTCCACTGGTGGCTCTTCTAGAGGAAGAAGAAAGTGCAATTGCGTAATTCCAGCCAAAATGGAATGAAGAGTGGGACAGACTAAACATCCCGTGGAGATCCGGCATTCAGCTGGGACTGTGGAGAGTTTGGGTTCTTGCCAATTGGCTGTGTGTCCCTAACTGCAATCTCTTGGCCTGCAGGAGCATCTCACTCACCTGCAAAAGCAGAAAGCTCAGGTGCTGTGCTCAGAATGGGCTCGTCTGATGCAAATCTGTCAGAGCAATGTGAGGGCAGAGCGGGCCCAGCCGTGCCCAGGGCTGAGCCCAGCAGAGCCCTGGCAGAGCCCAGAGCAGCCTCAGCATCCGCAGAGTCCGGCTGCAAGGAGAGAAACCAGAACCCACCGTCAGCTGAAGGCTCCTGTCCCCCTTGTCCCAGCTCCCACGGTGCCCAGGCCATGCTGGCCGTGCCCAGAGCGGTGCCCAAAGCTGCCCAAAGCTGCCCATCATTGCTGCCTTGGGCAGAGAGCAGGAGGGAAGGACACGTGCCCAGCCTGCAGCCGACCATGGCACATCCAGCCCTTCAGCAGCTGCCCAGAGCCAAAAAGCAGCTTGGCAGCTCACTGAAGGATTCATGGCATCTGCCCCAGAAAAGGGGGATCCTTTCGTGCCCGGCCAAGCTGTGCCATGCCCAGATCTGGGAGCATCCCCCTGGCTGTGGACTCAACTGCAAATTGGGTGTGGAGCTTGTCTGTGAAGAAGGCGCCAGAATCCAAGTCCATCATCTTCAGCTGGCCAGGTCAAGGAACAGATTGTCATCATTGAGGCTGTCCTTGGTGTCTCCAGCAGCAGCTCCACCTGGTACAGCTTCTCCAGCAGCTTCTTCTCCTTCCCTGGGGCCAGCCCAGGCTGTCAGTGTTCTCCCCAGGGCCCCAGCCATCAGTGAACCAGACAAGCAAACCCAGGGGGATGGTGGCCACCAGTGCTTGCCACAGCAGGTGTCCAGCTCAGCTCCAGACCAAGAGCTGTGTGTTCCTTTCTGATGATCCCTGCTCAGAGCTACGGGCAGGACAAAACCAGTCTGGTTTGCTTTGCCACTGATTGTCAAGAGATGGGTGCAGCTGTTACATGCTAGGCCCCTGGATCCAGCTATGCACAAGGATCTCTCCCATCTTCCAGGGCAGATGAACACCCTGCTGCCAAGGATGACAGAAAAGGTCTTCTAAGAATGGCCTGTCCAACGGTTCTGTGGACAAACACCTCTTAATAACACCTTGGCACTCTGAAGAATGAAATCAGAAATCACCAGTCAGTTGGAGAAGTTGCTGCCCCATGGCCTATGCCCAGGCCATGCTGGGTGTGCCCAGGGTTGTGCCTAAACCTTCCCCATGGATTCACTGTTTGGAGGAGAGCAGGACATGTGCCACCTCCTCAGCAGCTGCCAGAGCAGGATGCTCACGAGCCCGCTGCTGTCTCCCAGCACTGGTATTCCCCCCGTGCCCAGAGATGAGGATCCACCTTGAGAGAGCCCTCGTAGGGACAAGATCCATCCCTAGATGATCTCCTGGCCCCTCCTGAACAGGTGCTTCCCCATGGCCAGGTGGTACAGCAGGAGGCCCAGGGACCTCTCCGTGGTAGCATTGGTGGTGGATCCACTCCTGTGGGCTGTAGGACAGGGTTCCTATGGAATACAGATGGAGTTCATCTGTATGGATGGGGGGGGATGCTGCTGCTCCCAGAGCCTGGCCCCAGTATCCCTGGGCATGCAGGGGCTGCCCCAGTGGCACGTGGTGTGACCCACTGCCCTCTTGCCAGCACCTGGGACTTGTGTACAAACTCGGGGCTGGAAAAGAATCCACTGGTGCTGGAAGAGGGCAGCGGAAGCCCTGGGAAGGCCTGATCATGACACACAAATCAAAAACCCACCCAGTGGTGGGAAAACCCACTCTTCTCCTTGCCTGCGTGGTCCCAAAAATGTTAATAATCCAAGGCAAATAAGGGGATCAGAGCAGTTCAAACCTTTCCTTGCCTGCACACCAAACCGACCAGGGCATGGGGTCAGAATCTGTTGCTGCCTGAGAGGGTTATGGAGCGGCGAAGGGATACAGCAACATGGCAACTCTCTTATTTGATGCAAGAAAGAGTGCAGTTTATTGAAGAAAGCTATTGCTTTTTATAACACAGTTCGTGCAAAACAAAATACAGATAGTTCATTGGAGAGAGAGAGAGAGACAGCTCTCGTCTCTCGTTCTCCCATAGATCCAGCAGGTGTGTTATCTTTATTATGATTCTTTCTCTTATGTTTACAGTAGAGACAGAGGCCCTAGCATGGGAAAGGTTTCAGCTTGGCCTGAGAAAGTTTCACAGCCTGAGAAAGGAACTCAGACCCTGTGAGAAAAGGCCTAGGCCTGCAGCAGTGTCCACAAGAATCCCCCTCTCTGCTGCCCCTATGGGGGTTTTTGTCAGCCTGGCTGCCCCAGCTCCAGCTCCAGCCCTGGGCAGAGTGGGTGCTGAAGGCTGTCAGCAGGGCTGGGAGCTGGTCCCCCTCACACTCCCACCCAAATCAGCTTGGCTCAAGCATTAATCCCATCCTGGTTGCAATAGGGGGAACCTGGTCCTACACCCAGAAGGGCCATGAGATGCTCAGGAGCATCCCCTAGGATGGCTCACCAGCAAACTGAGTGTAGGCTTTGCCTTGGAGGAAGGCGCCACAGCCACAGTCGATCAGTTTCAGCTGCCCAGTGGTCAGGTTGAGCAGGATGTTCTCTGGTTTGATGTCCCTGTGCAGGACCCCGCAGCTGGTGCAGTGCCTCGAGCACCTGGCAGAACAGCTCCCACACCTCCTGCTCCAGAAGGAACCTCCACTCTGCTCTGCCAGCAAACCCCAGAGGTCCTGGCACCGCTCCGGGTGCTCCAGCACCAACAAGAAGCTGTTCAGCAGCTCAACCCAACCCACTCCAGGAGCTCAATGACACCAGCACACCCAGAGGACACCTTGGCCAGCAGCATGATCTCCAGGGGCACGATCTCACTGGGGCTTGGGCCGTGCCAGGGCTCTGGGACCCCTCGCCCAGCCCAGGATGCTCTGCATCCCCCGCTCACCCCACGCTCCCTGCAGGGTTCCCAGTGGCTCCCACCCTGTCGGGACCCGGCTCATCCCCGCCCGGCACGCCCCGGCTCCACCCGCTGGCCCCACTCGCTCTCCGCCGAAGCCGCCGCGGCCCAGCAGCGAACCCAGCCGGTTCCGCTCCTTCGGGCCCTGCTGCGCCTTCCCTGCCGGCGAGACGCGGCTGTCAGCGCTCGGCCCGGGGCCAGGAACGGCCCCGAGCGCCCCTCAGCCGCCCCGGGCCGGGCAGCCCCAGGCGTTCGCTCTGTGGAACGGGACAGTGGCCGCTCACTTGGGGAAACATCTTCACAGCCCTGGACATGGTGAGTCTGTGGCTACTTTTTAGAAGCACGTTTTAAGTGCAATCTCCCTGGATTAGAGTGAGATAAAGTGAAAACTGGCCACCTTTTTGGGACCAGCAAGTCAGACTGCACTGGGTCACAGGGAGCCTGTTTTCACTCTCGGCTCCTCAGTGTTCAGGCAGAGAGGCAGTGCTGAAGATGAGGCAGTAACTCAGCAGCAGCAGTTGCCCAAACTCAACAAAGTTTTGAAAATTTCCCTCACAGGAAGAGCATTACTTTTAGGGGATTCCTAAAAAAATAACATAGGATTGCATCAAACAACTATGTCTCAACTTGTCAATGTCTTCTTTTAACAGTCCACCATGCCCAGATTGAAGAAATGTCCAACAGCAGCTCCATCAGCCACTTCCTCCTGCTGCCATTGGCACACACTGGCAGCTGCAGCTCCTGCACTTCTGCCTCTTCCTGGGCATCTCCCTGGCTGCCCTCCTGGCCAACGGCCTCATCATCAGCGCCGTAGCCTGCAGCCACCACCTGCACACCCCCATGTTCTTCTTCCTGCTCAACCTGGCCCTCACTGACCTGGGCTCCATCTGCACCACTGTGCCCAAAGCCATGCACAATTCCCTCTGGGACACCAGGACCGTCTCCTACTCAGGGTGTGCTGCACAAGTCTTTATGTTTATCTTCTTCCTTGGATCAGAGTTTTCCCTCCTGACCATCATGTGCTATGACCGCTACGTGTCCATCTGCAAACTCCTGCACTACAGGACCCTCCTGGGCAGCAGAGCTTGTGCCCACATGGCAGCAGCTGCCTGGGCCAGTGCCTTTCTCTATTCACTGCTGCACACGGCCAATACATTTTCCCTGCCCCTATGTCATGGCAATGCCCTCGGCCAGTTTACTGTGAGGTACCACAGATCCTTAACCTCTCCTGCTCACACTCCTACATCAGGGAACTTGTACTCATTGCTGTTGGTGCCTGTTTGGTATTTGGCTGTTTTGTGTTCATTGTTTTCTCCTATGTTCAGATCTTCAGGGCTGTGCTGAGGATCCCCTCTGAGCAGGGACAGCACAAAGTCTTTTCCACCTGCCTCCCTCACCTGGCCGTGGTCTCTCTTTTCGTCATTACTGGGACATTTGCCAACCTGAAGCCCCCCTCCATCTCCTCCCCATCTCTGGATTTGTCACTGTCAGTTCTGTACTCACTGGTGCCTCCAGCCCTGAATCTCCTCATCTACAGCCTGAGGGACCAGGAGATCAAAGTGGCAGTGTGGACACTGATGACTGGCTTCTTTTAGGAACATTGAACTGCTGGTCAGTTTCTGCAAATAACTTATAATAAAAGTCATCTTTGATACTCTTGTTGGTTTAATTTGGAGGTTCTTTTATCTTTTTTTACCCTTTTTTAATACTGTCCACATGAAATGTCATTGTTTGTACCATTTCTCTTTTGCTTTCACTCCACCTTCCCTGTGGCCACAGACTGTGACAATGTGGGGCTGCACTCTCAGGGGCCTTAAATGAACTAAAGAATCTCACAACAGCATTTTCACTAGAGATCGCCATTTTGTTCCCTTCTCGGGAGCTGCAGCAGCAATGTCTGTGTGCAGACCTCAGCAGCAGCACTTGGTGTTGCCAGTGCTGCTCCAGTGCCACTGCCCCGCTGCCCTCCTGCCCCTCGTGTTGCTGCAGGGCCTGAGTGCTCTCAGGGCCGGGCACAGCCCTGGGGGTGGCAGTGCCAGGGCTGCAGCAGGGACAGGCCATGGGCACTGCTGGGGCAGCGCTGACGCCTCAGGGCAGGGCCTGGGGGCTCCAGGCTCCTTGGCCAGGCTCTCTCCAGAACACTTGAGCACAAATGTCATCAGTCCCTGGGGCCAGCAAGGGCTGGGGGATGGGAGGGAAACCACTCAGGTTTGTCGTGGCCTCTGTGAGTTTCCTGTCCCACGGCAGATGTTGTTGCTCAGATCCAGGGCTGCCTGGCAGCCACCACCAAACTGCCCTGAGCATTTCCTTTCTTCACCTTTGCTTTTCTTTACTCTTCCCTGCTCCAGATTTCTTCCTATTGCACATATCTGTTCCCTTGTGGGAAAATAGAAATGTCCTCTCTGGCCTGAATCTCCATTTAAGTTCCTGAGCTGGCACCATGAGAAGGTCCCTTGGGGAGCAGGATCATCCTACAAGTGCTTCAGGAATTGTCTGCAGGGTCCTGCAGTGCCTTGTGCTGCTCCCTTGCCAGAGGCACCACAGGCCAGGGGGGCACATCTGGGCTGCTGTGTCTGGGTGTGGGGCTCCCTGTTCTGGGCAGTGAGGAGGGGCTGGAGAGGCTCTGCAGGACTGACAGGATGGGCTTTGGGGCCTGTGTGGAGAAGGTGAGCGACCTGGGCTGCTGGACCTTGTGAAGAGGAGGCCCAGGGCTCATCCTGCAACTGCTCCAGGGGTGGTTTCAGAGAATCACAGTGTCAGCCAGGCTGGAAAAGACCTTGGAGATCATCAAGTCCAATCTGTGCCCTGAAAACACCTTGTCTCCCTGAGCCTCCTCTTCCATATTATAAACTACCCCAGCTATGTCAGCAGCTCCACACAGGACTTGTGTTCCAGACCCCTCACCAGCTTTGTTGTCTTTCTCTACACACACTCCAGCCCCTCCATGTCCTTCCTAAATTGGGGACCAAGAACTAGACACAGCATTTGAGGTACTGCCCAACCAGTGCTGAGTACAGGGGTAGAATCACTGCCCTGGTCCTGCTAGCCACACTGTTCCTAATCCTGCCCAGGTGCCATTGGCCTTCTTGGCCACCTGGGCACATTGCTGGCTCTTGTCCACCTGCTGTCCATCAGTGTTCCTAGGTTTCTCCATCCTGGCCACTGTCCAATCACTCTATCCCCACTCTCTAGCGCTGCACGTGTTGTTGTGGACAAAATGCATGACGCAGCACTTGGTCTTGTTAAACCTCACCTTGGATTTGGGTCCTGGATCCAGCCTGTCCAGGTCCCTGTGCTTAGTCCTTCTACCCTCCCTCAGAAAAACATTAGCAGCCAGCTTGGTGTCACCACAGTTCCATGAGGCCCTAGAGTGTCACAATTGTCTCCATCATTCCATGATGCCTCCCAGTATCACAATGAGCCTTTGGTTCCATGGGACCCCTTGGTGTCACAAAGTTCCTTGGATCCTTGGGCCTTGCAGTGTCTCAAAGGCACCTTGGTCCCTCAATGCCTTGCAGTGTCACAGTGGATCCTTGGTTCCATGAGGTTTCACAGTGCAGCAATGCTCTCCTTGGTTCCACAGTGTCACAATGGCCTCTTGGTTGTTGCTGCCTGAGAGGGTTACGGAGCGGCGAAGGGACACAGCAACATGGCAACTCTTACTTGATGCAAGAAAGAGTGCAGTTTATTGAAGAAAGCTATTGCTTTTTATAATACAGTTCATGCAAAACAAAATAGAGACAGTTCATTGGATAGAGAAAGAAACAGCTCTTGTCCCTGGTTTCCCACGGGTTCAGCAGGTGTTTTATCTTTGTTATAATCCCTTCCTGTTTTTCCCAAATGCTATCACCCTGGGAAAAGGCACAGGCCAGAGCTAATAAACTGTCTCAGCCTGGGAAAGGGTTTCCCAGCATGAGAGAGAGAAACCGAGCTCAGAGCCTGAAGGAAAGCCTTGCAATTCTGCCTGGACCTGCAGTGGTGTCCACACTTGGTCCCAAGGGGCACCACAGTGTCAAACATGTTTCCTTTATTCCATGAGTCCCTGAGGAGCAACACTGGCCCCTCGGTTTCATGGGGCCCTGCAGTGTCCCAATGGCCCCATCATTACATGAAGTCCTGCTCTGTCACAATACTCTGCATGGTCCCACAAGGCCCTGCAGGGTCACAGTGGCCCCTTGGTTCCATGAGATCTTCAAGTGTCACCATGAATTCCTTGGTGCTGCAGTGTCACAATGGAACCCTGGTTACACAAGATCCTGCAGTATCACAGTGGAGCCCTGGTTCCATGGGGCACCACAGTGTCACAATTGTTCCCTTAGTTCCAAGAGTCCTTGCAGTGGAACAATGGCCCCTTGATTGCATTGGGCCCAGGCTATCACAAGGCTCTCCTTGGTCCCACAGTGGCACAATGGCCCTTTGGTTCCACAAGGCCCTGCAGTGTCACAGTGGCCTCTGTGGTTCCACGAGGACCCAGAGTGTCACAATGGACTCCTTGCTTCCATGTAGCCCCACAGTGTCACAGTGGCCCCTTGGCTCTGCGGTGCCATGTCATACACAGTGTCACTCTGGTCCTCTCAGTTCCACAAGGCACTGCAGTGTCACAATGGCCCCTTGCTTCCCCAAGGCCCTGCAGTGTCACAATCATCACAGAATCACCCAGACTGGAAAAGACCTTAGAGAACATCATGTCCAACCTGCGACCCATCACCAACTTGTCACCCAGACCATGGCACATACAGTCTTTACTGAAACACTTCCAGGGACAGTGACTCACTCACCTCCCTGGGCAGCCCATTCCAATGCCCAATCGCCCTTTTTGTCAAGAATATTTCCTAATGTCCAGCTTAAACACCTCCTGTTGCAGTTAAGGGTGTGTCCTCTTGTCCTGTCACTGTTCCTTGGGAGCAGAGCTCAACCCCCACCTTGCTGCACCCTCCTGTCAGAGAGTTGTAGAGAGTGATGAGGTCTCCCCTGACCCTTCTCTTCTCCAGGATAAACATCCCCAGCTCCCTCAGCCACTCCTCACAGGACTTGTGTTCCAAACCCCTCACTAGCCTTGTTGCTCTTCTCTGGACGTGGTCCACCCCCTCCATGTCCTTCCTAAATTGGGGGCCCAGAACTGGGCACAGCACTCAAGGTGCTGCCTCAGCAGTGCCGAGCACAGGGGAAGAATCACTGCTCTGTTCCTGGTGGCCACACCATTCCTGATCTATGGGAGTCCCAAGGGTTGGATGAGGAAAATGGTGAGGAGGGGGTGGGGATAAAGTGTTGCTGATTGTGAGCCATGAAGAGTCTTGATTGTCATCTATTCAGACTGCATTAGAAGGTTCTGGGGGGTCAATATCTTTGGGCATTGCTGATATCAATGTAGAAACAGGAAAAAACAATAAAACAAAATAGATTTCTCTCTGCATTATTTTCAAGATATTATATTCACTTGGAATACACTTTTGAAATCTTTCTAAGTAACCACAGAAGAATTGAAAATGTAAATTATTCTCGGGAGCTTACCTTGTTTGTCTGTTTTGAACAAATGTTTATGAGTCTTTCTCATTCAATTCCCGACCTGAAGAGCTCAAGAAAGAAGAGGCCTCTGGAAAAGTAAAATTCATCAGCAACCTCTAAGTGGCTGAGGATCCATCCTCCTCAGAGCAGGAATGAACAGCAATGAGCACAGCTTTGTGGCTGCCCCAGCTCTGGGATGGGCCCTGGGCCTGGGGCAGGAGCAGCTCTGCAGGGCCCCAAGGCCGGGGCTGTTGTGCTGGCCTGGGCAGATGGGATGGCAGCAGGGGCTGCAGAGCTCTCAGGAGCTCAGGGAGAGGGGAACAGGGCACACAGGGAGCCTCCTTTTGCCTTGGCCAAGCACCTTCCCAATGACCACCCGAAAAGTATACACCCACTGACCACATCCTACTGACCACCCAACTGACCACACCTTTACTGATGACACCCACTGACCACACCCCACCAAATTTGCCCACTCTCCACCCCCACAGCCCACACTCACTGACCACACCAAGTGACCACCCAACTGACCACATCCACCAATGACACCCACGGCCCACACCCACTCACCACACCCACTGAATGCTTTTAACTGCTCACACCCACTGACCACTGCCACTGACCATATCCACTGACTGCAGCAACTGACCACACCCCAGTGACCCCCAAACTGGCCATACCCCCACTGAGAACACCCCCACTCACCTTAATCACTGACCACACCTCAATTAAAACCACACTTTCCACATCCACTGACCATACGCACTGACCACTTCCATTGACCACACATACTGGCTACACCCCCTGACCACACCCCAATGACCACCCAACTGATCATACACCCCAATGGCCACACCCAATAACCAAACCCCCGACTACACACCAATGACCACTCCAATGACAACCCCCACTGACCATACCTCAATGACCACCCCAATGACCACATCCACCATCCACACACACTGCCCAAACCCACTTACCAAACCCCACTGATCAACCCAATGACCATTCGCACTGACCACAGGCAAATGACCATGCCCACTGACCACACGAACAATTAAACTCCCGACCACCTAAGAGACCAACCCCACCCACCTACTCAACTTACCACATTCAATGACCAGACCCACTGACCGCAGAAGCTGACCACATCCACTGACCACACACGCTGATCACCCTGTGTGAGAGGTGTAGAGACTTGTACTCCCAAATTCTAACCCTCTTATCTTCTAACAATTTTCAGTTTTCTAACAAAACCCTATTAAAACTAACCTTTAAAAATTCGTAAAATGGCTTTTTTATACAATTCCCTGATACTAATCTTCAATCCATCACGTTAGCAGCTTTTTTGAGCCAAGCCGGAACCCAAATTTACTCGTTACAAACACAAGGCAACTTCAAAGTAACTCCTTTTATTCCTTTATTTCAAGAAATTATTAGCGCGCAGAGACTACAGGCTCTGTCCTCCCCAAAACTGCGCGCAACCCCTTCCCCAGCCCCAACAACACATGCTAACACATGCTAATACATTAATAGCACAGTCACATTTAGCTGCAAATTCCACGTTTGTCCCTTACCCTCCCGAGCTGCCGCCAGTCGCCATGCCTTCCCCCAGCCCTGGTACAGCCCTGCACGCCCCCGGCAGCGTCACACACGCCCCCCGGGCTACGATATTCGCGCAGCTCTGCGACAATGCTGTCACGCGTTTCGTGACGTCATCACTCGCGACAGTCACCCCTGCTCCCTCATATGCGAACAATGCCGCCTCCCCGTACTCCGCGTTACTCCCTTCTAACCCCGGTGCCTTGCTCCGGACCCTCAGTGCTACTTTCCCTTCCTCCCATCCTGTGCCCCCCGCGCCGCCTCCCATAAGCAGCCAGCCACACACCCTCCTTACTTCACCTTAACCCGCAGCCCAGCTCCCTCTCCCAGTTCCTAATGCAGCCCCTTCCAATCCTTCACTCCCTACGGCTGTCAGGGAAACGACCTTCCTCCCGCATTCCGGTAATCACTATCCTACGCAAACTGACTATAATCCTGGTGTAGACCCAGAGCCAATCTCAAGGCCAGGCCTAAGGCAAATGGCACATTTAGCCTTAACCCCAATTCCAGCCCTAATCTAAAACGCACCCCTAACTGCAAAGCCTAGCCCCGATTCCACCCTACTGGCAAATTCTCAGCCCTAAACCAAATGCCATGTTTAGCCCTAAGTCCAAAGCCAGCCCCAACTGCAACTCTAAGCCCAACCTCCATGACAGTCTCAAGCCCTAAGTGCAGCTTCGAGCACCAGCCCACACTCCAATGCCAGCTTTAGCTTGAACTCCCAAATTCGGCCCCAATTCCTGCCCTAAAACCAACACCTTTCTTGGACCTAAGACCAATGGCAGCCTCAGTCACACTCCCTAGCCCAAGCCTGGCTCTAAGCTCAAGGCCACTGTGATAAATATATTACAGTGTTGGCTTTAGCAATTGTTAGAGTGAATATTATGTGTTTTCTAAGGTTGACTTTTGTAAAAGAAGTTTTGCTAAAGTTTAGAGATCTTTTAAAGTGAATGTTGTTTGTGATACCATGCTGAAGAGTTGTTTTAATGTTAACATTTAACCAATGAAGGAATGGAAAGCTGTTGAATGCAGCTTGAAAGCACAATGAATGTTGAAAGCACAAAAGTAACAAATGATCAGGTCTGGAACAACTGCACATGGTTGAAAAAGGTGGGATGGGGGAGGAACTGTGTTAAAATGTGTGAATATGTCTATAAAACACAGACTCCTTTTTGTCCTCATTATCCCATCTGCATCTGCCTCTCCCTTTGCCCACTGGCTGAGGTACCTGGAAGGTTCAGACTTCCCGATCCACCTAGTGCATGTCTCCCTTAATATGCACCCCTACTACGATATTAATTTAATTGCTTTCACTCCCTCCTCTTCTCATTTTCTCGAAAATTGTGTTTACAATATTTTAATTTCTATTGACTCAATCTCTTTTCCTGAGTCCTCTTTGGTTTTGGGATTATTCTTGAAAGGAATGTTGGATTTGTCTTTACAAATGAGCTGTGGATCTGCTGGTAGATAAGACCAGCATTGAGAGATAAAAGAAACAATGGGATGGATTCCACTGATTGATGAATGGAAAAAGATAATTGCCTTTACAAACAAAGTGTAGGTTTGCTGACAAGTGAAACAGGATATTGAAAGATGAAAAAAGCAATGGGGAAAAACCATTACTTCTATAAGAATTAAGAATTAAAAGGGAGGGTTGTACATTAGAGGGAAATCTCAGGTATCGGGCGTTCCGGGATGTCTGTACCTCTCAAGTACCTCAGCCAAAGGAAAAAGAGATAGGGAAATGTGGCCGGGAAAATAGGGTAGAAGGAGGCTTCGTCTTCCAAAATTCTGAGAGATCACAGAGGAATGGCCCATGGCCTCTCCATCTATTCGAATAAAGCAATGAAGGACTCCTCTGTCTCCTTTTTGGACACAAACTTCTGGTGTTTGTGGATTAATTTTCCTGACATTCTCAGTGACCTCAATGTCTGTCCTTGTAATTCCAATAACAAATGGGTACTTTGTCCCCGCAGTGTTAATTTGCATTTCTAAAGCTCCTCTCCTGGCTGCCGGAAACCGATGTTTCTCTTATGGAGCAGCCATTGCATGACTCACATATGGCCCTTCACAATCTGCTTTTTACTTGACATCGTTAATGTTAGAGGGTCAAGGCATTATTTGATTCTTGCGAAGATGTGCAACAGAAATAATTTCTTCGACACATAGCCCGGGTGTGCAGAGAAAATCATTCCATGAGACGTGAGTTGTACTGGATTTTTCCTAAATTTCCTACAGTCTGAATCCATTGAAATACATAGGTTTGATGTTCATTGCTTCCAAGTTATGTAGTTCTTAGTATTTGGTTTACTATTGGACCTGGATTTCTTTGCCTCTGTTTCTGTCCTTCTGATGTTAATTAGGTCCCACTCCTGAATTTCCTACTCAGCCTTTTCCAAACCAGGTGTCTCCAGCTCTGCCCGGGGCAGTGTCTGAGGTGGGTGTTCCTTGATATTTGCTGATGGTCATTGTTGTTTTGTTAATGGTCGTTATCTTTGTGGGTATATTTGGGCCATTCCCAGTCTGTGGACATGTTAAACTCATCTCTGTTGAATGGTGTAACATCCCTTAAAAGCAACCCTTTAAAATTCCTTTCCCCAAGACAACGGCCAACCAAGCTTGCCTAGAGAAATCAATTTCAAAATTTTTTAACTAGGAATGTTTTCCAACACCGGTGCACTTTTTTTGGTGTTTTTTCTAATCACCCCCAGCCCAGTGTGTGAGTGTAACTGAGAGCCAGAGTGGAATTGTGCCGCTGTGTTCCCCAGCAGCTGTGGCAGTGCAGGCACAGAAAGCAGCCAAGCTGCAGCAGTGGCAGCAAGGATTGGCCCCAGTGGCTGGAGATGCCAAAGGAGGGTGGCCAGGCAGAGGATTTGAGCAGAGGATGTGTGGGCAGGCCCAGGGGCTTCCCCCGCTGTGGAGCCCTGGCTGCTGCTGCGTTGCCTTCAGTGCAGGCTCAGTGGGGCCTCCCGTGCTGGTGCTGCAGGCGGGAAGTGCAAATGTGCGGGGCTGGAGAGCCCCTGAGCCCAGGGTGAGGGGTCCCCCCGTGCTGAGCTGTGCTGGGGCTGTTTCTGTGCTCAGGGACACTTGGCATGGGCCATAGCACTTGGCCACCAGTGCTGCTTCTGTGCACTCCTTAGGCAGGACCCGACGAATACATTTTGTCCCTCAGGCCAGGGAATGTCCCATCAATCTCTCCTGTGCTGGCTCTGGAGCTCTGTCCCTTGAATGCAGCCATGGGGCAGCGCCAAGGCCGGCCCCCCCCGCGCTGCCGTGGCGGGAGCGGCTGCAGTGGGGACCGAGTGCGGGCGGGAGCGGCCGAGAGCCCAGCGCTGCCCCAGCCCGAGCTGCCCCAGCTCCATCCCTGCCCCTGCGCTGGGATGCTGTGGGTTTGGGGGGAAGAGGGAGCCGGCAGGGGGTGCTGGGCCTGGGGGCAGCAGGAGAAGGGAAGGGGAAGCAGGGTTGAAGAAGAAACTGATGCAACTATGCACGTGGGAGGAGCAGGTGGGATAGTGCAGGAGGAAGAGGTAGAAAAGTAGGAGAAAGAGGAATGTGAGGAAGAGTAGGGACACAGGAGGAGGAGGAGCAGAAACAGGAGGCAGCACAAGGTTCCACCCCTCACTGTATCTGCAGCCTCCCCCCAGCCCCAGGAGCGTTGTCCTGCCCCATGCAGCAGGTGATGGGGGGGGAATCCACGATTTTCACAGGGGTGAATCTCGGTTTTTTGGACATTTATTTTGAAGAAGGTTTGTGCTTTGGTTTTTTGCAGGGTCTGAATCTTTGTATTTTGGAGGGGGGTTTTGCTGAATTTTGTTGTTTGGGGCTGTTTTGATTTATGTCTTGAACAACTGGAGGATTTTCAACTGGGGCCTTGGTGTTTAGGAGCTTCTTGCAGGCACAAGATGTTGCAGTAATTTCCTGAGATGAACTTGGTCAAGGAAGAATTCCCAGCCAAGGCCCTCTCCTCTTTTTTTTCCCCAAACCAAGGTTTGTCATTCCTAAGGCGTTGGCGGATGGAGGAGGAGGAAAAGCCCCAGAGATCCCTCATGAGGAGGGGCTGCAAACCCAGCCCAGGGAGCTGCGAGGAGGAAAGACCCTCCCTGTGCCGGGAGGGTGGCCAGAGATCCAGGCAGAGCTCAGAGCTGGTGGAGAAGCCTCATGGAGGGGAGAAGCCCCACAAGTGCTTGGAATGTGGGAAGGGCTTCAGCTACACCTCCAGCCTGATCCGACACCAGAGGATCCACACAGGGGAGAGGCCCTATGAGTGTGGGAAATGTGGGAAGAGTTTCTGCAAAATATCTGATCTGATGCAGCACCATGTTATCCACACAGGTGAACGGCCCTACACCTGCTTGGAATGTGGGAAGAGCTTTGTGGACAGCTCCAATCTGAGAAAACACCAGCGCATCCACACTCGGGAGATGTTGCTGTACGAGGGGTTACGGAGCGGCGAAGGAACACAGCAACAAGGCACTCTCTAACTTGGTGCAAGAAAGAGCAGTTTATTGAAGGATGCCACGGCTTTAAATAAGATAGTTCATCAAAAACGAAATACAGACAGTTCATTGGTCAGAGAGAGAGACACCTCTTGTCTCTGGCTTTCCCATGGATCCAGCAGGTGTTTATCTTTGTTATAATTCCTTTCTGTTTTTCCCAAATGTTATCACCCTGGGAAAGGCTCAGGCCAGAGCTGAGAAACAGTCTCAGTCTGGGAAAGGGTTTCCCAGGATGCGAAAGAGAAAAAGAGCTCAGAGCCTGAGAAAGGCCTTGCAATTTCTGCCTGGGCCTTTAGTGGTGTCCACAGGGAGAGGTCCTACGACTGTCCTGAGTGTGGGAAGAGGTTTCAGACCAGCTCCAATCTCCTCCTACATGAGCGGATTCACACGGAGGAGAGGCCCTTCCGCTGCCCCGACTGCAGGAAGGGATTCAAGCAAAACTCCACCCTCACCAGACACCAACGCATCCACACTGGGGAGAGGCCCTACGAGTGTCCTGAGTGTGGGAAGAGCTTCTCCAAGAGCTGTCACTTGACCCGACACCATCGGAGGCTCTACTAAGGGAAGCCCTGTGAGTGCCCCAAGTGTGGGAAGAGCTTCGTGCTCTGCTCCAGCTCCATCCCCCATGGAAGGATCGGTGTTGGATGATCCCCAGTGACCCCCATTGGGCAGAGTCCTGGTGATCCGTGTTGGGAAGAATCCTGGCTGGGGGGGCTCTACATCATCCTGTCTCCCTGTGGGCATCTGGATGAACGCAGGGGCAGGAACGTCCATCAGGTCACAGACCAACACTGGGAATCCCTTGGGGAGAGTGGATTTGTTGGCTTTCAACCCCAGAAAAATATTCTGTGTTCAATCCTATCTTCTGGTGGCATCCAGGAATGCTGAATGGTCTTGGAGGTCTTTTACCATGTGGTGGTTTGTAAAGATTTCCTGAAATTTTTCACCTGCCAAGATCTGGGCAATTTCCCTTGTATCTGACAAGAACCAGTCAGTGTTGGATTTTTAATACTGACACACTGTTACAGCAATAAGCAAGTTTTTGCCTCTTTGCGAAACACACATGTAGACAAAAAGCCCCGGGACAGTTCTCTTTCCCTTCCAGCCTCTCACACAGTAACACCAGCCCAGGCCCCTCCACTTTGCCCGGGCCGGGCAGGGGCAGGCGGGCTCTGACCCAGAGCTCAGGAAGCTGCCGGGCCCCGTTTCCAGCCAGGGACCCCGATATCCAGGGAAAGGAAAGGCAAGGCCCGTTGCTCACATCCCTGCCCCCGGCACGGCCGCGGCTCGGCAGAACCCTGCCCTGCCCCGGCCCGGAGCGGCTCCGAACGACCGGGCCCGCCCCGCTGCCCACGGGCCTGGGGGAAAAACAGCTGAGCCCCGTTCTGGCAAGGCCCCACAGCCTTGTCTGCTGGGCAGGGTGGAGGAAGAACCCCCGGCCCGCGGCTGGAATTGAGCGCAGCGGGCGCCGGAGAACAGCCATGGAACCAGAAACTCATCAGCGCTTCTCTGACTAAACCCTATAGTCCTCACCCTGCCCCCAGGGAAGACACGTGGCTGGGAGAGCTCTGCATCATCCTGTCTCCCTGTGCACACCTGCGTGAACACAGGGGCAGGAACGTCCATTGGGACACAAACCGACACTGGGGAGAGTCGGTTTGTTGGCTTTCAACACCCAAAAATCTTCTGTTCAGTCCTGTTTTCATGTGGCAGTCGTAATACTGAATGGCCTTGGAGGTCTTTTTCAACCTCAGTAATTAGAGGATTTTGATTTCCTTTTACTAAAGGGTGTCTGCTGCAGGAAAATGGTGATGGACTGGGGCAAAGCCTCAGATTTTGGAGACACTGGGGTGGAAATCCCTTCCAGAAAACGTTCTTCTCTCCCACCCAAGCACATGGATCCTCAACTGGCATGGATAAGGAAGTGCTTTGCTTCTTGACTTGATTTGCTTTTGATTTCTCATCATTCCTTTAAAACATCCAACACTAAAAAAAAAGACACTGAACTGTGACATGGGTGGGGACATGGGGGGACATCGACATGGCGGGACACAGACATGGTGAGTTACATGGGATCACATGGATGGGGATGTGGCCATTCATGGGGACATGGGGGGACATGGGCATGGATGGAGATGTGGGGGATAATGACAGGGATGGAAACATAGTGGGGACACAGCCATGGGTGAGGACGTGGTGGGACATGGCCAGTGACACGTGGGGACATGGCCATGGCCGGTGCCATGGGGGGAACTTGCAGGGGCTGTGGGGGATGCTGGGTTTGAGGCAGTTGAGGGTTCCTGGGAGGCGCTTGGGGCTTCCTGAGGGCTTTGGGGACCCCAGGCCGAGCGGCTCCGGCTGCGCTGGGAGACCCTGGCGGAGGTTCTGGGGCAGCTGCTCAAGGACCCCCTGCCCTGGAGCCCCAGCCGGGCATTGGGCTCCTGGAAGGGAATGAACGTCCTTGTCCCCAGGAGGGAAATCCCAGCACCCCCAGGGTGTCAGGGGCAGCTGAGAGGCCCCAACAGCGAGGGGAAAGCCAGACAGAGCTGTCCCCCTGCAAAACTGCACCCCAAAAATCCCAGAAATCATGGATTCCTCCCAGGAAAAAGCTTCCAGGTGGTGCCTGAATTGAGGGAAAAGGGGCCTGGAACCTCCAAAACCAATCATGTGGGACAGGGATGGTGGACTGGGGCGCAATGGGGAAGGGGTGGAAGAGTGGGCGAAAAGAGGACACTGGGACCCCCAAATTGCATTGGGAGGGGTCCCACTCTGTAACTGCTTGACTGGCACCTCGTGGTGGAGGCAGAGCTGCAGACAGACAGGACACACTGCTCACCTTGTGTGCACGAGAGTGACAGTTTATTCATGGAGGCTCCCTTTTATTGGGGGTCCAAAATCCTTATGCCTGAGCATATCATTGCTTGACGTCTTGGTGCTGCCCAGCTCCTTTGGCCAATCCCATGCCTGCAGCCCAGGTGGAATCTGACCGGGTTAAATCCACCCGGGGCGGGCCCATGGTACTGAGCCGGCTTTCCAAGGCAGTGCCTACTGCAAGCAGCTTGCACTGCAACAACTGCCCTTTCCTTTTTTATTAAAAGGGTAAAATCGCTCTGTGACACCCATCTGCGAGGGCACATTGCAAACAGGGTGGCAGAAGACAGCATGCATCTAATTTGGGATGAGGTTTCTCACTGGAGCTGCAGCATTCTTGCCTGAGGAGCTGTTGGGTGAGAACTATTAATCACAGGCTCAGCGTTTAGAAGTTACAACTGCTGTAATAAAACAGCCATGACTCGATTTTCTTCATGCAGGAAAACCCAATTCTTTCTTCATACAACTTATTTTTTACAGTTTTTACAGACCTCGTGTGTAACTCCATTTGGTTAATAGTTTTCTTGCCAACTACTCCATTGGTTAGTAAAAGGTATTTTACTTGTCAATCAAATTCCTCTATTCTTGGTTAGTTTACATATTTTGTTCACTGATTCTCATGAGACACATTTCTTGTTTATTGCAGGTGCAAAGGGTTCTCTTGCGAGAATAGCTTGTTGTGTTAATTATTTTAATGCTTAAGATTGTTTTCACATGGGAACAAGCAAGTTACTTTTTTTGCTCTTGTGAGGGTATTATCTCATTAAGGTTATCACTGGTTATCTATTAGCTATGGGATAATATACATAAAAGACCAATTACAATCAAGATAATTTAGCAAATTCTGTCATGTCATTAACACAAGGTTTCACAGCATAAGAAAACAAAACAATAATGTCCAATGTCTTCTAGGGAAATGGAAATAAATGACCATTCTTTTAAAGTCCAAACAGTCCATTAGCTGGAATTGTTGATCTTTGACATCACTGAATAAGCTTTTGGATCCTGCAAAAGGGAATAACTGAAGAAAGTTAGTAGGAACATTATCCCATGATGATGCCCTAGGGCTTTTGTTGGCAATTTGTCTCTAAATTTCCAGACACAGCTGTGTCTTGGCAGTCCTACTTCTGTTTTTTTCTGACCACGAAGGCTGCATGGTGATTAGCTTCTTTTTCTTCTCACTGGGCCTCATTTTCTTGGAGGCAGTTGATGTTTGGCTGAATAAACAGGCGATTACTTTAAACTTGTTAATGATAAAAATGCATGCATATCTTCCTTAAAATAATGAATTAGACTTTGTTTGTACATTCAATTGAGGAGCGTTACATAAAAATATTTTAATTTCTTTTTGTATAAATACTTCAATTTTAAAAAAATATAAATATATAAATATTTAGAAGCTAATTCCCCCTTCTTTGTTTTAAAAACAGCATGCATGAGTCTTGCCATGAACATGAAGGGAACATCAAAACAAAATAATATATAGAGTAAACCAGAAAATTACAGCAATAGGTGATAATTCAGATACAACAATCCCAAACATTTCCAACAACAGACATAATAATTAACGCATGTGAAATTAAATTATTATCAAGCATAAAAACATTGCAACATCATCCCAGTGTCTGCAACAGCTGATAAACCTCAAATCAGTGAAGAATTGGATAAGCATCCGTTGGGGGTTGGTTTTTCTTTCCTCTCGGCCTCTGGAATTTTTTCCCCATTGACATGCTAAAAAGCACGGATGGTTAGGTCCTAGTAATAGAGGAGGGGCCTCCCTGGTTTTTTGGGAGTTTCTCTTGGAGGGCGGGGGAGGGTAGGGGAGGGAAAGGGGGAACACCGTGAGCTTAGAAACAGGTCAAGGAGGGTGGGGGCAGTTGCTGGCTCTCACTTGTTTTTGGCTTTGGAGAAAAAAGGTCGTTGCTACCCACCCCCACCATCCCAAAGCCGGGAGCTGCCTCTCTGTTTTGGACCTCTCACCCCTGCTTGGATGCCCTCCCGCTTCAGCTTGCTGTTTGCCGAGCGTCCCGCCTCTCCTCCATCCCCTTCCCATCTGGGACACAGCCACCATCACCCCCAGCACCCCTGCAGCTGCGCAGGATCGTCGCATCTGCCCTGTCCACCGGGAATCTGCCAGAGCTCCCTGCACGCTGTGACAGTAACTGCACCACAGGGGAAAAGTGCCTGAGGCCGAGAAGGACTGGAACTGGGTTACTGCTCTGTTTGTTGTGAATTCCATAGTGGTTGTTTTGTTTGCCTTGTTATACATACTAGTAAAGAACTGTTATTCCTATCCCCATAGCTTTGCCTGAGAGCTGCTTAATTTAAAAATTATACTAATTCAGATGGAGGGATTTGCTTTCCCTATTTCGAGGGAAGGCCCTGCTTTCTCTAGCACACACCTGTCTTTTTTTCAAACCAGGAGAGATTTTGGTGCCCAATGGAGGCACCTGATGTTATTGTGAGGAAAAGGTGAAAAGGAATAACAGTCTTGAGGGACCTAAGTTTTTGTGTTAGGTGGCACCATGTGGTCCAGCCTACCCTGGTTCAGGTTGCACATGGTCATAGCTATGTCTCTCCCATTTGCAGCCCCTTATCTAAACATGGATCCTATAACTAAGGCTACTGTAGCTGTTATCCAGTTCATTTTGTGGATTGATAAGGTGAGGAATTCATGGATTTTTAACTCCCTCTGGAAGACAGGTACATGGATTCAGAGCTATCACACTTTAACTATGTTTTTGGGGTTACTTTAGTAATGGTACTTACTGTGAGGAAGTGACAGGAGGGGCAATTTTCTCCCAAGCCTTCACCCAGTTTTTGAGGTCCACCCCACCAGTTTTTGAAGGGTTCCAATCTCCTCTAAATGCTAATGATATCATACAGTGGCTGGTGTTGCTGATATGCCTGTTCAACCTATGCTATTTCACATTCAGAGATAAGGGGATATTGGCTTGGATAACCCCTCTGATACCTACCCCAGAGACTAGGGATGCTGCCCCAGAGCCTGACCCTGCCCCACAGCCCACCTCAGAAAGGAACCACCCAGAGTGGGTGGGGGTTCTAGTGAAAGAGATAGGCCAGATACTGAAGGAGTACCTTTCCCCAGCTGGTGAGAAACCCTCCCCTTGCCCTAGAAAGGGAGAGTCTGATTGTGCTGCAGTGGATTCCACAAACATTACATCAGTCCAGGTTCCAACTGAACTTGAAAGGCACTCACAGCCAGCAGCAATTGCCCCTATGGAAATTAAAAATTTTAAGATGAAAACAAAGCACCTAGATAATAAGGATCAGCAAGGAGGACCACCACAAACAGCAGGAGAACCAGAGGTTGAGATTGTCATCGAGTCCCTGTCATATGAAAATCATTGTAATCTGCGAAAAGACATTGCATAACGGTGCTGTGAGGCTTTTACAACTTGATTACTTCGGGTCTGGAACCTTATGGATACAGGTGTGTAACTGGATGGTACTGGGGCAAGAAATTTGGGAGGGAAAGGCAGGCCCCCTTTCCCTCTGGGAGCGGCTTTTAATGAGTGTGAGAGAGAGGTTTGTCCACAGAGAGAGAATGCAGGAGCACCACCATAGAATGCGCTGGAAGGCCCTTGAGGAAGGGATCCAGCAGCTGAGAGAAGTGACAGTATTGGAGGTACTCTTTGGGAGGGGTGGACAGCATGACAATGACCCTGACAAGGTCAGGTGCACAGGGCAGATGTTGTGGAATCTGGCAAACCTGGGGCCATCTCAATATACCTCTTTTATTGCAAGAATTAATGCTGATAACAGCTGAGAGACAGTGGGTGCTGTCACCAATAAGCTGAGGAAGTATGAGAGTACGATCAATGGCCCGATGCAGGCTCATGTCTCTGCTGGGATTAAGAGCCTCCACGAGGAGATGAGGGAGGAGGTGAGGAGGAACAGTTCCCATATGACACCTGTGAAAGTCACAGGCCCCAAAGTCAGAGCCCAACGTCCCCCAGCTAGGGAGAGAGGATGCACCCCACAGGCTGACCTGTGGTTCTGTCTGCATGACCATGGGAAGACATGAGAAGGTGGGATGGGAAGCCCACTTCTGTCCTGGCAGCACGAGTGCATCAACTCAGGGAGTTCCACTAACGTGAAGGAGCCTCAGCCCCCCATAACCAAGGTGCTGTGTATTACAGAAGGGAAGATAATCTGTCGAATCCCCTTGAAGGAACCCCTAGTATGTATGCCCAAGAAAGAAAATAATAACCAGGGCTAGAGGGGCCCTGTATCTAGACAGGGAGAGGCACGGGAAAACCGGGTCTTTTAGACGATGTGGATCCAATGGCCTGGCTCATCAGAGCCATAGAAATAGAGGCATTTGTTGATATTGGTGTGCAGTGTACCCTAATGCCATCAGGACGTGGTGGAAGAACCTGTTTCCACTGCTGGGATGATGGGGGAATCGTAGGAATTGACTCTGTTGGAAGCCAAAGTGAGCCTGACTGGCAAGGAGTGGCAGAAATATCCAACTGTGACTGGCCCAGAGGCTCCATGTATTTTGGGCAAAGACTTCCTCCAGAACAGCTATTATGAAGACCCAAAGGGACTCAGGTGGGCTTTTGGAGTAGCTACTGTAGAGGCAGAGGGCATTGAGCAGTTGACCTCCTTGCCTGGACTACCAGAAAACCCATCTGACTCCTGAAAGTGACAGAGCAACAAGTACCAATGGCCACCTTGACAGTGCACCACTGGCAGTGTCGGACGAATCAAGATGCTGTGATCCCCATCCACAAGGTGATCCGTGAGCTGGAGAGCCAAGGGGTGGTCAGTAAGGCCCACTGACCCTTCAACAGTCCCATCTGGCCTGTGCCAAGTCTGATGGAGAATGCATATTAGCAGGCAGTTCTATTCTTCATGGCTATTTCCACCCCAGTGCTGCCCCACATGCTTCACCCTAAGGCAGTTGCCCAGCACTGCTGGCACAAGGGAACTGGCTCAGGGAGCATTACAGTTCTAGAGAGGTTTGCACCTGGCACAGCCTCTCGTCTTGATGGCAGCAGTTTCCAGGGGACGGGGGTGAGAGCAGCAGTGGATGCACATAATAATGCCACTTGTTCCTTGGTGCATTTGAAAAACTCTTGTTTGACATGTTAGATTTAAAAGGTCAGTATAAATCAAAGCTTTAGACTTGATTATGAAATTTATTTAGAGAACAAACTGCCCTCCAAAGACACCCAAAGTACAACAGTGCTACACAGACACCCAGCTATGCAGAGTCTCCACCAATGCACACACGGCTACAAGCACTAGACCTGTTGTACTCAGAGAGCTCGTGCACACGGATACGTGCAGTGTCATTAACACATAGAAATCTCCCTCCCAGTCCACAGGGGTTTGGGGCAGTTTTCCCATTTTGGAGGAAATCAAAGCCATGCACTGATGCGCCTAATTAGGGGTAGGAGAAGTGAGGCTTCAGGTCTTCCCGCTGAGTCGGAGCCAGCGAACACGCAGGGCTGGGAAAGGCGTGCCGGGAGCTGCGGAGAACTTTGTTTGTGTTTCCAGGCCAATCCCGCCTCGGCCCAATCAGCGCGCGAAAACGAGGAGTGACGGCAGAATCAGCCAATCGCAGCGAGGGGCGGGCTCTGCACATGGCACGGACTTTCCTGCTTTTCCCCGAGCTCCGCCATTGCTCGGAAAGCTCGCCTGAGGAGGGGGTCTCGCTCTGAGCGCGGCCCAGGTAGGAGGCCGAGGAACCGCTGCTGCCCTGAACCGCCGGGAGCTTGGGGTGACCGAGAGCTGAGTGCGCTGGGAGTTGGGGGTGAGTCCGGGTGGAACCGGGACCTAGCTGCAGCTTTGGCACGAGCTCGAGCCGGGCAAGGGATGTTTGGGAGAGGCCGATACCTCTCTATCACTTCCCTCCTCACTCTGGGCAAGGAACAGAACACAGAATGAAAGGCTTGAGGGTTTGGAAAAGGATGGGGACAGTTCAATCACTGGTCACGGGTACAACATACTTGACTTGAGGGAATTAGTTGAATTTATCATCAGACAAATCAGAGCACGACAATGTTATAAATGAGAAACAAAAAGTCTCGATATTCAGCGAAACTTAGATTGCTTTATTTTATATAGACGAAGCAATGCAGCACTAGGTAACGGGAGGGGTCACTGCCCCCTCCAGGCTCCATCGAACTTCGGTTTGCAGTCTCTGTTATAGTATGGTCTCTTGTTGTCATCAATAATTTTTTGATTTTTGCTGTCATAATTTTGCCAGGCAAGCAGGGGTGGTTGAAATAAACATCTATAAAGTGTCTGGGCGATAGTCAAGTCTCATAGATAACCATCTGGTCTTGGTAGATAAAACCAGCAAAAGTCAGGAAGTCTCGTCTTTGTAGACAGCATTGATCAAACAGAGGGAGGAATTCTGAGCTTGCAAAATCTATCGGACTATGGGAAAGTAATTTTGCAAACTGGTACTGGATGCAACTTATTTAGAAAACATAATATTTGTAACAGGAGGATTTAAAACAGAATGATTTAGTAATACATTTTCCTATATCTAGTGTTTATGCTTCATTTCAGACCTACGTATTCTGGTTTATACAAACCCCAATACTTCTATGATTAACATGAGTCTTTTATCAATTATCATAATTTCCCCACTTCTTTTTTTTTTTTATCAGATTGATACATGTTCAGGCTTCAAATTTTGTCAGTACTTTTTGTACTAGATTTAATTCATTCACTGCTGTTAGTTTTGTTGTTGACTCAGGATTTATTGGTACTGTAGCACCTTGCATTCCTTGAACCACCGACTGGATTATTCGAATGAAGGGTGGAACAAGACAAGGGATGAACAGTAGTCCTAATAATGCACATTAACATAAAACTTAGTTTTTTTCACTATGCTTCCCCTAATAGGTTATTCCACTAATTATTATTAAGCATAGAGTTCCAGGTTTGTACAGGTACATGGGCTATTCATTTTATTTCTTCTGCAATTTTAGTAATTACTTCACCATTATTATCAATTTCTAAGCAGCATTCAGAATTATTGAACTTCCCACACACTCCTCCTTCTGCAGCTAACAGATACTTCTGGGTAGTTGATTTTGATATACTGCTGCTCTAGTTTGAGTGAGTTGTTTAGCTATCAATTCCATTGCTCAGGCTGTTCAATTGGAGGTAATTTCTATTATGGCTTGTAGCCTGATAATTCTGTTTAGCATATAAATTGGAGTGCAATAGCCCCAGCTCTCATCTTGAACCCAGGTCTGGTCCATAGTACTCGATAATTCGTTGTGTGGGCCATTTATCATCCTTCCACATTTGTGTTCCCCCTATGGCTGGGCTCCTTTTCTTTTGATACAAAGTTTTGTACAAGGGAACTCTGAACACTCTGTTACCCTTTTCCTTTGGTAATGTAAAAAAGCAGGCTGGATAATCCCTAGAGTACATGTCCCTCTCCATCTTTCTGGCAGGGTATTATAAGCTGTTTTCCTGCAGATCCAAAATATTTTGTCTGGGGCTTTCCAATTTAGTTTAACTGATTCAGGTTATTGCCAATAAGTTCTTACACTTTTACTTCTTTGTATGGGTTGGCTCTATTCTTATTATACCAGCATAGTCCTGTAAAATTGTTCTTTATACAATTGCCTTTACTTAACTTTCCCCAAGATCCTTTTGGAGCTTTGGGCCACCAAGACTGACTGCTTGTATTTGTAATCAGGATAGTCTTACAGGGGATGTGCCCCAAATATTGGGTAAAGTTAGTTCCCTGATGTGTTATACATACCTCTCCTATTACCTCATGACTTAGAACTCACCCTTTAGGTCTATTGACTCCCCTCGATATTTCCATTTGATTCCACTGCAATAACTGCTCTGGGCCTAAACCCTCCCCGCTCCGTGGCCATTGTTCAGTCATCTGCATTCCTCCACAGATTCAACACTGAGTTAAGTTCAGTTTAGTAGTAATTTCTTTCATTAATTCCACAAATAAATTCTTTTCCTGAGGTGGGTAGGTCTCGTTTGCCAAATTGTCATTTCAATTTCTCGTACAAGTTAAAGCTTCTGTCACGATTTGTCCTTGTTCCCTTGAACATTTTAGTTATATTATTTATCAATTCCTCCTTGTAGTGATCTTGCACTCCTCCCTGATCTGAATATTCCCACATACCTTCTTTTGTGAAGCAGAGGTATGCTTCTCCTACTGGGCAACTTTGGTATGCTGATGGTGACCACCCTACTTTTCCCAAATTGGTGGCTACCCAGTAACTTTTTCCCATGATAGTGCAGGTTTCTAAGTTGTGCTTAATATAGCAGGTCTAATTGATATGCCTGTGGAAGGCAGGGTATACCTGCTCTGCTGTCTGCTAACACTGGTAACACTTGGAACAAGCATCATGTTTCCTTTTGTCAATTAGCAATAGGATGACTTCCATGACTATTTTCATCCCTCTGCCTCCCTCAAGGCCTAAGGGGCTGCTTCCAGTAGCCAAGGTTTGTTTAATCTTCTTGGCAGCAGGGAGTATGTCCTGGGGTCTCCCACTTTGTCTTTGTCTTTTGGTGGCATTTTTAATTTTGTCCCAGCTTTTAGCTTTGACATTCCAGTATGAGGTACAGCAGTAACAGCACGGTATATGCAACTCTCTCCAGCACTCTTTTGTCAATACCTCTGCTTTGGCTTTCTTCTTTCCTTTTGTTCCATTCTCAAATAACTTCCACCAGTTATGATTATCAATTTTGATCTTTCCTTGTTCTGATAGGGTATTAAGTACCTTAACAGTTTCCTTATGTTGGTTTCTTTTACATTGGACACATAATGTGAATGGGAGATACACACCATAGGAATGACACCACCACAACTCAGTACAATATGGACACCTTTTTTGATGAATGGGTTACAGTCACACCCAGGTTCAGGACAGGTGACTTTCAGTCCTGATTGGGAGAACTTTGAGACAAATTGATCCAACATCAAATCCCTGAATTTGCACTGTGAGGTCTCCAGGCTCAGATGTCACTGCCCAGCCTGCAGTAGGAGGGGTTACAGGACCTTTGACTCTGCTCACATGTGTCCATCCCTTTTCAGCTGTCCATACAGCTGTTTCAGTCATTAACAGAACTAAATACGGTCCTTCCCATTTTGGATCTAGACTTTCTTCTTTCCATACTTTAATTCCACATTGTCCTGGTTTAATCTTATGTATGGCAAATCCTAGAGGGATGGTTTGAGCTAAAATTTTTCTTCCTTAATTCTTGCAAGTTTTTGTTGATTGTTATGTATTTCTGGAGGGAAGGGTCTTGAACTAAGGCTGGATCAAGATGTGCTCCTTTAGGGCAAGGCATACCATAGAGCATTTCATATGATGAAATCCCTGTTTTCAAATTTGGCATTGTTCATATATTAGACAGGGCTAGTGGGAGGCACTTTGTCCATGGTATTTTAATCTCAATCGTTAATTTTGACAGCTGTTGTTTTTTATATTTGATTCATCCTTTCAACTCTCCCAGAACTCTGAGGGTGCCAGGGTGTGTGATACTCCCAGCTGATGCCTAGTGCTGAGGTCAGTAACTTTAGCACCTTTGATGCAAAGTGCCTCCACTAGTCTGAGTCAATTGCTTGGACCAGGCTACACCTTGGTATTATGTGTTCTATCAGTATTTTGGCTACCACTTGTGATGTGGCTCCAGCTGCAGGGTATGCCTCTACCCAGTGGGTTAATTGGTCTACTGTTACTAATAAATATTTCCACCTTCCTATTTTTGGTAATTCTGTAAAATCTGTTTGTATTCTTTCAAAGGGTCTGTAAGCACTTTTCTGTCGTCCTGATGGACCTTGTTCCATACTTTTAAAATTAATTTTCTGACAAGTTAAACAACTCTGGACGCTCTGCTTTGCAATATCAAAAATGTCAACGCATCCAAAAATTTTAAAATTGGTCTGCTAGTGCTTTGGCTCCCCAATGAGTTTGTTGATGTAATTGTTCATTAATTTGTCTAGCCTGGGCTTTAGGTAAAATTTCCCTGCCATCTGGTAAAACCCATTTATTCTCATGCTATTCTGCCTTTAATTTCTTTATCGCTTCTTTTTCCTGAGGGGTATATAGCTTCTGTCATTCCTGGTTGGAGTTCTAACTGTAGTACTTAATACAGAAACTGGTTTTTGCTTCAATGCTGCTTTTTTGCTTCTTTATCAGCCAGATTATTTCTTCTTGTATGATAGCTTGTCCCTTTTTGGTGCCCTCTTATGTGGACCACAGCAATTTCAGTGGGGCCCCTGAGAACCTCTAATATTCTAACAATTAATTCTTGATGTATCAGTCCCCATCCTTGGGCATTAATTAACCTGCTTTTTTCTCAAATTTTACTGAATGTGTGGACTACGCCATAGGCATACTTAGAATCTGTATATATGGTCCCTTTTTAACCCTTTAAGTGAGATAGTGCCCTATAAAGAGTGAATAGTTCACAAGCCCTAGCATTTAAGGGTCCGGATTCTACTAATTTTAATTCTTCTCTTCCTACTGTAGCATATCCTGGTTTTCTTTTTCCTTCTACTATTCTGGAAGACCTGTCTATAAACAATTTTACTTCATCCTTAAGTTCAACTTCCCCCAGGTCAGGTCTAGTTTTTATTTGTAACTCTGTAATGTCCACACAATCATGTTCTAAATTTTCCCTGGTTCCCCATATAGGAAATGTTCAGGACTTTGAGCAGTTGTTGCTTTTAGCTCTCTGACTGGGGAAGTGATTAGAATAGCTTCATAGTTTAATATTAGGGCATCAGTTAGCCATTTCTTGGGTTTTTGATTCAGAATTCCCCTTACATTATGGGGGGTGTGTACTCCCAAATGTGACTTTTTGGCCTTCTTCAGTTAAATGTGCTGTGGCCACATGTGGGCCAGCCCCAGCTGACAGGGTGCAGCAGTTTGGAATAATATCCCACTGGCCTTCGACTGCCTGCCCATTCCTGAGTGAGCACCCCATATGCTGTTTGATCAGAGGTGTTTACAAATAATTGAAATGGTCTCTCCAAATCTGGGGGACTTAATACAGGGGCTTCAATTAAAGCATGTTTGACCTTTTCAAAACTTCTTGCATCCTCCTCTGTCCATTTTCAGCGATTAGTGATAAGTTTTTCATCTAGCAATTTCACTTTCTCACTAAATCCCTCTATCCATTGACAGCAGTATCCCAGCAGTCCCAAAATTTTCCTCACTTCTTTTTTGGTCTTTGGAGGTCCCAGGCTTAGTATTCCAGAGACTCTGTTAGGATCTAGTTTCTTTTTCCCTTTATTTAGCCAATGTCCTAAATATTTTACTTCCGGTTTTGTGAATTTGTAATTTAGCTAAATTGTAATTTAGCTTTGGATACCTGCTTTTGGAACCCTACTGTCCTAAAAAGTTTAAAAGTTATATAGTCCTGTTTCTAGTAGATTTCTCGTCTTTTCCTGCTATTAATAGATTATCTACATATTGTAACAATTTCACCCCTTCTGGTGGCTCAAAAGACTGCATAAATTCTTCTAGGGCTTGCCCAAAGAGGTTGGGGGATTCTGTAAAGCCCTGAGGCAATACTGTCCATGGCAATTGTTGTTTTCTGCCCTTATTAGGGTCTTCCCATTCAAAGGCAAAATAATCTCTATTACTTTCCTCTAATGGGCATGCCCAGAAGGCATCTTTTAGATCTATTGCACTATACCAAGTATAGTCAGGGGACAGCTGATTTAAGAGAGTCTAAGGGTTTGCTACTACAGAAAATTTGGTAACAGTTTGTTGGTTTATAGCCATCAAATCTTGTACCAATCTGTAATCCTGCCTGTCTTTTTGACAGGCAAAATAAGAGTCTTATGTGGGGACACATGTGGTTATAAAGTCCCTTGTTCCAAAAAGTTTTCTATGACAGGCTTAAGGCCCCGTCTCCCTTCCAGTGATATTGGATATTGATGAACTCAGGCAAATTGGATTAGTGATTTTCACTTTGGTAGGTTTTATTTTTAACATCCCTATTTACCCAGGGGTATGCCACACCTCAGGACATATTTGTTCCTCATCCTTTTGGGTTAAGGCATAAATTTTAAGTTGTCCTTGGGATACTTCAGTTTTCAAATCCAATGCTATTATTAAATCTCTCCCCAATAAATTATTTTCTGCCTCTGACAGATCATTTAATTCAATTTTGCTCTGGGTCTCAGTTTGCACATTTTTAATAACAGGCACACCTTTCTAATATGGTTAACCTTTTGCTGCAACCACGAGTGCTAGGTTTACACTTTTTGGTAGATGTTTAATTGTGGATTTTTCGGCTCCTGTATCCACTAAAAATTCCACCTCCTCTCCCTCGGGACCGATTCTTAATTTTATCAAGGGCTCTTTAGATGGTAAGGTCCCCAATACATACAGCCAGTGACATCCCTGTTCATCCTCCTGGAACATTTTCTTGTCCCATATCCTCTCTTTACAATTTTTCTTTTGATGACCTTTGTATAACTCCCTTGTGTCCCAACATCTCAGTATTATTCCCAAAGGGCTGCCTGGTGGTATTTCTGGCAACCTACTTGTCTTATCTTTATTTCTTTGTGGATCACAGGAACTTGAACCCCTTCGTGGGTCATTCAGACTTAAAACCTTCCTCTTTCTTTGTCTCATTTTTACCTCAAGGGACTGTCTTGAGGTGTTTGTGCTCCCCCTTGTGATCTGCCCGGGTCAGGATGGGAAGGAAATTTGCCTCTACCTGGGCTGGGATGGAGAAAGCAGCTTTTCCTCCTCCCTCTGTGACTCCTGTGTTGCTCTCTGGTTTCCCCCCTACCCCAGGTCCCACCTCTGCCTGGGCTGGGATGGGAAAAGAACCCAGCTTCTCCCTGGGCTAGGATGGGAAAAGCAGCCTCCCCTCACTCCCTTTGTCCCTTCACTGGCCGGGTCCCTGGCAGGATACCGGAACCGCGGAGAGAAGGGCTCTGCTCTCACTTCATGGCAAAATCCACGTCTCATTCAGGCAAGCACACAGTCAGCTCCACCAAACCAGACAATTACTTACAGCTTCCATGCTCCTGTCTGGGTCTTTGTGAACAAGAATTACAGGTGATTTTGCCATGGTCTTCAGGGGAGCTCTTTCCTTGCTCGGTCTATATCATGAGGTCGTTGGGTCCTGAGAACCACTGACAAACCGGGGCCACAATAGTGGGGAGCCTCCCCGAAATCACAGTGCCTCTCAGGGCTCCAAGGATGTCCTGAGTTTTGGCACCAAATTGTTATAAATGAGAAACAAAAAGTCTCAATATTTAGCAAAATTCAGATTGCTTTATTTTATATAGACTGAGCAAACAGTGCTGGGGAATGTGGGGGGTCACCGCCCACTCCACGCTCCATCAAACCTTCGTTTGCAGCCTCTTCCTATAGTATGGTCTCTCTTTGTAATTAGTCTTTTTTTTGCTGTCATAATTTTGCCAGGTGGGCAGTGGTGGTCGAATAAACATCTGGATGATAGTCAGTCTCATAGATAACCATCTGGTCTTTGTAGATAAAACCAGCAAAAGTCGGGAAGTCAGGTCTTTGTAGATAGGCAGCATTGATCAAACAAAGGCAGGCAGTCTCATTTTTCAAAATCTATCGGACCATCAGAAAGTCTGATTTTGCAAACTGGTAGTAGATACAACTTATTTAGAAAACATAGTATTCATAACGGGGGGATTTAAAACAGAATGATTTAATAATATATTTTCCTCTATCTAGTGTCTGTGCTTTACTTTAGCCCTTAATATTCTGGTTTATACAAACCCCAATACTTTTATGATTAACACGAATCTTTTATCAATTATCACACAAGTTAGCCAAATCTTAAGATCTTCCCCCCTTCTCTCCCTTCTTCCCAGGCTTAACTTTGTCCCATATTCCCTCCCCCCTCCCCCACCCAGAGGCACAGGGGATGGTGTTCACAGTCAGGTCATGTCACAGCCTCCCCCTCAGGGGCAGGAATCCATATCCTGCTTCAGCTTGGGATCCCTCGCACTGGACACAGTCCCTCAGGAACAGGCTGCTCCAGCAGGGATCTACGGGCTCACAAGTCCCACCAGGAGCCACTTCCATGGCCCCGCAGGGGCTTCCCACGGGGTCGGGGCAGCTCTCAGGCACCCCCTGCTCTGCCCTGGGCTCCTGCCGGGACTGCAGGTGGCTCCTTGCTCCATCCAGGCCTCAGCCGCCGCTCCCAGCGCCTTCAGCTCCAGCTCAGGCCGAGCTCAGGGCGGTTCAGGGCAGCAGCGGCTCCTCGGCCTAGGGCCGGGCCCTGCCCGAGTCTGGAAGCGCCAACGGCCTGAGAGAGCCCGCCCCTCGCTGCGATTGGCTGATTCTGCTGGGGAATCAGCCCAATTCCTCCCCCGGGCAAGAAGACCCTGGCACCTTGTCCACACTCTGCCCCAGCAGTGTTAATTAGCATTTCTAAAGCTCCTCTCCTGGCTGTCTGGGACCCCTGCTTCTCTACCAGAGCAGCCATTGGATGACTCATATGTGGCCTCCCCACAATCTGCTTTTTTTTTTTTTTCTTATTAACAGTATTCTATTAACATTTTATCTGTTAAAGTGTCGCCTTTAAAGCTCTTCTAGCTTTGCAAAATCCATCCTAAAGGGGAACATCGAAAAACCCATACTGAAATTTTGCCATCAATAAGAGTCACCCACACATACACACAAAAAATTCCAATGCAAATGGTCAAATGCTGCATGTGGGAGGAAACGGTGGGATTGTGCAGGAGAAGGAGGAATAGTAGGAGGAAGAGGAATGTGAGGAAGAGTAGGGACAAAGGAGGAGGAGCAGAAACAGGAAGCAGCACAAGGTTCCACCTCTCCCTGTATCTGCAGCCTCTCCCCCAGGCCCCAGAAGCGTTGTCCCCATCACATGCAGCAGGTGACCAGAGAGAGGGATCCATGATTTTCACAGACATGAATCTTGCTGATTGTGAGCTTTATTTGGCTTAATGTTGGTGTTTTTCTTATTTGAAGGGGCTGAATCTTTATATTTTGGTGGGGGTTTTGGCCAAATCTTGCTGTTAGGTGTGTTTTTCATAGGTGTCGTGATATTTGGAGGATTTTTGGGCTGAATCTTTGTGTTTTGGAGGTTCTTACAGACACAAGATGCCCAGTGTCTTCCTGAGATGAACTTGGGCAGAGAGGAATCCCCAGCTCAAGGCCCATTCCTCTTTCTTTTTCTCCCAAACCAGGATTTTTCATTCCCAAGGCCTTGACAGATGGAGGAGAAGGAAAAGCCCCAGAGATCCCTCATGAGGAGGGACTGCAAACCCAGCCCAGGGAGCTGTGAGGAGGAAAGACCCTCCCTGAGCTGGGAAGGCGGCCAGAGATCCAGGCAGAGCTCAGAGCTGGTGGAGAAGCCTCGTGGAGGGGAGAAGCGCTACAAGTGCTTGGAATGTGGGAAGGGTTTCAGCTACAGCTGCAGGCTGATCCAGCACCAAAGGAGCCACACTGGGGAAAAGCCCTACGAGTGTGGGGAATGTGGGAAAAACTTCAGCCGGAGCTCCTACCTGATCCAACACCAGAGGATCCATGCTGGGGAACGGCCCTATGAGTGTGGGAAATGTGGGAAGGGATTCAGAGACAGCTCAACCCTGATCCAGCACCAAAGGATCCACACTGGGGAGAAGCCATACGAGTGTGCGGAATGTGGGAAGAGCTTCAGCCGGAGCTCCCACCTGATCCAACACCAGATGATCCACACTGGGGAACGGCCCTATGTGTGTGGGAAATGTGGGAAGGGATTCAGGGAAATATCTGGTCTGATGCAGCACCAGGTGGTCCACACAGGGGAACGGCCCTACACCTGCCTGGAATGTGGGAAGAGCTTCGGATGGAGCTCCGGCCTGAGAAGCCACCAGCGCATCCACACTGGGGAGAGGCCCTACAAGTGTCCTGTGTGTGGGAAGAGGTTTCCGACCAGCTCCGATTGCCTCAAACATGAGCGGATTCACAGAGAGGAGAAGCCCTTCCGCTGCCCTGAGTGCGGGAAGGGATTCAGGGAAAACTCCACCCTCACCAGACACCGGCGCATCCACACTGGGGAGAGGCCCTACAAGTGTCTTGAGTGTGGGAAGAGCTTCTCACAGAGCTCTGACTTGACCCAACACCAGCAGAGGCTCCACTAAGGAAAGCCCTGTGAATGCCCCGAGTGTGGGAAGAGCTTCGTGCTCTGCTCCAGCTCCATCCCCCATGGGAGGATCGGTGTTGGATGATCCCCAGTGACCCCCATTGGGCAGAGCCCTGGTGATCCTTGTTGGGTGGGGGGAAGGGGTTGGAGAGATTACTTTTCCTTCTCCTTGTGCTGCTCTGATTTAGCTGGTAATAAATTCCCTCCCTGTGCCCAGGCTGGGTCTGTTGTTCCTGTGCCAGTGCTCAGGGTGGGATCTCTCCTGTTCCGTGTACTGGTTTTTCTTGAAAAGTCACCTGAGAGGAGGAGTACAGACACATACACACAGGGGTTGTTTTCTCTATGAGAACTTGTCTGTGAGTTCCTGGGACCAACCAGAAAGCTGATTTAATAATTGACAGCCTGGGGAACCAATTAAAAATTACTTTGTGTCCATGAATCACATTGGTAAAAGTGAAAACGCTCCTTTGACTTCTGGCTTGTAAGGAGGCAAGGCTGGCCCAGGCTGGCCCCCCTCCCCATGTGGCCTGGCTGGGGAGGGGTGGGGGAGGCACCAGCCCCCCCTGTTTTCAGCTAGGGGCACTGATGGCCAGGGGAAGGATAAACCTTTGCTAAGATCCCAGCTTCCCCCCCAGTGGGGCCACAGCTCGGTCAGGGCTCTGCTGCTGTGTCAGAGCAGCCGTGGAGAAGCGAAGCCCCCCAGCTGCCCATGCAGCTTGGGGGAAATGCAGCTGGGCTCTGTTCCAGCCCAGCCTCCCTCCCACATTTGCTTCCTGGGCTCTGCAGTTTCATTCCAGCCTTCCCCATGAAGCCTGGATGGCCTGAAATCCTGGCATGGCCTGGCCCAGCTCCCTTCACCTTCTGTGTGCCATTTTAACCCTTCCAATTCTCCTATAAGACTGCAAATCTCCTGACCTCCCTTGAATGAGAGGAATAAAGCATAAAGTGTACTCAAGTCAGTGAAGTAAGAGCCAAGTTTCCAGATGGGAAGAGATTGAGGAGACACATGAATAGATTGGCTGAAAAAACCTTTTTGTAAGCTGTGGGGTGGACTGGACTACACTGAAAATTCCTATAAATCGTGGAGAAACACATAGAAGGGTTGAAGTGTTTAAGAAAAAGATCCTTTGCTCCGAGGAAAAGGGGGTCTCTGTTCTGGAGAATGGAAAGACAGAAAGAGACATTTGATGAAAAAAGAGGTGAAGAGAACTTTTGCTTTTAAATAACTTGCCCTTAAAGTAATACCCCGTGAACTTTTAACATGGCCCAGAAATGAAGCTCTGGGAAGGCTGTAAAGATAGGAAGAGTTTCACAATTTGCAGATTTTCCCTGGTGGATGCAAACTGTAAAAGTGAAGACACAAGAAAACTTTATTTTTCTCTTGAAAAAAACCCTATAGCCAAAACAAGAAAGTGTTTTGTGAACTGAAGTGAACTGAAGTGAACTGAAGTGAACTGAAGTGAACTGAAATGATTATTTGAGTGAAAGACTAACTGAAGTGTCTCTGTATGTTGTTGTTAAAAAATGTGGGAGGTGGGGGGAGGAGAGAGTGATCTGGGAATCTTATTTCAAATTTCTTATTTTTTCTCTATGTTGTTAATAAATTTCTTCTTTATACCCTTTTAAATTTTACGCCTGCCTTGTTTTTACTCCTCATTTTATAATCCTATCCCACGACAGAAATTAAGTATATTAAAATTGACAAACCTAAACTAAAACAAGACAGATTCTTACTGTGAAGTAATTGGGAAATTTACCCATCTTCACCTCCACCAAGACATGCTCCTTGCCTACTTCAAAATCTAGCAGAAACCTTCATGAAATGAAGTCTCAATTGCCCATGATGACTGGCCAGGCACACTTCAAACTGCTTGAAACCCATGCCCTAGAGCCTCTGCATTTGTCACACAGGACCCTTACCCAGAATATAAAAGTCTTTCTTCCACCAGCTCTGCTTCTGCACTACCCACACCTTTAAAATGCTGCTTCCTGCCACAAGACCCAGAGCTGCACCCAAGGAACTTGAAAACACCAAGGTTAAAAAAGGGGGAAGGAAGGCAAATTGCTAAATAAACACTCTTGAATACCATCATAAAATGTATCTGTTGCCTCTTGTTGTAGATGATGTGACTAGAAGACAGCAGAGACACAACCAGATACATGCATGGTACATACATGCGGATTTGTTCATTGTCTATATATTTTTCAATTTCTGATCTAAAAGACAGTAATAAATCAACACTTGCCGCTAAGTGAATAAACCTTTTGTTAGTTCACAAAGCACAACAGTGCTGCCTCAAAGCAAGAATATTCAGGCCAGAATATGTCCATCTAGTTGTAACATTGCTAGATGAAGTTACACTTTTTTAAAGACTTAGTGGCTTTGGTAACCACTAAAGATAATGTAGATTGGGCTGTACCACTGTTCACTGATATTTCTGTTGCACAGAAATCTTGGACTCTTTAGAGTGTACATCTGTAATTCTGACATTTCCTGATATGAAAATGAGAGGAGAAATGGGCTCTTCACGTGCCTCAACTCCCATCTGCGGTCTCAGCAGCCAAACCAGGCTGTTGCCAGCCAGAGAGCAGAGCCCTGTTCCCACAGGAGGCTGTCGTGAGCACCTTCCAGGACTCTCCTCTGTGCACACAGCTCTTCTCATGTCCGCCCAGAACGCTCTGAGGACAGCACAGCACAAGCTGGCTGGCTCTGGGTTCATCAGACCCCAAACACAGGCAGGTGCAGGGAGATGCAGCAGCTGTTTTGCAGCCATGCCCAAGAGAGATGCTAAGGGTCCCCTGCCTCTGGTCTCACTTGCTTGGGTTTCTGACTGGGTCTGAGGCAGGGGCTGCCATTCCTCGCTCGTGGGGAGACCTGAACCCCCAGAACCTCCCCCAGCGTGCAGGCACTGCCTGGCAGCGCTCCCTCCACTGGCATGGTCGCGCTCTGAGTCTCAGCCACTCTGCCACTGCTGCTGCTGCAGCTTCATTTGCTTTTAGCACACCCAGAGCTCACTGTTAGGCTACGATGGCCTCCGGTTCTGCCCTCATCCCGTCCCTGTGTGGGGATGGAGCATTGCTGTGTTTTCAGGAAGCTCTTTGTGAAAACTTCCAGCATTGCAAGCTCCTTTGCCCTCCGTGGATGCTTGCCAGGGAATCCCTCAAGGCTGGGCTCAGAGCATGCTCAAGCTGGCTCTTCCAAAACCCAGGTTCCTTGTCCCCTTCAGCGTGCTCAGCACGACCTTTAACCCCCCGGTGTTGTGCAAAGGGCCCTGCAGGACAGGGCCCTTTGCAGCCTGAGCTGCTCCTGTCCCTCTGTCCGTGCACAGAGCACAGCGCGGCACAGAACGGCAGCAGGGCCCTGTGTGTCCCAGGGCTCAGGTTTGGCACCACTCAGGCTCCACAGAGACGTGGGTAAAGTGAACAAACCAAACTTTATGAAGGGAAGGTAAAAGGAAGGGGTGAGCTGGGAGGCAAAAGAGGGGATGGGAAAGGCCTGAGGAATGGAGAGAGGGAGCTGCCAGTAGGGAGGGAGATGGCAGGAGCTCCTGGAGCTTGCTACAGGCTCAGCTGGGACCAGCAAGAGCTGTGCCTGGAGCTCCAGCTGGTCCCGTCTGCTCTGCAGCTGGTCCCATTTTCAGTGGGAAGGTCACCAAAGGACACTGGTTCTTCTGATCCAACAGACCAAGTTCGGCAGATCTTCTGTCGAATGCCAGCTGGATAACCTGGCTCATGAAGGAGGGGCTCTCGAATTCCCTCAGGGCTTGAAGCGCTGGAAGAGAGTGGAACAGAGCCACAGTCAGAGGCCAGATTGCGGGAATCCAAGGAAACTTCCTGCCAGGGCCATCCCAGCCAGCTCCTGCCATGGCCACGAGGGAGCGGGAGAGCAGGGCACAGCAGGAAGGTGCTGGCCACGGATCCCCCCATGTCCCTGAGAGCTCTCCGTGCTCTGCCCGCGCCGTCCCTCGTCCGCACAGCGAGCAGAGCCCTCCGCAGCCCGGGCAGCGATTGTAGCTCCCTGCCCGGCATCTGCAGCTGCCCCCGGCGGCCCCGCTGCCACGAGTGCGGCTGCCCTCACTCACCCTCGCTGAGGACCTGCAGCTCCTCCTTCTGTGCCACCAGGAGCGTTCCGGCGAGCCCTGGCAGCACAGAGCCCGTGTTGGCCCCGGCAGCACAGCTGCCCCAGGGGCGCTGCCAGCCCTGCGGCCACACGGCCCCGTCCCCTGGCAGGGCTCAGCCCGGCCCTCTGGTGCATCGTGACACCGCAGGGCACGGCTGCGGGAGGGTGGCAGCAGCGCCGACGGCAGGCTGGGCTGCACTGCGCCGGGCCCGGCTCCCACTGCCGGGGCAGCGCCGGGCGGGAGGCGGGGAGGGACGGCGGGCTGGGGCTCAGCGATGAACCTGACGGCCGCTGGTCGCAGGTGCTGCTGCGGCTCTGCAGGCACGGCAGGGCCCAGTGCAGGGGCTCGGCCGCTCGGCTCTCGCCCTGCGGCAGCTGCGGAGAGCGCCAGGAGGGAAGGCTCGGCGCGGGCTCTGCCCCTCGGCCGGACCAGAGCCCGGGGCTCGGGACCCGCGTCCCTGTGCCAAGGCCAGGGCGAGGCTGAGCCCGCGAGGCGCCAGGGCAGGAGGCAGCCGAGCCCCTGCCAGGGATGCAGCAGCACGGCACAAAACCTCACCTTTGCCACGCGCCTGTTCTCATCGTGCCAGCACAAGTAGAGTGGGAGCAGGCTCTGGCTCACGGTTCTCGTGAGAGCCTTTTTCCCCTCTTCCACTACCAGCTCCACCACCTTGCAGAAGAGCTGGAGAGCAGCTGCACATGGCTGTTGTCCTAGAGGAAAGGAGAAGAGCTCAGTACCGACTAGTCCAGGCCCAGCAGGGCAAAGGCCCAAAACTGCCCAAGGCACAAAGTTTCTGGGCAGTGTCCAGTGCCCGTGGGCACAGAGCCTTACGTTCTCAAAGTGTGGCAGGAGTGGCTCAGCCAGCTTCGGGGCGGAGGCCCTGGGAATCTTGAGGTCTTTCTCCTGGAGCATATGGGGGAGCACAGAGAGGGTCATCCTGACCATCTCTCCATCTGGATCAGCCAGCTGCTCCATCAGGTGTTGGTACAGGCTGCGTATTCCTCTGCTCTGTGTGCAACACAAAGCTGTGCTGTGAAGACCTGGAGGGCTGCAGCACTAACAGGGCCCTGGCCCTGCAACCCCACCCAGCTGCCTCAGGGCCCAGAGGCCAGAGGCCTGTGCCGAGGCACTCGGGCAGCTGAAGTGGGAGACAGGAGAGCTGGGAGCAGCTGCCTCAGCTGCCGAATCCCAGGCAGGCCCAAGGAGCTGCGTTCCCCAGCCCCACGCTGCCAGCTCAGCTTCAGGCACTGCCCCCTTCTCACCAGCGAGGGCTCCTTGCTGAGCACCACGAGGCCTCTGAGCTCCAGGTGCAGCCTGTCCCTGCTCTCGCTCTGCAGCTGCCTGGACATGACCCACAGGGCACTGTGCCCGTGTTTGCTCAATCCAGACACTGCAGGACCTGAAAGGCACAGGGCAGTGACAGGGACCCGGCCGGCAGGAGCACGGAACCGCTCGGGGCCGGGCCCAGGCAGCAGCACCGGACGCGCACCGTGCCGGGCGGCTGCGGCTCCCAGAGGGCAGAGACCTGGGAGGCAGCTCAGCCAGGCAGCGCTGGCCCTCAGGCTCAGCTCCACCAGGAACGCCAGGGCCGGCAGATCCCAGCGCGGCTGCCCCCGATGAGCAGCTGAGCAGGTGCGTGGCGATGCCGGAACACAAGGGGCTCGAGCCACAGCGCATCTCCCTGGCAGGGGGAGAAAGGCACCAAGGCCCTGAGCTGTGCGGGCAAACCTCTGCCAGGACTGACTCACAGAGGTGTGATCTGTGCCCAGCACCCTGCCAGGGGACGTGGGCCCTTGGGGAGGCGGCTGCTCCTGGGAGCCCTCCTCTCCCAGCCTTTTCCAGTCTGCTCGGCCGTCCCTCGGTGCCAAGGCCCTCTGGCCACAGCCACGGGGACAGTGGGGGGCACTCTGGGCACAGGGCACCAATGCAGGCAGCGGGGAGAAGGGGGTCTCACCTGGCCAGCAGCCCCACTGCACAGTGCTGGGTGTCGGCACAGAGCAGGGTGTCCCAAACCCACCTGCACTCCAGAGCCACGAGCTTCTTGTCACAGCCCAGTCAGCAGAGCAGAGCCTTCCTGGTCTGCAATGCAAACCTGTGTGCAGAGCAAAGGCCAGGTCATGCTGGGAGCACTGGCCCTGGCCACAAGGGCATGGGAAGGACAGGGTGACTGGGACCTGTTGGGATTGCTGGGAAGGCGGTGTTCCTTCCAGCACGCTGTCCAGAAGTTCTCACCATCCTGTGGCATCTGCTCTGTGGTGCTGAAAATTTGGAAGAGCAGAGCCACGTTGTGCCACTTGGGCACATGGACTGTCACCCACAGCACCAGAGTCACCTGCAATAGCCAGAGCGCCCCGAGGTAGTGCTCAGTGCCGAGGTGTCCGTGTAGCAGGGCCCCAGGGGAGACGCAGGGGGAGCACCCGGCCTGCTGCCCCTGAGCCTGTCCCTAGCCCAGCTTCCAGCCCAGTGCCCGAGGCTGGGAGCTGCAGGGCGCTGGGCAGAGCAGGGAGAGCTGCTGGAGAGGGACCTGGAGGGCGAGCAAAGGCCAGTGGCAGAAACTCACAGCCAGGGCAAAGACGGCCTCGTTGTCCTCTCTGGAGAAGAACATGCTGTACACTGGCCTGTCCTCTATCACAAAGAGCAGCTCTGGAAGCACCTTCTGCACTTCTGGTCCCGACGAGCCGATGGTTCTCCACACCAGGGCGGCAGCTCCGTGGGACCAGAGCTGTGCATCAGCACCAAGCCCCGCAGCTGAGTGGGGCCGGGTGACAGAGCCCCGGTGCCCTGAGGGGCAGGGAGGGAGCATGGCAGCAGGCTCAGCAAACAGGGGGGCCCGAGGGCCCCGGAGCTCTCTGCCCGTCTGGCAGACCCCACTGGACAGGCTGTACAGGCCATGGCCCTACAGGCTGCTGAGCCCTGAGCTCTTGAGGCACTTGTGCCCCGTACCCGTCACACGATGGGACACAGCACAGGAGGCTCATCACCACATGAGCAGGGTGTTCTTCAGCCAGCCTCAGAAGGTCATTTTGCAGCCCGGCATCCACAGGACACGAGTCTCTGGTCAATGTCCCTCACCATGGCTGGCACCTGGAGGGGGCACAGGGAGGACTTGGAGTGCTGTCCATGGGAGTGACTTCCCCAGCTTCCCCCAAGAAGCTCTTGCCTTCCCACCACACTGTGCTGGCCTCAAGGGCTGAGAGGGCACAGCGGACGTGGCTTGAGGGGCCACACGATCGTGGGAGGCCTTCAGCCCTGGCCCCAGGGTGCTGAGCTGCTGCTGGGACAAATCCAGAGCGGGAGCAGGAATGGCAGTCCCAGTGGGTGTGGGGTCAGTGTTTGAGATGCCCCGTGTGAGGCTGTTTGTGCTGGCCATGCCCTCAGTCCGGGCCGTGCCAGCCTTCGCCCTGCCCTCAGCCGCTGCCCTGGCAGAGTTTGCTGTGCGTGCAGAGGACGCTGTGCTGGCACCAGGCTCTGCCTGCAGCTCGCTCGGCCTGCAGTCGGGCTGGGCTATGCCCTGGGTCGCTGTGGCCGTGCTCTTTCTGCGCCCAACGCGCAGGAACCTCTGCAGCAGCTGCAGCAGAAGGAGGGGCGGGCAGGGAGGGACGCTCCATGGAGTGCTCCAGGCGCGGCGCTGGGCCCAGCAGGGACAGCAGCCCCGGCCCAGGTGGGGATGGCCGCAGGGACCTGCACAGCTCTGTGGGAGCCACGGGGCGGGGTCCTGCTCCTGTGTCCAGTCCTTCCCTGCATCAGGCACCGAGCAAGCACAGCCAGAGCTGAGGGGCCACAGGAGAGGCCTGAGAATGAGCCCAGCCCTGCGCTGCCTGGGCAGGGACAGCCCTGGATGGACAGGGAACAGAGCACGGCCACTGGGGGACAGCCCTGCGCCCTGTTCTATCCTGTGCATGGGCATGTTCACAGGGGATGGGATGGGATGGGATGGGATGGGATGGGATGGGATGGGATGGGATGGGATGGGATGGGATGGGATGGGATGGGATGGGATGGGATGGGATGGGATGGGATGGGATGGAGTCAAGCTGCTGTCTTGGCTGCCTGCTCTGCTCCATGATGGATTTCCACCCTGTGAAGATCCAGCTGAGGTGGTTCCAGGGCCAGCAAGAACTCTCAGGGCATGTGGTGGCCACTGACTGGGTTCCCAATGGAGACTGGACCCACCAGCTCCTGGTGCTGCTGGAAACCCCAACCCCCTGTGTGGGTTCACCTCCAGCTGCCAGCTGGAACACAACAGCCTGGAGCACCCCCTGAGCGGGCACTGGGGCACAGCCTGGACCCCACAGTGTGGGGGGATTGGGAGGCACTGGGGGGCAATGGGAGATGGATTGGGGTTGGCTGGGAGTAACTGGGAGGGAGTTTGAGATAGCCTGGTTCAAACTGGGAGAGGGGTTCTGGGGTCTGGAAGGGCTGGGAAGGAGTTGTATGGATGTTGGAGAGAGTGGGATGGCGTTCGAGGGGTCCTGGTGGGCACTGGGAGGGAGTTTGAGGGTGCTGGTTCTAACTGGGAGGGATTTGAGTGAGCCTGGAGGGGATGGAAAAAGATCAGGGATTGGAAAGCAGGGGTTGGAATGAGGTTGGTTGTGCTGGGAAAGACTGGGAGGATCTTGATGACTCCTGGTGGTGCTGGGAAGGGACTGGGAGAGAGTTTGGGGGTCCTGGGGCAGTGGGGGGCAAATGGGAGGGGGTTAGGGGATTGTGAGAGGCGCAGGAGTGGCTTTGGTGGGTCCTGGGGAGGCTGAGAAGAGGATGGGAGGATGTTTTAGGGGGTTCTGGGCGGCTGGAGGAGATTGGGAGGGTGCTTAGAGGGGCTTGGGGTGTCCGTGAGAGGTTTTGGGGAGTCCTGACCCGTGTGGACCCCCAGAGATGCCACCGGGCACCGCCCACAGCAAGGCGCTGATGGGGATCAAGGGCTCTGTCTTGGGCTTGGTCTTCCTGGCGCTGGAGCTCGGCTTCTACCTGTGCAAGAAGGTGAGGGGGGGGGTCCCGGAACACGTCTGCTTCCCCTGGAGCTCCCAGCCCGGTGTCACCCCCTTTTCTCTGCCCGCAAAGCTCCTGAATCAGCGACGGCCGCAGCCCCTCCCCATTGCCTCAGGCCCAGCCAGGACCCCTCCGCTCTGTCCCCGTGCTGATTTTGGGGGAGGTCGTGTATCCCACCCTAGGCTCTATGTCACCCTGCCGCAGCCCAGCTGCTCCCAGTATCCCAATAAAGCTTCCCAGTTCGTGCAGTCCCGTTTATTGTGGGGCGGGAAAGGGGAGGGACTTGGGGGGACCCCGCGGGGGGATCGTGTTTGGGCGGGGAGGGCGGGGTCCAGGTGGGGAACACTGGGTGCTGCGGGTCTGCCCGGCAACCGGTGAGTCATCAGAGCTGCTCTCCCTGATTGGCTGAATCTTCTTCATCGCATTGTCTGATTGGCTGAGGAGAGGCCCGGGAGTTGAGAGAAGGAACAGGAGAGATCCCGCCCCGAGCACCGGCACAGGAGCAACAGACCCAGCCTGGGCACAGGGAGGGAATTTATTACCAACCAAATCACAGCAGGACAAGGAGAAGGGAAAGAAATCTCTCCAGCCCCTTCCGCCACCCAACAGGGATCACCAGGACCACGGATCAGCAGGGCTCTGCCCAACGGGAGTCACTGGGGATCATCCAACACCAATCCTCCCATGGGGGATGGAGCTGGAGCAGAGCACGAAGCTCTTCCCACACTCGGGGCACTCACAGGGCTTCCCTTAGTGGTAGCTCCGTTGGTGTCGGGTCAAGTGAGACCTCCTGGAGAAGTTCTTCCCACACTCAGGACATTCGTAGGGCCTCTCCCCAGTGTGGATGCGCTGCTGTTTGGTGAGGGTGGAGTTTTCCTTGAATCCCTTCTCACAGTCGGGGCAGCGGAAGGGCCTCTCCTCTCTGTGAATCCACTCATGTTTGAGGCAATTGGAGCTGGTCTGAAACCTCTTCCCACACACAGGACACTTGTAGGGCCTCTCCCCAGTGTGGATGCGCTGGTGTTTTCTCACAGTGGAGGTGACCCCAAAACTCTTCCCACATTCCAAGCAGGTGTAGGGCTGCTCTCCAATGTGGATCACCTGGTGCTGCATAAGGTGGGCAATGTCACTGAAGCTCTTCCCACATTTCCCACACTCATAGGGCTTTTCCCCTGTGTGAACCACCTGGTGCCGGATCACCTTGGAGCCGCAGCTGAAACCCTTCCCACATTCCAAGCACTTGTGAGGCTTCTCCCCTCAATGAGGCTTCTCCACCAGCTCTGAGCTCTGCCTGCATCTCCGGCTGCCTTCCCCGCTCACGGAGGGTCTTTTCTCCTCGCAGCTCCCTGGGCGGGATTTGCAGCTCCTTCTCACCAAGGATCTCTGGGGCTTTTCCTTCTCCTCCATCTGTCAAGGCCTTGGGAATGAAAAATCCTGGTTTGGGAGAAAAACCAAGAGGAAAGGGCCTTGAGCTTGGGGGTCCTCCTTGCCCAAGTTCATCTCAGGAAGTTATTGGGCATCTTGTGTCTGTAAGAACTTCACAAACACCCAGATTCAGATCAGAAGTTCTCCAAACATAACAACACAGATCAAGATGAACCCAAACAACAAGACTGAGCTAAAATCCTCTCCAAAATATAAAAATTCAAGCCCTGCAAAAACCCAAAGAACCATAATTTAGCCCAATAAAGCTCAGAAACCCCAAGATCCACCCCGTGAATATCATAGATCCACCTCTACGGGCACCTGCTGCATGTATTGGGAGCAACTCTCCTGGGGCTGGGGGGGAGGCAGCAGATACAGGGAGAGTAGAACCTTGTGGTCTTTACGGTTTCTGCTGCTCCTCCTCCTGTGTGTCTACTTCTCCTTACACTCCTCTTCCTCCTACTATTCTTCCTTCTCCTGCACAATCCCACCTCTGCTGCCCCAGCCCGAGCTGCCCCAGCTCCATCCCTGCCCCTGCCCCGGGATGCTGTGGGTTTGGGGGGAAGAGGGAGCCGGCAGGGGGTGCTGGGCCTGGGGGCAGCAGGAGAAGGGAAGGAGAAGCAGCAGGGTTGAAGAACAAAATGGTCAAACGATGCACGTAGTGATCGGCTCCCTTGGGGGGCGGCAGCACCGGGCATGGATTGGGGCCCCGAGAGTGACCAGGAGACAGATGAGTGACACATCAGGGGGGCTGGGAAGAGTCGGCAGCCAGAGAGCTCTGAAAATCTCATCAGTGAGTGCAGTGGGATCTTCGGGGACTAAACATGGCAGGGCACCCATGGAGGGGAGAAAGGGAAAGCCAGGAAGGGCTCCCAGCAGAAGGGATGATGATCCCAAAACATCTCTTGAAGGGTCCCTTGGGAGCATATTGAGGGAGTTTGCACATCCTCCCAGAGATAATCGAGGGCATGGACATGCAGGGGGGCAATGAGGGAAGTCCCGAAGGGATTTAGACAACAGGAGATGGATGCTGTTGGTGTGATGGGAAGGGATTGGTTGAAGGGGAGTGTACAGGAATATGGTTCAGACAAGAAGCAGCTGTAGGAATCTATGTGGTAAGAAAAAGGATTATGGAAGAGAGGAGGAAGGGAAAAATAGTGAGGATGGAGATGTTTTTCAGCAGGCTCTTATCCTCAAAACCTGCCAGCTGATACCCTTTGTACCCCTGTTCCCAAGACAGGCAGACAAGGAGGTCAGGATTCCAGGGGGTTTCTCTGTGCTGGGAGCGGCAGGAGCAGGCACAGAGGGGCGGGACCGGGAGCACGGGCTGGGGGCTGTGGGAGCTGCGGGGCCGGGCCGGGGCTGTGGGGCAGCCGGGGCTCAGCGCCGGGCACTGCCTGAGCCCAGCACCCCCGGGCAGGGCCGGCAGTGGCCCCCAGCCCCCAGGAGGCTGCGGGACGCCCCGGCCGCTGCCCGGCCCCGCGGAGCTGCCGGCCGTGCCCGCCGGGGGGGCCGCGTTTGGACACTGCGGCAGGACAGGGACCGGCTCTGGATACGGGCTGGGGAGGGCAGGGCAGCACAAGGACCAGGAGCAAGGAACAGCTGGGAAATGTGCATTGGACATGGAAGGATCAAATTAGCTTTTATGCGTTTAGTTTGGGTCACTGCAGAAAGGAATGATTTTGCAGGAAGCTCAGCAGCTGTCAGAGGATGAGCACCCCCAGGCACTGAGGGGGGCTGCAGGAGGGGCAGAAGAAGCACCTGGAGCAGTTGGTCAGAAAGGCACAGCAGGTGAATGCAAGAAGGGATGAGGAAAAGGTCAAGGTCAAGGCAAAGGCCAGGGCAGAGTTTCTACAGCCCCTGAGGGATGAACCCCAGGGCCCAAGGGGACCCCAGCACCCAGGGGGCCTCAGATCCTTACACCATCTTGAACCAGGTTCCCTCCTCACACTGACACCATTCAGTACTTGATGTCAAAAACGTTTCATGGGGATGCCCATTTACAGAAAATGGTAACCTTTTGGTATTTTGCCAAAATGGGAACAAGAGGTAGAAGGGAAAATGGTAAAGACATGGACAGTCCTTCTGCAGGGATGCACAGAAGCACCAGCCTTACTGGGGCAAGCCTTGCAGAAAATATCACAAGAATTTACCCCACCCCCAGGGATTGGGTTAATGCAGGATGTGGATGACTTGCACCAATCAGGAGGACAAGAAGTGGTAGAAGAAGCCTCTGTGAAATGGCTGAATGTTCAGGCTAAAAAGCCTCTTTGACTATTTGAAAAAAATGTGGAAATGCTGAAAAAAAAGGTTAAATATTTGGGACATATTTTGACTCAATTTTGTGGCGTATTGACCCACACAAGGACCAGGGAATCTCAGAAGTAATGTTACCCAGCACTGCAATGGAGCAAATGGAGCTGGGACAGTTCTGGGGATTCACAGGAAATTGCAGGACCTGGACTGAGGATTCTCTGTTCTAGCCAGAACATTGTATGACTTTTTAAACCCAGATAGCTTCAATATTGTGATATCGACATGAGAAACAGCAAAACTTCAGAAAATGAAATAAAACCAAAATGATTGGTGCCTCAGCCATGGCTCTTCCAGACTTAAAAAAAAGAAATTTGGATTGTACGTGTGTCCTGATACATAATTTATTATTGGCCTATTGCAAATATTAAAATAAATGCTATGTGTATAATGTTGGAAAACTTTGCTGTATGAATATAGTTTCTTTTAATTTTACTATTAACAGAACTTAAAAATAGCAGGGGGATACATGGTGAAATAAAAAGCTTCAGTTCATGTAACTAATTCAGAGAATGGGAGAAAAGATAATCAGGAAATTCTTCACATTCTCTGATCATGAGACACCAGACCCCCAGGGAAGGAAAAAATGTGGATTTCCAAGTTGGGGGGAAAAGATTTTGAATAATGCAAGAAGATACGTGAATATGCAACAGGCTGATGCATTGAAGGAAGTGTTTCCTGGGTGTGCTCATGGCAGGAGCCCAAACACCCTGCTGTTATAATGTTTTGCTTTCTTGTTTGTCTCTTACTGGTTTTTTATTAAACCTGTTAAAATTTACCAGGAAAGTGAACCTCGTTTTTGAAAATGTGGATGTTACACAGGGCCATGCCAAAGGAATTCTTGTGCAAAAATGTTTAACCCAGTGCCAGAGTGGCCTCATTGTCTGCAGAATTGTGCAGACACAGCTTTAATGGTGTGAGACCCAAACTGATGATAGGGGGATCTCCTACTGTTCAAATCTGGCACCAAGTTAAAGCTTTGATAACCAAAAGAGCCTCTACATGGATGAGCAGTGCTCAGTGATTACAGAAGGAAACTTGTTCAGTGGCACAGGAGGATTTAGAATGAGCAGGAATGCTCAAATATCTGCCAGTGACAGCATGGCAGCTAAAAGGTTGACAAAAACAATTCTGACATCTACAGCAATCACTGATCACTTATTAAAGTATTTCTAAAACAAATAATTCCAAAATAAGTGATTGTGGAAGCAACAGACTCAGATGGGAAACTCATTTTACAGCAAAGATCCTTCAGGGGGTTATGGCTGCTTTAACACAAGCCCTGGCACCCCCAGAGCTCAGGTCAGGTAGAAAGAATGAATGGAGAAATAAAGAAACTCCTTTGGAAGCTGGTTATAGAAACCAAGATGCCACGGGTATGGCTTTTGCCATTGGCTTTGGCAACAACAAGAGCCAGACCCAGGGCAGATATTCAATTATCTCCCTTGGAATTGCTGTTTGGAATTCTTTACCCTGGTCATTCTCAACCTAGTTGGGGGTGGAGATAAGAGATGTATATTTCAAACAGTTTGTGGCTACAATCCTGTCTCCTGTGATATCTCTCCCACAGGAAGCTGGGCTGGCACAGAGCCTGCCTTGGCACTTTGCTGTTCCCAACATCCAACCAGGACATCGGGTCCTGCCTAAGGAGTGCACAGAAGCCCCACTGGTGGCTAAGTGCCGTGGCCCATGCCAAGTGTCCCTGAGCACAGAAGCAGCCCCAGCACAGCTCAGCACGGGGGGACCCCTCACCCTGGGCTCAGGGGCTCTCCAACCCCGCACATTTGCACTTCCCGCCTGCAGCACCAGCACGGGAGGCCCCACTGAGCCTGCACTGAAGGCAACGCAGCAGCAGCCAGGGCTCCACAGCGGGGGAAGCCCCTGGGCCTGCCCACACATCCTCTGCTCAAATCCTCGGCCTGGCCACCCTCCTTTGGCATCTCCAGCCACTGGGGCCAATCCTTGCTGCCACTGCTGCAGCTTGGCTGCTTTCTGTGCCTGCACTGCCACAGCTGCTGGGGAACACAAGGGCACAATTCCACTCTGGCTCTCAGTTACACTCACACACTGCGCTATGGGGGGATTAGGGAAATTAAAAAAAAAAAACACCAAAACTGGACTTGTGTTGGAAAATATACCTAGTTTAATTTTTTAAAAAATCTTATTTCTCTACTCAGACTACTTTTGCCTTTGCACTGGGGAAAGGAATTTTAAAGGGTTTTTTTAAGGCATATTCCACCACTAAAGAGAGATGAGTTTAACATCTCAACAGACTGAGAATCGCCCAAAAGTTACCCGCAAAGATAACAACCATCAATAAAATAGTCTATGACCATCAGTAAACACCAGGAACACCTACTCCCCAGCAGTGCTGGAGACACTGGGACTGGAAAAGGCAGAGAAGAAAATCCAGGATTTGGACCTAATTAACATCAGAAGAGGAGAAATCCGGGTGCAATAGGAATCTAAATAGTCAGAACTACAGAGCTTGGATGCAATCAACATGAAACCAGTGGGCTTCAGTGGATTCAGACTGTATAAAGTTTAGGAAAAATCTAGTAAAACTCACGTGTCATGAAATTATTTTCTCTGCACACCTGGGATATGTGTGGGTGAAACTATTTCCGTCACATATACTGGCAAGAACCAAGTAATGACTCTATAATACTAAAAATAGCAAGTTAAAAGCAGATTGTTGTGTGAGTCATGGAATGGCTGCTCAGGAAGACAAGAATCAGTTTCAGGCAGCCAGAAGATGAACTTTCGAAATGCAAATTAACACTGCTGGGGCAAAGTACCCATTTATCATCTGAATTACAGGATTAGAATACAAGATGTCCTCCAAATAATAATCAGTCACAAAAATCCAGCTCCTGACCTTGCCGACCTAGTTAGACCAAGCTATGCCAAAGTATAAAGCAACATTTGCAGAAAACTAAATCACTCGAATTGCTGTTTTTAAATAGATGATAACTGAAAAGTGGTGAAACAGATAACAAAGGAAATAAGAGAGTAGCTCATTTTCTGGTCCAAATGAACAGAGGATGGGAATGGGACACGTTTTCAGGGTTCCTGGCAGACCATGGCTTAAACGAATGCTGTTCCTCCTCTGATGTGCTGCAGCAACTCTCATGGTTTTCCCAGGCTCGACACCTTGCTGAGTGCAGCTCATTCAGCAGCTGAGCAAGGGGATGCAGGTGGCAGCCAGGCCTCCTGATCCAGAAACGGCTACAAAAGGACAGGGAGTGAGGGCACTGAGAATAATCCCAAAATCAAACAGAAGTGAGGAAAAGAGATTGAGCAAATGGTACATAAAGTTAGTAAAGACAGTTACTGAGAAAATTCAAAAAAGGCTTGAACGGAGTAAGATTAACGTGCTTGGAGATAGGACCAGGGATTTCTATAAAAGGAAGTAACGTGAGAAACCATCAGTTTCTGAAAATGTTACTTATTTACACGGACTGCTGCTCAGGCAAGATCCGGCTCAGCTCCTGAACTTCGAGAAGAAGAAACACTTAACAGAGCCGCGAAAATCGGATGTGATACAAAAGGCAGGGTGCATATTAAGGAGAACATGCAGCAGGCAGATCGGGAAATCAGAACCTTCCAAGTACCTTTCTTTTTTTTCGACAAAGGGAGAGGGAGATGCGGCCAGAAAAATGAGGATAAAAAGGAGGCTGCCTTTTAGAGACCACATGGCAAATGCCCATAGCCTCTCCTTTTGCTCACGAATGAGTCACTGTTACAGGACTCCTCTGTCTCCTTTGTGCACACAAAACTCTGACCACGTGAATTTTCCCACGCAGCCCCGGGGCCTCTCTCAAACATCCCTTGCCCGCCTCGGGCTCCTGGCGGAGCTCCAGGTGGGTCCCAGCTCCATCCCGGATTCACCCCCAGCTCCCACCGCCCTCAGCTCCTGCTCACCCCGAGCTCCCGCTGGTTCAGGGCAGCAGCGGTTCCTTGGCCCGATGCCCGGGCCGGGCCCAGCGCGGGAGCCGCTCCTCAGGCGAGGTTTGAGAGAAATGGCGGAGCCCGGGTAGAGGGAGAGGAGAGCATGCCGTGCGCAGAGCCCGCCCCTCGCTGCCATTGGCTCATTCTGCTGTCACTCCTCGTTCTCACGCGCTGATTGGGCAGAGCGGGGACAAGCCCGGCCCCGGGGCCAAAGGCGCCATTTTGGCAGCGTCTGTGCGGTCCCAGGAGCGGTGGCAGCGGCCGGAGCCCGGTGAGGCGGCGGCGGAACTCGGAGGTGGCCCCAGCGCAGGTGGCAGCCGCGCTCGGTTCTGCGGGGGCTCGGGGCTTGCTGCGGGCGGAGGGGGCGGCAGGGGGCTCTGGCGGGTTCGTTGTGCCGTGCCCGGCCCGTGTTCCCCGGGGCTGAGAGCGCTGCGGGAGCGGCTGCCCGCGGTCTCCTTCCCGCTGGGCCTGGGCAAGAGCCGCTGCCGGAGCAGCGCTGGCTCGTCCCAGTTCCTGTGGGTAGCACAGAGTTGGCTGCCCTGTGCCCGGGGCTGTGCGGGAAAATTCACGTGGCCAGAGGTTTGTGTGCACAGAGGAGACCTGTAAAAGTGACTTTATTGATGAACAAAGGGAGGAGCCACGCGGCATTTGCCATGCGGTCTCTAAAATGCAGCCTCCTTTTTATCCTCATTTTCTCCACTGCATCTCCATCTCCCTATCCCCACCGGCTGAAGTACTTGGAAGGTTCAGATTTCCTGATCCATCTTGCTGCATGTCCCTTTTAATATGCACCCCCGCTACTGTATTAATCTTAATGATTTCACTCTGTCCTTTTCTCATTTCTTCAAGAATTAACTGTACAATCTTTTAATTACCATTGGCTCAATCCCTTTTCCTGGGTCTTCTTTAGTTTTGGGATTATTCTCAGTGCCCTCACTCCCTGTCCTTTTGTAGCCGTTTCTGGATCAGGCCTGGCTGCCACCTGCATCCCCTTGCTCACCTGCTGAATGAGCTGCACTCAGCAAGGTGTTGTGCATGGGAAAAAGATGAGAGTTGCTGCAGCACATCAGAGGAGGAACAGCATTTGTTTATGGTCGTGGTCTGACAGGGAATCATGAAAGTGTGTCCCATTCCCATCCTTTCTACATTTGGACAGGAATATGAGTCCCTTTCTTATTTCCGTTGTTATCTCTTTCACCACTTTATGGTTATAATCTATTTGTAAATATCAGTTTCAGTCATTTAATTTTCCACGAATATTGCCATCTTCCTTGGTGTGGTTGGGTTGGCAGGAAGGTCAGGAGCTGAATTTGTCTGGTTGGTTATTATTTCAAGAACAGCTTGTAATCCTGTAATTCAAATGATAAATGGGTACTTTACCCCAGCAGTTTTAATTTGCATTTCTAAAGCTTTTCTCCTGGCTGCCTGAAACCAATGTTTCTCTTGCAGAGCAGCCATTGGATGACTCACATGTGGCCCCTTTCTAATCTGCTTTTTACTTGATATTTTAGTGTTAAAGAGTCAAGACACTATTTGATTCTTGCCAAGATGTGCGACAGAAATAATTTCATCCATACATAGTCCGGGTGTGCAGAGAAAATCATTCCATGGCACGTGAGTTTTACTAGATTTTTTCCTAAGTTTCAAACAATCTGAATCCATTGGTTGGATGTTCAACGCTTCCAAGTTGGGTAATTCTTAATATTTTGTTTTCTATTGGACTCGGATTTCTTCTCTGATGTTAATTAGGTCCTACTCCAGGATTTCCTTCTCAGCCTTTTCCAGACAAGGTGTCTCCAGCACGGCCGGGGAGTGGATGTTCCTGATGTTTGTTAATGGTCCTTGATGTTCTGTTAATGGATGTTATCTTTGTGGTGATCTTTTGGGCCATTCCCAGTCTGTTGAGATGCTAAACTCCTCTCTGTTGACTGTTGAAGCATCCATTAAAAAGCCTTAAAACCTTAAAAAAAAATTCCTTTCCCCAATTCAAAGGCGAACCAAGCCTGAGAAATGAAACGAGATTTCAAAAAATGTAAGGTTGGTGTATTTTCCAACAATCGAATTCCAGCCAGCCCAGAGTGTGAGTTTGATTGAGAGCCAGAGTGGAATTGTGCCGCTGTGTTCCCCAGCAGCTGTGGCAGTGCAGGCACAGAAAGCAGCCAAGCTGCAGCAGTGGCAGCAAGGATTGGCCCCAGTGGCTGGAGATGCCAAAGGAGGGTGGCCAGGCCGAGGATTTGAGCAGAGGATGTGTGGGCAGGCCCAGGGGCTTCCCCCGCTGTGGAGCCCTGGCTGCTGCTGCGTTGCCTTCAGTGCAGGCTCAGTGGGGCCTCCCGTGCTGGTGCTGCAGGCGGGAAGTGCAAATGTGCGGGGTTGGAGAGCCCCTGAGCCCAGGGTGAGGGGTCCCCCCGTGCTGAGCTGTGCTGGGGCTGTTTCTGTGCTCAGGGACACTTGGCAAGGGCCACAGCACTTGGCCACCAGTGGGGCTTCTGTGCACTCCTTAGGCAGAGTGTAAGTATTCCTCTAATTCCCTTTCCTTAATCACAGCGTGTCTTGGAACTCTTTTCCCTTCTCCTGCCCTTGCAGACCCATCTATGAACATATTTTGTCCTGCAGGCCAGGGAATGTCTCATCAATCTCTCCTGTGCTGGCTCTGGAGCTCTGTCCCTTGAATGCAGCCACGTGTTTGTTGCCAGCCCCTGTGCAGGCTGTTCAAACAGGAGGCTGGGTTAAACCCTTCCCCTGTCCTCAATTCTAAATCCTCCCGTGCCACTGAACAAGTTTCATTCTGTAATCACTGAGCACTGCTCATCCATGTAGAGGCTCTTTTGGTTATCAGAGCTTTAACATGGTTGTGCCTACAACAACAGGACTTCCTTCTGCCATCATTTTTTTGGCCTCAGGTCCCATTAAATCTATAGCTGCACAATTCTGCAGAGAGTGAGGCCACTCTGGCCAGTGGGTTAAACATTTTTGCTCAAGAATCCCTTTGGTGTATCCCTGTATAACATCCACTTTTTAAAAAGCAAGGTTCACTTTCCTTGTAAATATTTATAGGTTTAATAAAAGGCAATAAGAGACAAACAATAAAGCAAAAGTTTATACCAGCAGGGTACTTGGCCTTCAGCCAAAAGCACACCCTAACTCAGAAAACATGTCCTTAAATGCATCAACCTCTTGCATATTCGTTGGTCTTTCATGCATTGTTCAAACACATTCCCGCCCAACCTGTAAACCAACATTTTTTCCTTCCCTGGAGGTCTGGTGTCCCATAATCCAGGAATGTGAAAAGTGTCCTGATTATCTTTTCTTTTCTACCATTCTCTGAGTTAGTTACATGAACAAAGTCTTTTTACATCACCGTGTTATAGTCCAAGAAAAATATATTTATCCCACTACTATTTATAAGTTTTGTTAATAGCAAAACTACAAGAAACTGTATAAATACAGCCAGTTTTCCAACATTATACATGGAGCTTTGGTTTTAATATTTGCAAAAGCCAATAATATAATATGTACTATAACACACATGCAATTAAAATTTCTTTTCCTGGTCTGGAAGAGCCATGGCTGGGGCAACAATCATTTTGGCTTTAATTTTCTGAAGTTTTGCTGTTTCTTGAATTCATACCACAACACTGAGGCTATCTGGGTTTAAAAAGTCATACAGTGTTCTGGCTCAAACAGAGAATCCTCAGTCCAGGTCCTGCAATTCCTTATTATTCCTCACAATTGTTCCAGCTCCATTTTTTTGCTGGATAACATTACTTCTGAGATTCCCTGGTCCTTGTCTGGGTCAATACATCACAAACCTTAAGTCAATATATGTCCCAAATATTAAACCTTTTTCCCTTCTATTTGAGCTTTTTTTCCCCAAGTACTGAAAGATGCGTTTCAGCCTGAACGTTCAGCCATTTCACAGAGGCTTCTTCTACTTGCCTGAAGTACTTGAGAGGTGCAGACTTTCCAATGCACCCACTGCATCCCCCCTTAATATGCACCCCACTTTTGTACAGCGAACGATATTCATGGCTTTGTTAAGTCTTTGTTCTTCTTCTGGGAGATCATTAATTTATCAGGACCTTGGCTGAGCAGCAGTCTGTGTGGTCAGTTAATAACATTTTCTGAACCCAATGGCTTCTGCTGTCACTTCCTTATGTACACGTCCCTGGCCCTGTCTCCAAGGAGATTCCCAGCATCTGTTTGTAAAGACACTTTCCTGTTCTTCCTTCCATGGGGGTCCAGGCAGAGCCGCAGCTCCCAGCGTTCCCCACCTGGACCCCACCTGCCCCCCCGGGCCCCAGCGCCCCCTGTGAGGGGAATTTGGGGAGGTGGGAGGGGGCAGCGCCAAGGCCGGGCCCCCCCGCGCTGCCGTGGCGGGAGCGGCTGCAGTGGGGACCGAGTGCGGGCGGGAGCGGCCGAGAGCCCAGCGCTGCCCCAGCCCGAGCTGCCCCAGCTCCATCCCTGCCCCTGCGCTGGGATGCTGTGGGTTTGGGGGGAAGAGGGAGCCGGCAGGGGGTGCTGGGCCTGGGGGCAGCAGGAGAAGGGAAGGGGAAGCAGGGTTGAAGAAGAAACTGATGCAACTATGCACGTGGGAGGAGAAGGTGGGATAGTGCAGGAGGAAGAGGTAGAATAGTAGGAGAAAGAGGAATGTGAGGAAGACTAGGGACACAGGAGGAGGAGGAGCAGAAACAGGAAGCAGCACAAGGTTCCAGCCCTCACTGTATCTGCAGCCTCCCCCCCGCCCCAGGAGCGTTGTCCTGCCCCATGCAGCAGGTGATGGGGGGGGAATCCACGATTTTCACAGGGGTGAATCTTGATGTTTTGGAGATTTATTTTGAAGGTTTGTGCTTTGTTTTTTTGTAGAGTCTGAATCTTTGTATTTTGTTAGGGGAGTTTTACTGAATGTTGCTGTTTGGGGCTGTTTTGATTTATGTCATGAACATCTGGAGGATTTTCAATTGGGGCCTTGGTGTTTAGGAGCTTCTTGCAGGCAGAGGATGTCCAGTGATTAGCTGACATGAACTTGGGCAAGGAGGAACTCCCAGCCCAAGGCACTCTCCTCTTGTTTTTTCCCCAAACCAAGGTTTGTCATTCCTAAGGCGTTGGCGGATGGAGGAGGAGGAAAAGCCCCAGACATCCCTCACAAGCAGAAGCAGCAAACCCAGCCCAGGGAACTGCGAGGAGGAAAGACCCTCCTTGAGCCCGGAAGGCGGCCGGAGATGCAGGCAGAGCTCAGAGCTGGTGGAGAAACCTCCTGGAGGGGAGAAGCCCCACAAATGCTTGGAATGTGGGAAGGCTTTCAGCTACAGGTACAGACTGATCCAGCACCAGAGGATCCACACTGGGGAAAAGCCCTACTGAATGGCCTTGGAGGTCTTTTTCCACGTGGTGGTTTGTAAAGCTTTCCTGGAATTTCTTACCTGCTGACACCTGGGGATTCTCCCTTACATTAGACAAGAACCAGTCCGTGTCGGGTTTTTAATATTAACACACTGTTACAGCAAGAAGCAAGTTTTTGCCTCTTTGTGAAACACACATGTAAAGACAAAAAGCCCCAGGACAATTCTCTTTCCCTTCCAGCCTCTCACACAGTAACACCAGCCCAGGCCCCTCCACTTTGCCGGGGCCGGGCAGGGGCAGGCGGGCTCTGACTCAGAGCTCAGGAAGCTGCCAGGCCCCGTTTCCAGCCAGGGACCCCGATATCCAGGGAAAGGAAAGGCAAGGCCCGTTGCTCACATCCCTGCCCCCAGCACGGCCGCGGCTCGGCAGAATCCTGCCCTGCCCCGGCCCGGAGCGGCTCCGAACGGCCGGGCCCGCCCCTCTGCCCACGGGCCTGGGGGAAAAACAGCTGGGCCCCGTTCTGGCAAGGCCCCACAGCCTTGTCTGCTGGGCAGGGTGGAGGAAGAACCCCCGGCCCGCGGCTGGAATTGAGCGCAGCGGGAGCTGGAGAACAGCCATGGAACCAGAAACTCATCAGCGCTTCTCTGACTAAACCCTGCAGTCCTCACCCAGCCCCCAGCGTGGCCTGGAAAGACTCATTGTTGTAAATAACTCAACAGCTCCACCTGGAAAAAAAATCACAAAACCCTCTGCTGTCCAGGCAAGATATTAACTCTTTCAATGCCCAGAATAAAACTTTACAGATGGTTTTTTCTCTCTCCTAAATAAATCAAAACAAAACAAAACAGCAAACAAAGAAAAAAACCCAAACAAACAAACAAACAAAAAAATACTAAAACAAAACAAAAAAACCCAAAATCAAAATAGTAATACACACAGAAATAGTATGAAAACACTTAAATCAAACAAAAAGAATAGTCAAATCCTAAATAAACAAAGGGGAAAAGTTGTGAACTGAAATTTCTTTTTTTTTTTTAATTATGGAGGAAAAAAACTCTTGTTTCCTCTATAACACATTAAAAAAAAAAATGTTATGAAGTGAATATGTTCTAAGTGTAAATATAAACAATGGTATTAATTATAAAGTTAACAAATGTTAAAATTGCTGTATTCCCCTAAGTTTAAATAATGAAAAAGCCACAGTTGTTCCCCCCAAAAAAGAAAAAGAAAAAAACCCTCCATTCTCAAAAAAAAGGTAACTTTTTTGTTTAAACTGTTATAATCCATAATGTGTACCTCATAAGTTAATATAGTCCTCAGTAAAAGTTATGAGAAAAACTGTTAGTCTGAAAAAAGGGTTTTTAAATAGTAATCAGATTTCCATTCTTCTGGGCGGCTCATCACTGTAACATCAAAACCACAAGAAAGCTGTTTCTTGTGAAGAAATTTTCATAACTGAAAAAAAGTCTACTCTTTCAAGTAAATTAGTAAAAAAACTATTTTAAATATGGTAAACTAGGTGAGTTGTTTTTGTTCGTTTTCAATATTTAAAAAACGTGGAAGGAAGAAAATGTAGTTTAAAGTTTTATTCTACGTTAATTTTTCTTATAGTTTCTAGTAATAAAATTCCTCTCTATACCATTTAAAACTGTTTTTTGTCTTCTTCCTAACCCTGTCTCACAAATAAAAATATCAAATAAATAAACCAAAGCCACTACATCCAACCTCAGTGATTTCCTATTGCCCAAGGGTGTCTTCAGCAACCAGATGCTGATCAACTGGGGGAAAGACCAAGATTTTAGAGACAGAGAGATGGAAAACCCTCCAGAAAATGGTTCTTCCCTCCCAACTGAGCACATGGATCCTCAGCTTGCAGAGACACAGAAATCCTTTTCTTTTGGACTTGATTTGCTTTTCATTTCTCTTCATCCCTTTAAAACATCCAACACTGGGGTAAAAATAAAGACACTGAACAGAAATGTGGGTGGGGACATGGGGGAACATCGACATGATGGGACACAGACACGGAGAGTGACATGGGGACAAATGGACATGGAGGAGGATGTGGCCATTCATGGGGACATGGGCATGGATTATGAGAAATTAGAAATGGGACTGTAGCCGAGCCTCATCCTTAATAGGGATGTGTAAGACAGGTGAACGTCATTAAAGGAAAAGGAGCGTGGAATGATGATTTTTATTGACCGATCACTAAAGAGTAAAAGGGCACACAGGTGTTATGTATACGGGAAAAGGGTATAAAAGGTTGCCTGAGGAGTAATAAAGTGCTGCTACTTTAAATTATTTCTGGTGTCAGTTGTGTGTTCTCCATCGTTTCTGGGCTCCAAGGGACCAAAGTGGTGGCAGCAGGGCCTGGCCTTGCTGCGGCTGAAAATTTTGTAGTGGCCCCAGCGTGATGCTCGAGGGCTGACCCAGCTCATCTCAGCCACTCAAAGCTGCTTCCCCGGCTCCAGCTGCTGCCACCGCTCGGCCCTGCTGCAGTCCCACAGAGTCACCGCTCAAGGGGCTCGATCCCTGCCCACCCCTCACTGCAGCTCCTTCAGTGACATGGCCAAGACCCCTCAGTGCTGCCCTGACAAAAAGTCAGGATGGCTCTTTTAGTGTCAGGGAGCGGCCACTGCAGGTGCAGGGTTTTTTGGTTATTTTTTTCTCTATTCTCTACCGCCGCTTCTTGCTGGTCTTGGTGCAGCTCTTCCACCAGACACGGACAGTGCGAGCCCTCGGTATGGCTCTTTTCTTGTATTTTATGATATTCTCTACCTTTAATTCTATTCACACCTCCCACCCGCCCCAGCAATGCCCTTTTGGCCACATTTGACCTTGCCCATTCTGTGATGTGCCTCTTCAGTGACACTGGGTGCTAGGGAACCCAAGTGGAGCTTTTTATTCTATTTTACTCTATTCTCTGTATTTTACTCTGTTCACCACCCACACGTGTTTCAGTGCAGCTCCTTCAGACGTGAGCAGAGGAGACGCCTTTGGTGCGGCTCTTTGATTGCATTTTAGTCTCTTCTCCACATTTTAGTCTCTCCTTTCGTTCCCACCTCGCCCATCTCATGGAGCGACTCCTTCGGGGACCCAGGACAGCACAAATCCCTCGGGGTGGCTCCAACAGGGCCCCGCCCGCCGCCGTTCCCCAAGTCCTCCCCGCTGCTCCCAGGCATCGGACACCACAGGTGGCCCCGGCCCCTCCATCTTCTCCCTCCTTTTCCTCCTGACGGGATTGAGCCCCCGCTGCCGCCCAGCTCCTTCTGCCGCTCCTGCCCAGCACGAACTGGCACTGCCGCTGACGGGGCCGGAGCGCGGCTGCCCCGCGACTGCCCCGCGCCTCAGGGCCGGGCCGAGGAGTGACCACACGGGTGGGGAGGGACCCCGCTGGACAGGGGACAGACTGACCCCATGGAAGGGACCCCACGGCCTGGAGCAGGGCAAGGATTCCTGTCCCTGAGGGGGAAGCAACAGCACAAACTGACCAGAACCCCCATCCCTTCTCCCTGCACCACTGGGCAGAGGAGGGAGGGAACTGGGAACTGTGTGGAATTTTTACATTCATTGTTACAAAGCAGAGTCACAAGTGAAGCTCTGCTTTCAGCTTCAAACGAGGGAATCCAGCGTGGGCACTGGGAGTCCCGTAAGGTCAAAGTGGTACTTGATGCTCCTTGATACTCGACATTTTAGTTTTGGCACTTTGAAGCCCTTCAGCAGAAATGTCTGTCCCACTCACTGGTTTCTGTCTCAGACCCAGTTCAGAAATTGGACAAGAAACCCAAAGTCCCAGGAGAAGTAGCTCTGGCACTACTTTTTTTTTTCCTTGTTCTTGTGCGGTTTTTTGTTAGTTTTGTTGTTGTTGTTGTTGTTTGTTTTGGGTTTTCTTTTTTGTTTTGTTTTTTTATCTATCACACTTATTTTATCTTATTTTTCTTTCTTTTTCTATAATTCCGTGTTTATTCCCCCCAGCCCTTGTACCCCTAATGAAGATTTGTGGGGAGGTGCCGTCCCACAGCCCTTCCTGCCCCGGCACCTGCAGCTGCTCTGGTGCTGTCAAGCCCTGGCTCGAAGGGAAACCACAAACCCCTTTGGAAATAAACCCAGTCTGGGAGGAAACCCTGTAGGGGTGATTGAATCCCACAGACAGCACTGTCTGAGAGTTGGAGATTCCAAATGCTCCAAGGGGCTTCGGGGCCTCCCTGGGGCACCTCTGAGACCGCCTGAGCAGAGCGACCCCTCACACCTCCCAAAATCCACAGGCTTGGGTCCACTGAGGAAAAGAGATGGAAAAAGGGATTGGAAAGGGGGTGGAGCCCTAAGAGAGCCCTCAGCCATGGCTCAGAAAGGAAGGGCTTTCTGCAGGAAAGCCACAGGAAAATCCTCTGGAAACCAAGGAAATAATGATGAATTTTTAAACTCCTTCTGCTCCTGTTTCCAGAAGGTTCTGGCTGGGTCCTAGGAGGAGCTGGAGGAAGGGAGGGGGGCTCAGAGCCTAACTGGGAAGAAAAGTTTAATTGGGGGTGAAAATGTGATGGAATGGATGTGAATGGGGATTTCAATGGGAGGTGATAATTTGAATTAGAGAGAGAAAATGAAGTGAGAGGAGGAGTCCCCCAGCCCTCAGCTGTGGCTGAATGTGCTGCCAGAGGTTCCCATGTGTCACAGCACAAGCTGGCTTCTTAATGGGCAATTGATTTTCCATATATGGGAGAAGCAGCTGGGTGGGAAACAGTCCTCCAGGGACAGGGATAGGAGAGATTTGGAACCAGACAGGGAATTGATCCAATGGGTTCCTGCCTAGCTGCAGAGGCTACTGTTCAGAGAGCTGGGCAGCCTGAACTTTGAACCAACCACAAGTGCTTGCCAAGAAACATTAAGAAGGTTATTTAAGGTGTAGTTCAGAACAATAAAGGGCTTTTTGTCACACGGAACACAAAGGGCCCTTAGTCTCTGTCTCGGACCTGGCACCATTCTCGTTACAACTGGTGACCCCGACGTGATTTTGACATTTAGCCATACCTGCAAAAGCAGGGGGAGACAAAAAAATAGCTATTTGATTTAATATCATGGACAAAAGGCAAAGGGATAGAACTAACTAATGAAACTGCATTTAATAAGAATAACTAGACTAAAATTGGAAAACAAATATTAAATGCTGTTTTAAATGATGATAAAAATGCAATTGAGGCTTTAAAACTTTGGGGAATTATCTTAAAGTTACTAAAACAGGTAAAAGCCGATTTGTCTAGCAGCAGCATGGAAGAAAATGTACTTATGCCATGCACAGAGACCTTACTGACTAAATCTTTAGCAGTTGTCCCAAAGACCCCTAATCCATCCCAAACCGCTGTGGGAGGGGCCTGAGGAAAACCCCAAGATGGCGGCGACCGCCTGGCAGGAGAAAAAAAAGCCCAGGAAAAATCCCAAGATGGTGGCAGCCTCGTGGCCACAGGAGGGAAAAAAGAAACCCAGCCTCCCTTGTGGGGCGTGCGTCCACCACCGGTCCAGCCCTGGTGGGGCGCAGCTTCACCCCAAGCCCAGCCCTGGTGGAGTGTGCCTCCTACTCCAACCACGCCCTGGTGGGAGGTGCCCCCTCCTTAGACCCAGCCTTGGTGGGTGGTACCCTGATTACGGTCCAGCCTAAGAGGGGCAGGGTCCCGACACCAGTCCAGCCTCTGGAGGGCGTGACTTCACGCCAGCAAGCAAGCCTGCCTCCACCTCCAGTCACCATGGAAAATCCTGCCAACAACTGCCGGGAGGGGAGAATCCCCGATGGCCCCATACTAGGAGCACCTTTGGACACCTTGAGAAACCCACGGAAGCAGGAAGTAAAAATACCAAAGCTCTGAACTCAGCTTCTGCTTCAAATAACAGCTCCGATCCTGCTGTGATCTCCGAAACCAAGCCTTTGACCACACCTCAAAGCCTATCTACACCTCCAACCCAAAACTGTAAGTTTATCTGGGGAGCGGGAGGAGATTTTTAAGTCCCTAATTTAATTAACACACAGCGTCCATGGGAACAGGGAAATCTCTCCCCAAGAAATAAACACCTACGTATTAACCTTCTGCTAAGCTATTGGGGGGGGGGGAGAGGGGAGAAAAACATAGATATAAAAGGGGAATGTCTGCAACCATGTAGCATTTTCAAACAGCCGCAATCACACGAAAAGCGACCATCCCAGGTAGGGGGTGGGACCCAAACACCTCTACTAGCATTGGAACTAGAAATTAGAGTGTGGGAAAAATCCCTGCAAAATGCTTGCTGAGCGAAAAACAGCAAGAAAATAATTACCAAAGTAAAGCTTTGTAGAGACAGTAACAAACAAGCCGACCTGAAAAGATACTACCAGACACATAGAAAAGCTAGAACACAGCAACAGAGGACAAACCATCTTCTCAACAAATGTAACAACATGTTACTTGCCTCATGTCTTAAGACAGTGAAAATAAAATTTAAAAAACTTAACAACACCAACCAAGGCCATGTAACCAACATTCACCTTCAGCAGAGCTCAACAGCTGTTTCACCCACCTGTAGTTTAATTTTGCCAAAGCCTGTATAATTTGAAAAATTTACTAAATTAATATTTGCCTTGTTAACCTGTTTCTTTTGCAGTTGCAGTGAAGATACCATGCCAGTACTGCAAATATGGGATGCAGTTTGTTTAACATGTCCTAAAATCTGTAGTACAATGCTTACTGCTGTTGTTTATAGGTACTGAGGTTGCACAAATTAGTTCTTTTACAGTTGCTGAAAATGTGTTCTATCAATGTTGCAAATATAGTCTAAAATTTCTTAAGTATGTGTTGAAGTTCACAGTAGAATGCTTGTTAATGTTACTCATATAGGTTGCACTAGCATCATACTCAATCAGCCATCCAGAAAAATTTGAAGATCTTGCTTACTCTGATATTAAAAGGTCAACAAGTCAAATCTATGTGGATTAGTTTAGTAAAAGATAGTTCATTGACAAATTACAATTGCACAGTTTTCTAAAATACCTCATCACTTTTGTTTACAATATTCAAAATTTAGTAAAGGTTTGTTTTAAAATATAATAGAAAATTTTGCCTAGTCTAAAGTCTCAATCCTGGCCAGGTTGAGATTTTAACTAAGCAAAAGGAAATGTTTACCATCAAAGCCTTCTAAGTCTGTTTCAGTTGTGGCCAGATTGAAATCTGACTGACAAGGAGAGAAAGATATAAAATCCACATATTTCTGAGTTAAAATGAAATCAAGTAATTTTGACTAGCTGATCGAGCCTTGCAAAAACTAAAACCTTTTCCTTTGGGATAAACATAAAGAATTTTATCCGGAGAAGATTCTCCTAAGTTATCATTTAAAAGAAAACTCCTCAACAGTATTAAACACTCAAATGGGATTGTAACATATCAGCAACTATAATTCTCACCAAATTAAGGTAATTCAAAAGTGCATGTTTTGTTCCTGTTCTAATTTCTAAAAACAAAGAAAGGGGGAGAAAGGAGAAAAGGAAATGTGTGTTCGTAATTGAAACAATTTTAAGTTAAATGGTTTATTGTTTTTAAATAAAACAAAGAAAGGGGAGTAAGGAATAAAGGAAATGTGTATGTTCTTATTTGAAATGGTTTTAAGTTAAATGGTCTTTTGTTTTTAAAATGTTGTTTTGAACTGAATGTTTCATGTTTAATGTTGAATTGTAACGTTATAGTTACTAAGCAATTGAGCCTGTAACATGAATAACAGAAATTGTACCTGCCTCACAGGGTATAGGACATTGAAATAAGAGTTGCTTGTTTACAAAATATTTTATTGTTTCCAAATTGCTTTGCTAAATTGGAATTTTTCACAGTTCTGAAGCTAAATGTTTTATTAAGTTATAATTCTGTTGTTGAGCAGTTAAATTGTGATATGTGAAACCAGAATGTAACTAAATACCCAACCACTCCTGAACATAAGCACTACAGCTTCAGGTAGGTGGAACCTATCAACATCTAAGAAACCAAATTTATTAAGCTAGGTAAAAGATCCATTCAAATTGAATTTATGCTGACATTGTCATCTTGCATGCAAAAGGATCCTTGCAGAAAACAGAACAAGCTGCATATTTACATTTTGAATTTTTTCTTCAAATTAACAAAAAATAAACGGGGAATTATCACAGTACAAACTTGCTTGTTACTGGGCGACTGACTTAGATATATATGGAGAAGCAGCCTGGTGGGACAGAGAGTCCTTCAGGAACAGTGATAGGACAAATTTGGAAACAGACAGGGATTTGGACCTATGGGCTCCTGCCTGGGCTGCGGAGGTTATTGGTCAAAAAGGCTGGGCAGCCTGAACTTTGAACCAATCACAAGTACTGGCCGAGGAACATTAAAGAGGTTATTTAAGAAGCAGTACAGAACAATAAAGTGCTTTTGGTCACATGAAAATGAGAGTGCATGTATCTATGTCTCGGGCTCAGCACCGATCATGTAACTGTTCTAGTGCTTTCAGTCCATATGATAATTCCTTTTTTGGCTGCTTTTAATGCTCCATAGAGGGCTTTTACCAGCAGTCCATAATTTGCTAATTATGGACTGTAATTTTGTTAATTATTATTAAATCTTGTACTAGTTGATAATTATTATCTTCTTATCTGTTTTTTTAACAGCTAATATGGGGGTGTCGTATCTGGACTCACATTGCACTAGTAACTCGCGTTGGAGTTAATTTTTCAATTAAAGATACCAATCCCTTACAGTCCTCTAATTTCAAAGTGTAGTGGTTTTGCCTTACTGATGTGGCTCCTGGTTTGAGTGCAATTGGTTCTGCCCATTTGGATCTTCCTGGGATATCATTGGCCCACACTTTTGGATTGACTGCATTTACAACTTCAGTGGGGATTTCACCACCTATTTCCTTTTAAAAAAGTGCAACAACTTGGACAAATTTAGATTCAGATATTACAACTTGAACACCCCTTCCCTTCTTAAATTTAATTTTTGCTTCCAGTTTTTTCTAGCAAATCCTTCCTCAGCAATGGTTTAGGGGAGTTAGGCATATAGAGGAATTGATGGGTTGGTTACCCAGTTGTCCTGGTTCGGAGGACAGGTGCTTGCCAAGAGAGGCAGAAATTCCTGTGATGGAGAAATGTAAACCCTCTCCCTCTTGGTTATTATAATTTTGGAATCAGGGACTCTCAGGCAGAGATATGGGGGTAGGAATAACAGCTCTTTACTAATATATCTAACCAGACAAACAGAAACAACAGCAGCTATGAAAATTAACAACAAACAGAACAATAACTCAGTTCCAGTCCCTTTTTGGCTGCAGACACTCTCTGCCTGCGCTCAGGCCCGGTGGTGAGGGGCTGGGCAGGGCCCGAGCTGCTGCGGAGGCAGCAGATGCTAGCAGGGGGGAGGTGGCAGCGCCGTGTCCCAGGTGGGAGAAGGGTGAGAAGGGTGGAGGAAGGGCTCCCCACTCACTGTGTGTCCTGGTGCTCAGCTGTGTGCTCGGAGCTATCAGACTGGAGTGAAGAAGATGGCAGTGAGTGCAGTGCTCCTGCAGGCAGAGAACCTGGCTCCCGGCGTTGGGCTGGCGTGCGGGCGGGCTGGAAGCGAGCAGCCCCCAGACCACTCCTCTGACCCCACCACAATGAAAGAGGGAGAAGCCGCCCCATCTCTTTGTCTTGAGCCATCAAGAGCTAGGGTGCAACCCAGCAGGCTTCCTTAGCATACTAATGGGAAAAATTCTCCAGAGAGGAAAAACTCCCTCTATTTTGCATCTTTCTTCTTACATCATTTGGAGCTTGACCCATAAACAAGAGAACTAGAACATCCTTTCAGATGATTCAAGATCTAGATCTGTATATTTGTCAGCAGTTTCTCTTCACCTATTTAAACTATCAGTGGGTGATTCGTCATAATTTTGCTGTACTTTGTAAAGCTTGGACCAACTTAGAGCTTTAGGGATACCATGTTTTAACCCATATACTGTCACAGGCAGTCTGAAGCTGCCCCCAAAACTCAACCAGCCTAGAAGTAAACAATCCCTGCAAGGATTGGTTGGATTTAAACCTACACAGAGACCCTCAGCCAATCTCACTGAGCCCTAAATGCAGATGTATCATTGGTCAGGGAGCTGAGCAGTGCTAAAACCAAGACCAATCAACTATCTAGACCCCAGAGTGTTAAACCTCTGATAAAAGGAGGCTGGAACAATAAACTGGGGCTGTTGTCACAAGGATCTCTGAGAGTTTGTGTTGTCTGTATGTCTCCAACAAACGGCCCCCTCTGTAACAATATACCACAAGATTTTGGTATTGTTTTCATTTTGCCATATGTTCTGGTATATTAGTGTCCCATCCTGGATTTTCTAATGGGAATACCTCTGTAACTGTGCCTTGGGTCAACCCATTTGCTACGCCTCCCTCTACCGAGGTTATAATAGCTTTATTAACCATTCGTCTCTCAGTGGGATCAAGTAATGTGTTTAACATAGAGTTCAAATCAGCCAGTCAGAGTTTTGTGTGTTAATTGCCCTTTGTACTAATTTTGTCACCTTCTCTGGGTTTTTTATATATTTTCCCCACAGCAGTTTTCCACTGTTCTAACTCAATAAGAGAGTATGGATCCTTTACATATATTGGCCCCTGGTTGCCAACTGCTTGCCATAAAGGGTCTTGCAGAATGGCTTCTTTTCCTTTTTCCTTTTCTGATCTAGAAATTTGGCTGTTAGGGCTGTGTTCTTTTATGGCTTTTCTGGCTATCTTTCCCTTCTTTTGCCTGCTCAGGGCACCTGTGAACTCATCTTCCTCTTCAGAAGAGCGACCTGAGCAAGAGCTGTCTGACTCTGTTGAATCTGCTGTGGTAGATCTGCTTTGACCAATCCTGATATTAGAAATCGCCTGGCACGACTTACAGCGCTGTGTGAGCCAGGCTGGAAGCCTCTTGCTTTGATGTCGCCATCTCCTGAGGCAGCTCCACAGGCACAGTGTTGCTGTGGAAACTCATGGCCCTGGCAGTGGTAGAGACATCACTCCCTCCATGGGAGGTTCCCTCTCCACCCTCTTGGGTGGAGTCTCTGCCTGCTGGCTCCACCTCTAGGGGTGGTGCCATTGGCTGCACCCATCCTCCCAGATTGCTCTCTTCAATTCACTGCTGTTTATTTTTTTCTTGAGCCTGAAGCTGCAGTGGTGTCCTGGGTTCTTGGACTGGAAAAGGATTGTCTAACTAAACTGTGAGAACTTGCTAACACTTTCTATGGAGTTCAGAGTTATATACTAATGCTGTACAGAAACTAGAATATATGAACGCTAAAACTTAAGGCATCATTCTCATGGCCTAGATCACCACATGACCATGGTTGTATTGTGGTCATGTCTTGGTCACAATCATCTCATGCTCATGGTCATCTCATAGTCACAGTTGTGTCATGGTCACATTCATGGCTATCTCACTGTAATGGTCATCTTATGATCATGGTTGTGTCATGGTCATGTTCATCTCATGATCACTTCATGGTCATCTCATGGTCTTGATCATCTCATCTCCTGGTCATCTCACAGTCATGGTCATCTCATTGTAATGGTAATCCCATGGTCATGGTTGTGTCATGGTCATTTTACAATCATCTCATGTTCAAGTCATTTGCCACCATCTTATCATGGTCGTCTCTCGGCTGTGGTTGTGTCATGGTCATGGTTACCTCATGATCACAGTCACCTCATGGCTACTGCATGGTGATGGGTCATATCCCGGTAGTCATTTCATCCTCTCAGTCATCTCATTGTTATAGTCATCTCATGGTCACAAGCACATCATGGTCACCTCATGGCCATCTCATGGTCACAATGATCTCATGCTCATGTGTCATTTTATGGTCATTTTATTGTCATCTCTTGGTCACAGTCATCACATGCTCACAGTAATCTCACATTCATGGTCATCTCATTGTAATGGTCATCTCATGACCATGGTCATGTCATGGCCACAGTCAGGGTCATTGCATGGTCATAGTAATCTCGTGCTCATGGTCATCTCATGATCACGATCCTGTCATGGTCACGGTCATCTCATGATCATCTCATGGACAACTCATGGCCACAATCATATTATGGTCATCTCATGGCTGTGGTTGTATCATGGTCACCGTCATCTCATGGTCACAGTCATTTCCTGATCACCATTATCTCATGGTCATGGTCATCTCATGTTTATCTCACAGTCACTTCATGGTCACAATTGTCTCACAGCCATGGTCATGTCCCAGTCACGGTTCTGTTTTGGTCATCTCATGCTCATGGTCATGTGCTGTAATGGGCATCTCAGTCACCTCATGATCCTGGTCACACATGGCCATGGTGTGCTGTGGTTGTCTCATGGTCGTCTCTTGGTCACAATCACCTCATGCTCATGGTCACCTCACAGTCATGATTATATAATTGTAGTGGTCATCCCGTGGTCCTGGTCATCTCATGGTCACAGTCATCTCATGACCATTTCATGGTCATGGTAATTTCCTGATCACCATCATCTCATTGTCATGGTCATATTCATAGTCATAGTTTGGTCAAGTTCATATGATGGTCATGGTCATCATATGGTCATGGTTATCTCAAGGTCATGGTTGTGTCAGGGGTCATCACATGATCATGGTCATCTCATGGTCACTACCACGTCATGGTCTTGATCCTGTCATGGTCATGTTGTGGCTATCTCACTGTCATGGTTACCTCATGGTCATCTTAGACTCACCTCATAGTTACAATGGTCTCATGTCCATGGTTGTATTGTGGTCATCTCATGCTTATGATTGTATCATGGCACTTGGTAATCCCTTGCTCATGTCATGGTCTTTATGACCATATGGCCATCGTTAAGACATGGTCACTTCATGGTCACCTCATGGTCACTTCATGACCTTGATCACCACATGGCTGTGTCATGGTCATGAAATGCTAACCGTCATGTGTTGTATTTCACTTATGTGGTTTATGTAGTACTGAGAATGGTTTCTCCCCTGTAGCCTGTCTCATAGTTTAATCCTTTCCCCTGCCCTTTCCCTCTGCCCTGAGCTGATTGGCTGAGTTCTGGGTTTCCTCTGCCCCTGGCGGGGGGTTTGAATACCATGGACAGCCAGTCCATCTTCCTCTTTCCCCCTGGAAGCCTTCTGGAATTAAAGCTTGGAACCCCTTCAGGGGAAGGACCCTCTTTTCGTCATTTATCTCATTCCTGCAGGGCTCTGGGCTTCTTCCTAGCACTGAGGTAGCCAGGAGGAAGGTCCAGGAAGCCACTGCAGTTGGCACCCAGCTTGGGGCTTTTGCAACAGTTAGAGAATCCATGCGTGACTAGGGTCCCATTTTAGGGATTTATTAAGCTTTTTGGACTGTTCAACTCCCTCTGCCACTTGGGAGCTGCTTTCTGTGCAGCCTTGAGAGCAGAGGAACGGGCCAGGAGCTCGCTCCAGCGTCAAAAGCTAGTTGGCCCAGGAACGAGGACTTTTCATGCAGCTTCACAGGCAACCAAGGTCCACAGGACAGGTAAGTCCCTTGTGTATGGCGGGGACCCTGAAATTAGCCCCTAGTTGTGGGAAGGCAGGTTCCCCAGTTGGGCCAGCGGCCGCACGGCAGCGGGGCGGCACTAGGACCCCACCGCACAGCGGCAGTGGTTTGGGCAGAGCAGCCCCCGCCAGTGCAGGTGGCAATGGCGACATCCATCCCGCTTGCACCAGATGTGGCTCGCACGGCACCTGGGGGGCCCCAGAGACAGCGGCAGAGCAGCACAGCTACCCCAGGGCCGGCGCGGCCGGCAGAACGCAGCCCACATGGTCTGAGGTTGTGCAATCCCTGCCATGCGGCTCCCCACCCTCCGTTCATCCGGTTTTTAGAGGCGAGATCAGAAAGAAACCGCTTTTGTTTGTGTGGCTATTGCGTGAAAAGGGAGACAAACTGTGCAGATTGCTTTTAAAGCATCAAAATGGGCTCACAGCTTTCTGCTCAGCAAAAGTTTTTTTTCCCAGCTTAGGGAAATTTTAAGTGCTGGAGATGTGGCAGTCTCTAAGAAACTATTAGAACACTTTGCCTGCTGGCTGTCTTTTGACATTCCAAATTTTGATTTGCAAGATATAAATTCGATTTTATTTTGGGATAAAATAGGAGAATTATTAACATTAAAACTGGAAAATGGGGATGACACAGCCCCTCTGTTTCTCCCAATCTTTTTACAAATTCGCAAACAATTGCTTCAAACAGAGAACAACAGACAGCCACAGCAAAGCCCCCAGAGCTCCCCTCTGACTTCTCCTTCCTCCAAATCCCTCTGCCCTTGAACTGGAGGGGACACGCGGGCCATCTCAGGAGACACAGAGCACCCAAAGTGTGGGAGTCAAGGGTGTTCCCCTGGCTTCCCTGGATGCCTCCAGACCCCCCAGGCAGGGGGCTCAGAGGGCTTGGCAAAGTGCCCAGGACCTCTAGGGACTGAATCTGAGCCCCTGGAAAAAATTACCAACATTGCAGGAAGAATTACAAGTCACAAAAAATAAGTAGAGTATAAATGAGATTGTTAGAAGGTAGAAAAGTGAATTTTTAGAAATGTTTTAAAGCTAAGATGGAGGATTTTGGGCGTGGTATGTCTTTTCTTCTTCTTCGTGCCATTCATCTTTGAGTCAGGATGGCATCTCTGGATTGGTTTGGGACAAAGCTGGACAGTGTAATAAAGGTGTCGTGTATTGGAAAGTAATTGTAAACACTAGGTACATAATTTATAGTATAAAAGATAAGTCCTACCCCAAGGGCAGGCAGTGTGCCTTGGATCAACGTGCTACACAGACCACTGTTAGTTAGAGAAAGAATTTCTTAGATAATAAGAAAGAATAAACAACCTTGCAAACCTCAGAAAATGGCCTCCTGACTCTTCTTCGGTGCTCGAGCTTGGAAAAGCTGAACTGTAAACCACCTAAATGTCCTGTTGTGGGTGATCTCACATTCAGGAGACCCCACAGACAGTGACACCAAATTACTGGTACATGTTCTGGGCCCCTGAGTCCTCCCCAGTACCCTGGCTCTGACAATATTGCGCAGGTTGTCAGAGAATCTTTCCTGTACCCTTCTCTCCCCCTTGTTTTCCCTCAAGAATACTGTTCTGACAGCTCTAAAAGTGACTTTCCTTCCCCTGAGAGCACCAGCTGCTTGTCAGACCATGTGGTGGTGGTGGTGGGGTTTCAATATGGCGGCAGCTACATGTTGGCTTCTTCATCCCATAATCCCTTATACCCTCCCATGTCCAACCCCATCCCCTTCCCCTCCCACAACCCATTCCTTCCCTTGGCCGCCGTGCCCCCTCCCTCCTCCAAGTGCCCGCCCCACATGATGTCACCCTGTAACCCCGCCCCCTCCCCTGCTCCAGTTTCACAGGCCTGCCCCCAGGGTTGCCATGGGAACAGGGGCGGGGCAGGCGGGGCCCGCCCCCTGAGCTGCCACAGGAGTGGGGAGGGGGGTGGGCCCCCTGCAGCCTCCGGTGCCGGTGGGGGTGGGGGGGAGGGAAGTCAGCCCCTTCCCGGACCCCAGGGGGTGGGGGGTGGAGTGCCTCCTGGCTCCCAGGGGAATGGAACACAGGGGAAATTTCCTGGGAGTCAGAACCATGAAGAGGAAAATATACCCTTAGCTGCTCCTGTAATTTATCTCAGCAGGAGAAATGGCAGGAGAAGTTATCAGCCTTTGTCCTATCAAGATAAAAAGGAAATTTGTAAAGTACAAAGAGAATTTGGTAGAAGCAGTGAAATTTTTGCAGGCATGATGAGAGCCACTTTTACTTCAAATGAGATGGTACCCAATGATATAAAAGACCTTTTCTGGTGTTTGTTGACTCCCTCAGAATATGATTTATGGGAAAACACATGGAAACACTCTTTCAGGGTGCTCCTACAAGAGCTTCAGGATGCAAAAGATGGTGATGATAATGACATTACACATGAACATCTGTGTGGTGAAGGGAATTGGCACTTGTGAAAAACACGGTTCACTGTCTTGAGAGAATTAAAAGGTTTAATAAAGAGACAATGGAGACAAACATAAAGCAAAGGGTTAAAATGGCCGGGTGCTTGGCATGCTGCCAGGAGCACACCTCTGCTTCGGGAACACCCCTTTAAATACGTTTCACAATCCATCCATTTGTTACATATTCATAGACCTTCATGCATTGTCAATTACTTATAGTAACTGTTTAGCATGGCCATTCCTCGGGTCCACCTTTTTAGAGCATGCGTGTTTTCTTGGCTTGTGGTTTTATTTCTCCTTATCCTTTTTAATTTGGGTGGTGGTCCAGGCCTTTTGCAGTCGGTTGAGTGTTGATAATTGTCATGTCAGCTCCAGGGCCCCCATCACCTGTTTACGGGCTGTTATCTTGACTAGGCAGGTAGTTTAAGCATACTATCTCTTAAAAAACTTATGTCTAACTTTTACTATTCACAAAGACTATATCCATATAGAAATGCTATTTTAACATTATACATATAGCATTTATCCCAATACTTGCAAAGAGCCAACAACATGTCATACATTTATAACAGCACTGCCCTAAAAAAAAAACCTGAGTATTATCCAAGTCTGTTTTGGATAAAATCCACAATGTTGCAGAAAAGGCTTTTAACCAATTACCCATAATTGAAGTCAAAGGCAGCTATGTTAACAAAAAACAGCTTGCCTCTGAGAATTTTTTGCAGTTTGTGGATCGCCTCTGGACACAGGTGTAAAGGCAAGTGCATGACCCAGCAATACAGGCCGAATTGATTAAGGAGATGGCTCAGAGGAATGCTAATGAAACCTGTCACACTGTTATTCTTAGCCATCCCCTGGAACCACCACCTAGTCTTGCACAGATGATAGAAGCCTGCGCCAGAACAGCAGAACTGTTCTGTGCACAGGGAAGAAGTCCAGGACACATACACCCAAAGACTACTGCAGCTGTGACACCAGGAGTAAGGAGGCAACCAATGTCACCAAACAGTTTCAACAGGTCATCTGTTTCCAGTGCAAAAAGCCAGGACACTTTGCCAGAGACTGTCCACAAAGCTGAAACAGAAGAAGATCAATAAGCAAAAAAACTGTAGCTTGAGCGCATGCCAGCCATTAACACAATCACACACAAGGATATAAATACAGTGGACTCCACATTGGCTAAAGCCTCTCTCGTAATGAAAAAGAGGGAGGAAAGGCTGTAGGGTGTAGGGATGCAGGAAAACAAAAATGTTCAATGTTCAATTGACAAGATTTGGCAGCCTTGTGTCCATTTTAGGCTTGTGACTACCAAAGGTTTTCATTTCAGGTCTACTGACTGGACAGTCATTACAGTGGACCTGTCAAGCAGCTTACTGGATGTGACGATATACCACATGGAACTGGACAGTGAGTATTTTGTTACTGGGGACACAGCAAACACACCCTTAGAGATTGAGGTGGCTCCCATGACCATCAGGGGAAAAATAACCTGCCTCATTCTCTTAGCGTGCTGCCCTCAACCACCATTCTACCTGGGCGAGGGGCAAATTCTCGCCCAGGCCATCCCCATTCCAGTGGAGGTCACAGTAGATGGAAAATCACCTGAAGTCTTCTGGGTGGAAAACGGTGGGTGAAGAAAAACCCTCTCTGGCATGCAACCTAACCCATGGATCAGATTGTCTCCACGTGGAAGGGGTGCTTGACACAGGGGTAAATGTGACGATCATACCCTAAAGGATGTGGCCGTCACATTGGGAATTGGAACCCATGGCTGGCAAAATCCAAGGTGTAGGAGGGATCAAATTGGCAAAGATCTCAAAAAGCATCATGCAAATTGAGGGTCCAGGTAGAAGATTGGCTAGTGTTTGTCTGTTTGTTACAGACTTTAAGTGCTCCCTATGGGGAAGAGACACCATGTCCCAGTGGGGAATCAGAATGATTATCCCTAAGACTCCCTGGGATTTTTAGAGATGGCCAATATAGAGTGCTCTACCCAAAAGTTAACATGGCTGGATGACACCCCAAAATGGGTAGCACAGTGGCCATTGAGTAAAGAGAAGCTTAAGGCGCTCGCAGAGCTTGTGGAGGAGCAATGGCAAAAAAACACACAGAAGAGAAAACTAGCCTTTGGAATTCCCCAGTCTTTGTAATAAAGAAACCAGGGAAGGACAAGTGGAGATTGCTACTACACCTCCGAGAAATAAACAAAGTAATTCAGGACATGGGGTCTCCCCAGCCTGGGTTGCCTTCCCCAGCGATGCTTCCCCGAAACTGGCTACTGGCCAGCTTAGACATCAAAGATTGTTTTTTCCAAATTCCCGTACACCCAGAAGATGCCTGACAGTTTGCCTTCAATTAATCAAGAAGCCCCAGTGAAGCACTACCACTGGAAAGTACACCCACAAGGAATGAAGTGCAGTCCTTCCATCTGCCAGTGGTAAGTAGCCTCATTGCTGTCCCCTGTGCGTGTGCAAAGAAAGGATACCATCATCTTACACTATACGGATGATGTGCTTGTGTGTGCCCCCAATTACTCTATACTCCAACACACACTTGACCTAGTGGTTAAAATTTTAACCTCTGCTGGATTTCAATTGCAGGAAGACAAAGTTCAAAGGATGCCACCTTGGAAGTACCTGGGCTTGGAGATTACTGCACAGAGTCCCACAGAAATTGGAAATCGATTGTAATCCCAAAACCCTAGCAGATCTCCATTCCTTGTATGGGTCTTTGAACTGGATTAGGCCCTGGCTATGCCTCACCAATGAGGACCTAGACCCCCTCCTCAATTTATTGAAGAGGGAGAGAGAGCAGGTTTCTCCCAGGGAACTGACCCCAGAGACAAAAGCCACCATCAAAAAAGCACAAAAGGCTTTGGCCAAGAGGCAGGCTCACCATTATCAGCCCAAGCTGCCTTTCAAATTCATTGTTGTGGGAAAACTGCCACACCTGCATGGTTTGATATTCCAATTTATCAAAGGGTAGAGAGATTCACTCTTAATCACAGAATGAGTCTTTTTCTCCCACCAAAGATCCTAAACCATCACTCAGCCACAAGAGCTGATGGCTCAGCTGATTCGGGAGGCAAGGATGAGACTGCGTGAGCTGGCTGGTTGTGACTTTACATGTATTCACCTCCTGGTTAAACTTTCTGAGGAAGTAAGGAACTCTCCTGAAAGGCCGACCAAAGAGATGTTTGAGCACTTGCTACAGAGCAATGCCAGCTTCCAACTATCTCTGGACAGCTACAGTGGACAAGTATCTGTCCATGCCCTGGCTCACAAGTTATTAAATGAGGAATTCCACCTCATTCCTTGTGAGAAGAGGAGCCGGAGACCAATCAAAGCTCTCCCAGTGTTCACGGACACATCTGAGGCATTGCACAAGTCGGTGATGACTTGGAGAAATCCCCAGACTCAGCATTGGGAAACTGATGTTGAGTTTGTGGAGGGTTTGCCCCATGTAGCTGAATTGGCGGCAGTTGTGAGAGCCTTTGAGAAGTTCTCGGAGCCAATTAATCCAATTAATTTGGCAACCGACTCAGCTTATGTAGCTAGGGTAATGTCTAGAGAGGAGCAGGCAGTTCTCAAAGACATCAAGTATGAGCATCTCTTCAGGTTGCTTTCAAAACTAATTAATTTAATTTCACATAGAGAGCATCCTTTCTATGTGATGCATGTCAGGTCACACACAAATTTATCAGGTGAAAATGCAGAAGGGAATCGAGTGGCAGACTCCCTTGCTGCCCCAGCTGAGAAAGGACACCTCCCTGACATCTTCCAACAGACGAAGCTGAGCCACCAGCAATGCCACCAGAATGTGCCAGGTCTGATCTGTCAGTTCCAGCTAACACGGAGTCAGGCTCGAGCCATTGTGGCCACCTGCCCCAGCTGCCAGCTCCAGGCCATGCCATCGCTAGGTATGGGGGTTAACCCCCGAGGCCTTGGCAGCCATGAAGTGTGGCAGACAGACATCACACACATTCCCAGTTTCGGTCACCTCAAATATGTTCATGTAAGCATTGACACGTATTCAGGTGCAGTTTATGCCCATGCAGGAGAAAGGGCTATGCATGCCAAACAGCACCTAGTGCAAGCCTTTTCAGTGCTGGGGATCCCTAGGGAAATCAAAACTGATAATGGCACAGCGTACACATCCAAGGAGTTCCTGGAATTTGTCCAGCAGTGGGGAGTGGAACATAAACTGGCATCCCCCACTCCCCCACAGGCCAAGCTGTGATTGAGCATGCCCATCAGATGCTCAAGCAAGTCCTGGCAAGACAGAGCAATTCAACTGTGTGGATGTCTTCACAGCAGAAACTCTGCAAAGCAATGTTTACTATCAATTTTCTGAATTGTTCATTTAAAAACATGAGTCCACCTGTGGTACATCACTTTAACAGTAGAAATCAGTTCAAATTGTGCCAACATCCACCAGTCTTGATTAGGGACCCAGAAACCTGGGAAACCAGAAGTCCCTATGAACTTGTTACCTAGGGCTGTGGCTATGCATGCATAGCCACACCCTCAGGCCCTTGATGGATTCCCCAAAAGTGGGTCAAACATTTTGTTGCCAGAAATCCAGCTCCAGCAGAAGGGGATGAGAAGCAAGCAGCCATTGCTTCAAAAGGAAAACGGAGCTGGAAAGAGGAAAAAAAACCTTCCTAGATGTGGTCACATTCTAGCAGAGACTTGTAACATGTATTAAAAATGTTTGTTTTTCCCTTTTAGAGAAAACATACGTCCCACTCATCCTCGTGATGAGCCCCATCCAACTTGTCATCTTATAGACACTGAACAGTCTGACAGCTGCGTGGATTGTCCCTCAGCCACGTCAAAACATCTGGGTGACCCTGGCACAAACACTTCAACAGGAAAACATATGCCCGTCCACTGCAGCAGCAAAAGACCCTGTGTCCACCTGCCTGGTAGGAATTCTTTTGAAGGCTAAAGAATATCCAGCTAGCTTTAGCACATATATGTCCTACAAAGTTATTGAGTTGCACAGCATCCAACCACACAAAAATCAGCAGCAACCTGTAATTATTAAGAATCCCATAGAGGACTGGCTGCCAAACTTGCCCAAAGCAGCCCAAGAATTAAAGATATTGGGTTCCTTCCCAACACCATCCTGCATTCAGTTTACCGTCATCCCAAAACCTTCTAGCACCAGAGTTCCACAACATATGGCAATATTGTGGGGAATTCACTGCTAAAAGGTGGTGTAATACCCTAAACTATGTTGCAGCAGACAACCCATCTCTTTCAAGTCCCAAGAGCCTCCCTAAGGGATTGTCCTTGATTTGTGGAGATCGGGCATGGGTAGGGATCCCTTCTCGACTACTAGGAGGGCCACGTACCTTCGGGCAGTTGTCCCTGTTGGCACCCAACCAAAACTTAATTGGTGAACAGACTCACAAAAATGAAAAACAAAATCGGCTAACAAAATCCAAAAGAGAAGTGCTGACAATTTGGACCCAAACTGTAATTCTGAAATTTTTAATTGGGCCAAGTAAAAAAGAATTGCTGTGTCCCTGTTCCTTCCATGGGTCACAGCAGCCAAAGCTCTAGGCGAATTGGGCCACCTAGAGTGCTGGGTAGTCAGACAGGCAAACTTAACATCCACCACCATCAGCTCCCTCCTAGAAGACGAGGAAATTACCAGGCAGGCCACACTCCAATATCGTGCTGCCATAGACTTCCTCCTGCTACTGCATGGCCACAAGTGCCAGAAATTTGAAGGACTTTGCTGCATGAATCTCACCTCGAAAGCTCCTAACATCCACACTGCCCTCCGAAGCATGAACAGCTGGATCGGACAAGTGAAGCAAGAATCTGAGGATAGGTTCAAGGAACTGTTCAAAGGATGGGGACTCACAGGGTGGTGGACTTCCATAGTTAAAACAATTTTGTTATTTTTTGTTGTTCTTTTCCTTGTAATAATGGTGTTCGGGATCCTTCGTTGCTTGATTTTCAAAGCTATTAATGTCTCATTTCTTCTACCTCAGTAGTCAACCACATAGAGTTGACAAACCAAAAACAGTCTAATTTTCCTGCAAACTGTAAGTGGTGGGCAAATTCCTGTTCTGAATCAAAATTAACCCGATGCCTTTCCTTTAGCTTTGTTAAAAAAAAATGGGGGGATGTTGTATTTCACTTATGTGGTTTATGTAGCACTGAAGAATGGTTTTTCCCTGAACCCCCTGTAGCCTGTCTCGTAGTTTGGTCCTTTCCCCTCACCTTTCCCTCCACCCTGAGCTGATTGGCTGAAGTCTGGGTTCCCTCTCCCCGTGGCTGGGTTTTGAAAATCCCCAGGCAGCCAGTGCAACTTCCTCTTTTCTCCTTGGAAGCCTTCGAGAAATAAAGCTTGAACACTTTGGGGGAAGGAGCCTCTTTTGGTCTTTTATCTCATTCCTGCAGGGCTCTGGGCTTCCTCCTAGTACTGAGCTAGCCAGAAGGAGGTCCCGGGAAGTCGCTGCATCTGCGTGCAGGAACTCTGTGGCATCAGCAGTGGAGGAGCAGGATGAGGGAGATGTCCAACCTTGGGATATTTCTGCAAGAGCCTTCACCCCTGCCAGAGCCTCGGTGAGGGCTGCCAGAGTGCAGAGGGAGGCAGCCCTTTGGACAGGTGTCCCTGCTCCCTCAGAGCCACGGCTGTGAGACAAACAGCCTCATCCCTGAGGATGCAGATGGGCAGGAAATGCCTGGAAGTAAAAAGGGGGGCCCAGCTGTGTCCAAGAAGCTGTTCCCAGAGGCAAGTGTCCCAGCAGGAAGTGTCCTGGAGCCACTTGTGTTCAGCCTACAGTCAGTTCCCAGAACACTGTCCCTGTTCCAGTGGGGAACGCCCCCTGCTTTGCAGCAGGAAAGATTCCCATGAAACCAAGGAGGTTCTTCCGTCTGCAGGAAGCTCCCCCACTACTGGACAGATGGCCTCCGACTACCAGGAATGGGTTTACAGATAAAGATCTGATCTTCTTAGGGGAATTAGGGTTAAATAAATTACGATTTTTTTCTCAGAGAACTGTCTGAATGTTCCCACTGTTTTGGATTTGATGAGGGCTTCCTTTCTTCTAAGAAAGTGGCACAGTGATGGGATTGGATGCAGAGTGGGAATGCTGTGTATGACAAGGAGGCAATTTGATTGCTGCTAAGCAAGGCTTGCCCTCCTCAAGGACTCTGCAGGATCCTAGAAGCCACTTAATATCCCATGCTCTGCCATCAAGGAGGTGCCAAAGCCTGGAGGAAGCATGTCCAGGACAGCCAAATGGACTGGACAGAGCGATATTCTAGGTGCTGGGGGCACCTGGATGTGGGACCAGCCAGCTCCTGCTGCCTTTTGGTGGTGCCTGAGCAGGGCTGTGACGATGTCAGGGACATCCTGCAGCGACATCTCCCCTGTCCGTCTGGGCGTGCACTTGGTCCCAAAGCTCACCCTGACCTTGATCTCAATCTGTATTGGGTTGATGTGGCCAGCAATGTGTATTCTATCACAATTTGTTAAAGACGGGTGGGGTAGTGATTTCCTTATCTCCGTGGCACGTACCATCTGCTAGTGGGCCATCTTTAAGACAAGGTGAGGCAATCATCTTTATCTTTTCCACAACCCATCCTCCCTCCAGGAAGATATCATCTGCTGCTGGCCCATTCAGTCCCACTGTATGACTGATAAAATTCCATCATCCTACTGGGAGATGTTCCAGCCAGGGGGAGGAGCCAAACCTTTCCTACCTAGATAAAAACTGAGATTTTGAACAGCAAGTTATTTGTCTTTCCAC